>JARQOD010000010.1:33690389-33750016 GCA_033576555.1 Oophaga sylvatica | reverse complement strand
CCAACTAGAACGCCCCCAAACGCTGCCTCTATTGCGGTGGTTAGTCAGGTACGCAATCCATAATTCCAACCTCGGTGTAATTTCTTTTTTACCTGCACTCCTCACTAACCGAACATAACATATAAACCGGCCGAAAAAATTGTATGGTACCCAGAAGGAAAAAATTTTTTGAAGAAGAAAATTGTCAGTATTTTTGTTTGTTGCTTTTTTTTTTTTTTCCCTTGTACCTTGGGGCGGGGAGGACTTTCTCCCAATGGAGTTTCACATTGTCTGCCGGTGATCCTTGCCACTGGGGTTTTCGAGTATTTGCATACTTGCAGGTTGCCTGTTGTGGAACCTAGGACCCCATGCCAGATTTTTTTTGGGGATCGGCTAAGTTTTCGAATTTAAAAAATAATTGAAATTTTTTTTTTTGCCTTAAAATCAAGTCCTCAGGAAAGCAGCGCAGCAGTTCAAATTGTCATCTCTCTCCCGCGGCGACCTCAGGATTGGGGTTTTTTTTCCCGATACCGGGTCCTGTTTGAGTGATGTTGATGCATTTTTCAGGCTTTGGGTTTTGTACGATACCTAAGTCAGATCAAGCTAAAAAAAAACCTTGTGGCATTAAATCAGGGGCTTGAGAACTGATTATACGTCAAGATTCCGTAGGGGCAGCCCCCTGACCAATGAATGACCACCTTTGGCGGCCCTTTCCGGAGGGTCTGTCAGATAATGTAAAGGATGTTAGGGTGGGATTCCCGTCCCCCTCTGGCTCAATGATTCAATGCATTAGCGATTCAAATTGACAACTTTTGCGGAGCGGAGAAGTATGCGTGGAGTGGTGTTGCCTTGTGACCACTGCTGAGCTCACAGTTGAGGAGGGTGTCTGGGCACAGCGTCATGAGTTCGAAACGCAAGGTTATGTTTCACTGTGGTGATGCCTCTCATCTATTCATCTGCCCAAGCGGGAAGACATTTTGCACCTCGTTGTCCTTGGAAGTGTTCAGACTAATTTTTGTTAACTGCACTCCCTGATATCCTCTGTCCCATTTTCTCTCAGGTTTCGTTGATTCTGGACAGCTATTAACCGATGGATTATGATTTTTGCTAAACGTTGTGGTTTCCCTTATCCCCTACAAAGTCTTTTTCTTTACTGGGGATGATTTACCCCTTTTGCTGAGAAAAACCCCAGTTTTTCTACTCAGGTGATAATGAGGGTGAACCTGATCACCAGGAGTGCTGCAAATTTTTTGTTTCTATATAATCTGCAGACTTATAGTGCTGGTTTCCCTTGGTTACAGTCTCAAATCCTGTTTTGGATTGGAAATCTGGTTGTACCAGTTGGGCTGCCAATGTTAATACCAACACTCCTGTTTTTTTTCTGCCTCCCCCCCAGGCTAGGAGCCGCTTTTTGTTTGATTTTTCTGATGTGTTTAGCGAAAGAATCTGCATCCTTACCTCCCCAAGAGTTTATTGTTGCCCGGGGTACAACGCAGTAAACCCGGAGAGTTATGGCGAGAGGGGCAGTTCAATGCTCAATATCATTCACTCGACAACACTAGACACACCCCTAGGGAGTGATAATACCTAGAGGGAGGGTCAAGGTAGTAGGTGTTAGAGTGATTAGTCCTGTTCCTTTTTGGACAGTGAGGACTGTGGAGTAAGTCTAGACTTCTTGGTGAGAAGACGTTGGGGAGGAAAGACTAGCCTCTTCATCCAGTTCTATCGTGGTCTGGTAAGGTGTTTTGGGAAACCCTTATCATCAGAGCTGATCACCTTCACAACACACACTGAGAAGGAAGAAGTATTAGCACGGAAATCTCCATCCCTGTCTAGAGGACGGTACAGGTTCAAGACGGCTCCGCCTGGGATAACTGAGCATCGTGGCTAACTTCATTGGAAGAAAAAGAAAAATGACTGCTCGACCCTTGCTAGTTTTTAGGCTTATGTTACCAACGGGACAAGGCAAAGGCAAGTGATTATAGATTATGCTACAGGATTGCAAAGTCCCACTTGCAACCGGTCACTGGGGACCGAAGGGCACTGTTGTTTCAGGCCGTGACAGGAAAACCAGGAAAACTACCGGACCCTAGGTCGCGGCAGACAAGCCCCTTATAGCAGTACTAACTGGGTCAGGGGGTGAAGACTTTGGATTTTCAGGACCACGTAAGAATTTCGCTCCTTCAAGGAAGGCCCCTAACACAAGCTGACTGGGCAGGGACAGCTTTGGATAAGCTGGAATTAGGGAACACGCTTTCAGCAGTTCACCCTCAATTGGAATAAAGGAGGCCCCTAACTTGTCCACTGCGCCTCAAGATACCTCTCCTTGGATCAGCCCCTTGGGACCTGCCTTATCATCTTGCAAATAAAGGTATGGAAAGACCTGACCGTGTGAGACTGGGTTTTTTTTAACCCCCACTCGACTTCACTACACACAAGACTTTGGGACCAGCCCACCTTAGGGGACCCGACATCTACGCCTCACCACCCCTCAAGATCTACACACGCTGGTACTAATTACCGAATACTACAGGTGGCGTCAAAACTTACAAATCAATCCCCTGTAAATACACCCCAACATACGCCAAACCCCCGGGCCACAGAGAGCCACAGCTACCTGTGACAAAATCCCCATAGACCCTTTACCGGCCCTCGAGTACCCCATTGCCCTGGAACCCACATTGGGGTGCGGGCGACACAAAACTTTGGCGTCACAAAGATGACAAACTCCGAAATTGCGGCCCGGTCCTAAGGACTTGTTTTTGTGAAAAGGACTGTTTGCACTTTTGGGCGCCAAAATCGCCTTTTTGTCGCCATATTCGCGCCCTCAGGCGCTGGAAAGAAGGTGGGCGTACCTTCGGGGCGTCTACCCCCCTGTGGCGAAGAAAATGCCTGCCCTCTCAAAGTGCTATTACAACTCGGCCTGCCCAAGCAAAGGAGGTCCGCCTCCTCTTCACCTTCCCTGCAGGAGGAGGAGGACGCAAACCCCACCTCCACGGAAGAACCGATGTCTCCCCAGAAAAAGAGAGAATCTTCTGGAACATGATGGAGGCAGGACGGGTTTCAGCCGAGTGGGGCAGCGGAGGGGAAGCAGGCCCGTGCCCCCGCCAAGCTCCATCGGCATCGGAGTCTTATGCATCCTGCCACCTGCAACAGGCGTTGCTGGAGATCCAGGAGGGGGAACGCACCCTAAAAAAGTTCCCAACCTGGACGGAGGAGATTGAGAACCCGATGTAACGCTGAATGGCAACTAACAAACACGGCGTCCTCTCCCCTCAAGAACCCCCAGATTCCAAAACCGAAGAGGTCTCTGCCCAAGGGAAGGACAACCGAGGCTGCCCCCGAAAGTACCGTTCCCATCCCACTGGTGAAGCGGTGAAGCAGGAGGTTGAGGAGTACGCAATCCCGAACCCCCCCCCCCCCGGCCAGGAGGCCCAGCAAATTATCGTCCCCGGCAGGGACACCGGAGGGTCCTGTCCCGCACTAACCAAGTGGACGGGGACGAAATGGGCCCCCGATGACGCGCCTACACCGCCCAGGGGAACAAGAAGGGGCGGATTCGTGAGGAAAAAGAAGAGGCCAGCAGGAGAAGAGCGGGAAACTCAAAAACCCGCCGCGCAATATGCCCGAGCTGAAAAATGTCCCGCGCGAAAGGGGGGGGGGGGGGGGGGGGGGGGGTTTGGGGGGGGGGGGGGGGGTGTGTGACTGAGTCCACCCTCCGGAAGGGCGGGGCTTTATCCGTGAACCGGGCCTCTACCCGCGGTCTTTGTCAGCAGGCGTGACTAGAATCCCACCTGCCGCAAGGGCATCCCGGGAGGGACTTAGCCAACGGAGATAAGTCACCTTACGCGGCTTTGGGGGATGAAGGGGGTATGCCCCCTAATTCACCATTCGCCCACCCCGCCCAGACCAGGTACCGCACCATTACCCGCCCCGCCCCCGGTTCCCCCCTTCAAGCAGCATCCGGCCGTGCCCAGCATCGCCCCCTCAAAGTCATCGCAACTACGACCCAAAGTTCATCGCAAGTTAAAGCCACCTCCACATCGCCACATGCGACCCATCCAACGCAAACCCTGAGCGGTCTAATATCGTTACTTAATGAACCAACGGTGGCAGCGGAAAGTATACCCTTGCGCCCCAAGGTTTCGCACCAACTGTCGCGACCCAACCCTGACGCAGCCATATTTGCTGTCTGGATCTAGGCCCTCTTTTTGCTCATTCCAGCCCCCGGTGAAAGATTTGGTGTATTATTAAAATGAATAAATAGTAAAGAGTTGGTGAATCCCTATCGGATCCCCAACAATAAAAGCGGAAATTTAAAATGTTTTGAAAAAGTTTTGCACGGTTATATTATGAATATATATTTAATTAAGAAGCCCCTGGGTAATTGGAAAATAATAAAATGATAACATTGCACTTTTATAAGCATTTAATATAATATGTTTTTCTTTACAAATGGCTTTTGAGGTTAAGACTAGCAACCCAAACTTTTCTTGTACAAGTTCCCTTTTCGGGCCTATCTTGTTTTAAAAAAAACCACCATAACACCTCTGAAAAAACAAAACCCGTATGGTGTGGCACTGATGAGGTCTGCAATCGGGGCTTCCTGCACCCACCCAGACCACTTAAGGTTTGGTCGGGCCTTCACAATATATTGTAATTTATTTATTGAATGCTATTTGATACTATTTGTATTTTTCTAAAAATTTGTAACTTCAAGTGTTCTCACCTCCCGATGGGAGATGTTATTGTTATTGTTATTTCATAAAACAAAATGTCTTTGTATTTTCACAGCCCGGGAGGCTGTCGTTTACCATGGGGAAGTGTACCCTGGTGGAGGCAAAAACCCCATACCCGAAGTGTAGGCAGACGGCAGTTCAATGCTCAAATTCTTCACTCGACCAACACAACCACCCCTAGGGTATGGAGTATACCTAAGGAGTGGTCAAGTAGTAGGTGTTAGAGTGTAGTCTTTGTCCTCTTTGGACAGTGAGGACGGTGGAGTAAAAGGGCAACTTCTTGGTGAAAACTTTGGAGGGGGGGAAAGAGGCTAGCCTGCTTCACCTAGTTCATATCGTGGAGTCGGTATAGGGTTGGAAACACCTTAGTCTAGTCAGAGCTGTATCACCTTCACAACACACACTGAGGAAGAAGAAGTATTAGCACGGAATCTTCACATCCTGTCCTAAGGACGGACAGTTCAAGACGTGCTCCTCCGTATAACGAGCACGTGGCTAACTCATGAAGGAAAAGGAAAGAAGTGACTGCTCGACCCTTGGCTAGTTTTGAGTGCTTATTTACCACGTGGACAAGGCAAAGGCAAGGGGATTTAGGGGTTGTGCACAGGATTGAGAAGTCCAGCACGTTGCAACCGGTCACTGGGACCGAAGGGGCACTGTTTTTTTCAGGCACGGTGACAGGAAACCAAACTACCGACCCTAGGCGCGGGGAGACAACCCCTTATAGCATACGTAACGGGGTCAGGGGGTGAAACTTTGGAGTTCTGCAGGACCACTAAGAATTCAGCCCTTCATAGGAAGGGCCCCTAACCAAGCTACTGGCAGGTCAGCTTTGGATAACGGAAATTGAGGGAACTACGCTTCAGCTAGTTGCACCGCATATTGGAGAAAAGGAGCCCCTAACTTGTCCAGCCCTCTCAAAAACACTCTCCTTGGATCGCCCCTGGGACCTGCCAAACCTTGCAAGTAAAGGATGGAAAGACGCTGACCGGGGGAAACTGTGTTCTTTTAACCGCACTCCTTCACTAACAAACGCAAACTTTGAGGCCAGTCCCCACCTTAGGGACCCCACATCTAGCCGCCTCACCACCCCCGGGATCACAGCACGCTGGTACTATTACCAAAATAAACAGGGCTCACGAACTTACATAAAATCAATCCCCTGAAATACATCCCCAACATACCCAACCGCCCGGCCACGCCGACCACAGCTACCTGTGACAAAATCCCCCAAAGACTTCTACGGCTCGGCTCTGATACCCCATTGCCCTGGTAACCCACAATTGTGGTGGCGGCCCCGACACACTAACTGCGCAATTGAATTATGCCAGTAGTAAATTCCCTAAAGTCCCTTTTTACTTGTCTTACTGAACATATCAACGGTCTATATAAGGATCATTGGGAAGGGTCATATCAACCACCTCTTCACCCTTAGGTGCCGGTTTTTTCTTTGTGCCAAAAAAATGGTTCATTAAGGCCAGTATTATTACGCTCTTGAACAATATTATGTGAAATATCAATACCCGTTACCCTTGATTTCTGACCTGTTTTCCAGGTGAAAACGCTACTTGGTTTACCAACTTGACCTCAGGGGGCTATAACCTTTTCCATTAACACGGGATATGGAAGACGGCATTTAACAACCCCTGAAGGGCATTTTGAGTACCTTGTATGCCCTTTGGGCTCACAATGCTCCTTCCGTCTTCCATCCTTCAGAAGACATTTTCAGGGATTTGTGACAATTTCTGATTGTTTATTTGGATGAGTTTTTGATTTTTTTCTAGTGACTGGGACTCTCATGTGAAACATGTTCAACTGTATTCCAATTTTGAGAGAGAATGCTCGATGGAAGGGATCAAAGTGTTTTTTTGCGTACGAAGATCCTTTCTGGACTTTTGTCCCCATCTTTATTGAAATGGACCCCCGGTCAAGCAGCCTCGTGATGGGTCCACCTACTTCATTAAAGGCTCTTCAAGATTTTTGGGTTTTGGCCCAAAATTTTTTACGAAATTTAATGTTAATTTTTCTCGGTTTATTGTTAAAACCATTAACTGATTTGACCAAAAGGGTTCTATGTGGGTGAATTGGCCTCCGAGGCATCCTGGTTTTCAGGAACTTAAGCAGGATTCCTTCTGCTCCGTTTTTACCAGCCTGATGTTTCTCTGCCCCATTTCAGGTGAGTTGATCCTCGAAATTGGGCAGGGCCGTTTTGCCCAAAAAGATCCAGAACCTTAAAAATTAACCCTTGGCCTTTTTCTCTTCGAAAATTTCTCCTACTGAAAATTAACGTGGGTATCGGGAGTTATTGGCCAGAAGGGGGGCTTTTGAAGAGTGAGACTTTTGCTGGGGAGCCAAACACAGGTGGGTCCTTACGGACCAAAAAACTGGTCTATCTGGAATCTCCACGACTCAATCCAACAGGCCAGTGGGCTTGTTTTTCACACGTTTTTAATTTTGTGGTTTTCCTTCTCCGGGCACAAGAATTTAAGGCGATGCCCCTCGAGGAGTTTCCTTGCGGACTCCCTGACTATCTGATCCCTCTGTTATTTTGAAGGGGTGAGTTCTTTCCGCCATCTCGCCCAATTTGGACTTGCCTGGAGGGTGTCGAGGAAGGCCCAGCGCTGCCCTTGAAAATTGTTTGTCCCGACCAATGAAAAAAGATGTGTGTCGAATCATTTTCCGCATTGGCTGGGCACCCGGAATTTTTGGTACCAGAGACTTGGTTAGTCGCCCTTTTGGTGCCACCTTGTCTCGCATTCAGGGAATTTGTGCAGTCCTGCGGGACTTTGCTCCCCCCAAGCCTGCTCCGCCTAGTGTTTGTTGATGCCATTGCCTGTGCCCAAAACCATGGACCCAACTCTATGGTTTTCATTTTCCGATCTCCTGTTTCTCAAAGAAGACCACCATCTGGGAATTTGTGATAGTTTTCCAAGATATACATCTTTGCCATTACCTAAGTTGCCTTCCTCCCTGAATTGGTGCCGTTTTCCTTCAGCACGTGGTTCTTTCACGGCATTCCTGAGAACATTGTTCTGACAGAGATCCAGTTTTTGTTTCCCAGATTTTGGAGACTTTTGTTCAAACTGGGTGTTCAATTGTCTTTCTCCTCGGCATTTCATCCTCAACCAAGGTCCAAACTGAGAGAACAAACCGACATTGGAACTTATCTAAGATGCTTTTGTGTTGCTGATCAGGATGACTGGGTCCTTTTTGCCTTTTTGGGTGAGTTTTTCTCTTAATAATAGGCTAGCTCGCCACTTTGATGTCTCCTTTTTTCTGTAATTCTGGGTTCACCCCGATTTTTTTCAGGACAGAGAGGCTTCTGTCGTCCAGGGTTGATCTGTTGGTTGAGCGTAGCAGCAGATTTGGGACCAGGTTGGAGATTGTCCCTCTCCAGGAAAGGCCCAGCGTTTTGCAACTGGCATAGGACGATGGTCCCGGTTTAAAGTGGGGACTTGGTCTGGTTGTCCTCAAAGAAAAATTCCTATGAAGTACACTCCTAAATTTAAAGCCTAGGTTCATTGGACCTTATAAATCATGGAGATTATTAATCCGTTTCTTTCGTTTGCCTTCTTCCAGGGGCATTTAAGATCCATAACGTGTTCCACAATCCCTTGTTGAAAGGTTTTTGAGCCCAGGGTTCCTCGCGTGCCTTCCGACCCTTTTTGGTTGACAATCGGATAATTGTTGAGAAAAATTGGATTCTCGTTTTTCTAGAACGAAAGACCCCCAGTATTTTTAAATGGAGGTTATGGTCAGGAAGAACAATTCTTGGGTGTTTTGCTTCGGACCCATGCTAGGAGATTATCCGGCGTACATGAACCATCCTGACCGACCGGTTTCCCAAAAAGGAGGTTCGGTGCCCCCCCCTCCTCAAGGGGGGGGTACGTTTGAAGGTTTGAGATGATTCTGAGCAAGCCCCCTGGTGGTTACAAGCGTACTAGTGAGGATTGTGAGACTGGGAATCAGGTTTAACTATTGGAATGTAAGGGAGTCCTTTTTTTCCCATCAGGTTCCGGTGATCAATTGTTCTGGTCTGAACCTTCTTTCCCCAGTTTTCCCTTGTAGCCTGCGTGTCGTGTCTCACTCCGCTATCAATAAACAATTCCTTATTTGTGTTTGCATATTTTGCATTTTGTCCTGCCTTCTGTGGGGGCCTTCAGGGTCCCCTCCGGGGGCTTTTGCCCTCTCATTTAGTCCAGCCACTGTGTTTTTGTACTTTTGCTTTTTTCCCATTTTTTTTTTCAGGCTGCTTTTTGTTTTTGTACACCAGAGAAAATTAGTGGTAGAGGTCGTGGATCTCAGGTGATTTTGAAATTATAGAGTTGGTGTTTTTTCAGGGTTTTCGGGAATTGCAGTAAGTACCCTTCCTGTCCTTTTCTATTTAGATAGTTTGGGCCCCAGCGTTTGCTCAACTATTTCTTTCGTGCATATTTCCTCTTGTCTAACCGCCTTACATGTTTGGGGCTTTCTATTATCTTTGGGGGTTTTCCCTCCGGGCAATAGCTTCCTATTTCTACTTTAGGTGTATTAGTTTCTCAGGCTTGGACGAGGCTCTAAGGACCAACAAGAACGCTCCACAAGGCGCCTCTAGTTGCGGTGTTACAGGTACTGCAATCTCATAATTCCAACTGCCGGTGTATTTTCCTTTTTTACCTGCACTCCCACTACCTAACATAACACCCGGTCATGCAAAGGATATGGAATTACGGTATTAAAATCTAACTCAATCTGAGAAAAAGAAAGGGGGAATCAAACTTATGAACCTTTGACACTCTTATGCGGAAGAACGTGTCACATGGGATTCATGCATTCTATATCAATTAAGGAATCTGCGTCTCTACCTTTTCTAGGGGCATCAAAACACAACACCGACCCCAATCAGAGGGTAATAAAACTCCCCTTATCTATGATCTGTTCCAATATTTATGTTCATTCCTCTGCCATAATAAGTTCTCTTCACTCACTTTCTTACCTATTGCATTATTCCTGTCCCTTTGTATAAAATATTATTCTTCTTTTTGTTTTAGTCTTTGCCTATAAGAACCGGAGAAAAGTCTCGAAACTTCAATTTGTTACCACTTTCCATTAGCCTTAAAAAGGATCAACCACTGAGGACTCTCAATCAAATATTTTTTCTATTACTGCTAAACGGTACGAAGATACACATCTTTCCCTACACCAAAACAGAAACTTCACAGCCCCCAGCTCAGGGCAGTTCTAGAACTATGGATGCTCCCGAGCTCCCACCAACGACTGTATAATGACTCCTTTACCTTCGACATCTTGGTCCTCCTAACCTTAGGGCCCATTCCTGAACAAATTTTTCGGGGGAAAGGATCAGTTTAGGGTTTTGGAGACTGAAATTTTTTTTAAACCTTTACACCCTGGGGGCTTCAGGGAATCCCAACAGGTGGGAAAACATGTCCATTGTGAAGGTCCCTCAGACTTGGGGATTCTCTTTGTCCCCCACTAGCCCCAGAACGGTCTTGCTTGGTGCCTTTTTTTGACGCCTTAGGGGATGATCATGACGAACCTGACAGACCCAGCGCAGAAGCAAGAAGAACCTGACACAAAGGGGCGTACCGCAGAGACAAACTCAGGGTTCTGGCAATGGTCCTCAGGTTTGTGGACCGATGCAGCCTCAGGTGTCAATTCACCTGGCCTTTTGGATCCAAAGTAGAACAAACCAATGGAGGTCGGAACACCCCTCTTGGTCAGGAGAAGGCATCGACGTGATCTGGACTCGCCTTTATCGCACGGACATTTCCTCAGAACTGCTCAATACGCCTCAGCCCCAAAACCATCGGGAAAACATCTAAGCCTGGGTGATTTCGAGGAGGGCACCCAACTTCCTACCCTTTTACTCCCAAATATCTAACATGGAACTTTGTTTTCAAACCTTTGGTTTGGCTTGCTTTCATTGATGTGGCTCGCTGCCAATTTCATTGATTCTGGACATTCTTAAAATAGATTAGGACAGTTAGATTGCAAAGACCTATTCAGATGTGCTATTGAAAAACACCGTAACTCCAGAACTAGTCCCGGGGAACGGTGGATTCACACTTAAGGGTATGCCACACTAAACAACTCGCTAACGGGATCCTAAAAAAATCACTATTTAGCGATCCCATTACAGTTTAGTGTGCGCATCTACCACGACGTGGCCCCCGCTGAATCCGCGTGTCCGCCGTCGCTGACAATCGTTCCGGACCCTATTTTATCGTCGCGCCCCCGCGGTAATATTATCGCGATGTGGCACCTTTTCTTCGATTTACGGTACTTTTGTACCGCTAAATCTTAAGGAGATCGTAACCCATAGCGTCCAACACATCGCTAAGTTAAGCCGCTATCAGCGATAATAGAAACAATCCCGCAACGATCGATTAGAAATGCTCGTTATCGGGATCGCTACGGGATTGTTTATTGGCAGTACCTTTAAGTGGAATCTTCACTATGATCCATCTCCTGCTATTGTTGGGTTACTTGCCACTGTTTGGTGTTGGGATTTCCATGGCTCAAATCCATAACCTGTTATTGAGAGTCAAAGAAATTGTTAATGCAGTTCCAACTGTCATCAAAAATTCTTAGCTCTGTACAAATTTGCTCCGTTAGTCGGGAATCTGCCTGCTTACCTGAAAGCTTCGGAGTGGTCCTCGGAGAAAGAACCGAGATACTGCCGCGCTAAGCCCTAGATTGTGCTATAATCTTTTCCTAACCAAATTACCTAAACTCAGCTGTATAATTTTTCGGGACCTGATCGGACCACCATGAAAAATTTAATGAAATTTTACGGAAGGCATATCCCCTTCCCCCATCACCTATAGCTGCAGGGTTCTTTTTTTGTGAAAAAAAAGAGGTGGCCTCCCGTCCTTGCCTCGATTTCCGTGAACTTAACAAAATTATGGTTAAGAATATTACCCGCTTCCACTTATCCCTGACCTATATAACACTTACGGGGGAAAATGGTTTTGTAAGCTTGACCTTAGAGGGGTATAATCTGATAAGTATCGAGAGGGAGAGTGGAAAACGGTTTTTAAAAACGTTGGGGGGTTTTTATTTTAAAATCTTCTTTCCTTTTGGGTTAACCAATGCACCTGCTGTTTTCAAACTTCTAATTCATTTTCTCGATATTAATTGGAAGTTTATGTTGTATACCTGGATGACATTTTTTTTCACTTGACTGAATTCTCACATGACCCGTTCGATTTGTTTTCAGAAACTCAGGAAAATTCTTTGCTAAATTGGAAAAAAATAAATTTTTTTTTTCTGTTCAGGAAATATCTTCCGGGGGTTTTCATTTTTTCAACTGAAGGGTTTAAGATGGACCCTGAAAAGTGCAGGCTAAATATTGGGTTAAAACCGTGCGAAAAGCAACGATTCTTAGGTTCCTAACTTCTACAGAAGTTTATTAAGGGTTTACTGACCCACACAAAGTGGCAGATCTTTAGTTTTGGTCTTGGATCTGTTGGCTCCTTTAATAAATTAAAAGGCTTCATGTCCGCTCCAGTTTTGATTCAACCGATCTCCGAAACCATTCAACGGTAGGGTGGATCCCAGAGGGGTAAGAGTTTTTGTCTCAAGGTTCCAGAATCTGACCAACTTGCGTCCATGTGCATTTTTACGGAATTATGATGGGGGAATTGCACTTTTTGAAAATGGAGGCATTTTTTTTGAGGGAGTTATTCATCCTGTAACGTGTAACAGACCCAAAATTTAGCCATATAATCTGCTAACTTTTAAACCCCGCACCCAGATGGTCCTATTTTTCTCTAGACCAATTTTCCATCACTTACCGGGGTTCAAAAATTTAAGGCTGACGTTTGGGGGTCACGCGGCTTGATTCCTTTTTTCTTCCTCCAAACCCCCATCCTCCATTCTCCTATAGAATTGTGATTTCTAGGTATCCTCGAATTGAAGCTGAAATTCGGAGGTCCAGTCGTTGTCCCATCCCTACTCCTAACTTAAAAATTTTTTTGTGCCTGGTTTCTTTAATATATTAAAAACACAGGCACAAATAATTTAAGTTCAGGATACGGATGGGACCAACGGCGACCTCACGAATTCAGCTTCCAATTCCGAGGATACCAAGAAATCACAATTCCTGGAGGAAGCATGAGGATGGAGGTTCGGAAAGAAAAGGAATTGCAGGAATTTCATGACCCCGTCTTAATGGCCCCGGAGTCCTGCACGCAAAAGCTCTTGCTAGACTCTTTGGTGC
Source organism: Oophaga sylvatica (assembly GCA_033576555.1). NCBI lineage: Eukaryota > Metazoa > Chordata > Amphibia > Anura > Dendrobatidae > Oophaga > Oophaga sylvatica. Next base: position 33,737,077 of record JARQOD010000010.1, on the reverse strand, counting down.
CGTCCATGCTTGATGATATTAAGGAATTGTATCTGCTTGTAGAAATTTGGGGCACTGATATCTTCATAACCGGGGCCCTGGGGAATTGGCCCCATTGCCTATTCAGAAAACCAGATGGACCATTTGCCATGGACTTCAATACTGATTTTGCTTTTATCTGGTGGAAAAAACGTTTTTGGGGGTGGTTGACCGATTTCATAAACAAGCCACTTTGTTTGTTATCTGGGTTACAGCGTCACACCACCCCTAGAACACTGGCCAAAAAACCTTCTGAGAATGAAAATTCCCCAAATATTAGGTCGAAAGGGGTAAAAAAAAAAAATAGACATTTTAAGGGGTCCCCCAGATCAGTTAAAAGGGAACGCGCTTTCCAGAAAGTGACACCGCTTGCAGTACCCTCATGGCCACTACACAATGTATAGAGCCTTTACCAGAAATGAGAAAGGGTTCAGTACCTTGAACCACACACAAGGTGCGGCCTTGCTGCTTCAATCAGGCGGATCGTTGGCGTTCTGGGAGTCAACAATATTAAACAAATAATATCAAGTTAAAGTCTAGGAACCCCTTTAAAAAATGCACTAAATATTTTGCCCTGCGCTGTGTAAGCCACTTAGTGATGCAACTGAGCCTTTATTTAGGCTCTAATGGGTATTGAGCAGGTGCCCTCACCCAGGGTATGTCCCTGCCCCTCTGCCTGCCGGTGAATACCATTCTCCGCGCCGCTGTTTTACATTTCCCCATGTCGCCACTTCTCACAACATTAAACTCCTGCAGGCAATTTACTTGCAAGGATTAAAAAGGAATAAAAGAATTACTCATTTACTCTAATCCCCGAAGCCCCCATTAAAATCCTCTCCGGTTCGCTTTCCTGGAACTTTAAAAGATTTGAAGGCTGCGGAGGTGCAGGAAGCGTTCTAGGCGGTGCCACGCCTTGAATCCAAGGAACGGATACTTATGAAGCGTATCCCCCGCCGATTCCTGTGAAATAAGGGAAACCTGGCAAAAATGACCAAAAACTTCATTTTCCAAAATTCTACAAGAAAATTTACAGGATGCGGATAAAGCAACCCAACGAATTCACAGCATCATATACTTAAACATACTGCTTGTGCGTCGATCCTGATTACATCCATATTATCCCCAAGCCACTCACTATTCGCTGTGCGTCACTTTACATACATTTACATTACTGATCCGATACATCCTGTTTATACCCAAGCTCACTCACAATTCTGCTGGTGCAGTCACTTGTACTAAATACATTACTGACCTGATTTTACCTCCTTATTATACCCAGAGCTGCACTCACATTCTGCTGTGCGCACTGTTACATACATTACTTTTACGACCGATTACATGCAAATATTAACTGCAGGCTGCACTCACATTCTGCTGGGCAGTCACTGGTACAACATAAATTACTGATCCTGAGTTTACTCCTGATTAATACTCCAGAACGCCACTCCTATTGCTGGTGGAGTCACTGTGTACATACATTACTGATCCTGAGTTACTCCTGTATTATACTCCAACTGCACCACATTCGGCTGGTGCAGCACGTGTACATACATTACATTACTGACCTGAGTTACATCCTATATTATACGCAGAGGCTGCACTCACATTCGCTGGTGCGTCACTTGCATACATTACATTACTGATCCTGAGTTACATCCTGTTTTTTAAAAACCCCAACTCACCACATCTGCTGGGCAGTCACTGTATACCTACTTCATTACTGATCCTAGTTACATCCTTATTATACTCCAGACTGCACTCACATTCGCTGGTGCAGTCACTTGTAAAACATTACATTCTGATCCTAGTTACACCTGTTTATACTCCAGAGCTGCACTCCTATTCTGCTGGGCGTCACTTGTACATACATTACTTACTTTCCGTTACATCCTGTTTATACTCCAACTGCACTCACTATTCGCTGGTGCGTCACTGTTACAACTTACATTACTGACCTGATTTACATCCTGATTATACTCCAGAGCCACTCACATTCTGCTGCGCTCACGGCATACATTACATTACTGATCCAGAGTTACTTTCTTATATCCCCAGAGCTCACTCCTTTCGAGGTGCTGGTAAGGTTCTGTGTACATTTCCTGAAACTCAGTTTGTTCGCAGCCATTTCTTTCTGTTTCGCCTACTTCCCTCAGTCAAAATGGAGTTTCCAGCTTGCATGTTCCCCCCGTTCCTCCTTTTCTTCTAACACCACCGGCAATCAGTGCTTCAGAATCACCTGCAGGGAAACCGTGACCTGACTCCTAAAGCCTTGGACCTTTACCCCTATTCCACTGAGGAACTCTGAACACTTGGGAACTCTGAACCCTGCTCTTTGAAAGACCCACGTTTGCATGGACTTACGTAACAGAGAAGAAGATCCAACCTGTTGTGGAGAGTGATTGCTGACTTGATTACTCGGGCCTCTGTTCCCTCTTCTGTTCTGCAAACGTTTTAACTATTTTGCCAACTTTAGAATAAACAAGACTTTCTATATCAAACCTGGCTCATGTATTTTCTCGCCCCAACACAAGACGCTATAAAAAACGTACCACATAATTACAAATTCTGAAGCCACAAACTTAGTGCTCGGGTCTGGAAAGCTGTGTCTCTGTAACGTGGATACGGATGCCGTTGTACTTTCGTGATGACAGTGGTTGTGCTTCTCACAACCATTCCATGACAAATCCCTTAAGTTTTTTTTTTTTTCTCAGTGTTACCACAGTAAACACTATTTTTTTTTTTTTTCTTTTCTCTTTTTTGTCTGCTGTAACTGTGGATATCAGATGTCCGGTGAACTTTCGTGAGATAGGGTTGTGACTTTCTCACAACCCTTCCAGGTGAGCATTCCCTTAATTTTTTTTTCCTCTGCAGTGTTACCACAGGTAAACACTATTGTTTTTTTTTTCTCCCTCCTCTTCTCCATACTCCTGTCTTAAAAGACTGGAAAATCCCCAAAAGGAACTTTGCGGAGACTGTAAAATCCTTGCAGATTTTGCAAAAAAAAGACCCGTTTTTTTTTAAGCCTCAGCCTCACAATCACAATTTGCAAGGTTTGGACAACTGCCCAATTTACGAGCCAGGATTGAGGTTCTAGAAGACGATCCAGCTCCTGCCGTAGCCCCCATTCTGGGATTCCCCAAGTTCCCCCTTTTCGTTTGGCGTGAACGTGAGAAATTCAGGGATTTATTAATCAATGCAATATTTTTTTTTCTGCACATGCTTCACAATTTTCCCACTGAACATCTAAGGTCTTACTATAATTTTGTTGCTTACCAAAGGCTTTGATGTGGGCAAACCCTCTGATTGAGACTGAGGAAATTGGTTTGAATCACCTTGTGCTTTTTTTCAGCCAGGGGCAGGTTTTTGATACCCCAATCGAGGTGCAACAGCTAAGCAGCCATGTTAGTTTTGCGCCAAGGTAAAGCACTCGGTAGCTGAATATGCCTTGGATTCAGGAGATGGCCCTTGATTACCACCTGGGACAGTTCCGCCAAAAAACATTTTTTCGAAAGGGGTTACTCCACGATTAAGATAACTTGCTTGTGCCGACCCTCCCCGCTTAGGGCTTTATTAACTACTGCATCCGTATTGTACTCCTGACGAACGCACAAGAGAGATGGTTCGAAAGCAATCCACTAACCTTTTCCACCTTCCCTCTCCGCTAAGGAACCTTTGATAGGATCAAAAACGGAACCTGAACCCTGCAGGTAACTCTTTAAAAAACGGTTAGTGATGCACGCAAGGAACACGTTTAAAAAATCTATGTTTCTATTGTGAAGTCAGGGCCTTCATTAAAACCCCCCCGCTTTCTCGTAAGACTAACTGCAGCACCATTCATGGGGTTGGAGAGGGATCTTCAGCCAGCCTCAGGCTCCAAGAGATCCAGCAACAGATCTGATTTCTCGGACTTAAACCCATTAACCTCTGAGACGTTGACTGTGTAAACGCTGCCATTTTTAAAAGTTTTCCTCACGGTGGTCCCAGCTGATTGTAAAAAAACAATTCTCATTGCTTTCTTTCCCAAACCTGGTTGACTCAGCTTGGGTGTCTAGCTCTGCTATGACGACTCAGGGCAAGTGGAAATTTTATGGATGTCTCCTTTGCTGAAACAGGGGATACTTCATTGAAAAGGCTACCCCAGTACCGTGGAAACTGTGGATGGCTCCCTGCTGACCCTGAACCATGGACAGAAACAGAGCCTTTGAGGTTCTTATGGGTAAAGATCATCAAGAGAAACTTCCTTTAGTTATTCTTCCCCCATTCCCCCAATTCTAGGGCAAAAACCATGGCTGCGGCTCAAATCCTACCATTAACTGGAACCAAGGAATTACCTTTCCAAAAACAAACCAAAATTTCAGCTTGCTCTTTCCTAAAGGACCATGTCAGTCCCTGAACTAACCGCTTATACCAGGACATGGGATTTTGGGAACAAAAAAACCTGACCACTTCCTCCTCACCGTCCATATGATTGTCCATTGATTATTGCCTGGAGCGGAGATACCTTTTGGTAAGATCTACCCCCGGCGGGCCCAGCTAAAGGCTTTTAAAGGGGTTTTACATAAACAAAAATTCCAAGGGCTTCATACCCCCTCTTCATCTCCTCAGGTCCCACCCCATCTTCTTTGTAAAGAAAAGATGGATCTCTGAACCATGCGTAGACTTAGGGAACTCAATAAGGTTACTATTAAAACCGTTACCATTGTTTAATCCCTGATTATTGGAAGAGGCGCAGCCAAAATTTTCTCTAAACTAGTCTTCGGGGGCCATAACTTAGCCGTATTAGACCTGGGGAGAAGGAAACTGCATCAGCACGCTATGGACACTTTGAATATCTATTAGCCTTTGTCTGAGTACCCCCGCCCCAGCCACTTTCCAACACTTGGGAATGACATCTTCAGGGATCCCTAGTACATTCGTGGTAATTTATTTGGATGATAATTCTAATTTTTTCTAACTCCACAGAGGAACTCATGGACATGTGAAATGGTCTTGGAACGTCCTAACAAATCATCTTTACATCAAACTTGAAAAGTGTGAATTCCATAGACCGAAATTCAATTTCGGGGTATGTACTGTCTACACAAGGAATTAGTATGGAGGAAGCAAAACCCAAGCCATCAAGATTGGCCAAGTCCTAGAAATGTGAAGGAGGTACAGCCTTCATCGGTTGCCAACTTCTATAGACGTTTCATTAGAAATTTTCTCTGAGGTAGTGTCACCTATCAACCCAACTTACCCCGAAAGAGTCTAGTTGCTCCTGGACCCCCAAGCCCAGGAAGCATTTTCCCCGTCTAAAAGATAAATTTACCACTGCACCTATCCTATACATCCCAACCCCGACTTGCCCTTCATAATAGAGGTGGATGCTTCAACTGTGCCGTTGGCTATACTCTCTCAGAGAACAGGTGAAAGAATGTCTTGCATCCCTGTGCCTTCTTTCCCAGCAGTTTGTCTTCGGCTGAGAGGAACTACGATGTGGGCAATAGAGAGTTGTTGGCCAATATTGCCGCCTTCAAAGAATGAGACACCTCTTCAGGAGCTGCACAGCAAATAGTCTCCTGACAGACCATCGTAACCTTGAGTTTATCAGGTCGCTAATGCCTGACTCCCCTCGCCATGCTCGCTGGAATCTTTTCTTAAACCAATTTAATTTTATCATTTCTTATAGACCAGGATCGCGCAATGGAAAGGCTGATCACTCTCTAGGATTTACTCACAGAGACACGTCCAATTACTCCTCCTAAGACTATTCTTCCTGACTCTAGATTCCTAGGAGTAATTCATAATCAAGACCTAACTTAAGACATCAAGGAAGCATACCATGCGGATTCCTTTTGGCAACAACCCCCAAGGGACGTAAGTCTTGTCTTTAAGAATGGTGTTGGATTCAGGGACAACGCCTGTATATCCTGAAACAGTCAGATTGAGAGTATTGCAACCATTCACGATTCCAAGATAGCTGGCATAGAGGAATTCTAAAGACACAGGAATTTTCTCTCGTTTCTTTGGGTGGCCCACTTGCAGGAAGGATGTTTTAAACTATGTCACTTCATGTGAATCTGTGCAAGATGCAAAACACCTCGCTCCTCACCAACTGTCTGTTTACAGCCTCTTCCCACCCCGTCCCGCCCGTGGGATCCATTTCTATGGACTTCATTGTGGAGTTACCAACCTCTCAAGGAAGAACACCATTCTATGGTGGTTGACCGTCTAACAAAGGCAGCTCATTTTATCCCTTGTGTCGCTTACCCACTGCAAAACAACATCAATTTGATGAATTAAAGATGTGTTCGCTTACATGGAGTACCGGATGAGGTTATTTTCGATCGAGGGTGCAATTCACTTCTAGTTTTGGCAAAATTTCTGTGCAGCATTGGAATTAAAGTAAACCTTTCTTCTGCTTTTCATCCTCAACAATGGACAACCGAACGAACCAATCAAACCCTGGACAGTATCTCCGCTGCTTTATCTGCCACCTACAGGATGATTGGTGGATCTACTTCCTTAGCTGAGTTCTCGTAAACAACTCTCAGAGTGCCTCCACTAAGCATCCCCTTTTTTACTCTAATCTAGGTTATCATCCAACATTCTACCACGATTCCCCATAGAAACGCCTTTACCAGCAGTGGCTGAAAGAATCACGTCTTTACAGAAGAAATGGATCTTCTAAAGGAGAATCTGGAATCGGCTCGGGAAAGTACAAGAAAGCAGCAGATAAATTTCATAAACCTGCACCAGCTTTCAAGGTGGGAGACTTGGTCTGCTGTCAACCAAAATCTTAAGTTAAGGATTCCATCGTCTAAGTTGGGACATAAGTACATTGGACCCTATAAAATCAGTAAAATTAAAGTGCCGTTGCTTGTCGTCTTCCAACCTGCCCAGAACTATGAGAATCCACCCTGTCTTTTCATGTATCCCTACTAAAGGCTGCGACACCCAATACGTTTCCGGGACTTCCTCTCCTTCCCTGACCCAGTGCTGTCGATGGTCAGGAAGAATTTATGGTGGAAAGGATTCTAGATTCCAGGTTGTACAGAAATCATTTGCAATATTTGATTAAATGGCAGGCTACCCAGTGGAGGACAACTCATGGGAACCATCAATAAACGTTAAGCTCCTCGCTGCTCCGTCATTTTCATCAGAGGTACCCACACAAGCCTGGCCTGAGGTCATCCGAGGTTTCCCTAAGGGGGGAGTAATGTAAGGTTCTGTGTACATGTTCCTGAAACTAAGTTTGTTCGTCAGCCATTTTACTTTCTGTCTTGCTGCAGCTATCTTGCCCTCAGTCAAAATGGAGTTTCCAGCTTGCATGTTCCCGCCCTGATTCTCTCCTTTTGCTTCTTAAGCAGCCACAGCTGAGCAATCAGTGCTTCAGAATCTACCTGCATAACCTGTGACCTGACTCCTAAAGCCTTGGACCTTGTACTCCAGCTATTCCACTGAGGAACTCTGAAGCACTTGTGGACTCTGAACCCTGCTCTTTGAAAGACCCACGTTTGCATGGACTTACGGTAACAGAGAAGAAGATCCTGAACCTGTTGTGGAGAGTGATTGCTGACTTAGATTACTCTGGCCTGCTGTGTCTCCTGCTTCTGTGTCTGCAAACTGTGTGACTATTTTGCCAACTTGTATGAAGTAATACAAGACTTTCTATATCAAACCTGTGTCTCATGTATTTTCCCTCGCACCCAAGCACAAGACGCTATATGAACTGTACCACATACATTACAGGTGCAGTCACTGTGTACATACATTACATTACTGATCCCGTATTATACCCCAGAGCTGCACTCACTATTCTGCTGGTGCAGTCACTGTGTACATACATTACTGATCCTGAGCTACATCCTGTATTATACTCCAGAGCTGCACTCACTATTCGCTGGTGCAGTCACTGTGTACATACATTACATAACTGATCCTGAGTTACATCCTGTATTATACTCCAGAGCTGCACTCACTATTCTGCTGGGGCAGTCACTGTGTACATACATTACATTACTGATCCAGATTACATCCTGTATTATACTCCAGAGCTGCACTCACTATTCTGCTGGTGCAGTCACTGTGAACATACATTACATTACTGATCCTGAGTTACATCCTGTATTATACCCCAGAGCTGCACTCACTATTCTGCTGGTGCAGTCACTGTGTACATACATTACTGATCCTGAGTTACATCCTGTATTATACTCCAGAGCTGCACTCACTATTCTGCTGGTGCAGTCACTGTGTACATACATTACATAACTGATCCTGAGTTACAAACCTGTATTATACTCCAGAGCTGCACTCACTATTCTGCTGGTGCAGTCACTGTGTACATACATTACATTACTGATCCTGAGTTACATCCTGTATTATACTCCAGAGCTGCACTTACTATTCTGCTGGTGCAGTCACTGTGCACATACATTACATTACTGATCCTGATTACATCCTGTATTATACTCCAGAGCTGCACTCACTATTCTGCTGCTGCAGTCACTGTGTACAGTCATGGCCAAAAGTTTTGAGAATGACACAAATATTAATTTTTACAAAGTCTAAATGCTTCACTTTTTCTAATGGCAATTTGCATATTCTCCAGAATGTTATAAAGAGTGATCAGCTTAACAGCAATTACTTGCAAATCAATATTTGGCTAGAAAATGAACTTTATCCCCCAAAACACATTTCAACATCATTGCATCCCTGCCTTAAAAGGACCAGCTAACCTCTTTCAGTGATTGGTCTATTAACACAGGTGTGGGGTGTTGATGAGGACATGGCTGGAGATCAATCTGTCATGATTAAGTAAGAATGACACCACTGGACACTTTAAAAGAGGCTGGTGCTTGCATCATTGTTTCTCTTCTGTTAACCATGGTTATCTCTAAAGAAACACGTGCAGCCATCATTGCAATGCACAAAAATGGCCTAACAGGGAAGAGTATCGCAGCTAGAAAGATTGCACCTCAGTCAAAAATCTATCGCATCAATCAAGAACTTCAAGGAGAGAGGTTCCATTGTTGCCAAAAAAGGCTCCAGGGCTTCCAAGAAAGACCAGAAGCGCCAGGACTGTCTCTTAAAAGTGTTTCAGCTGCGGATCGGCTACCACATGCAGAGCTTGCTCAGGAATGGCAGCAGGCAGGTGTGAGTGCATCTGCACGCACTGTGAGGCGGGGACTCTTGGAGCAAGGCCTGGTCTCAAGGAGGGCAGCAAAGAAGCCACTTCTCTCCAGAAAAACATCATGGACAGACTGATATTCTGCAAAAGGTAACAGGCAGTGGACTGCTGAGGACTGGGTAAAGTTATTTTCTCTGATGAATCCCCTTTTCGATTGTTTGGGACATCAGAAAACGCCTCATTCGGAGAAGACAAGGTGAGCGCTTCCACCAGTCTTGTCTCATGCCAACTGTTAAGCATCCTGAAACCATTCATGTGTGGGGTTGCTTCTCAGCCAAGGGAATCGGGTCTCTCACAGTCTTGCCTAAAAACACAGCCATGAATAAAGAATGGTACCAGAATGTCCTCCAAGAGCAACTTCTCCCAACCCTCCAAGAGCAGTTTGGCGATCAACAATGCCTTTTCCAGCATGATGGAGCACCTTGCCATAAAGCAAAGGTGATATCTAAATGGCTCAGTGAACAAAACATAGAAATTTTGGGTCCATTGCCTGGAAACTCCCCAGATCTTAATCCCATTGAGAACTTGTGGTCAATCATCAAGAGACGATGACAAACAAAAACCTAAAAATTCTGACAAAATGAAAGCATTGATTGTGCAAGAATGGACTGCTATCAGTCAGGATTTGGTCCAGAAGTTGATTGAGAGCATGCCAGGGAGAATTGCAGAGGTCCTGAAGAAGAAGGGTCAACACTGCAAATATTGACTTGCTGCATTAACTCATTCTAACTGTCAATATAAGCTTTTGTTACTCATATGTTTGCAATTATTATATTTCTGTCTGTGATAAAACATCTGTCAAACACACATAAAAACCAGAGGCAGCAGATCATGTGAAAATATAATATTTGTGTCATTCTCAAAACTTTTGGCCATGACTGTACATACATTACATCACTGATCCTGAGATACATCCTGTATTATACTCCAGAGCTGCACTCACTATTCTGCTGGTGGAGTCACTGTGTACATACATTACTGATCCTGAGTTACATCCTGTATTATACTCTAGAGCTGCACTCACTATTCTGCTGGTGCAGTCACTGTATTGTGAGACAGTGAGAGTATGTGTGTTGAATGGGGTGTACATTTCACCTAGATACTTTGCTGACTGGTATAAGGGAAATGTATGGCTTTGTAAACCTAGTGGTAGAGAAAGGTCACTACACCTTACATTCAGTACACACTTGCAGCTCAGGCCTGAAACCACTCAGCTGTTAATTAGGAGACCAGAAGTAGGTGTCTGCGAACACAGACAGAGAGCTCGCTTAGTCTGGACAAGGAGTCCAGGCACAAGAAGGAGTCTCCAGGAGTATGAGCTGTCTCAGTCTGGGTGCTCGATGTACCCTGGACACAGGAGTAGTCTCAGTGAGAATCCATGCGGATAGCTGCTGAATAGGAGGGGAGCTCTCTCAAGTCTGGACGTTGGATATGCCTTCAGACACAAGGAGGAGACTCTGTGAAACTTCATGCTGGTAAATGCTGAACATATGTGTTGTTTAGGGGACAGGCTGTTAGAGTCTGGACCCGGATAGAGAGGGAAATCTATCTAAGTATAGTAAGTGGCTGGACAAGCCCAGGGATTATGTTTATGATTTTGTTTTGATTATGTTCTGTTTGCTGTGGACTTTAATAAAGCTGGTTGCGGCCAGTTTTTTACCAGAACTGCTGTCTGTGAATGAACTGTTTCCGTGCCACTCCGTCTACCCGGACGGCGATCCCAGAGCTATATCCCCTGAAAAGCTTACAGTATACATACATTACATTACTGATCCTGAGTTACCTCCTGTATTATACCCCAGAGCTGCACTCACTATTCTGCTGGTGCAGTCACTGTGCACATACATTACATTACTTATCCTGAGTTACATCCTGTATTATACCCCAGAGCTGCACTCACTATTCTGCTGGTGCAGTCACTGTGTACATACAGTACATTACTGATCCTGAGTTACATCCTGTATTATACTCCAGAGCTGCACTCACTATTCTGCTGGTGCAGTCACTGTGTACATACAGTACATTACTGATCCTGAGTTACATCCTGTATTATACCACAGAGCTGCACTCACTATTCTGCTGGTGCAGTCACTGTGTACATACATTACATTACTGATCCTGAGTTACATTCTGTATTATACTGCAGAGCTGCACTCACTATTCTGCTGATGCAGTCACTGTGTACATACATTACATTACTGATCCTGAGTTACATCCTGAATTATACTCCAGAGCTGCACTCACTATTCTGCTGGTGCAGTCACTGTGTTCATACATTACATTACTGATCCTGAGTTACATCCTGTATTATACTCCAGAGCTGCACTCACTATTCTGCTGGTGGAGTCACTGTGTACATACATTACTGATCCTGAGTTACATCCTGGATTATACTCCAGAGCTGCACTCACTATTCTGCTGGTGCAGTCACTGTGTACATACATTACATTACTGATCCTGAGTTACCTCCTGTATTATACTCCAGAGCTGCACTTACTATTCTGCTGGTGCAGTCACTATGTACATACATTACATTACTGATCCTGAGTTACATTCTGTATTATACAGCAGAGCTGCACTCACTATTCTGCTGGTGCAGTCACTGTGTACATACATTACTTTACTGATCCTGACTTACATCCTGTATTATACTCCAGAGCTGCACTCACTATTCTGCTGGTGCAGTCACTGTGTACATACATTACATTACTGATCCTGAGTTACATTCTGTATTATACAGCAGAGCTGCACTCACTATTCTGCTGGTGCAGTCACTGTGTACATACATTACTGATCCTGAGTTACTCCTGTATTATACTCCAGAGCTGCACTCTCTATTCTGCTGGTGCAGTCACTGTGTACATACATTACATTACTGATCCTGAGTTACATCCTGTATTATACCCCAGAGCTGCACTCACTATTCTGCTGGTGCAGTCACTGTGTATAACATTACAGTACTGATCCTGAGTTACATCCTGTATTATACTCCAGAGCTGCACTCACTATTCTGCTGGTGCAGTCACTGTGTACATACATTACATTACTGATCCTGCGTTACATCCTGTATTATATCCCAGAGCTGCTCTCACTATTCTGCTGGTGCAGTCACTGTGCACATACATTACATTACTGATCCTGAGTTACATCCAGTATTATACTCCAGAGCTGCACTCACTATTCTGCTGGTGCAGTCACTGTGTACATACATTACAGTACTGATCCTGAGTTACATCCTGTATTATACCCAGAGCTGCACTCACTATTCTGCTAGTGCAGTCACTGTGTACATACATTACAATACTGATCCTGAGTTACATCCAGTATTATACTCCAGAGCTGCACTCACTATTCTGCTGGTGAAGTCACTATGTACAGTCATGGCCAAAAGTTTTGAGAATGACACAAATATTATATTTTCACATGATCTGCTGCCCTCTGGTTTTTATGTGTGTTTGACAGATGTTTTTATCACAGACAGAAATATAATAATTGAAAACATATGAGTAACAAAAGCTTATAGTGACAGTTAGAATGAGTTAATGCAGCAAGTCAATATTTGCAGTGTTGACCCTTCTTCTTCAGGACCTCTGCAATTCTCCCTGGCATGCTCTCAATCAACTTCTGGACCAAATCCTGACTGATAGCAGTCCATTCTTGCACAATCAATGCTTTCATTTTGTCAGAATTTTTAGGTTTTTGTTTGTCCACCGTCTCTTGATGATTGACCACAAGTTCTCAATGGGATTAAGATCTGGGGAGTTTCCAGGCCATGGACCCAAAATCTCTATGTTTTGTTCCCTGAGCCATTTAGTTATCACCTTTGCTTTATGGCAAGGTGCTCCATCATGCTGGAAAAGGCATTGTTGATCGCCAAACTGCTCTTGGAGGGTTGGGAGAAGTTGCTCTTGGAGGACATTCTGGTACCATTCTTTATTCATGGCTGTGTTTTTAGGCAAGACTGTGAGAGAGCCGATTCCCTTGGCTGAGAAGCAACCCCACACATGAATGGTTTCAGGATGCTTAACAGTTGGCATGAGACAAGACTGGTGGAAGCGCTCACCTTGTCTTCTCCGAATAAGGCGTTTTCCTGATGTCCCAAACAATCGAAAAGGGGATTCATCAGAGAAAATAACTTTACCCCAGTCCTCAGCAGTCCACTGCCTGTACCTTTTGCAGAATATCAGTCTGTCCATGATGTTTTTTCTGGAGAGAAGTGGCTTCTCTGCTGCCCTCCTTGAGACCAGGCCTTGTTCCAAGAGTCTCCGCCTCACAGTGTGTGCAGATGCACTCACACCTGCCTGCTGCCATTCCTGAGCAAGCTCTGCACTGCTGGTAGCCCGATCCCGCAGCTGAAACACTTTTAAGAGACGGTCCTGGCGCTTGCTGGTCTCTCTTGGGCGCCCTGGAGCCTTTTTGGCAACAATGGAACCTCTCTCCTTGAAGTTCTTGATGATGCGATAGATTGTTGACTGAGGTGCAATCTTTCTAGCTGCGATACTCTTCCCTATTAGGCCATTTTTGTGCATTGCAATGATGGCTGCACGTGTTTCTTTAGAGATAACCATGGTTAACAGAAGAGAAACAATGATGCCAAGCACCAGCCTCCTTTTAAAGTGTCCAGTGGTGTCATTCTTACTTAATCATGACAGATTGATCTCCAGCCATGTCCTCATCAACACCCACACCTGTGTTAATGGAGCAATCACTGAAAAGAGGTTAGCTGGTCCTTTTAAGGCAGGGCTGCAATGATGTTGAAATGTGTTTTGGGGGATAAAGTTCATTTTCTAGCCAAATATTGACTTTGCAAGTAATTGCTGTTAAGCTGATCACTCTTTATAACATTCTGGAGTATATGCAAATTGCCATTAGAAAAAGTGAAGCAGTAGACTTTGTAAAAATTAATATTTGTGTCATTCTCAAAACTTTTGGCCATGACTGTACATACATTACATTACTGATCCTGAGTTACATCCTGTATTATACTCCAGAGCTGCACTCACTATTCTGCTGGTGCAGTCACTGTGTTCATACATTACATTACTGATCCTGAGTTACATCCTGTATTATACACCAGAGCTGCACTCACTATTCTGCTGGTGCAGTCACTGTGTACATACATTACTGATCCGGAGTTACATCCAGTATTATACTCCAGAACTGCACTCACTATTCTGCTGGTGCAGTCACTGTGTACATACATTCCATTACAGATCCTGAGTTACATCCTGTATTATACTCCAGAGCTGCACTCACTATTCTGCTGGTGCAGTCACTGTGTACATACATTACATTACTGATCCTGAATTACATCCTTTATTATACTCCAGAGCTACACTCACTATTCTGCTGGTGCAGTCACTGTGTACATACATACATTACTGACCCTGAGTTACATCCTGTATTATACTCCAGAGCTGCACTCACTATTCTGCTGGTGCAGTCACTGTGTACATACATTACATTACTGATCCTGAGTTACATCCTGTATTATACTCCAGAGCTGCACTCACTATTCTGCTGGTGCAGTCACTGTGTACATACATTACATTACTGATCCTGAGTTACATCCTGTATTATACTCCAGAGCTGCACTCACTATTCTGCTGGTGCAGTCACTGTGTACATACATACATTACTGACCCTGAGTTACATCCTGTATTATACTCCAGAGCTGCACTCACTATTCTGCTGGTGCAGTCACTGTGTACATACATTACATTACTGATCCTGAGTTACATCCTGTATTATACCCCAGAGCTGCACTCACTATTCTGCTGGTGCAGTCACTGTGTACATACATTACATTACTGATCCTGAGTTACATCCTGTATTATACTCCAGAGCTGCACTCACTATTCTGCTGGTGCAGTCACTGTGTACATACATTACATTACTGATCCTGAGTTACATCCTGTATTATACTCCAGAGCTGCACTCACTATTCTGCTGGTGCAGTCACTGTGTACATACATTACATTACTGATCCTGAGTTACATCCAGTATTATACTCCAGAGCTGCACTCACTATTCTGCTGGTGCAGTCACTGTGTACATACATTACAGTACTGATCCTGAGTTACATCCTGTATTATACCCCAGAGCTGCACTCACTATTCTGCTAGTGCAGTCACTGTGTACATACATTACAATACTGATCCTGAGTTACATCCAGTATTATACTCCAGAGCTGCACTCACTATTCTGCTGGTGAAGTCACTATGTACAGTCATGGCCAAAAGTTTTGAGAATGACACAAATATTATATTTTCACATGATCTGCTGCCCTCTGGTTTTTATGTGTGTTTGACAGATGTTTTTATCACAGACAGAAATATAATAATTGAAAACATATGAGTAACAAAAGCTTATAGTGACAGTTAGAATGAGTTAATGCAGCAAGTCAATATTTGCAGTGTTGACCCTTCTTCTTCAGGACCTCTGCAATTCTCCCTGGCATGCTCTCAATCAACTTCTGGACCAAATCCTGACTGATAGCAGTCCATTCTTGCACAATCAATGCTTTCATTTTGTCAGAATTTTTAGGTTTTTGTTTGTCCACCGTCTCTTGATGATTGACCACAAGTTCTCAATGGGATTAAGATCTGGGGAGTTTCCAGGCCATGGACCCAAAATCTCTATGTTTTGTTCCCTGAGCCATTTAGTTATCACCTTTGCTTTATGGCAAGGTGCTCCATCATGCTGGAAAAGGCATTGTTGATCGCCAAACTGCTCTTGGAGGGTTGGGAGAAGTTGCTCTTGGAGGACATTCTGGTACCATTCTTTATTCATGGCTGTGTTTTTAGGCAAGACTGTGAGAGAGCCGATTCCCTTGGCTGAGAAGCAACCCCACACATGAATGGTTTCAGGATGCTTAACAGTTGGCATGAGACAAGACTGGTGGAAGCGCTCACCTTGTCTTCTCCGAATAAGGCGTTTTCCTGATGTCCCAAACAATCGAAAAGGGGATTCATCAGAGAAAATAACTTTACCCCAGTCCTCAGCAGTCCACTGCCTGTACCTTTTGCAGAATATCAGTCTGTCCATGATGTTTTTTCTGGAGAGAAGTGGCTTCTTTGCTGCCCTCCTTGAGACCAGGCCTTGTTCCAAGAGTCTCCGCCTCACAGTGTGTGCAGATGCACTCACACCTGCCTGCTGCCATTCCTGAGCAAGCTCTGCACTGCTGGTAGCCCGATCCCGCAGCTGAAACACTTTTAAGAGACGGTCCTGGCGCTTGCTGGTCTCTCTTGGGCGCCCTGGAGCCTTTTTGGCAACAATGGAACCTCTCTCCTTGAAGTTCTTGATGATGCGATAGATTGTTGACTGAGGTGCAATCTTTCTAGCTGCGATACTCTTCCCTATTAGGCCATTTTTGTGCATTGCAATGATGGCTGCACGTGTTTCTTTAGAGATAACCATGGTTAACAGAAGAGAAACAATGATGCCAAGCACCAGCCTCCTTTTAAAGTGTCCAGTGGTGTCATTCTTACTTAATCATGACAGATTGATCTCCAGCCATGTCCTCATCAACACCCACACCTGTGTTAATGGAGCAATCACTGAAAAGAGGTTAGCTGGTCCTTTTAAGGCAGGGCTGCAATGATGTTGAAATGTGTTTTGGGGGATAAAGTTCATTTTCTAGCCAAATATTGACTTTGCAAGTAATTGCTGTTAAGCTGATCACTCTTTATAACATTCTGGAGTATATGCAAATTGCCATTAGAAAAAGTGAAGCAGTAGACTTTGTAAAAATTAATATTTGTGTCATTCCAAAACTTTTGGCCATGACTGTACATACATTACATTACTGATCCTGAGTTACATCCTGTATTATACTCCAGAGCTGCACTCACTATTCTGCTGGTGCAGTCACTGTGTTCATACATTACATTACTGATCCTGAGTTACATCCTGTATTATACACCAGAGCTGCACTCACTATTCTGCTGGTGCAGTCACTGTGTACATACATTACTGATCCGGAGTTACATCCAGTATTATACTCCAGAACTGCACTCACTATTCTGCTGGTGCAGTCACTGTGTACATACATTCCATTACAGATCCTGAGTTACATCCTGTATTATACTCCAGAGCTGCACTCACTATTCTGCTGGTGCAGTCACTGTGTACATACATTACATTACTGATCCTGAATTACATCCTTTATTATACTCCAGAGCTACACTCACTATTCTGCTGGTGCAGTCACTGTGTACATACATACATTACTGACCCTGAGTTACATCCTGTATTATACTCCAGAGCTGCACTCACTATTCTGCTGGTGCAGTCACTGTGTACATACATTACATTACTGATCCTGAGTTACATCCTGTATTATACTCCAGAGCTGCACTCACTATTCTGCTGGTGCAGTCACTGTGTACATACATTACATTACTGATCCTGAGTTACATCCTGTATTATACTCCAGAGCTGCACTCACTATTCTGCTGGTGCAGTCACTGTGTACATACATACATTACTGACCCTGAGTTACATCCTGTATTATACTCCAGAGCTGCACTCACTATTCTGCTGGTGCAGTCACTGTGTACATACATTACATTACTGATCCTGAGTTACATCCTGTATTATACCCCAGAGCTGCACTCACTATTCTGCTGGTGCAGTCACTGTGTACATACATTACATTACTGATCCTGAGTTACATCCTGTATTATACTCCAGAGCTGCACTCAGTATTCTGCTGGTGCAGTCACTGTGTACATACATTACATTACTGATCCTGAGTTACATCCTGTATTATACTCCAGAGCTGCACTCACTATTCTGCTGGTGTAGTCACTGTGTACATACATTACATTACTGATCCTGAGTTACATCCTGTATTATACTCCAGAGCTGCACTCACTATTCTTCTGGTGCAGTCACTGTGTACATACATTACATTACTGATCCTGAGTTACATCCTGTATTATACTCCAGAGCTGCACTCACTATTCTGCTGGTGCAGTCACTGTGTGCATACATTACATTACTGATCCTGAGTTACATCCTGTATTATACTCCAGAGCTGCACTCACTATTCTGCTGGTGCAGTCACTTTGTACATACATTACATTACTGATCCTGAGTTACATCCTGTATTATACCCCAGAGCTGCACTCACTATTCTGCTGGTGCAGTCACTTTGTACATACATTACATTACTGATCCTGAGTTACATCCTGTATTATACCCCAGAGCTGCACTCACTATTCTGCTGGTGCAGTCACTGTGTACATACATTACATTACTGATCCTGAGTTACATCCTGTATTATACTCCAGAGCTGCGCTCACTATTCTGCAGGTGCAGTCACTGTGTACATACATTACATTACTGATCCTGACTTACATCCTGTATCTCTTTTATTATAAAAATACAAAACTAAACTTACAGACAAACTCAATAACAAAAACATTATCCATAAATCCCAAAAGTCCAATGTCCAACAGATATATAGAAACAATGTTCCTCCATTTCATTAACACCCCCCCCGGCAAGGGAAGCTATATCCTTTTTTTCCTCTCATATACACATACCCATGCATTCACCCCTAGAAAAAAAACAAAATTCAGCAAAATGCCCTAAAGTAAATAGGCCACCTGGCCCAACTTAATTATTCACACATATACTGTACATATTATATATACATAAACACACTTTTTTTTTTTTTTTCTTTCTTAAACTAAACCACCACCATTCCCCCAAAGGTCCCACGAAAGTTTGTGGCCTATCACACACAGCAAATCTTCAATTTTTGGCATCCTCCGGACGTCCATTATCCAAAACCCATCCCCCCTCCCCCCAAGAAACCACCCACCCCACCTAAACTCAATCCCCCTACAAGAATTATAGTACACATACAACATATATATATACAGTATATATACACAACCTTATAATAACATATCAATAATAACACCTATCAATAATAACCACTACACACCTTAACCATGACCAAAGAACAGGCCCAAGTTCAATGCTTGCAAGCCCTATACCCGGGTTACCAATTCCAAAACAAAAATCTATACGTGAGGGTTACAGCCCACCACCAGGAACTGGAGACCATAGAGGCTCTCACCCTAATCTACCGCACATCACCCTGACCCTTCCTAACAACACAAAAGAGAAAATCCTGTCCCTATAGCCCTACCAACCTCTCCCTACCTGCCCCTACCTGTCCCTCACTGACCCTCACTACCAACCTAATACTAACTACCTGTCCCTAAAGACTGTCCCTATCTGTCACTCCCTGTCCCTACACATCTATCTGACCCTACAAAATAAAGATAAAAGGATAAAAAAAAAACTAACTCAGCCCTATCACAGGCACACAGAACCTAACTCACCCTAGGGCACATTAAAGGAGAAACCCCTCCATAGGAGAGAGGCCCTCCCTGCACCCAGCCTCTCAAACTCCAGGGAGCGCACTTTTGCCAGGTCACCCAGGATGTTCCTAATCACCTCTTCCCTGGGGAGGACTTTCCGCTGAGTAGACACTAGACACCGTGCATTCCACGTGCAGAACCTAGTTACTAAACTAACTAAGAAAACAGTGCCCCGATCTCGGCCACCAAGGGACCTGAATGCCCCATAGGCCCACTCCGCATAGGAGAGGCTTGCCAGCCTGGGCCAGCCAATGGAAGCACCCACCCTGCTGTAGACCTCTGTATTAAAGGGACACCGAAGCAGGAAGTGCTCCATGCTTTCAAGCATGCCACCACACTCCTCGCGGGGACAATCCCGGTCATCAGAGCTCCTGCACTTCAGGTTGTCCCTCACATACAGCTTCCCATGGAAGCAGCGCCAAGCCAAGTCCCAAAACTTCAAGGGGATCCGCTTAGAGTTCAATAACCCGAGCCCCACCTCCAGATCCCGGCTTGGGCAATCCCTGAGAGCCAGGGGCTTCTGAAAGTGGGTCAACAGGACCCTATTGTCAAGAAACCTTCTCGACATGATCCTGATCTCCCAGACCCCACCGACGGATCACCTTCAGAACCGGGGTAACGTAAGCCGGAAGATGCCCATGAGGTGTACGAAGGTCCTTCACCTGCCCACCTGTCTCCCATTCCTGGAAGAAAGGCCGAAACCACCCCCTACAGGAGAATACCCACAGAGGAGCCCTCTCTGACCAGAGGTTGGCGATGTTTGCCTTAAGAAAGGTGTTTACTAGAAACACCACTGGGTTGACCATACCCAACCCTCCTAGTCTCCTCGTGCTGTACGTGACCTCTCTCTTGATTAGGTTCAGCCTATTTCCCCATAATAATTGGAAAAACAGGCTGTAGACCCGTGTCCAAAGAGGCTCTGGCAAGATGCAGACACTGCCCAGATATATTAGCAAAGGAAGCAAATAGCCCTTGGCAAGACTAACCCTTTCCCTTAGGGTCAAGGACCAACCCTTCCACTGATCCACCTTCTGGGCGGCAATCTTAAGTTTGCCCTCCCAGTTTTGCTGGGGATAGTCCCCCGGGCCGAAACTGATGCCTAATATTTTTGCTGTGGCCTGAGGCCCTGGAAGGGTGTCCGGGAGATCAAAACTTGGATCTCCCCCTCCCAGCCAGAGACTCTCACACTTGTCCCGGTTGATCATGGACCCGGATGCCACCGAGTAGCGTTCAACCTCAGACATCACCCAATCCGCCTCCTCTCTCGAGGATACAAAAAGGGAAACGTCGTCAGCGTACGCCACTACCCTCAAGGCGGCCTCCGGCACCGCCCGGTCCATCCCGACTCCCACCAACGGTCCGCGCTCCACCCTCCTTAAAAGGGGTCGAGCCGGGTCCACCCCCAGGGGCCCACCCGGCGGTACCAGTCCCCCGGGGCACAGCGCCCCCCACCACGGGCCACAAACAGCTTGGGCACAGCAACTCCGGCGGCCGGCCCCAGGCTAGGCCACTCCCCCTTAGCATCTACCGGCGGCGGGGCCCCCGGCCCAGACTTCACCGCAGACCCCGCCAGGGGAGCCGACCCCACCACTTGTTTTTTATGAGCCGGCTCTGCCGGAGCTGCAGGCCCCGCCCCCTTCACTTTACTAGGTGCCTGTGTCCCCAGAAGCGATCCAGTAACGGATCCGTAAGTGGGGGAACCAGACACCACAGCGCTCACCGCCGGAGATGCGGTCCCGGCTGCCACTCTCTTGCCCACCACTGGGCCGCCCTCCACACCATGCTCCATATCAGACACGTCACTACCCCCTCCATTACCACAAACAGAGGCGGCGCCCTGCGTGTCATGGCCTGTAATCTCCCCGCTCCCTTGCTGCGGACCCACAACAGAGCCCGAGCCGGGGTGGGTAGCGGGTGCCGCACAGCGGGACCGGGGGGCCCCAGAGAGGGGGACATACACAAACTTCTGGACAACAGCTGTTTTTTTTACCTTCTTCTTAGCTTTTCTCTTCATCCCCCTCCTGGTTGCCTCGTCATCGCAGATCTCATCCCCGAACCTCAGCTGGTTAAACCGGACCGGGGACTCGATCTGCCGGATCTGCTGCATGACGAGGCAGCCCCCCTCACTGCTACTACTACCACCATCCTCATCCTCCCCCTCGCACTCGCTGCCCTCTGAAGAGCCAGAATCTGGCGGGATAGCCACTTGCTCGGGGGCTATCCCGCTGTGTGATGCCTGGAGATCTCTTACCAGGCCACCAGGCGGTGGGTAGGGCGCGACTTCCTCCTCGCATTCCTCTTCCTCCTCCTCCACCGCCTGGCCGGGGCTCCGTGGCCCCTCAGGAGCCCCTCCGGTCATGGCTCTGAACCGGTCGTCATTCTCCAGCTTTTCACGGAAGGGCCCGCTGCCGGCCAGGATCTCGCACCTCCGGCTTGCCAGGTCTTCTATGGATCTCTGGATCTTTCTGACCGCGGCGGATAGCTCGGCCTTCTTATTGACGGAGGCCCTGTTGGACCTCTCCTTAGCTACCCTCAACTCCCCCCAGAGGGATCTTAGCTTCCTTGAGGCGTCCTCATACTCACAAAGGTGCGCATGGACACGGGAACCATAGACCACGGTGGTCTCTTTCGCCATCTTGGTGCCCCACTTTAGGGGCCCCGCTGCAGCACCCCTGCTCGTACTCGGCCTACCTCCGGGGGAAGGAGCCGCCGCGGCCATGGCCTCGGGGGTACTGCGGGTCCTCATGCTGGATCCTTGGCCAGATCTTGTTATCCTAGCCGGATTAGGAGTCCTCCCACCCCCCGCCGGCTTGGACCGGGAGGTGGGAGCCGGGGGCCCAGCCCCGGAGGCCAGTCCCAAGATTAGCCTTCTTTCTCGGGAAGGTGGCAGACAAAAAGTCCTGGATGGAAAAACTTCACCTCCCTTCCCGAGCAGCACACACAAGCACCACAGTCAGACCGCACGGCAAGCTCCGCCCCTTCCTGTAGGATGGTCCAGAGCTGCACTCACTATTCTGCTGGTGGAGAGTTGCTGAGCTTGTTACCGCTATACAATAGACAAACTGTAAAAAGGTAAACTTGTCCTATATCTCACATAATGTGACTCTTGAAATTGAGGAAGAATTCACAAGTGTCTGTTTCCTAAGTGTTGTGAACATGATTCCCTGCATGTAATGAATAGCAGTGAGAACTGATGCAGGATACGGGGAGTGGAGTCTACTATTCTTTATAGAGATAACTTTGAGCCTGATACATTAATTGTAACCATGAGGCTCCTCTTCCAAAATTTAGGAACACAAACCAAACATTCGTTTCTGAAAAATTTTACAAAAATTTTCTTCCACTTTGAATATTTATTGTGAACAAGATCCCATAACACGAGAGACGGGAATTAGAGCTTATAACCATCCGACTATAGAAGGGAAAATACTTTTTTTTGTGGCAGATATGGGAAATGTAAGTGTGCCATAGATCTATGTGTGATATCTATGGCTGTCACATTGTACTTACACTCATTTAGGGAATATCAGGTGTATCCCATTGTACTAATTCATATATAGAGGACTGATCAGTTGCCATAAATATGTATTTTTTTTTACCTGGTGTAAAAGCCGCTGTTCTCCTGAATCTGGCGTTGTCTTTCTTTTCTTTCTGCGCCTCTCCATTCCTGAGATATGGCCACTTATTCCTTATGCAGACACGCAGAATTGAGGTCCACGCCCCTTTTGGTAACGGGACTAGATTTACATACAGGGAACAGGGAGCCATATCTCCGGGATGGAGAGGCGCAGGACCAAAATAAAAACAGCGCCGGATTCAGGAGAACAGTGGCATTCATACCAGGTAATAAACTTACATTTTTACGGCAAGTGACAAGTTCCCCTTTAAGGGATTATCTTATAAAAAAAAAACTTTAGAGACTAAAGCTAACCTGCTGATCGATGTTTGAGCAATTCCATAGTTATTATTACATTTTCTCCTGTAGTACGCTATTAACTTTGTGAGTTCTTTACATTGTCATTGACTTATGGTATATTAGGCTGAATGTTGCACTGTATTGCGTTTTTGACCTTTTATCTGTTCCTCCTTTTAGGCCTATACATTACAATATTCACATGGAGACCAGAAAGATATCTCAGAGCGAAGGGGTTAAATTAAAATTTCAGCACGATCTGCGTCCTATTGTCTGGGTAGAGCCGCGCGGCGTGTCACTTTGAGTTACAGTTCTGACACAGATTCGTGGGCATAATACTGAGGGATATGATTGTTCATCTAGATAGACATAGGAATGAATGCAGATGACTGCCAGCCTGTAATTATACATTCTGATATTAGGATGGCAGCTACGTTCAGTAAAGACAATGTTACTTTATGTTCGGATTTCAATCTATCTCCCAATTTAGGAGCACTTCATCATCCGCTCATAATGAATCTCCCTAATATGTCCTACTTTTACCCGTTATGACAATGCCGGTTCAGTGACTATCATTCCGTAACCTCAGAAGTGTAAAAATTTCTTTCATCCCTCGTAAATGACCAACATATATATAGATGAATGTCTCTTTAAAATAAAGCAATTACGTCCTTTATTCGTCCTTTTCTTTCTAAATTTTCCTGTTGTTTCTTCAGTTTTACTTGGAGAAACGTGGGTGACCCTTCCTCCACTGCGACCAATCCGGCTTTCCCTGACATATAAGTGCATATGGATGCTATAGTCAGGGGGGTCACCACTCAGACCCTCTACTCCATCTCTACTTTGGATACGACAGACCTGATCTGTCCTATTAGTAGTCAGCTACTCTTTTCCCTGGCAAAGTCAGCCGTTTTGAAGGGGTCTCAAGAGTGGGACCTACAGGATCATATTAATGGGGGTAGTCTTTGTAATTCAAAAGTGGGGACTGTGTAAGGCTGGTGTTATGAACATGGCCAGCATCCTGGCTTTTCTTACCTTACCCCGGCCTGTTAAACTCTTTTATGCTCCATGACTGACTTTGCAGCTGGGCTGGCGCGATCCCATGTGATTATGTGCCTGGGCTTGTATAAGGGTCAACAAGACACACACCTGTGTCTTGTAATTAAGACTTTAAGTATGTTTTTGGACAGCTATCTGTAGTCTCCAGGATGTCTCCTGTCTGCCTGCAGCTTCCAGTACCTTAGTTACCTGTATGATGCTTCCAGTACCTCAGATACATATCTGTCAGCTACCTATTTATCTGCAGCTTCCATCCCTCAGTCACCTGTCTGTGGCTTCCAGTCCCTTAGTTACCTGTAACTTCCATCCCTCCCCTGTCTACCTTCAGCTTCCAGTCCCTCACCTACCAGTCTGCCTGCAGCTTCCAGTACTTCAGCTACCTGTTTGCCTGCGGCTTTCAGTACTTTAGCTACCAGTCTGACTGCAGCTTCCAGTATCTCAGATACCTGTCAGTCTACAGTTTTCAGTACTTCAACTACCTGCCTGTGGCTTTCACCAGTCAGCTACCTGTCTGCCTGCAGCTTCCAGTATCTCAGATACCTGTCTGTGTGCAGCTTCCAGTACCTCAGTTACCTGCCTGCAGCTTCCAGTACCTCCTTTATTTGGCTGCAGCATTCAATACCTCTGCTGTCTGTCTTCAGCTTCCGGTACCTGTGCTACCCGTTTCACGCATGCCTCATGCGCCTGGTGCACTAACACCCGTGGCCTGTGTGCCCACCTGGACCATGGGCTTTGACGATGCACTTCACCAGCTGAGCCTAAAAGCTGGGTTCTCATACACCAGTTGGGTTCAGCCAACTGATGACAAAGTTGTGCAACGATCCAGATGCTGCTTGCAACATTTTTTTTTTTCATCCGGCGCAAGAACTAATGCACCAGATGACTAGTAACAGTCCCATAGAGTTCATGTTTCCATCTGTTGTTTCAGTGTCATGCTAAATAAATTGAAAACTAGGCAAATTTGCCAATTGGGAATCTAGAAGAGCTGAGAGGTGAAACCACTCTGATAATAATCACCCACCTCTGCAATTGCTCTTTCCATATAACATACTGAATTTCTATAATACTGACCCCTTATGACTCCTAGGGCTTATTATTAACTCCCTCCTCCCCTCTCATCTATTTCAAGAATTGGCTGCCACTTCCCAGTGCGGGTGTTAGTGACAAGTAGTCAGCGCGGCTATTAAAAGTAGAATTAGATTTTCTCTGCCTTGACGCCCAAAAATAAAACTTTTATTAGTTCCTATAACTGATGGTGTAAAAACCAGAATGTAAAAATGCCTCCTACCTTCTCCTGAGGTTTCCATCAGCTTCTAGAGTGAATTAATGGGGGCCTGAGATTGCCTTATCCATGAGGTTGCCGTGCTAATGCGATTTGTTTGCCAGGCTCCTGGCTGCTAACGCCAGGTATTGCTATTGTGCAAGATCATTTTGAGAAATTGACATCACAACGGGCTCAGCGAGGCGGAGAACGGCTAATAAGGAATGGCGCGGCAGTACATAGTCGTACAGAACAGAAACATTTTATTACACGCTGATTAGTATTACTCATCCACGGTGGCGCAGGGTTCCTTCCTGCAATAAATATGGCGTGTGACTCTTAGTGGCCATAATATTATACCAAAAAAGCTGAAAGGGCTATCCAGGAGTTCATAAAATGGCCACAAATGGGGGCAGTAGGATAAAATAACCTTATAAATCCCCTGTCGCTTCAGTGCCTCTCCTCTGGTCGTCCCATCAATCTTAAGCTAACTATCTAGCAGTTTGAGTGTCTCACTTCCTGTACGTGACCGCTGCAGCCAAACACCGGCCCACAATGGTCACATGATGCCCGTTCTACTATCGATTGACTGAAGCAGAAACTAGGTAGTAGTCAAAATGTTAACAGGACCGCCCAAACAGCAAGGGATATATCAGGTGAGAATATTATTATTATTATTATTATACATTTATATAGCGCCATTTATTCCATGGCGCTTTACATGTGAAAAGGGATAATATAGAAAAGTACAATAAACATGTGCGAGACAAGGGACACACAAGTACAGGAGGAGAGAGGACCCTGCCCGCGAGGGCTCACAGTCTACAGGGATGGGTGAGGATACACTAGGAGAGGGTAGAGCTGGTCGTGCGATGGTTAAGTAGACTGAGGATCATTGCAGGTTGTAGGCTTGTTGGAACAGGTGAGTCTTCAGGTTCTGGAAGCTGCAGGCAGACAGGTAGCTGAGGGATGGAAGCTGCAGGCAGACAGGTGAGGGATGGAAGTTACAGGTAACTAAGGGACTGGAAGCCACAGACAGGTGACTGAGGGATGGAAGCTGCGGATAAACAGAATAAGAGAATAAGGCTTCTTGTTATTTTATGACGTCTTCAGCTTTGTAGACATCTTTTGTAAAATTCAGGACCAAAAAAAAAAAATGTCTTCCTTCTGCAGTGATCACAATGATCGGCTGTGCTGGAACCAGTGAACAAGTGTTCAATTTCCCTGCGCTGCCTCTATAGGAGAAATTAAGCATTACACCAATAGACTCTAGGTGTAATGCAGATATGATCCTCCTCAATGAGACACATGCTTTGGCCATTGGAAATTTGACATGTAGGATCCTAATCTTATGATAATAAATGGCATTACCCCTGCAAAACCATACACAACCTGTTTAGAACTGTGGTGCTGTTTATGGAAGAAAGCAGCATTTTTTTTATATTCTGGACTGATCCTCTAGAGCAGGGGTGGGGAACCTCAGGCCCCTGGGCCATTTACGGCCCTCGATGACCTTTTATAAGGCCCCCGGGCAGATTCTCAGGGACCGCATTCTTGGGCAGGGAGCTGTATATTGATTGCCACCAGCTCATTAATGTCTTCTTGCTCTGTTAGCACACACACGCAGTGATCTCTACTGAACACTGAAGGTCATGCAATGAAAGATTATGTCCTGACACCAGTGCCAGAGTCAGGATGTACTTTGTGGGCGGAGTTTATGCGGTCCCCGAAGGATGGTATAAATATCGAAATGGCCCTTGGCAGAAAAATGATTCCCCACCCCTGCTCTAGAGTCTTTCAAAAACATTTTGAGGGTGTAATTAGCATTAGCTTAAAATATATTCCCTTGAGGAAGCTCCCAAAATATTAGGCTCTGACCAATGAGAATGCAAAACTACAACTACCATTATGGCCTAAGTTTTGCAACAGCTGAAAGCCATAGGTAGAAAAATAAATACGGAGGGCCAAAAAGTCTACACTCATCCCAAAAACCAGGAGTGGATCCCATTCATAGGATCTGTTTGGACTGGATTTTTCTGGTGGTTGGTCGATACGATTGTGTCTATCCAATTAGCATTCTTGCATTCCAAGCTGTGAAGAAACTACCAGAAGCAGAAGTTCACCCAAGTGTACACGTGAGTAATAATAATGGTAATTTGGGGTATGGGCTTTCTGCTAATTATAGTGTAAGAACTTTGTATTGTATCGCCACTCAATAATCATATTTCACAGTTATCAAAGATTGTATTAACTTTTGTTCGTAAACCATGAACGTTCGTTCATTCTGTTCTGGAACACAAGCGGAACCTAAGAAATCAATGATGGGATGACGAGGTGCTTCAAATTACCTTTATGTTCCCGGTCAATAGAAAGGCAAACTACAATTTACTCACCGAGCACATTATTTGCCTTTGTTTTATTCATCCATCTGTTCTACCAAAAGTAAGAATTGGATCTCCTAAAATCAGCCAATTGTGTTGGGACAGGAAGCAGCTATCTGACAGCTTCTATAGTCGGCCACATTAAGTCTTCTGGGACTACGGTCACCTGGTCACCCAGAGACCAACCTCTTACTTTTCTAAATCACATTGACAGAAATTACTAACTCCAATAAATAGAAGCCAAAGCTACTTGTACACAAAATTAGGACAGCATATTTTCCAAACAAACAGCCCATACACCTTTGCACTTAGTTCGGCCAAGCGTACATAGGAAGAACAGAATAGAATTTTGCCATACACCTCTGATGGAGCTTATCTCCCTTGAGGACAAATGAGTGGGCATGTTGAATTTCAAGATGCCCAATCCTCCATCCCACCATCCCCAGATATATGATGAATGAGCATGGGCAGAGTCTACTGTGTATGGCCACCTAAGTCATAACTTTCTTAGTCAGGATCTGTACTTTACATACTTTTTTTGGGGGTCATCCCAGGCAGCACCCAGTATCTCCTTTTGGTTGAATATAAGGATTACTAAAATTGTAGAATGATTGACTAGAAATTAGAATTAATCTCTTGAAGAAGTCTTACTTGCTTTTTCCTGAAGAGATCCAGTGTTTTTTTGGTGAAAAAAAAAAAAATTGTCCTTGGTTAAAGCCCAAGATCTACATTATCGATGGTGGGTATCAAGGCCTTTTCTTGGGATGGAATGAGCTGAAATCTCAATATTACTTATTTATGGCACAACATAATATTTGATAATTTTTTTTAAAGTAAGACAAGTTCTCCCAAGGGATGATTCAGAGTCTAGAAGAAACAATGGTTATCCCTTGGACTACAGAACTTTCTTCTACAACATCTATAGTGTTGTAATGGTCAATCCCCTGAAGAAGTTAAAGAAGGGCTTGGAAACCTTTCTTGATAAATATACTACAGGTTATGAGTACTAGATTTTGGAGAAGGGACGTTGATCCAGGGAACTGGTCCGATTGGCATATCTGGAGTTAAAAGGGAATTTTTCCCCTATTATGGGTCAAAAATATGGTTAGCATCTGCCTCATTGGGTTTTTGGCTTCTTCTGGATGAACATGTCAGGTTCTAGGGTAAACTTGATTGTCTTGGCCTTTCTTTTCAGCCCTAAAACTATGAAACGTTGACAAAACTTCTTCCTTCTTATGAATGTGTCTTCCAGGTCTAGAAGTTTTCAAACATTGACTACTTGGAAGAGCTGTGATCTAATGTCAATCTTCTGTAAATTGAAAGCTACAAAATAAACCATGAGGAAGATAATTTGAGAATTAAAGCTTCGGAATAGTTCTTCGGTCTAGACTCCTTGTAAATCAACCATCTGGGAAGACTCCAAAGTTAAAGAAACAAGTTGTAAAGTTTAGAACTTCTTCCTCGGTAATAATAAGAACATGTCCTAAAGGTCATTGCGATGATCTTATATATACAGTTCATTCAATAGTCCCACATTACGTTCCGCTAGACGGGAACAGCTACAAACACAGGAGATTGCCATCTTGTTGATTTGACCTTTTTTTATTGTTGCTTATGCTAGGAATTGGACGCTGGAGAATATTCTTTTGTGCTCAAAAAGTCTCTTATGGCTTTGCACACTGTGTAGACTTTATAAATAAAAGCTCTGGGGTAAATGCAATTGTATGGGAGATAAAAGGTAAAGAATCCCATATGAATTTATTTTCTAATAGTTCTCTCACAGAAGTATTAAAAAATATATAAATTCTATTGCGTAGTGACTTCAGCTTTCTTCTTGTCCATGTGTTCTCGCTATGTATCCTTGACATGTGCTGACTATCGGTCATTGACTCTTGGCTTGTTTACGAGTCTGTTCCCAATGGTGCTATGCCATGGTCTTCAATCCGAGATTGCTCCAGGAGTTGTGACCTGGGAATTCCTTGCAGCAAAATATTGACTTTAGGGTGAAAAGCAGACGTGTGAAACGGGCCTTTGACTTGGTGCCTTGTTTGAGCTAGTCCATATCAGATTGAGGCTTCCATGGTCCACTGCTTGAAGGGTAAAAAAACTGACCATGAATGTCGGACACGTGGAACCAGCCTTAGACTCTGTGCCTTGGTTTAGCTATTCCATATCAGATTCTGGATTCGATGGTCCACTGCTTGAAGAATAAACTGACCATGAATGTCAAACATGTGGAACCAGCCTTAGACTCGGTGCCTTGGTTTAGCTATTCCATCTCAGATTCTGGATTCGATGGTCCACAACTTGAAGAATAAACTGACCATGAATGTCGGACATGTGGAACCGGCCTTAGACTCTGCGACTTGGTTTATCTAGTCCATATCATATTGTGGCTTCGATGGTCCTCTGCCTGAAGAGTGGAAAAACTGACCATGAATGTCAGACATGTGAAACTGGCCTTAGACTTGGTGCATTGGTTTAGCTAATCCATATTAGATTGTGGATTTGATGGTCCACTGCGTGAAGAGTGAAAAACTTACCATGAATGTCAGACATGTGGAACCAGCCTTAGACTCAGTGCCTTGGTTTAGCTATTCCATATCAGATTCTGGGTTTGATGGTCCACTGCTTGAAGAATAAACTTACCATGAATGTCAGACATGTAGAACCAGCCATAGACTTGTTGCCTTGGTTTAGCTATTCCATATCAGATTGTGGATTCGATGGTCCACTGCTTGAAGGTAGAAAAATAGATCATGAATGTCCGACATGTAAAAACCGGCCTTAGTCTGTACGCCTTTGATTACCTAGTCCATATTAGATTGTGGCTTCAATGGCTCGCTCTTTGCTATTAGCGTAACAACCTTAACAGGCAATCATGGCATAGCGCTATGGACTTTGGACTGATGTCAGGTCCAGGAGGGGTTTTCTAAAATCTATCTAAAGATTTACCAAGAGGCATGATTGATACAACCTAAAAATATCCAAAAAGGCAATCATTTTTTTGCTTTATTAGAATTTTCAGCCAAAAATTGGCCAGTCCTAGTCTATCAGAAGTGTTGGGCTTGGGGACCTTAGATCAACCAAAGGCAAATTTTGTGAGGGCACACCATCCAGCTATACAAAAGTACAAGTCCACGTTTAATGACAAAACATATATAATGATTAAAAACGGTGACAAAACAATGGAGTTACCTTTTATCGGGCCTCACATGCCATAATATATTTTAGACTTGGAACTGTGACCGATTTTGATCTTCTTTAAAGGGCCAGTTTGACTCTCTCAATTTTTGGATGGTGGAAACTCACCTAGTCCCAGGGAAAAACGGAAAGTTATTGAACAAAATTCTTACCGATGGCATCTTGATCAGAATTCAGTCCCAAAAAACAACAGTGTTAACCAACGTGCCATGCCTAAAATCTCATTTAATTATAATCTGCCTCCGGGGAACTCTGAACCACGACGCATGAATTAAAACTTGTCATGTGAGGCCTATGAAGCTTTCACA
This sequence comes from Oophaga sylvatica, assembly GCA_033576555.1. Taxonomy (NCBI): domain Eukaryota; kingdom Metazoa; phylum Chordata; class Amphibia; order Anura; family Dendrobatidae; genus Oophaga; species Oophaga sylvatica. Next base: position 33,705,361 of record JARQOD010000010.1, on the reverse strand, counting down.
ATCAAGACAGAAACAAGACAATCCAATCATGAAAAGTACATTTAAACCATTGTTAAATTACTCCCGTCATGCACTGTGACCTTTACTCCATGGCAGGTTCATGATAATTGTAATTGGACGGCCAAGACATTTAACTTGGTTAGCAAGCAGTTTTTGAGTAATATTTGAAATAATTACTTCTAACGAAATCTGTGGCATATCTCCCTTTATTAGGCCGGTATTATTGCGGATATATCTGTAATGAGATAGACTCTTAATTACAGAAACAAGTATAATTTTCTATTCTTCTACATCTCGGCTTTAAAGGGAATATTTGCGGAAATTCATCTCATTAAAACCAGTGACAGGTGACTTGAATAATGTGGATTATCTTATGACAACGGCATCTATCACTGAGTGGGATATATCAGGAAGAAAGTGGTCAGTTCTTAAAATTGATGTGTCGAAAGCCAAAAAATTGGGCAAGTGTAAGGATCTGAGAGACTCGTGGGGACTGGACAGTTGGGTCAGAACCTCTCACGAACAGGAGTTACAAGTTTGCAGTAGATATTTCTTAGCTTCCTACTTTTTGGTCTAAAGATGGACAACTGGTGAACTGCCAATGCAATGAGGTGGAGGAACAAGTCAACGAACCCAAGGTGATGACTTGACTTCAAGTTTTCAGTTCTTAATCCAAGCGATTACGAGTGGAATATGCTGGAGAAACAAGTCCGATCCACAGAGCCCCAACGTCACGACTTACGAAACCATCCAAATTCTTGGCGGAATATTGCAGAGAACTCCTTCAGAGACTTTGCGTAGTTCATACCTCAATGGGTCAGAGCTGATGGTTATAAAGGACACTTGGACAACCCCTTCTTAGTAGCTAATAAACCTAATTTCGTAGGTGGTTATGAAGTACACAATTGGACAACCCCTTCTTAATAGCTCCGCAATGCAATACTATTTTTCCAGACAGGCACTGATCCTATGATTTCTGCTCTGTGCCTTCAGGGGGTCACAGAGCAAATTGCAAATGACCGCTGCCGCCAATCAGCGGCCACTGATCAGCTTCAGAGTTCACTATTCCAACATAGAGTACTTCAAGCGCTGCTCCCAAAAATGTCCACTGCTCCCTGATTTCATTGGAAAAACACCAACTGTATGGGGTTTCTGTAGTTATATATTAAAAGTTGAGATAGGCTTGACCAAAAGAAAAAAAAAAAGACAAATATTGTGAAAAATTACGAGCTGTAGACATCAGGGTCAGGAAACGCATAATCGGATTGTCACACGGAGGCAATGAGAGCGGATTATCTGTTCTGGACACATTAATCCCGGAGCTAAGAGGACAGTATCCTTTAAGGGGATTAGAGGTATAAACCGGGAGAGATCTGATTTTTACAGCCTGGACCTTATAATTTAAGGAAAGAGGGCACTATGCCTCTTAGTAATACCATCAAAGGGATCACTTACAGCCAGGCCAATTACTATCAGGAGGCATTTCTGAGAAAGTATTACCGCTAAAAGGTGTTTTACAGAACGTGGACGGCACAGGATCTCGGGGTCACCGGATCTGTATAGGTATAAGATGGCACAAATCGAAGTTACACACTGAATGTAACTTAGATATTGAATAGGTTTTCTGCGATTAAGAGGATTCAGTGACTGCAAATCTGCAGAACTTGGCTGCAAGGTAAACATTACGGCCGGTATTCTCCAAACCTCAGTGTTCTTGGGGTATTTGTAGGGTACCTATCCAAACGAGCGACACCTTAAGTTGTCCAATGGGCCACCCTTGGAGCTCCCCTCTACACCTGTTAACGCCTGGTTGGTGTAGATCAGGTTCCCTAAGCCATTCACAAAGTCCATGAAATCTGGCGTATGCCGAAATAGTGTCCAATGATCCAGAAACGTGCGTGAAAGATCTATAGGTGGCATCAAAAAGGGTGGAAGAAGTCCATCACTGATCCACCCGAATAAGACAGGTGTCCAGGCCTTTAAGGTCTCCATGGATAGTGAGTTTGATTTGTCCCTCATACCCCCCCACCCAGTCGGAAATTTATGACATCGATGCGTAAAATGTAATTGTAGGAAATATCCCTTTAATAAAAAGTTTAGACTGATCTTGTAAAAATCGCGCTGGCTTTTGCTCAGTGGGGGGAGCAGGAGTAAATGCTGAATAAAAGCATTTTGGCATTGTTGTTTTTATTGTCTAGAGTTGCTGGTCTAAGCAAAATGGTGAAATTGTTCTATTAAACTTGTGTGAAACCAACTGGAACGTGTCAAAGTCTAAACTGACACGAAATAAGCTTCTGTGGGCTACATGTACAAAACTAAGTCAACCTGCGGCGGGGGCTCAGTGTTCACCCTGCTCCAACAATCTAATTGTCAGGAGGACTAATCCACTGCACGTAATGTCCAGGGGGCCGCCTGGAGCCCCCCGGGCTAAGGGATATAATATATACCTAGATCCCCATCCTAATTGCTAGTGCAGTCACATTCTGCTTCACACAATGACTTCATTGCGTCTATGTACAAGGAACCGTCACTGCTTTAGGTTTAGTTTCGGCATAAAAGTCAAAGAGATAATCGCAGCTTAAGTTCCTTTCTTAAAGGAAACTGACTCATTGGGGAAGATTAATCAATGCTGTAATTCAAAGACAGGTCAAACGTAGACTAGACAAAGGCCATACGTAGGGTAGACAGAGGCCCAATGTAAACTAGACAGAGGCCAAACGTAAACTAAACAGAGGGCAAAGTTAGACTTGAGGAGAAGCCAAATGTTGTTTAGATAACATGCCAAATGTAGACTAGAAAGACAGCAACCAATAATTAGAAAGAGGCAAACGTAGACTAGAGAGAGGCCAAACAGACTAGATAGAGGCCAGACTAGATAAAGTACAAACGTAGACTAGAGAGAGGCCAAACATACACTAGATAAAGGCCATACTTAGGGTAGACAGGCCAAACATAGACTAGATAAAGGCCATACTTAGGGTAGACAGAGGCCAAACAGACTAGAGAGAGGCCAAACAGACTAGATAAAGGCCATACGTAGGGTAGACAGAGGCCAAACATAGACTAGAGAGAAGCCAAACAGACTAGATAGAGGCCAAACGTAGATTAGAGAGGCCAAACATAGACTAGATGAAGGCCATACGTAGGGTAGACAGAGGCCAAACGTAAACTAGACAGAGGGCAAAGTCAGACTAGTCAGAAGCCAAAGTTAGATTAGATAACAAGCGAAATGTGGACAAGAAAGACACCACCCAAACTCAGCCTAGACACAGGCCAAACCTAGACTTGTGATGTCAATATGATCACTGCACCCCTAGATGAATTTGAGAGGTGTAGTTTGTAAAATGAGGTCACGTCTGGGGGAAGGGTCTGCTGTTCTGGCACCTCAGGGGCTCTGCCAATGTGACATGGCAACCTCAAACCATTCCAGAAAAATCCAATATGGCATGCCTTCCCTTCTGAGTTTTCCACTGTGCCTCACAAGTAGTTTTCGCCACATATGGGGTATCGGTGTAGTCAGGAGAAATTGCACAACAATTTGTATTGTCCATTTTCTCATATTATCAATTTTGAAATTTGAAAACTTGGGGCCAAATAAACATTTTAGTGGAAAAAATGAATTTTTAATTGACTCAGCCCAATGTTGTACAATTCTTTGAATTGCGTGAGGATTAAAAATGTTCACTACACCCCTAGATGAAATCCTCAGGAGCTGTAGTTTATAAATGGTGTCATTTGTAGGGGTTTCTGCTATTTTGGCATGTCAGGGGCTCTTCAAATGTGACAAGGCATCCGCAATCTGTTTCAGCTAAAATTGTGCTCCAGAATTCATTTGGTACTACTTCCTTTCTGAACCCTGCTGTGCTCCAAAATAGTAATTTTTGACCATATATAGGGTATCTATGAACTCAGGAGAAATCACTCAACATATTTTGGGGTCAATTTTTTCTTGTTACCCTTGTGAAAAGAAAAAATTTGGGGCTAAAGTGTTACGCCCTCAGGGCGTGAAGCTGTATAGTGGACTCACTAGACCGCTGATAGTGCAGTGGTAGCTGTATACCCGATACACAAGAGACAGGAGAATGAACTTCAAAAAAACAAGGATGTTTATTAAAGGAAGCTAACAAACGGAAAAGGTTCCTGAGGGAAGAACCCTCTGGACCACTACACAGAACCACGTAGTGGAGCACTAGGCAAGGTGTACCCCTATACTGGGATTCCCACGTCGTAACATCAGGTTTTTCATTTTCACAGCTCAAACGTTATAAAATTTTGTGGGTTCAAGGCACTCACACCTCTAGGTAAGTTCCTTAATGGGTATAGCTTCCAAACTGAGGTCACTTGTCGGGAGTTTCCACTGTTTAGGCACATCAGGGGCTCTCCAAATGTGAAATGGCATCCACTGTCTATGCCAGCAAATTTTGGGCTCCAAAAGTCAAATGGCATTCCTTCCTTCTGAGCTTTGCCATGCACCATAACAGTAGATTTCTTCCACATATGGAGTATTGGCGTACTCAGGAGAAACTGCGCAACAAATTGTATGGCCCATTTTCTGCTGATTGCCCTTTTGAAAATGCACAATTTAGGGCTAAATCAGTATTTTGGGGAAAAAAAAGTTACATTTTCCTTTTTTTTCCCCTTCCACATTTAATTCTGGTGAAGCCCCTAAAGGTTTAATGAACGTCTTGTGGTTTTGAGGACTTTGAGGGGTGAAGTTTTTAAAATGGTGTCACTCTCAGATATTTTCTATCACACAGGGCTCTGAAAGTCACTTCAAACTTGATGTGATCTGAAAAAAAAAATTTGATTTTTTTTGGAAAAATGAGAAACTACTGATCAACTTTTAACCCTTCCAACTTTCTAACAAAAAAAAAGTTACAAAAATAATTCCGATGTGAAGTAGACATGTAATAAATGTTACTTGTTCTCTATTGTGTGTGATATACGGTAAGTATCTGGTTTAAGGGCACACGAATTTAAAGTTTGAAAATTGCAAAATTTTCAATTTTTTTTTTCGCAAATCTTCAATCTTTTCGTAAACAGGTGCAAATAAGATCAACCTAACTTTACCAATAATATGAAGTACAATGTGTCACGAAAAAACAATCTCAATCAGTGGGATACGTTGAAGAGTTCCAGAGTTGTTGCCACTTAAAGTGACAGTGTTCAGAATTGAAAAAAATTGGCCCGTTCAGGAAGATGAAAACAGACTTGTGGGTTAAATATTTCATCATACGATCTAATACATTTCCGCATAAGTCATATTCCTCCAGCTAAGCCCAATATGTAATAATGCATCCGCATCAGCCGCGCTAACGCATGATATCAAGGCATAACATGACAAACTCACTGGAGAGAGAGAGGAGATAAGGAGAGGCAGATATATTCTCTATAATACGTACTTGAAACCAAAGTGCTCGCTGGTATTGTATGCCCTATCATCTGGAAATGAAGAAAACACAATTTATACCCGCTGAATGCCCGACTGCCAATCACCGCACCACTTAACAGCGCCAAGATCGTTTGTTGTACAAAACAAGGCATCGGCTGCTAAATGCCGCTTGTCTTTTTATAAAGTACACGATTAACTTTCCATAAAACAATGAGTGAAAACGTCTTCTCCATCTTAAGGCGAGAAAAAAAATAAACAGCAAAACAACAAAAGAACACAATGCGGCTATTGTTTTAGGACATGTTGTCGGCTTTCTTCTCACGAGCCTTTATTAAGCTAAAATTAGAAGGCGTCTTCTCTTCAGATTGTCTTTTCTAAAGAAACAAAAGAGCTGTAGAAAAAGGTGTAAAAAATACCCTGCAATCATAAACGCTCTACGCTTCCCCAAAAAGGTCACAGGCTAAAAGATTAAGGGTAGTAAAATACTTACAGGAGGTTGTTCCAAACATCTTGGAGAACTGACCTCTGATCTTCTGTGGATGTCGCTTGTGCAGATCCTTCTATCTCTGAGGCCCCCTTCACACAAGTCCTGGTTATTCCTCTACTGGAAAAACCAGTCTGCGTGACATCCTGTGTGTCATGTATGCAATGAAATGCAGCTTAGAAATTAAAGACTTTTGTGTATTAAAGATGTTTAAAGATAAAAATAGCTTTGCATGCTTATTTTTCTGTACTTTTCATTGCATAAATTAAAAAAAAAGAAAATGGAAAGGGGTCCGCATTAATTTTCCTAACCAGCTGAAGGAAAACAGACAGCTGGGGGCTGATGATAATATTCTGGGAAGGGGCCAATAGCCACAAACGGTTCCCAGGCTATTAATATCATCTCACAGCTGTTTGCCTAGCCTTTACTGGTTATTATAGGAGAACCCCTCAAAAAAATAAATGTGGGGTCCCTCCTATATTTACTAACCAGCAAAGGCTAAACAGAGCATTGCAGGCTGATATTGATAGCCTAGGAAGGGGCCATGGATATTCCCCCCCTCCCAGACTAAGAACTTAGGCCCCCAGCTGGCACTTAGCCTCCACTCTTCCCACATGCCCTGGTGCGGTGGCAAGTGGGGTAATAGTTGTGGGGTTGATGCTAGCTGTTTTAGGTTCACTGAGATGAAGCCCAGGGCTAGCAATGGAGAGGACACCCAGACACCCCCGTTACTAACCCAATAGTCTTCAATTGAAATAAACACTTCCCGACCCTCTTTTACCCATTTATTAAAAATAAAAAAGCAAAGTTATACTGACCTTTCCGCTGATAATCCGTTAGTGCCCATGTCCCACAATGATTCGGATGGTTTGGTGAGCGGTCACATCAGTGACGCGACTTCTCATCATGCCAGCCGGAACACACTGAGTTGAGTGTGGGAACGCGGCTGTGTGTGACCAGTGGTGACATCATTAAGGTTTTGTTCACAGTTGAGTTACTTGACATTTTTCCATGTCAATGCTGTTTTTGGTCGCAATTCTTCCATTAAGAGCACTTGTGGTCAGACTTCTCCAGACTAGAGATGGGTGCAGCGGAGGCCACTGGTTGCTGCCAGTTCTGAGCTGATGGCACGGCTGGATGTCTTCTGATTTAGAAGGGTATTAAGCCTGATGTGTCTTTCATCTGCTGCTCCAAGTTTCCTTGGCTGACCACTGCATCTACAGTCCTCACTGTTGCACATTTCTTGGAGCTTCTTCAAAAGAGCTTTAACATCACATTCTGAAACTCCAGTCCGCTAACTCTTGGCTAGAAGGTAGAGAGTGGTCACACTGCTGTCTAGGGCGCAGTGCTATGAATGCTGAGCTGTGTATAACCCCGCCCTCAACCCAGATTGGCAACAATCTGCCAATCAATGGTGGGGGCGGGGTTACACATTAGCTGGACTTCTTTGCATGTGACACCTAGTCCTCCTGATAATAGTGTTTGTTGATAAAACACTGATTGTGCTGAAACTGTAGCAAGCAGCTGAGTAAATGACATCAGGTTCTCCGCCCCTACATTATGCTATTCTCTGGTGAAACCTGCTCACACATTCCCTTGGTGAAAGCATTCTTAGTTTGCAGCATTTTCTCCACACCTGACAAACTTTTGCACAGTACGTTACATCCCAAAACACCTAAGGTTGAGCAAATTGATTTGCGTTTGCAGGGTCGGACCAGGGCTCTCTTCATTTATGTGGCTTAAATCCTGGGCATCTCTGGCGTTCAAGCCATGCAACGTCATGACATCGTGGGAGGCTAATAAATAAATCATTTTATGACACAGCACCAACATATTCCACAGCACTTTACAATTAAGAGGCTACCAACAGTTCCCTGCACAGTGGGTGGTCGGAGGCATCACTATGAAAGGGAGCGCAGCACTAAATCACCAATCCCTCCCCTTCTCATCCATCATCTCAGGTTCAAGGGGGCTGCAGAGGTTGGACCCCCACGGATAACAAAATGATGGCAAATCCTAGAGATGAGCCATCACTTTATAGGATCAGATCACTCCACTAAAAAGGACACAAAAGGTGGGAAAAAAATTCTAGAAAACAGCATAAAGCTTCTATAAAAATATTTAATGATCCGACGCGTTTCTGCACCCATCACATCAGAAGAAGAGACTACATTTCATACAATCACCGCAATACCTAATATAGACAGTGCCACCTTTATCCACGGGCTGTATGTGGTATTGCAAACGATAACCAAATACAGGACATGGAGAATGATGGTGAAAGGTTTTTTTGGGAAAAACAGCCAAGATTCACACCACCTTCCCCTGGAGAGTAAAGTTTACCTGTAGAGCCTCCCTCTAATGGTCTATGACTCTACATGCAGTGTAGCCGGTTACACGTTGTATAGGAGCCTGACCGGCCATCATAGCCCTGACCAATTATGGGGGTCACTGGAAAATGCAACCTTTCATTTTTTTTACATTGGACCAAGTGTAATCTATCTACACGATATCACATCCTGACACCCAGCAGTTAACACATGGCTATACATTTATATAAATGGTAAGTAGCTTTACTGTATCCTGTAATGACCCTGTGCTACAGGCTAAATTATACTCCAGAGCTGCATTCATAATTCTGCTGATTTCCACTTAAAATAATCTTTTTCTTGTTAGCACAGAATACTGAGTGCAGCTCTGGAGTATAATACAGGATGTAACTCAGGATCAGTAATGTAATGTATGTACACAATGACTGCACCAGCAGAATAGTGAGAGCAGCTCTGGAGTATATACAGGATGTAACTCAGGATCAGTAATGTAATGAATGTACACAGTGACTGCACCAGCAGAATAGTGAGTGCAGCTCTGGAGCATAATACAGGATGTAACTCAGGATCAGTAATGTAATGTATGTACACAGTGACTGCACTAGCAGAATAGTGAGTGCAGCTCTGGAGTATAATACAGGATGTAACTCAGGATCAGTAATGTAATGTATGTACACAGTGACTGCACCAGCAGAATAGAGAGTGCAGCTCTGGAGTATAATACAGGCTGTAACTCAGGATCAGTAATGTAATGTATGTACACAGTGACTGCACCAGCAGAATAGTGAGTGCAGCTCTGGAGTATAATACAGGATGTAACTCCGGATCAGTAATGTATGTACACAGTGACTGCACCAGCAGAATAGTGAGTGCAGCTCTGGAGTATAATACAGGATGTAACTCAGGATCAGTAATGTAATGTATGTGCACACTGACTGCACCAGAAGAATAGTGAGTGCAGCTCTGGAGTATAATACAGGATGTAACTCAGGATCAGTAATGTAATGTATGTACAAAGTGACTGCACCAGCAGAATAGTGAGTGCAGCTCTGGAGTATAATACAGGATGTAACTCAGGATCAGTAATGTAATGTATGTACACAGTGACTGCACCAGCAGAATAGTGAGTGCAGCTCTGGAGTATAATACAGGATGTAACTCCGGATCAGTAATGTATGTACACAGTGACTGCACCAGCAGAATAGTGAGTGCAGCTCTGGAGTATAATACAGGATGTAACTCAGGATCAGTAATGTAATGTATGTACACAATGACTGCACCAGCAGAATAGTGAGTGCAGCTCTGGAGTATAATACAGGATGTAACTCAGGATCAGTAATGTAATGTATGTACACAGTGACTGCACCAGCAGAATAGTGAGTGCAGCTCTGGAGTATAATACAGGATGTAACTCAGGATCAGTAATGTAATGTATGTACACAATGACTGCACCAGCAGAAAGTGAGTGCAGCTCTGGAGTATAATACAGGATGCAACTCAGGATCAGTAATGTAATGTATGTACACAGTGACTGCACCAGCAGAATAGTGAGAGCAGCTCTGGAGTATAATACAGGATGTAACTCAGGATCAGTAATGTAATGTATGTGCACAGTGACTGCACCAGCAGAATAGTGAGAGCAGCTCTGGAGTATATACAGGATGTAACTCAGGATCAGTAATGTAATGAATGTACACAGTGACTGCACCAGCAGAATAGTGAGTGCAGCTCTGGAGCATAATACAGGATGTAACTCAGGATCAGTAATGTAATGTATGTACACAGTGACTGCACTAGCAGAATAGTGAGTGCAGCTCTGGAGTATAATACAGGATGTAACTCAGGATCAGTAATGTAATGTATGTACACAGTGACTGCACCAGCAGAATAGTGAGTGCAGCTCTGGAGTATAATACAGGATGTAACTCCGGATCAGTAATGTATGTACACAGTGACTGCACCAGCAGAATAGTGAGTGCAGCTCTGGAGTATAATACAGGATGTAACTCAGGATCAGTAATGTAATGTATGTACACAATGACTGCACCAGCAGAATAGTGAGTGCAGCTCTGGAGTATAATACAGGATGTAACTCAGGATCAGTAATGTAATGTATGTACACAATGACTGCACCAGCAGAATAGTGAGTGCAGCTCTGGAGTATAATACAGGATGTAACTCAGGATCAGTAATGTAATGTATGTACAAAGTGACTGCACCAGCAGAATAGTGAGTGCAGCTCTGGAGTATAATACAGGATGTAACTCCGGATCAGTAATGTAATGTATGTACACAGTGACTGCACCAGCAGAATAGTGAGTGCAGCTCTGGAGTATAATACAGGATGTAACTCAGGATCAGTAATGTAATGTATGTACACAGTGACTGCACCAGCAGAATAGTGAGTGCAGCTCTGGAGCATAATACAGGATGTAACTCAGGATCAGTAATGTAATGTATGTACACAGTGACTGCACTAGCAGAATAGTGAGTGCAGCTCTGGAGTATAATACAGGATGTAACTCAGGATCAGTAATGTAATGTATGTACACAGTGACTGCACCAGCAGAATAGTGAGTGCAGCTCTGGAGTATAATACAGGATGTAACTCCGGATCAGTAATGTAATGTATGTACACAGTGACTGCACCAGCAGAATAGTGAGTGCAGCTCTGGGTATAATACAGGATGTAACTCAGGATCAGTAATGTAATGTATGTACACAGTGACTGCACAGGCAGAATAGTGTTTGCAGCTCTGGGGTATAATACAGGATGTAACTCAGGATCAGTAATGTATGTACACAGTGACTGCACCAGCAGAATAGTGAGTGCAGCTCTGGGTATAATACAGGATGTAACTCAGGATCAGTAATGTATGTACACAGTGACTGCACCAGCAGAATAGTGAGTGCAGCTCTGGAGTATAATATAGGATGTAACTCAGGATCAGTAATGTATGTACACAGTGACTGCACCAGCAGAATAGTGAGTGCAGCTCTGGAGTATAATATAGGATGTAACTCAGGATCAGTAATGTATGTACACAGTGACTGCACCAGCAGAATAGTGAGTGCAGCTCTGGAGTATAATATAGGATGTAACTCAGGATCAGTAATGTATGTACACAGTGACTGCACCAGCAGAATAGTGAGTGCAGCTCTGGGGTATAATACAGGATGTAACTCAGGATCAGTAATGTAATGTATGTACACAGTGACTGCACCAGCAGAATAGTGAGTGCAGCTCTGGGGTATAATATAGGCTAAAACTCAGGATGAGTACAGGATAATGTAATGTACTAACGACATTAAAGTGGTTACATGCAATTTGAAGATTGATCTTTATTCTTCCTGGAACAGCGCCACACATGTCCATGGTCTGTAGGAGATACTGCAGCTCAGCTCCAACTAAGCAAATGCATTTCAGATGCAAACCCAAATACAACCTATTAAAAACTCTTCCCTCAAAAGTATAGACGTGTAGAAAGCGTCCGTTTGATTTACAGCTTCATAGATATTTTTATAAAAAAAAATAAATCTAAAACAATTAAAATGAACTGTACACTTGTCGGATTTACACGCAGGCTTTCAAACAGTCCTTCATGTTCTGCAGCAGCTCAGTCCTGGGGCTTTAGGAAAGCTTTCTTCACTTTACGGCTTTGAACATTACTGTTTTCATCTTCTGTTTCCTGGACGGCTGTGTGGTCTCTCTTTTTTGCAAATTTCTTTCTTATGCTGTCCACTAATGACTCGTATCTGGAATGGGAAAAGGGAGAAGGATTTTACTAGGACGGTTCACAGGTTTTTTTTTGGGGGGAAAGGGGTCTGCATAACCCTAGAGCAGCCCTGAGCCTAATGGAGAGCAGGACGCCCTTTCGTCTACGTCTGGTAAGAGCATCCCCATGAAAACTGAAATACACAAGTGCAGAAGGCTTTGTAATGGGAAAGTAAACTATGAATTTTACCATTTTGCTTTCTATACAACACCTTAATTTTGGCAAGTGTCTGCCCCATCTTATAAAAAACCGCTGTATATCTGAATTATCACCGTATGCCGACACCTCCCCAACATCCCAGAGCCTTGAGGACTCCCTGCTAGGATTCACGATGGTGTTCCTGGATTCATATATATTAATGACACTTCTCTCATCACTTTCTGATCATGGAAGAAGATGATAAATCCTACCGGAGAGCCATTTCTTCATCTGTCACATCCACGTCCATTTTTCCAAAGTCAGGGTCTTCCTCTTCTCTCTTTGTCTCCGTTGTCTTGGAGTTCATCTGGACCATAAGTTTCTGAGAATAGAAATGAGATGATTGAGTGGACTGTGACCCGAGATGGAGGGTCACACGTCACGGTGACAGCCTGCTCTCCTAGATCTGCAAAAAAAATTGACTATGGTGAGAATACGCCTTTGCTCATAGGATTTAATGGGCACCATGTAATACCCCAATCCTCAGCTGGAAGTCAGGACATGCCACCTGCCTGTCCTGAATCCAGATAATAAAAAAGGGAACATTAAAATTGACCAGATCGGGTTCATTTTCTCATCCTCTGTGCTAAGCTCAAGGCCGGGAAGTCTCGCTGGACCCGCCACAGCTTTATTAACAGGACGGATAATTTCAGTGGAATTATTCATTGCGATTGATATAAACAGAGTTCGCTTTTCATAAAATATTTTGCCTGGAGAAATGGTTGCCAAAGATCAGCAAAGTGATTTTTTTTTTTTTTAAGAAAAGCCTTTCGGAATTTATAAATCCTTAACTAGATGTTATAGGATATGGGGATCTGGAGAGGCTGCAGACAATCCCTATCACCCCAAACAAATGCTAGATATATATGTGTTAATAATTCCACCACCTTATGTGCCCAATATGGCAGAAATGTCATGTCCTACCTAGTGAAATAAACCATATCCTGGGGTCACGTTAGCAGATCACCCACTGAAGTGCAACATAATTTGGCTGGGTGGTAGTGGGGTGGGGGGTCCAGGCTGCGGCGACGGCCGAGGAACAGTTACAATTATATTTGGCATTTTATCTATACCCTTATACAACCTCTTTGAAGCCCAGCCCCATGAATATGGCCCCGAGGAACAGCCAGTGGTAGCAATCACTGCTAGGATCAGTCTACAAGCAAAAATCAATGATCTGGCAACGTCTAGAGGCGCACACTTGGCATCGGATGACATTATCGACCCGCAGCAGGTACTGTGCATGTTTCCTACGCAGACACGACTCGGCACGCATCTCTGTAGGTGGTAAAGTCATCGGCACCACTTCTAAAGCACAAGCTCCTAACCACATTAATGGGCAGATCCGTATGGATCTCGCAGGCGGTCCTGAGTTTATTTGATATCATTGATACAACCCTTTACCTCAATCTCCGGATTAAACCCTTTGAAGGACATTCTGCCGTACAGGAAATCTTCACACGGAAGGAAACTTCTTTCTTCGATGATAAAACTCCTGAAAAAGGTTTGGGTAAATTCCATCAGTGCATGTGTGAGTTTATTTGCCCGTCATCTGCTCACGTGCTAATAAATGGGACACAACCCTTACATCTCCATCTCCTTTCCCGTTGCTGGGCTATCTTTTTACCATCTTGGCACCTTTTTTAAATCCTCGCCGGCTGACGTCCGCATCAATAAATCTATTCTGCAGTTCACTGCTCCTCTCTAATCTAATGAGAATTTTAGCTTTTAAGCAAAAAAAGCGATAAACATTAAAGGGGTCATTGTCACGACCGATCTTCAGCAACGCACGTCTACTCTGCCTTCTGACTCGGCAATCATTACCTTCGGTACGAAATGTCACTGTCTGAACCGTGCGCTCTCCTATTCTGCGAGCGGAGTGCGGGGCGATCCGACCAGTTTCAGAGCAGCGTTTACAAGCTCAATAGCAAAGAGCTTGTGCTTCTTGCCTAGGAAACCGGCCTCGAAGTATCAAATAGTAAACTATAGAATTAAAAATTGACGTAAAATGCAGTTTATTTATTTTTTCCAAGAACTTTGCAATTTCCGCCAAATTATGCTAGTGAGAAACCCCTTTAAGTGTGTTTGGCCGTATCACTGTAAGAAAATGAGTGGCGGGGAGGCGATAATTTACTTCAGCAGCGCTGCAGTTCCATATTGAAAGGGCGAGTATCTCAAGGAATGTTTAAAGCTTAAAGATCTACGGTTACAAAGGAAAAGAAAAAAACCTGCAGTGCTTGTGGCCGGCGTAGCTAGCCTGGCGGTGAATTAGAGGCGCCGGGAAGCTCCAGGGATTTCCAATTATTACAGGTTGCAGCCTCCTGCATTTAAAAAGCCATTTCTACTATAAAGCCAATAAATACTGCGGAGGTCAGGATCCAAGTGTGAACGCTTGGCAAACAGAGGACAGGAGTGCTTCATCTGCAGCCTCTGTGCACATATTATAGGGCTGTGGGCAATAAGATGGCGCATGGCTGCACGACTTTCCATGATCAGCACAGCGCTGACACTCGGCTGTGACTTGTGCGTTTCTACAGGATGTAACATAGAGGTGATCAATGCTCCTTACTCCTTCTCCTTCAGCTCCGGCAGGTCGAGGAACCAGTGCTCGTCGCTGATGATCTTCTTCTCATCCTCTTCTAACTGTTTCTTGGTTTCTGGGTCAAGACTTCTTTGCATAAACTAAAGAAAGAAACAGGAATATATTTAGTAAGGTTCCGATAAGAGAGAGGGGACACCCCACAGCCATATGCACGCTGACCGCACACACCACGGCGAGCGGATACGTCCTC
>JARQOD010000010.1:33621135-33690289 GCA_033576555.1 Oophaga sylvatica | reverse complement strand
TTGCGGCCTTTTTTTTTTTGACGCACGCGCTTCCTTGAGGGTTGGGTAGTGAACGTTGTGTGCAGTGTTCATGTAGTCTGGGGTTTTCCCTTTTTTTGGAGTGCAGTACGCTAGTTAGTTTTCAACCATGGGTTGGTTGCTGGCGTGTGTCACTGGCCATCCTTGAAATTTTTCTCTAATGTTGCTGCTCCATTCTTAAAAAATAAATAAAATTATTGTGTGACGCGTTTCCATCCGTAAAAAAACTTGGTTGAAAATTAAAAAAGTAACAAGGGGCTTTCACACCTACTGAACAGTTGTGTGCATTTTTCATGCGTCTTGGGGAAAAAACCACATTGGCCTTTAATTTTCAGATTTTTTTTATCAATCCCCCAGATGAAGAAGGCAGGGGTAAGGCAGTGGTCGTGGGTTTCTTGGGGAGAGGGTGGGGATTCGGGGGTGCTGGGCCCCCCAAGTGCCAGATACTTTTCCCCGGGCCGTGAGGTTCCTTTATGCGACTTTTGTGGGTGGAGAACCCCCCTGCTGCGGGAAGAAAAATTAAGGGTTTGTTGTTTGGTTCAGCCAAGCTCGACTTAATTGTTCCACCTCCTTAGGCCACAGTTTTTGGGGGAACATTGTTTTAACCCCCTGGCAAATTGCCGGGCAGTAGGAGTTTGTACAGGAGCAGCTGGGTTGCTTTGTTTAAAATTTTTGGCTGCAAAAGGGGCCAGAAGCGCATTTGTAATGAAAAGAAGGGGAGTATGCAGTGATGCAAAAAACACTGTGTCTTTGAATTGAAGAGGCGGGGGACAGTGCCGTGGTAGCAAAACCAAAAAAAAAAAGCATCTGAGATGATGATGACCCCCAGGCCCCCGTTTTGTTGAGCATGGTGCTGGCCAGACCACCCAAAGCGGGTTGGAAGAGGGTGTGGAGTGAGAGGCCCAATTTTCCCCCTGGATGAAGAACAGGAAGGTGGGGGGACCCCGAGGAATAATAAAAAATTTTTTTATATAGCGCTCTATTCCGCAGGCTTTCAGTTTAGCAGTTTAGAACACAAGTATAGTAACAACGTTAACAATACAAAAATTTTAAAGCAAATAATCCCCCCGCTCGTGACAGCTTACAATGTTCATGAGTGGGGGAGATCAAAAAAGGGTTTATATACATGGTGCATTTAAAAAGATGTTCCAGCCATTTTAAAGGGGGCTGGGGATGGAGTTGTGAATGGGTAGGACACCCACACTTACACAGAATACATAGAATAAATTTGATTAGTGAATGTGATAGGCCGTTGAAAAATGTTTTTTTGGGGGGCTGAAACCTGCAAATTGTGGTTTTGTCCTAATTTCTTGGGTACGCTTTCCCCCGAGGTTTGGGGTTAGGCGGGGAAAAAGTTTTTGGGTCGGGAGTGGGAGGTACTATTGTGCAAGGTTAGTCGAAAGTCGTTTGCAGGCGCAGCAGGGTTAGGCCTAGATAGAAATGAGGGGGAGATGTGGGGGAGGGGGGTGCACTGGGGGCTTTGGGGTAAACCCCGTATTTTGGGTTTTGAAAGCTGGGAGGGCCCCTAGAGAAAGGGTTTTTAGGATGAAGGAAGATAGAGGAAGACATTCCCAAAAAGGAAAACAGGGGGGGTTTTAGGCTGCGACTCGGTTCCTGTAGCCCCTTTTGGGCCCCCTGTTCGGAGCTTGTTTCCAAAAAAATCAAAGTGCGCCCCCAGGACTTGCATGCGTGGCCCCTTTTTTTACACACTTGCAATGTTTTTGTATGTAAAAGCAAGCGGTAAAAAAAAATTAAAATAGCTAAAAGTGTCAGTCACCTAAAAACCCAAAATGTGGAAACGTGCGGAAAAAACAGTAGTTGAGTTAAAAAGACACACTGGGATGTAGGGAACCACGCGCACCCCCCCTCTTCAGGTTTGTTGAAGCCCCTTCTCGAGTAAACACGCTGGTTTTTTCTTCCCCCAAAGGACGCCTGGAGAACTGGCCCCCGTTGTCCCCAGAAACTGTTTTCAAAAACGCGAATTCCTGTCATCTCACACTCCCGGCCCCAAAAAAAAACCAAAAAAAAAGGGAGCAAGGCTGGGATAAAAGACGGCCATTCCCAAACCATGCCGAGAAAAGGGTTTTTGTGGCATTTTAAAACCGTCCTTGAAAGCTGTGATTCGGTGGTGGAGACAGAAAGTTTCCCAAAAAAATTCATTGTCAATCCCAAAAACAATGTCCAACCCCATTTTTTCGCAGGCAAGGCCCCCTGGTTGCAAAGAGGTTTAGGGAAAAATTAAACATGGACTAAAAGCCCCCGTGCAGGTCCATGCCCCCCGTGGTGGCCAGTCCCCTTGTTTGATCTGCTAAAACCCCGAAGGAAAAAAGGGAAATTTTGTCCCTACTAAATAAGTGATCCCTACGATGAAAGGGGAAAAAATGACCCCGGCCAGACCCTAAATCCTATCTGTGTGAACGAAACCATAGTTGGAGGGAGTAATCCCTACAAGATTGGGGGTGGGGGAAAAAAGGGGGAAAATCCTAACAGAATTGTAGCATGGTTAATTTTAAAAAGAAAAAAAAAATTACTTTGTGACCCCCATAAGCAAAAGACGATTAAGGCCCTAACCCCCCGGTTGTTTTCGAAAAAACAATGGTCAGAAGCCAGAAGGGGGAGCCGACTAAAGGGAAAAAAGGCATTTTGCCCCGAAAATGAAACAAAAACCCAACAAGAGGGTTCTAACCCCCGGCCGGGACAATTTTTTCCCTCACGCCCATTGGGTCAATGTTGGCAGCGGGTTACTGCTTGCGAAAAGGCGTGTAGTGTTTGCCCTCCAAGGATTGAGGTTTTAATTGTACACATTGATTCCCCCCCCTATTCCTTTTCAGATCACGCTGCAGGGCCCCCACGGTTCCCCCATGGACCCCTGAAGTTTACTGTTGCGACGATATGGACAGGTGGCCCCAATTTTAAAAAGGCATCCCCAAATTAATTTCCTGGGGAATTTTTGCCACACGGAGGGCTCTGTAATGCCATAAAGCAGGGAGGAGTGTGGTTTTTGGAAGAAATTACAGGCAGGTTGGTAGGTGTGAAATGGCCGAAAAATGGTGTCAGTTGGGCCTTGGGAAATCAGTACATTACCATGTCTGTCATATGTGCTCAATTGGGGTGCAGGTTTTTTGAGGGACTATCCGGTCTTGATGCACTGCTGCACAAGGTGCTGGTGCGTCACTTGGAGTTCAAAAGGCCAGATCGTGATTGAGCTCTGCAACGCAGATTTCACCTTATGAACATCGCTATATGTGACGTACCCCCCAGGGGAATTCCCCCTTTTAAAAAGTTGGAGGGTTGTGTGGCAGACCCCCATAATGGAGTATCAGCTGCTTTGGGCAGTCAACTCGCAATTTGCGGGTTTCCCTTAACACTATGAGGGGCCCCCCTAAATAAAAATAATAATATTATTTTTTTATATAGCGCCATAATATTCCGCAGTGCTTTACAGTTTAACAGTTTCAAAACACAAGTCATAAGTAACAACGTTAACAATACAATAATTAAAGCAAAATCAGCCGCCCCTGCTGGTGAAAGCTTACAATCTACAATGAGGTGGGGGAGATACAAAGTAAGGTGTTTATATACAATGGTGTTTTTACAATGATGGTCCAGCCATTTTAAGGAAGTGAGGGATGCATGGAGATAGTGAATGGGCTACACACACAGAATTACACATAGAATGACTTTGATTAGTGAATGTGATAGGCCACTGTGAACAAATGTGTTTTGAGGGAGCGCCTGAAACCATCCAAATTGCGGATAGTCCTAATTTCTTGGGGTAGAGCATTCCAGAGGATTGGCGCAGCGCGGGTGAAGTCTTGGAGTTGGGAGTGGGAGGTACGGATTAGTGCAGAGGTTAGTCGAAGGTCGTTTGCAGAGTGCAGCAGTCGGTTAGGCCGATAAATATAAATAAGGTAGGAGATGTAGGGGGGTGCTGCGCTGTGGAGAGCTATGTTGGTGAGAACCAGTAATTAGAATTGGATCCTATAATGAATGGGCAGCCACTGCCAGTGTAATGAGTGGCGAATAACTCTATGAAGGATATCTGCCACGTTTTGCGTGCGTTTGATGAGTCAACGCGGATGGCGAGTGCAGATGATGCACTAGTCAGCCTGACTGTCCCCCTTATCTGCCTGCTTCAAAAAACACTGCAAGCACTAAGGCATGAGGTTTTGGAAGAGGTGGAGGATGAGGAGTCACAAATTCCATCACCTTCTGGACAGTCAGCGCAACGTGGTTCCTCACAAAGGGCTGGAGGACTTTCAAAGTACCATGCTGTATCAACAATTGAACCTCCAGAGTCGCTGTCTATATTTTCATAACCATTACAAACTTTTAATGTATTTAGAAAGCACATAATGTACATTTTTTGTCTATCCTTTTGTAATGCTATTGTGTTTCCATAAACTGATGTTACAGAATTATGATACAAAGTTTTTAAATTTTGAGTTTTAAATTTTGTAAATTTATATGTATTTGAAGGACTTTGTGAGGAGGATGAGGAGGAGTCAATGGAGGAGGAAGACATCGCTCCAGAGGGAGGTAGACAATGCTCTAGTCAGTATGTAGACCAAGGGTGGGGTGATGCACAGCAGGCGGAGATGACGCCTCTTGCAGGGGACAACGTTTCTTGGCCAGTTGGGAGTCTGCAGCACATGGTTGATTTCATGCTGCAGTGGCTGAGAAACGACCGCCGCATCGAACACATTCACACCACGTCTGATTATTGGGTGTACACCCTCCTAGACCCTCGCTACCGGGACAACTTACAAAGCCTCATCACACCGTTGAACCGGGAGCGTAAAATGCGGAAGTACCAAGACACACTGGTGCAATCAATAATGTTCTCCATTCCAGCCGAGAGCACTGCTGCTGCTACTGATTTACAAAGCAGCTCTGTGCGTCGAGGCAGTGGAGACAGCTCTGCAACAAGAGGGAGCACAAGCAGCGCCTCTGCACAGGGCAAGAACAGTATGTTCCAAATGTGTCGAAGTTTTGTGGCAGCGCCACCAATGTCTACACCATCCGAGACGGCTCCAGTCAGCAGGAGGCAACATTTCCGTAAGATGGTGACAGACTACATGTCTTGCCCTCTCAGTGTACTCCCAGATGGCTCTTCCCCATTCAAGTTTTGTGTCTCTAAGCTGGATACATGGCCAGAGCTTAGCCAGTATGCATTGGAGGTGCTGGCTTGCCCTGCTGCCAGTGTATTATCGGAGCGCGTCTTTACTGCTGCAGGTGGTGTACTAACAGACCGTTGCATGCGACTATCCTACGATAATGTTAGAACGGCTTACTTTTCTGAAAATGAACTAGGCATGGATCTCGCCTGAATTTGCCTGTCCGGTTTCAGATTAACTAACTGGTTGGCAACGTTTTCCATGTCTCCTGTTATGTTCATCTTTCTACCACCTGAGCTATACTCCCTGGGCTACAACACTGCCAGTTGCTGCTCAGAAGTGTCGTGTCCACAGACCAATACACAAGCTATAGTGATAGTGGGGTTCAGTAACGCCTGCTGTTCCCCTGCTGTGTGTCCGGCAAAAATTACTGCTACCTAGCTACACATGTTTAAAAAAACATGACATGTTAAAGTGGCTAGTGCTACACATAGATATCAGGCTACACCCTTATTTCTAAGCTGTAAACAAGTGAAACGTCAAATTTAAAACCATTCAATGATTAGTGTTGGTAACAAATCTGTAACTAAATAATTGTGACATATTATGGCAGATATCCACATGTCTAACACAAATGCTAACACAAAAGCATACTTATGCTATAGGGTACTGATGGTGAACCTTCTCACTCCATAACTTTGACCAATCCAACTCACATCATGCCTCAAATGCTGCAATGTTGGAAGTGCATAATGTGGGTTGAACTTTGACAACAGCTGCAGTGCGAAGGTTATCCTTCTGTGTTCTTGGCTTTTAAATAAAAGCATACAAGTAAATATAATAATACATTGTTGATTAAGGGACATGATGTACACCTGTAATATTGTGCAAACAATGGATGTAGGACTATTCCTCTTCAACATTACTTATATTTGTGTCATTTGAAAAAATACATATTTTAGTTAAAAATTAAAAACCCATGTTCAGTAGCTGTGAAAGGCCCGTTTGTGTACTTCTATATTGTTTGCAACCAATGTATTGTATACGGATGGAAGCGCGTCACACTAATAGATTAGATTTATTTTTAAATGGAATGTAGCAGAACCAATTGGAGATAAATGAAAAGGATGAGCCACTGAGACACGCTCAGCAGAGTACAAGCAGCAGTGCTTGAACATGTAACTGGAGCGTGATCTGCACTAAAAAAAGTAAAAAACACAGACTGAAGTGAACACTGAAACACAACTGTCCACAATCTGTGAAAAGCTCCTTTCTGTACTTCTATAGTGTTTGCAACCAATGTATTGTATACGGATGGAAGCGCGTCACACTAATAGATTAGATTTATTTTAAATGGAATGTAGCAGAACCAATTGGAGATAAATGAAAAGGATGAGCCACTGAGACACGCTCAGCAGAGTACAAGCAGCAGTGCTTGAACATGTAACTGGAGCGTGATCTGCACTAAAAAAAGTAAAAAACACAGACTGAAGTGAACACTGAAACACAACTGTCCACAATCTGTGAAAAGCTCCTTTCTGTACTTCTATAGTGTTTGCAACCAATGTATTGTATACGGATGGAAGCGCGTCACACTAATAGATTAGATTTATTTTAAATGGAATGTAGCAGAACCAATTGGAGATAAATGAAAAGGATGAGCCACTGAGACACGCTCAGCAGAGTACAAGCAGCAGTGCTTGAACATGTAACTGGAGCGTGATCTGCACTCAAAAAAGTAAAAAACACAGACTGAAGTGAACACTGAAACACAACTGTCCACAATCTGTGAAAAGCTCCTTTCTGTACTTCTATAGTGTTTGCAACCAATGTATTGTATACGGATGGAAGCACGTCACACTAGATTTGATTTTTTTCTAATATAATGGAGCTGCACCAATTCCACTAAATAAAATAAAAAAAAAAAAAAAAGTGACACGTGCAGATGCCTACAAACAGCGGTGGATGCAGAGCAAACTGCAGCGTCACCTGCACTGTCACACACACCTTGCACAGAGCTGTTAAAACAACACTGGCAAAATGAAGCTTTACACAGCGGTTGGTAAACTAGCCTGCCTCAAGCACAGTAGTACACAAAATCGCAATATCTAACTGTCCCTCAGAGTCAGCACAGCAGCGTTCTGTCCCTAACTGAGTTCACAGCACAGTGACGCTAAAATGGCTGCGGCGCCTTTTATAGTGCATTCTGACATCATTTCAGCAGCCAATCACAGCCATGCCATTAGTTAAGATGACCGCAGCATTACAGGATGTGCCCACACTTCATAAGATTCCTCATTGGCTGACTAAAATCACATTGCCTCTCAAAGAATTATGGGAACTTCCGATTCCGGTATACGATATTGAAAAAGTATCGGAATTAAGTATCGGAATTCCGATAACGCGAATATCGGCCGATACCGATACTTGCGGTATCGGAATGCTCAACACTAGTGTCCACACATGAAATAATCGGCCTCCCTGGATTCCCAGATTTGTGGATTTTGGGAAGCATGTAAAATGTCCCTGTTCTTGGACTTTCTGGTATCAGGTCATCAGCTCTTATGGATTTGTCAGACAGACAAGATACCAACTTGCTTAGTTCCTTGTAATAGTCCTGTGTAGGGTCCGACTCCAGTTTTCTGTAGTAGCGTGTGTCCGTAAGTTGTCTGTTTGCTTCCTTAATATAGTCTGATGTGTTCATCATGACTATTGCACCTCCCTTGTCAGCAGGTTTAATGATGATTTCTTTGTTGGTTTTAGTCTTTGGTGTTCACTTGCCAGATCCTTAACCAAATTGGTTAGATTCGCCACCTGATCGCAGATCGTATGAACGGGATCTATTGATGGAGAAAAAAAAAAAGTACTTTTGTGGCCAGTCAAAATGTGACGCTAGTCACAACCCACAGACAGGCCGTGAGTCAGCGAAGTCAGACGTTCCGGGGTCAATTCCAAAAGAGCACGTAGTGAACCAAGGGAAAATGCGAAGTCATAAGTCAGGTCACAAGCCAGGGTCAGAATACCAGAGAAATAGCAGATAAACAATGGGGCAATAACAAGCGGGTAGTCAGAACACAGTCCAAAGGTCAGCAGCAGAATATAAGATACAAAGGAACAATAACAAGCAGGTAATCAGAACACAGTCCAAAGGTCAGCAGCAGAATATAAGATACAAAGGAACAATAACAAGCAGGTAATCAGAACACGGTCCAAAGGTCAGCAGCAGAATATAAGATACAAAGGAACAATAACAAGCAGGTAATCAGAACACAGTCCAAAGGTCAGCAGCAGAATATAAGATACAAAGGAACAATAACAAGCGGGTAATCAGAACACAGTCCAAAGGTCAGCAGCAGAATATAAGATACAAAGGAACAATAACAAGCGGGTAATCAGAACACGGTCCAAAGGTCAGCAGCAGAATATAAGATACAAAGGGGCAATAACAAGCGGGTAGTCAGAACACAGTCCAAAGGTCAGCAGCAGAATATAAGATACAAAGGAACAATAACAAGCGGGTAATCAGAACACGGTCCAAAGGTCAGCAGCAGAATATAAGATACAAAGGGGCAATAACAAGCGGGTAGTCAGAACACAGTCCAAAGGTCAGCAGCAGAATATAAGATACAAAGGAACAATAACAAGCGGGTAATCAGAACACGGTCCAAAGGTCAGCAGCAGAATATAAGATACAAAGGGGCAATAACAAGCGGGTAGTCAGAACACAGTCCAAAGGTCAGCAGCAGAATATAAGATACAAAGGAACAATAACAAGCGGGTAGTCAGAACACAGTCCAAAGGTCAGCAGCAGAATATAAGATACAAAGGAACAATAACAAGCGGGTAATCAGAACACGGTCCAAAGGTCAGCAGCAGCAGATCAGAACTTACAGCACAGGGAACAGGCGACCACACACCAGGGAGCACAAGCTTAGAACAAGCTTTTGACTGGCAGTGATCTGGGCCAGACAGCTCACCTGAATAGCAGGGCAATCACCAAGCACAGGGAGCACCTGTGGAAATCTCAGCACCTCCCAGTCTCAGATAGGTGAACCGAGCTGTCAATCAAAGCCCAAACAGCTCAGCACTCCCCAGCACTGGATAGGATGACAGAGCTGTCCATCACCGAGTCAAAGCCATTTAGAGACGTGTAGTGGGTGGAGACAGTATGTTCAGAGGTGTGATTTGTGAAAGAGGTGTGTTCATTGCCAAAGACTTCACATTCCACAACTTTTCTCTCTTTGATGCCACTTTTAGAAAGTTGGTATGTACGTTTGAACCCCTTTTTACAGTCATGGCCAAAAGTTTTGAGAATGACACAAATATTATATTTTCACATGATCTGCTGCCCTCTGGTTTTTATGTGTGTTTGACAGATGTTTTTATCACAGACAGAAATATAATTGCAAACATATGAGTAACAAAAGCTTATATTAACAGTTAGAATGAGTTAATGCAGCAAGTCAATATTTGCAGTGTTGACCCTTCTTCTTCAGGACCTCTACAATTCTCCCTGGCATGCTCTCAATCAACTTCTGGACCAAATCCTGACTGATAGCAGTCCATTCTTGCACAATCAATGCTTTCATTTTGTCAGAATTTTTAGGTTTTTGTTTGTCCACCCGTCTCTTGATGATTGACCACAAGTTCTCAATGGGATTAAGATCTGGGGAGTTTCCAGGCCATGGACCCAAAATCTCTATGTTTTGTTCCCTGAGCCATTTAGTTATCACCTTTGCTTTATGGCAAGGTGCTCCATCATGCTGGAAAAGGCATTGTTGATCACCAAACTGCTCTTGGAGGGTTGGGAGAAGTTGCTCTTGGAGGACATTCTGGTAATATTCTTTATTCATGGCTGTGTTTTTAGGCAAGACTGTGAGAGAGCCGATTCCCTTGGCTGAGAAGCAACCCCACACATGAATGGTTTCAGGATGCTTAACAGTTGGCATGAGACAAGACTGGTGGTAGCGCTCACCTTGTCTTCTCCGAATGAGGCGTTTTCCTGATGTCCCAAACAATCAAAAAGGGGATTCATCAGAGAAAATAACTTTACCCCAGTCCTCAGCAGTCCACTGCCTGTACCTTTTGCAGAATATCAGTCTGTCCATGATGTTTTTTCTGGAGAGAAGTGGCTTCTTTGCTGCCCTCCTTGAGACCAGGCCTTTCTCCAAGAGTCTCCGCCTCACAGTGCGTGCAGATGCACTCACACCTGCCTGCTGCCATTCCTGAGCAAGCTCTGCACTGCTGGTAGCCCGATCCCGCAGCTGAAACACTTTTAAGAGACGGTCCTGGCGCTTGCTGGTCTTTCTTGGGAGCCCTGGAGCCTTTTTGGCAACAATGGAACCTCTCTCCTTGAAGTTCTTGATGATGCGATAGATTGTTGACTGAGGTGCAATCTTTCTAGCTGCGATACTCTTCCCTGTTAGGCCATTTTTGTGCATTGCAATGATGACTGCACGTGTTTCTTTAGAGATAACCATGGTTAACAGAAGAGAAACAATGATGCCAAGCACCAGCCTCCTTTTAAAGTGTCCAGTGGTGTCATTCTTACTTAATCATGACAGATTGATCTCCAGCCATGTCCTCATCAACACCCACACCTGTGTTAATGGAGCAATCACTGAAAAGAGGTTAGCTGGTCCTTTTAAGGCAGGGCTGCAATGATGTTGAAATGTGTTTTTGGGGATAAAGTTCATTTTCTAGCCAAATATTGACTTTGCAAGTAATTGCTATTAAGCTGATCACTCTTTATAACATTCTGGAGTATATGCAAATTGCCATTAGAAAAAGTGAAGCAGTAGACTCTGTAAAAATTAATATTTGTGTCATTCTCAAAACTTTTGGCCATGACTGTAGAACCTCCATTCAATGTATGTTCATTATACAGAGGTGGCCACAGATAGTCAGAACATTTATCATTAATCTCTAGGTCTATGCAGGGAATTTGCAGTATATTGGTGAGACCTGGCAGCTGATCATGGCCAATACATAAGGTAAGAGCATAATTTGCATAAATAGTAAAGATGTGTATCTTGTACCGTGTTAGCCCGTAGATAGAAAATTAGACTGAGAGTCTCAGTGTTGATACTTTAATGGCTAACTGAAAGATGGTAACAATTGCAAGCTTTCGAAAGCTTGCATTGTTACCATCTTTTCAGTTAGCCATTAAAAGGTATCACACTGAGGACTTCAAGTCTAAATATCATAATAGTAATTAACCAAAAAAACTCTCAGGCCTGCATGAGGATGGCCACTAGAGGGCGCTACTTTCGCTCTTAATTCTCTTTTTTTTTCTAGGAATTAACATCAACTCTTATTAAGAAGTGTCAGAAATAGACACATTAATAATAATGAACATAATAAGATTGTATAAAGTTAATAAATACAAAAAAACGAGAGTAAAGGAATATATCACTGTAGAATAAACCTGAATAAAGAGTGTGGGGCAGGGACAGTGATCATTATGGGATTTATATTGTGCAGGATCTAATGCTCATCTCCCATATTCAGGCCCCATTTTCTGCCAGGTTAAAAAAATATGGATGAAGATTGTATGAACAGCGCCCCTTAGTGGTTATTGGGGAACTGCAGGATCTGTAAGTAATATAAATAACATGGGGGGATCGTCTTACGCTAGGATTGGTATAGATTTACACATAAGACAATCAGCATGCAGGTACCAATATATTTCTCAAATTGGTCTTGGGTAATTATTATTTTTTTTTCAGTGGTCTAGATTTCTATAATGTTAATAACAATTGGTGCTCGTAATATTCTATGGAGGAGGAGCTTGTGGAAGACTGCATTCTACTGCAAGTTCTCCAGAAATGACGTTACATTTTAAAAATAAGTTGACACTATGTTGGCAACTAACTGACTTCAGTCCCTTCTTTCACTGTGCTGGTAAGTGTCAACTGGGAGTGGCCTAACCAGCTAAGGGTCCTGAATATCCCTTCCAATCCACCCACTTACCCCTTTATTTTGCTTCCTATGTTGGATAATAAAAGGGGATCCCGGAGTTTGGGGATCTCACTTTATGAATCGGATCTTTTTCATTCCGGACTGGTGGAATTCCGGAATATCGGAATGCCACGTAGTAAACTATACCAGCAGTTTTCTCCTCTGTTTGTAGCCTCCAGCAGTGAACGGGTTAAACCATCGCGCACGCTCCCCGTCACACGACATCCCACCCCCCCGGAGGGTCTATCCTGTATATTTTCGTGCCTCGTACCTGCGTCTATTGTTAATTCTGTTCTCTTTTCCTGCTATTTGTGCCACGGACGGATCAGAATGTCCTGGCGTTTTCTGTATAATTCCTGGGGGACGGTATATACAATGTATAGGAAGACTCATTGTACAATGTAACACAATATTTAGTTTTCACGGAATGCAGAGATTTTCCTGTATGGATAAAATTAGGGCTGGATGGAAATCATGCCACAATCGGGATTCATCAGGTCGTTTTCTGGGGTCAAACCATTTTAAAAATTAAGTGCTTCTTCAGGGGTTCTCACTCTGCTTTTTCAGGGGGTAAATGTTTCCATTTGTGCTGCTTCTGTTTCGCTTCTTATCAGTTCAGTTTTGTTGTCTTTTGACCCCCTTACAGACCACGCCACAAGTGCCTCTGTATGGCGCCGATTTCTGCTGTTTAACTCCTTAAATCGATCACAGAGGTGGAACGATCACAATGACGCACCATTTTGGGCACCAATGCACCCCTTGTGATGCGATTGTGGGGTGCCGATGGGTCATAATGGAAGCTGGGGTCTTGGGCTTCATATGGGACCCTCATTTTCTCAATATAGGGCTATGCTGTCATTTACAGAACAAGCGATCATAGGTTCAAGTCACTTAAGGGAAACACAAAATAAAGTAAAAAATATAAAAAAAATGATTTAAAAAATATAAAAATATTAAACATTGAATCGGACCACTTTATATTTAATAAAATTAAACATTTCATCTCGCTCCGTCTGTAAAGGGCTGATCGGTCAAAATATAAAATTAATTAACTCGTAAAAATAAAAAGAAACAAAAATCGAAACGCCAAAATTGTTGTTTTTTGGTCACTGCTCCTTCCTAAAAAAAATGCAATAAAAAGTGATTAAAACATAATATGTAACCCAAAATGCACATAAAGGCCTCATAAAGTTCCAGCAATGAAAAAATGTAAAAAAAGGGAACGGATCTCAAAAATGGCGAAACAAACCCAATTTTTTTTTTAGTAACTAATATATATATATGTATAAAAAGAAAAAAAGAATATATATAAGAAATTAAAGATTGAAGCTTGGTATCGCCGCAATCATACTGACATTAACCATTATATTGTAGGGTCATTTTTAGACACCATAATAAAGAAACCCCCAAAAAACAGTTTTTTTTCACCATTTTAGACTATTTTTCCCGACTTTTCAGTACATTAAATAGTAAAATGAATGGTGTCATTCAAAACGACAACTCGCCCACCAACACCAAACTATATGGATGGAAAAATTATTAAAAAAAATTATTAAAAAAAAAGTTATGGCTTTTGAAAGAAGGGAAGAAAAAAACAAGAGCGCAAAAAAAAGGGGTTAAATATGGAGTGGCGCTATTAAAAGGCAGGAAGTTGGCAGCCCTGAAAGACGTCAGTCCATAGGCACCGGCGGCTGGGAGTGGGCAGGGATGAGGAGCGCTGCCCGCACATTAACTTTTATGAAGACATTTTTCTTCGGAACTGTGGGCGATACATAACGAGCGTCAGACACGGGCGAGCGGGATATCAGCGCCGGGTTACAGTGACCTGCTCGTCGTCCTTAAATAAAAAACACAGTTATTTTATCAGAAATAAATCTGTCATTGACCCAAGATGAAATGCGTCGGCCACCAGATTTATTCACCAGCCGCGGCGCGCTTTAAAAGTCACAATATTACCATTATTAATATATACCGAGCGCACTTTCAAGGTTGACGGCGTCTTGCAGTTACCAGTGCGGCCTGGCTCTCCGCTGCTAACTTCTACCTGTCTGGATACAACAGGAATGTCAATTGTTTTTAGCATTCACCCTGTCATCTTTACTATCAGAGCAATGGAGAATGGACATGGGATGTAAATCTTGCATGCAGAGAGAATTTAGCGGCGGCAAAGGCAAGTACTCTGCCGGGGATCAGAGCGCATCAATTTCTATGTATTAAGGAGACCATGCCCGGAAAGTCTGCAACATCTCAGGTGGTGAAAATAATCCTAGGACATCTGTGGAGACTGACACATAGACAGAGCTATGGAAGACAGCAGGAGCATACAGTATGTGCCATATATGTGAGGGGACCCTTGAGGGAGCTGACCTATATCAGAGCACATCCTTTTTTTTATTTTCTGTGTGTTAAAGAGAGCATGCCCGGATAGTCTGCAACTTCTCGGGTAGTGAATATAATCCTAGGAGTATAGTGGAGACTTACAGACAGAGCTATGGAAGACAGCAGCAGCATATATGTGCCATGTGCTATGAATGTGCTAGAGATGGTTTCTGAGCAGAGGCTCCCTCTGGTGGTTACAGACAGTACTGAACCTTTCAGCGAGGAATGGCAATCTGGGATCACTGACTGGTCTGATATAAGGGAGGTTCCCTCCCATGATGGTTGCCGGTGATCAATTGTTCTTGTCTCAATTGTGGTTCCTGGTTCATTTGGAAGCTTGCTGAGTCTTGCCTGCATCTTCTGCTATCAGATAAGATATTTTCTGCTTTTATTTTTGTGCTTCCTTTTTGCATAGTTCCCAGCACTTCTGTGGAGGTCAGCCAGGTCCCCTCCGGGGGCTTGTGCTCCTCTCAGTTTATCTGAAGCCACTGTTATTTGTTCATTTGCTTTTTCCTGTTTTTTCAGTGGCTGCGGCTTAGTTTTGTTACACCAGAGATCTGATTAGGTGGTGGAGATCGTGTGATCTCAGGTGTTTTGGCAATCAGAAGAGTTGGTATTTTTAAGGGTTTTTTTTGGATTGCAGTGAGAATCCTTTCCTGTACTTTTCTGTCTAGTCAGATTGGGCCCCAGCATTTGCTCATTCTATTTTCTGTCTGTGTCCGTGCTTCTTCTTGTCAAACCGCCATTACATGTTTGGGGGCTTCCTATTTTCTATGGGGACCTGCTCCGGGGCAGATAGCTTTCCTCTTTCTGCCTTTAGGTGTAGTTATCTCTCAGGCTGTGACGAGGCGTCTAGGATAAAGGTAGGAACGCGCCACGGCTACCTCTAGTTGGTGGTTAGTTCAGGTTACTGCAATTCAATAGGTTCCAGCCTCTCTGGTGTATTGCCGTATTTGTTTTTTCTCCTCAGCTACCAAAACACAACAGCCATGTATGTGGGGGGGTTCCTTGAGGGAGCTGACCTATATCAGGGTGCATCCAGTTTTTTTCATTTTCTATGTATTAAGGAGGGCATGCCTGAACAGTGTGCAACTTCTCGGGTAAGAAATATAATCCAAGACTACAGTGGAGACTGACACATATACAGAGCTATGGAAGACAGCAGCAGTATATATGTGCCATGTTTGTGGGGGGCCCCTTGAGGAAGGTGACCTTATATTAGGTTATGAGAACCTCCAGAAGGACCCAGAAGCATTGTTATGGGGGGAGAACAACGAGGGTATGTGCCAGGGAGGTCACCACCATAATGCCTTGGTCAGATATTTTCATACAGGGCTAGGCAACACTTACCAAATTTTGACAGCAGTTGTCCTGGCAGATTTATCTCCTAAGACACCTGTCCCATATATTTTCGGCACAGGTGCTGGTTGCTTCAGGAGCTGAGTCCACTCCATACCGGCAAACGCTGGCAACTGCCTGTAATTGCCGAGATTGGAGCTGGCTCTGATTGCTGCTGTTAACCAATTTCTGACAGCATTTATATTGCTTGTTTGAGGATGTAAATATTGAAAAAAAAAAAAAGTTATAGCTCTTGGGTGGAAAAAACAGAGTGCAAAAACAAAAAAATCACTAGGTTCTATAAGGGTTAAGCCAGACTCTGTAGAGCCCAGGACAAGCCACCTTTTTCAAAAGATCAAGATTTTCCCACTTTTTTTTTTTCAGGAGGCATCCAGATATTTCGGAACACATGACCATTATAGTTTAGGGAAATGAATAGTGAAATTAATAGCTATTAGGACCTTGTGGTTAAGGGTGTGATAGTGTCAATCAGCTCCTTAAAGGGGCCTTATTTTTATCATGGCTTTTGAGCCGTATATAAACCATTGATTGAGGAAGAAGGTTTAACAAAATGATCAAAGTTACTGTCTACAACTCTGAATAAGGTAGCTGCCGGCAAGTTTTTGCTATGTCATCTGAGAGCAGCATTATGTAGGGACTTACACCCTGATTCCAGTTATGTTTCACAAACTAGGCTGTGTTGTACAGTTTCAGTACAATCAGTGTTTTATCAGCAGGAAATTATCACTACAGTACTAGGTTATCTTGTGCTTACTGGTCCAACCACGCCCCCAGCACTGATTGGCAGTGTACCCAGAAAGCGGCGAATCAGTGATGTGGGCGGAGTTATGCAGGGCTCAGAATTTGAGCTCTGCTAGATCTGCAGCAGAGAAAACTGTGATTGTATCACAACTGCTGCACCCAGTATACTAAGCGATACATCACTGGAATCAGGGTTTCAGCCCCTATATCACGCTGATGTCAGATTACATAAAAAAAAACATGCTGATGGATTACCTTTATGATTAAGGGGCCCAAAGCACGTATAGGTATCTCAACTCATGGATCATCAGCTCCCCCATATTTATTCTTGGCTGCACAACTGCCAAAATAAATACATTTACCATCCACCAGGGAAAGGAAAAAAGTATTATTTTTGGATGTAATTGGCGTCTATTTGTCATCCGCTCGTTGTCTACCTCTATTGATTTCTGCTCCGGCCCCTGTAAAACCAAGAATTATTTTTGCTCAATTAAAAAGTGAACTTCCACAATCCGTCTCAAGCAGATTTATTGATTTGGAACTTGTCAGGTGCAACAAAAAAGAAGCAAAAAGTAACAAAGATGTCCAGCTCCGAACAAGATGGAGTCAGCATTTTCTTTTATAAGTTCTTTCCTTCGGAGGATTGTGTGAGCTGCACAATGTACAGAAAGCAAAAAAAAAAGCAAGAACATAATAATAAAAAAAAGTTGCACAAAACAACAGGTTAATTTAACCCCTCAGTGTCAAAGGCTCTTGAGCTATTTGCATTAACACAAAGAGCTCGCGACCCCGAGGTACGTTTCCAGGTCAGTGAAATGTCAAAATGTTTTTAATGACTCAGCTCCACGGGATTTGGAACATAATAAACCGGCGCCCCACCGTCTTTTTTTTTTTTTTTTTTGCTTTTGTCGGGAACTCGACGAGAACGGGATTATTTTGATTATTTAAATACCTTTTTCCCCTGGATAAAAACTTCAATTGTTATTGCTTCTACCAGAAACAAAAAGAGGCTTATCTGAAAGCAAAAGAAATTCTTCATGCCCATAATTAAAAGTCAGAGACATGACTAGGATCTGCCATCTGACCCAGTTGTAGGCAGCAAGGACATAAATTATTTTTTTAAATAATTGGTTTTATAATAAATATAAATGATTCCATTTTTTTTATTATATACTTTCATCACATTGTATATGTATTGTGTTGGAAACCATCAACAAGCAGGAGAGGCTGCCGATGTCCCATGTGTTGTGAATGGGTTTGAGATGAGTTCTGAGCAGAGGCTCCCTCTGGTGGTTACAAGCGGTGCTAGTGAAGATTGTGAGGACTGGGAATCAGGTGTTACTGACTGGTCTTATATAAGGGAGTCATTTTCCCATCAGGGTTGCCGGTGATCAATTGTTCTGGTCTGAATCCTTCATTCCTGTTTCCCTTGTAGCCTGCTGTGTCGTGTCTGCATCTCCTGCTATCAGATAAGACATTTTCTTTTTTTGTGTTTGTGCTATATTTTTGCTTTTTGTCCTGCACTTCTGTGGGGGCCTTCAGGGTCCCCTCCGGGGGCTTTTGCCCTCTCAGTTTGGTTCAGCCACTGAGTTTTGTACTTTTGCTTTTTCCAGTTTTTTCAGTGGCTGCTGTTTTGATTTTTTACACCAGAGAACTAATTTAGGTGGTAGAGGTCGTGTGATCTCAGGTGATTTTGAAATTAGTAGAGTTGGTGCTTTTCAGGGTTTTCTGGGATTGCAGTAAGTACCCTTCCTATCCTTTTCTATTTAGATAGTTTGGGCCCCAGCGTTTGCTCATACTATTTTCTTTCTGTGTCAGTATTTCCTCTTGTCTAACCGCCATTACATGTTTGGGGGCTTTCTGTTATCTTTGGGGTTCTGCTCCGGGCAGATAGCTTTCCTATTTCTATCTTTAGGTGTAGTTAGTTTCTCAGGCTGTGACGAGGCGTCTAGGACCAACGTAGGAACGCTCCACGGCTGCCTCTAGTTGCGGTGGTTAGTCAGGGTACTGCAATCTCATAGATTCCAACTGCTCTGGTGTATTGCCTTTTTTACCTGCACTCCTCAGCTGTTATGTTACGGTAGCTGAGGAGTGCAGGTAAAAATGCAAAAATATAGCAAAAACACAAAATAAGAAATTGTCTTATCTGATAGCAGGAGATGCAGACACGACACAGCAGGCTACAAGGGAAACTGGAAAGAAGGATTCAGACCAGAACAATTGATCACCGGCAACCCTGATGGGAAAATGACTCCCTTATATAAGACCAATCAGTAACACCTGATTCCCAGTCCTCACAATCCTCACTAGTACCGCTTGTAACCACCAGAGGGAGCCTCTGCTCAGAACTCATCTCAAACCCATTCACAACAGTACCCCCCCCCTTGAGGAGGGGTCACCGAACCCTCATTTGAGCAACCAGGTCGGTCAGGATGAGTTCTATGATACGCACGGATAAGTCTCCTAGCATGGATGTCCGAAGCAAACACCCAAGAATTGTCTTCCTGACCATAACCTCTCCATTTAACCAAATACTGGAGTCTTCGTCTAGAAAAACGAGAATCCAATATTTTCTCAACCACATACTCCAGATTGCCCTCAACCAAAACAGGGTCAGGAGGCACAGCAGCAGGAACCACTGGCTCAACAAACCTCTTCAACAAGGACTTGTGGAACACGTTATGGATCTTAAATGTCCCTGGAAGAAGCAAACGAAAAGAAACAGGATTAATAATCTCCATGATCTTATAAGGTCCAATGAACCTAGGCTTAAATTTAGGAGATGCTACTCTCATAGGAATATTCTTTGAGGACAACCAGACCAAGTCCCCCACTTTAAACCGAGGACCATCAGTCCTATGCCGGTTAGCAAACCGCTGGGCCTTCTCCTGAGAGAGGGACAACCTCTCCACTACCTGGTCCCAAATCTGCTGCATACGCTCAACAACAGAGTCAACACCTGGACAGACAGAAGCCTCCGTCTGTCCTGAAGAAAATCGAGGGTGAAACCCAGAATTACAGAAAAACGGAGACATCAAAGTGGCAGAGCTAGCCCTATTATTAAGAGCAAACTCAGCCAAAGGCAAAAAAGAGACCCAGTCATCCTGATCAGCAGACACAAAGCATCTTAGATAAGTCTCCAATGTCTGGTTTGTTCTCTCAGTTTGACCATTGGTCTGAGGATGAAATGCCGAGGAAAAAGACAATTGAACACCCAGTTTAGAACAAAAAGTCCTCCAAAATCTGGAAACAAACTGGACTCCTCTGTCAGACACAATGTTCTCAGGAATGCTGTGTAAACGAACCACGTGCTGAAGGAACAACGGCACCAATTCAGAGGAGGAAGGCAACTTAGGTAATGGCACAAGATGTATCATTTTGGAAAACCTATCACAAATTACCCAGATGGTGGTCATTCTCTGAGAAACAGGAAGATCGTAAATGAAATCCATAGAGATATGGGTCCATGGTCTCTTGGGGACAGGCAATGGCATCAACAAACCACTAGAGCGAGAGCAAGGCTTGGAGCGAGAGCAAGTCCCGCAGGACTGCACAAATTCCCTGACATCGCGAGACAAGGTAGACCACCAAAAGGACCGACTAACCAAGTCTCTGGTACCAAAAATTCCGGGATGCCCAGCCAATGCGGAACAATGAATCTCAGACATCACACTCTTTTTCCATTGGTCCGGGACAAACAATTTTCCAACAGGGCAGCGCTCGGGCCTATCCTCCTGACACCCCTCCAGAGCAAGTCTCAAATTGGGCGAGATGGCGGAAAGAACTACACCCGCCTTCAAAATAACAGAGGGATCAGATAGCTCAGGAGAGTCCGCAAGGAAACTCCTCGAGAGGGCATCCGCCTTAACATTCTTAGTGCCAGGAAGAAAGGAAACCACAAAATTAAAACGTGTGAAAAACAAGGCCCACCTGGCCTGTCTAGGATTGAGTCGCTTGGCAGATTCCAGATAGACCAGATTCTTATGGTCCGTAAGGACCACCACCTGATGTTTGGCTCCCTCCAGCCAATGTCTCCACTCTTCAAAAGCCCACTTCATGGCCAATAACTCCCGATTACCCACGTCATAATTACGTTCAGTAGGAGAAAATTTTCGAGAGAAAAAGGCACAAGGGTTACTTTTAGAGGTCTCTGGATCTTTTTGGGACAAAACGGCACCTGCCCCAATTTCAGAGGCATCAACCTCCACCTGAAATGGCAGAGAAACATCAGGCTGCCGTAGAACAGAAGCAGAAGTGAATCTCTGCTTAAGTTCCTGAAACGCAGAGACTGCCTCAGGAGGCCAATTCACCACATCAGAACCCTTTCTGGTCAAATCAGTTAATGGTTTAACAATAACCGAGAAATTACCAATAAATTTACGATTAAAATTGGCAAAACCCAAAAATCTCTGAAGAGCCTTTAATGAAGTAGGTTGGACCCAATCACAGATGGCCTGAACCTTGACCGGGTCCATTTCAATAACAGATGGGGACAAAATGAATCCCAGAAATGAGATCTTCTGTACGCCAAAAAGACACTTTGATCCCTTCACATACAGAGCATTCTCTCTCAAAATCTGGAATACAGTTCGAACATGTTTCACATGAGAGTCCCAGTCATTAGAAAAAATCAAGATATCATCCAAATAAACAATCAGAAACTTGTCCACAAAATCCCTGAAAATGTCATTCATGAAGGACTGGAAGACGGAAGGAGCATTAGTGAGCCCAAAGGGCATCACAAGGTACTCAAAATGCCCTTCAGGGGTGTTAAATGCCGTCTTCCATTCATCCCCGTGCTTAATGCGAATAAGGTTATACGCCCCTCTGAGGTCAAGCTTGGTAAACCAAGTAGCGTTTTTCACCCTGGAAAAAGGTCAGAAATCAAGGGTAACGGGTATTGATATTTCACAGTAATATTGTTCAAGAGACGATAATCAATACACGGCCTTAATGAACCATCTTTTTTGGCCACAAAGAAAAAACCGGCACCTAAGGGTGAAGAGGATGGTCTGATATGACCCTTCTCCAATGATTCCTTGATATAAGACCGCATAGCGTCATGTTCAGGTACAGACAAGTTAAAAAGGCGACCTTTAGGGAATTTACTACCTGGCACTAATTCAATAGCGCAGTCATAGCTCCTATGGGGAGGTAAGGATGCAGATTTACTTTCGCTAAACACATCAGAAAAATCAAACAAAAAGTCAGGAACATCCTGAGCCTGGGGAGAGGCAGAAAAAACAGGAGTGTTGGTATTAACACATTGGCAGCCCCAACTGGTTACAGACACAGATTTCCAATCCAAAACAGGATTATGAGACTGTAACCAAGGGAAACCCAGCACTATAATGTCATGCAGATTATATAGAACCAAACATTTGCAGCACTCCTGGTGATCAGGTTCAACCCTCATTATCACCTGAGTAGAAAACTGGGGTTTATTCTCAGCCAAAGGGGTAGAATCGATCCCCAGTAAAGGAATAGACTTCTGTAGGGGTATCAAGGGAAACCCACAACGTTTAGCAAAATCATAATCCATCAGGTTAATAGCTGCTCCAGAATCAACGAAAGCCTGAGCAGAAAATGAGGACAGAGAGCATATCAGAGTGACAGTTAATAAAAACTTAGTCTGAACACTACCCAAGACAACTGAGCGTGCAAAATGTCTTCCCCGCTTAGGGCAGACTGAAATAGCATGAGAGGCATCACCACAGTAGAAACATAACCCATTGCGCTTTCGAAACTCATGACGCTGTGCCCCAGACACCACTCCATCACACTGCATGGGCTCAGCAGCTGGCTCACAAGGCAACACCACTCCACGCATACTTCTCCGCTCACGCAAACGTCTGTCAATTTGAATCGCTAATGACATAGAATCATTGAGACCAGAGGGGACAGAGATTCCCACCATAACATCCTTTACATTATCCGACAGACCCTTCCGGAAAAGGGCCGCCAAAGCGTCGTCATTCCATTTGGTCAGGACTGCCCACCTACGGAATCTCTGACAGTATAACTCAGCGTCATCAAGCCCCTGATTTAATGCCAACAAGGCTTTTTCAGCTTGATCAGTGACATTAGGCTCATCGTACAATAACCCCAAAGCCTGAAAAAATGCATCAACATCACTCAAAACAGGATCCCCAGGTATCAGGGAAAAAGCCCAATCCTGAGGATCGCCGCGCAGGAGAGAGATGATAATTTGAACCTGCTGCGCTGCGTTTCCTGAGGACTTAGATTTTAAGGCAAGAAACAATTTACAATTATTTTTGAAATTCTGAAACTTAGCTCGATCCCCTAAAAACAAATCTGGCATGGGAATCCTAGGTTCCACAACAGGCAACCCAGCAAGATAGATAGCAATACTCCGAACCTCAGTGGCAAGCTGATCCACACGGCCAGACAACTGTGCAAACTCCATTGGGAGAAAAGATCCTCCCCAGCACCCAGAGATACAGAGGGAAAAAAAAAAAAAAAATGCAACAAACAGAAAAATATCTCTGACAACTTTTCTTCCTTCAAAATATTTTTTCCCTTCTGTGAGTACCATACAATTTTTCTGGCCGGTGATACTGTTATGTTACGGTAGCTGAGGAGTGCAGGTAAAAATGCAAAAATATAGCAAAAACACAAAATAAGAAATTGTCTTATCTGATAGCAGGAGATGCAGACACGACACAGCAGGCTACAAGGGAAACTGGAAAGAAGGATTCAGACCAGAACAATTGATCACCGGCAACCCTGATGGGAAAATGACTCCCTTATATAAGACCAATCAGTAACACCTGATTCCCAGTCCTCACAATCCTCACTAGTACCGCTTGTAACCACCAGAGGGAGCCTCTGCTCAGAACTCATCTCAAACCCATTCACAACACTCAGCTACCGAAACATAACAGTATCACCGGCCTTAAAAAAAAAAAAAAATTGAAAATTGTATGGTACTCACAGAAGGGAAAAAATATTGTGAAAGAAAAAAGGTTGTCAGAGTTGTCAGAGATATTTTTCTGTTTGTTGCATTTTTTTTTTTTTTCCCTCTGTATCTCTGGGTGCTGGGGAGGATCTTTTCTCCCAATGGAGTTTGCACAGTTGTCTGGCCGTGTGGATCAGCTTGCCACTGAGGTTCAGAGTATTGCTGCATATCTTGCTAGGTTGCCTGTTGTGGAACCTAGGATCCCCATGCCAGATTTGTTTTTAGGGGATCGAGCTAAGTTTCAGAATTTCAAAAATAATTGTAAATTGTTTTTTGCTTTAAAATCTAAGTCCTCAGGAAACGCAGCGCAGCAGGTTCAAATTATCATCTCTCTCCTGCGCGGCGATCCTCAGGATTGGGCTTTTTCCCTGATACCTGGGGATCCTGTTTTGAGTGATGTTGATGCATTTTTTCAGGCTTTGGGGTTATTGTACGATGAGCCTAATGTCACTGATCAAGCTGAAAAAGCCTTGTTGGCATTAAATCAGGGCTTGATGACGCTGAGTTATACTGTCAGAGATTCCGTAGGTGGGCAGTCCTGACCAAATGGAATGACGACGCTTTGGCGGCCCTTTTCCGGAAGGGTCTGTCAGATAATGTAAAGGATGTTATGGTGGGATTCCCTGTCCCCTCTGGTCTCAATGATTCTATGTCATTAGCGATTCAAATTGACAGACGTTTGCGTGAGCGGAGAAGTATGCGTGGAATGGTGTTGCCTTGTGAACCTGCTTCTGAACCCATGCAGTGTGATAGAGTGGTGTCTGGGGCACAGCGTCATGAGTTTCGAAAGCGCAATGGGTTATGTTTCTACTGTGGTGATGCCTCTCATGCTATTTCAGTCTGCCCTAAGCGGGGAAGACGTTTTGCACGCTCAGTTGTCTTGGGTAGTGTTCAGACTAAGTTTTTATTAACTGTCACTCTGATATGCTCTCTGTCCTCATTTTCTGCTCAGGCTTTCGTTGATTCTGGAGCAGCTATTAACCTGATGGATTATGATTTTGCTAAACGTTGTGGGTTTCCCTTGATACCCCTACAGAAGTCTATTCCCCTACTGGGGATCGATTCTACCCCTTTGGCTGAGAATAAACCCCAGTTTTCTACTCAGGTGATAATGAGGGTTGAACCTGATCACCAGGAGTGCTGCAAATTTTTGGATCTATATAATCTGCATGACATTATCGTGCTGGGTTTCCCTTGGTTACAGTCTCATAATCCTGTTTTGGATTGGAAATCTGTGTCTGTAACCAGTTGGGGCTGCCAATGTGTTAATACCAACACTCCTGTTTTTTCTGCCTCCCCCCAGGCTCAGGATGTTCCTGACTTTTTGATTGATTTTTCTGATGTGTTTAGCGAAAGTAAATCTGCATCCTTGCCTCCCCATAGGAGCTATGACTGCGCTATTGAATTAGTGCCAGGTAGTAAATTCCCTAAAGGTCGCCTTTTTAACTTGTCTGTACCTGAACATGAGCTATGCGGTCTTATATCAAGGAATCATTGGAGAAGGGTCATATCAGACCATCCTCTTCACCCTTAGGTGCCGGTTTTTTCTTTGTGGCCAAAAAAGATGGTTCATTAAGGCCGTGTATTGATTATCGTCTTTTGAACAATATTACTGTGAAATATCAATACCCGTTACCCTTGATTTCTGACCTGTTTTCCAGGGTGAAAAACGCTACTTGGTTTACCAAGCTTGACCTCAGGGGGGCGTATAACCTTATTCGCATTAAGCACGGGGATGAATGGAAGACGGCATTCAATACCCCTGAAGGGCATTTTGAGTACCTAGTGATGCCCTTTGGGCTCACTAATGCTCCTTCCGTCTTCCAGCCCTTCATGAATGACATTTTCAGGGATTTTGTGGACAAATTTCTGATTGTTTATTTGGATGATATCTTGATTTTTTCTAATGACTGGGACTCTCATGTGAAACATGTTCGAACTGTATTCCAGATTTTGAGAGAGAATGCTCTGTATGTGAAGGGATCAAAGTGTCTTTTTGGCGTACAGAGGATCTCATTTCTGGGATTCATTTTGTCCCCATCTGTTATTGAAATGGACCCGGTCAAGGTTCAGGCCATCTGTGATTGGGTCCAACCTACTTCATTAAAGGCTCTTCAGAGATTTTTGGGTTTTGCCAATTTTTATCGTAAATTTATTGGTAATTTCTCGGTTATTGTTAAACCATTAACTGATTTGACCAGAAAGGGTTCTGATGTGGTGAATTGGCCTCCTGAGGCAGTCTCTGCATTTCAGGAACTTAAGCAGAGATTCACTTCTGCTCCTGTTCTACGGCAGCCTGATGTTTCTCTGCCATTTCAGGTGGAGGTTGATGCCTCTGAAATTGGGGCAGGTGCCGTTTTGTCCCAAAAAGATCCAGAGACCTCTAAAAGTAATCCTTGTGCCTTTTTCTCTCGAAAATTTTCTCCTACTGAACGTAATTATGACGTGGGTAATCGGGAGTTATTGGCCATGAAGTGGGCTTTTGAAGAGTGGAGACATTGGCTGGAGGGAGCCAAACATCAGGTGGTGGTCCTTACGGACCATAAGAATCTGGTCTATCTGGAATCTGCCAAGCGACTCAATCCTAGACAGGCCAGGTGGGCCTTGTTTTTCACACGTTTTAATTTTGTGGTTTCCTTTCTTCCTGGCACTAAGAATGTTAAGGCGGATGCCCTCTCGAGGAGTTTCCTTGCGGACTCTCCTGAGTTATCTGATCCTTCTGTTATTTTGAAAGAGGGTGTAGTTCTTTCCGCCATCTCGCCCAATTTGAGACTTGCTCTGGAGGGGTGTCAGGAGGATAGGCCCGAGCGCTGCCCTGTTGGAAAATTGTTTGTCCCGGACCAATGGAAAAAGAGTGTGATGTCTGAGATTCATTGTTCCGCATTGGCTGGGCATCCCGGAATTTT
Source organism: Oophaga sylvatica (assembly GCA_033576555.1). Taxonomy (NCBI): domain Eukaryota; kingdom Metazoa; phylum Chordata; class Amphibia; order Anura; family Dendrobatidae; genus Oophaga; species Oophaga sylvatica. Next base: position 33,663,830 of record JARQOD010000010.1, on the reverse strand, counting down.
TGGTACCAGAGACTTGGTTAGTCGGTCCTTTTGGTGGCCTATCTTGTCTCGTGATGTCAGGGAATTTGTGCAGTCCTGCGGGACTTGCTCTCGCTCCAAGCCTTGCTCTCGCTCTAGTGGTTTGTTGATGCCATTGCCTGTGCCCAAGAGACCATGGACCCATATCTCTATGGATTTCATTTACGATCTTCCTGTTTCTCAGAGAATGACCACCATCTGGGTAATTTGTGATAGGTTTTCCAAAATGATACATCTTGTGCCATTACCTAAGTTGCCTTCCTCCTCTGAATTGGTGCCGTTGTTCCTTCAGCACGTGGTTCGTTTACACGGCATTCCTGAGAACATTGTGTCTGACAGAGGAGTCCAGTTTGTTTCCAGATTTTGGAGGACTTTTTGTTCTAAACTGGGTGTTCAATTGTCTTTCACCTCGGCGTTTCATCCTCAGACCAATGGTCAAACTGAGAGAACAAACCAGACATTGGAGACTTATCTAAGTTGCTTTGTGTCTGCTGATCAGGATGACTGGGTCTCTTTTTTGCCTTTGGCTGAGTTTGCTCTTAATAATAGGGCTAGCTCTGCCACTTTGATGTCTCCGTTTTTCTGTAATTCTGGGTTTCACCCTCGATTTTCTTCAGGACAGACGGAGGCTTCTGTCTGTCCAGGTGTTGACTCTGTTGTGGAGCGTATGCAACAGATTTGGGACCAGGTAGTGGAGAGGTTGTCCCTCTCTCAGGAGAAGGCCCAGCGGTTTGCTAACCGGCATAGGACTGATGGTCCTCGGTTTAAAGTGGGGGACTTGGTCTGGTTGTCCTCAAAGAATATTCCTATGAGAGTAGCATCTCCTAAATTTAAGCCTAGGTTCATTGGACCTTATAAGATCATGGAGATTATTAATCCTGTTTCTTTTCGTTTGCTTCTTCCAGGGACATTTAAGATCCATAACGTGTTCCACAAGTCCTTGTTGAAGAGGTTTGTTGAGCCAGTGGTTCCTGCTGCTGTGCCTCCTGACCCTGTTTTGGTTGAGGGCAATCTGGAGTATGTGGTTGAGAAAATATTGGATTCTCGTTTTTCTAGACGGAAACTCCAGTATTTGGTTAAATGGAGAGGTTATGGTCAGGAAGACAATTCTTGGGTGTTTGCTTCGGACATCCATGCTAGGAGACTTACCCGTGCGTATCATAGAACTCATCCTGACCGACCTGGTTGCTCAAATGAGGGTTCGGTGACCCCTCCTCAAGGGGGGGGTACTGTTGTGAATGGGTTTGAGATGAGTTCTGAGCAGAGGCTCCCTCTGGTGGTTACAAGCGGTGCTAGTGAAGATTGTGAGGACTGGGAATCAGGTGTTACTGACTGGTCTTATATAAGGGAGTCATTTTCCCATCAGGGTTGCCGGTGATCAATTGTTCTGGTCTGAATCCTTCATTCCTGTTTCCCTTGTAGCCTGCTGTGTCGTGTCTGCATCTCCTGCTATCAGATAAGACATTTTCTTCTTTTGTGTTTGTGCTATATTTTTGCTTTTTGTCCTGCACTTCTGTGGGGGCCTTCAGGGTCCCCTCCGGGGGCTTTTGCCCTCTCAGTTTGGTTCAGCCACTGAGTTTTGTACTTTTGCTTTTTCCAGTTTTTTCAGTGGCTGCTGTTTTGATTTTGTTACACCAGAGAACTAATTTAGGTGGTAGAGGTCGTGTGATCTCATGTGATTTTGAAATTAGTAGAGTTGGTGCTTTTCAGGGTTTTCTGGGATTGCAGTAAGTACCCTTCCTATCCTTTTCTATTTAGATAGTTTGGGCCCCAGCGTTTGCTCATACTATTTTCTTTCTGTGTCAGTATTTCCTCTTGTCTAACCGCCATTACATGTTTGGGGGCTTTCTGTTATCTTTGGGGTTCTGCTCCGGGGCAGATAGCTTTCCTATTTCTATCTTTAGGTGTAGTTAGTTTCTCAGGCTGTGACGAGGCGTCTAGGACCAACGTAGGAACGCTCCACGGCTGCCTCTAGTTGCGGTGGTTAGTCAGGGTACTGCAATCTCATAGATTCCAACTGCTCTGGTGTATTGCCTTTTTTACCTGCACTCCTCAGCTACCGAAACATAACACCCATGTAATTTTATTAGTCTTAATATTAGAGGGGGAATTGAAACTGTATGTGGAAACAGTCAACAAGCAGCTTACTATATTAATCTTAATATGAATTTCTACTTAGTACCCTGAGTGCACATGGGTGTAATATTCTAAACTCAATATTATTGGCTCATTAAAGGAGGGACAACTTCTTTCTTGACTTTTTAATCTGCCTTCCTTGGTAATAAACTGCTTTGTGTACACTTTCTCAAGAAGTTATGTAACAAGGCATAACAAGCAGGAGAGGCTACCGATGTCCCATGTAATTTTATTACTTTTAATGTTTGACCATAGACTGTGGAATTGAAACTGTCAACAAAAAGCTTACTATATTAATCTTAATATTTATTTCTCTTAGTACCCTGAGTGCACATGAGTGTAATATCCTAAATTCAATATTATTGGCTCATTAAAGGAGGGACAACTCCTTTCTTTACTTTTTTTTTTATCTCCCGTCTTCCTTGGTAATAAACTGCTTTGTATACATTTCCTCAAGAAGTTATGTAACAAGGCATAACAAGCAGGAGAGGCTGCCGATGTCCCATGTAATTTTATTACTCTTAATGTTTGACCATAGACTGTGGTAACTTGAACAACTGTCAACTAATGAGCCTTTACTATTATTTATTCTCATTAAAATTGACTGGTATATCTTACATTAAGATACACTGGAGTGCCATATTTCTAATGTGGTGTTATGTAAATATCCTAAATTCTATATATATAATTGGCTCATTAAAGGATAAGGGGACAACTCCTTTCTTTACTTTTTTTTTTATCTCCCGTCTTCCTTGGTAATAAACTGCTTTGTATACATTTCCTCAAGAAGTTATGTAACAAGGCATAACAAGCAGGAGAGGCTGCCGATGTCCCATGTAATTTTATTACTCTTAATGTTTGACCATAGACTGTGGAATTGAAACTGTCAACAAAAAGCTTACTATATTAATCTTAATATGGATTTCTACTTAGTACACTGAGTGCACATGGGTGTAATATCCTAAATTCAATATTATTGGCTCATTAAAGGAGGGACAACTCCTTTCTTGACTTTTTTTTTATCTCCCGTCTTCCTTGGTAATAAAACTGCTATGTATACACTTCCTCATGAAGTTATGTAACAAGGCACGTGGCTTCCATTTTTAATAGGGGAAACGCGTTGGTAAATGTGACCTGTTCCTTGGAGGAGTAGATCATACAAGGACCAGTGAGATCGTTCGTTCTGAGGTTTTTATTATATTATCAGAGCTCTTCATTATTTTTATTTTATTTTTTTTGGAGTGAGCTTTGTATGTTTATATTTTTTTTGTCTTCTCTGCATCTGTTCCATTTAGGCCTTAAAGGAACAGTTCACATTGAGCGGAGTACCACAACGTCTATTTGTAGAGTGCTGTCCTCTGCTTCGGATGAACCTCGGAGAACTGAACCAAGTGTGAGCTCAGCAGCCCAATAACAGCCGGTGATTAGCAGCAGAGCTCACATAGCATAAAAATGTCATGTAAGCCCCATGAGACCTGGCACCGGCATTTATTTTTCAAGGAGGACTACTTAATTTTAAAAGGTAGTGGACAACCCCTTTAAGTATTAAGTACAGGCCCAGACTGTGCAGCTCATGGATAATCTCTAGTATTTTACAAGAAACATTTTGCTAGATTCCTTTTCCCTGATTGTTAATGGATCCACCTTGAGGGTGACCCACAGTACAGCCATATCTCACATGAACTCGCCCTCCATAATTCCGCAATAACCTGAGCTGTTAGTAAACCATTTCACTTCGTCAGTAGTAATTTCCTTTCACCTCTTGGAACTGAGGCCTGTCATTACAGCCATAAGTGTCCAGGCTTTTTATTCACGAAGCTCTGGAAAATGAGTTTCTGTGTGACTGTGGTGTTGCATTAAGGGAGCTGCCTTACCTTCCTGGCCTTCTGCCTCGCATCGGAACATGAAAAATATAAGATGCCCGTTACGTCTAAGCCAAACTATGGTATAAGACTAGGCCAAATGTTGTATCTAGAAGCAGAATGGGTTGCAGAAAGTATCTTGAATACCTTCAAAAAGTTTATCCTTTGAGTCATTAATTCTTTGAGTAAGCATGTCAATGAGAAGTTCAACCAAGGTGGTCATCGTACTTCATCAAGAACTTTCTCCAACAAGTTTGTACAAATAGGATTTTCTAGATATTAGAGTTGGCGAGGTAAAGGAATCAGATAATAAAGGGGAATCATTTATACTGAACGAAAAAAAAAATTTCCAGCCAGAATTGTATCTCCAAACAACAACTCTCACCATGATGGATCCAACACTTCATGAAGAAACACAACTAAAGAGAAAAGGACTACAAGGTGAAACCTGATGACCCTATGGAAGAAATCTCGTATGAACACTAAAATCTGAGGCCCTACATCATCCCCTTCAGGAGACACCATCCCCTTTAGGAGACTTCTTGTTTCTTGTCACACTTTGACTCCTAGGAAGACTGCAGCAGATGACCGTCATCAAATGAATCAACCTTTGGGTTGAAAAGTGATACAGCTCAGGTATTGGCTGTTAAATTGTGGAAACCTCAAATTTTTCCTCTTTTAATCAGAAGTCATACCTAGTCTTCATGGAAAAACGTAACAAAGAGAAGTATCAGTGATATCCCAATGACATCAGCCCTGAACTTACAGGAACATCTGAAACCCAAGTTCATCCCCTACATCTGGTAAAGCCTTGTCTCCTCAGGTCTTTATGGAAGGATCGCTACCAATTGAAAAAAACACCCATGATTGATTTTGATCAAAGAGCCCCATGTGGTTTAGTATCTGAAGGTTTTGGTTCCTTGTTTCTGCTGAGTGATTCGTCCTCTCATCACAGAGCAACATCAACGGTTTGTATTGGTGAAGGATCATGAACAAGATCACTAGACCTAAAGGGCTCCAGAAACTTTAGGAAGATCTCTGAGCTAAGGTGGACAACACTTGAAGAACTGAGTAGCTGAAATCTTTGCATCACATAGAGTTCTTTACCCTATGCTAACCTAAGGATTGGGGTCTTGTTGGTGGGTGCAGATTCGCCTTCTGTCATTGCTATAATAGGGCATCTTAGTAGTGCTCCATCCAGTTGTAGATGATTGATGCAGAACCCAATCTTCCCGAAAGACAATCTATTTGCTCTAGAGAGCTCCTTGTGGCTTTGTCCTTCTGCAGGTTCAGACTTGCCGCTGATTCATTTTTATTGTGAAGCTTCGACACTGGGAAATGATTCAATTCTGGGAAAGAATATTTAATAATTCCCAAAATCCTGAACACATCAAAGGAATTAAGCAGCTGTGCAAACTGGTGGCGGCTGGAAGAAAACATTGGCATCCACAAGTTGTGTGATTCTATAGCATAAGGATATGTTTGCTCCAGTGGGCATCACACAAGTGGCCGGAAGGTCATTGTGGACTATGAATTTTCTTCCACCACTTCCGATTCATTGCCATCCAGAAGGTCTATCGCTTCTGATTCATTCCATCCAGAAGGGGTATTGACATTTTTATGGCAATTTTACATCCTATGTAGATAACGATAAAGGATGAAGAATCAGGAATGGGGTCAGCAAACAAACCCTAATGTTTCTGGATGGTTTAAGCAGTGGGACAGCTCCTTTTTTTGGTCCCTCTCGTGGGTCTACAGAAGACTATATCTGACCAAAGTTTGTGGTTCCAGGTCCAGGGATGTCTCATTTTTCCACCATAACGGCAGTAGAGACCCTAATATTTTTGAATAATGCCGTACAAAAATTTATATCTTTAGTCCTTGTCGTCTCCCTCTTCTTGTACATTGGAATATCTGGGCCTTCATGGTTAATCTTTTCTCCAGGTTGATTACCATAATTACTCAGAACAAGGGCGAGGTGACATTCAGGCCGTCATCCTAATATCTTGATTTTGCTCCAGAGCTGGCTTGTCCGTCACAACATCGGGACGAGTGCAGACTGCAGCTGAGTCTGTCAATCGCAGTTTTGTGCGGTTTAATTCGAGATGATTGACAGCTTTGCTCCACGGAAACTTCTAATGGAATCACCAAGGTTTTCTCCGATTCAACTTTTTTTTTTCTGCAGAGCATGAACACAAAGTCCAGGCTAGGAGCTCCTGTCAAGTTCATACCCAGAGCCTTATGATTAATCGTCCCCCCAGTTCTCAAGTCCGGTAGCTCAAAGCCCACAGTGCTTAAAATTCTGGAACATCTCGTCTTCTCTTCTATGTCCCCTCTATCTGGATATATTTATTTATTCCCCGATACATAGCACAGAAACCGCCACAGTCAGAATTTTTTTTTCTCTATCTCTTATCCTGCAAAGGAGAACCACAATTTGATGCTCTATATACATGAAACATGAGCTTCAGTATAATGGCTCCGGGCCTTGAATATACAATGAGAAATGGAGTTTAAAATGGCCCGGCGGCTGCACAGATCCTCATAACACCGAATCGGGTGGGAAACATCTGCAGCTATTAAATGGAAAGGTGCCGTCTTCATGGAATATGCAGAGTTGCAAACGCCGCTAGCGGATATTTTAGACTGGGCAAGGTCGCATCAAGGTGATCACGAGAGGTCCCAAGATGGAAAATGAAAAACATCATAGAGAAAATAAACTTTTCAGTCTACAACAAACTGATAATCTCTCCTGATGTTGTCATCCTGTGCTCCATTGTACCATTACCCAGAATATGCGGCATAGGACAGATGTTTCCCAAAACAGTGATTTACGTGATTATCCACTGTCTAACATCATGTAATTTTTAGGTCCAACATTAAAGGGGTTGTCCAGGACCTAGATATTGATCCAAGTTTCGCCTTGAGGTTTCTTCTTCGATGCCCCAAGAAGAAGCTGAAAGGTGAAATCTGAAGCTGGAACAGGCAAATAACCTAGATTTTTATGTTATTCCATATATGCATTTTCACAATTTTGTATCCATTGTAGAAAATTGTGAAAATGCACATATAGAATAACATAAAAAAAAGGTATTTGCCTGTTTCAAATATAGGTCTCGCCTTGCAGCTTCTTCTTGGGGCATCGAAGAAGAAGCCACAAGGCGAAACCTAGAATTGGACAGGCAAACGACTTGATTTGTAAGTTATGTTATATATGCATTTTCACAAGTTTGTCTATAATAGAATAAAAACCTTTTGGGGTTAAAGAGGTCCTCCTAATAAGTGCCACTATTGGAGTCCACGTCTGTCATTTTCTATTCATCTCAGGAGGAAATGTGGTGAAAAGATTAGGGGAAAAAGTAAGAATGCTGCTAGGGGTTTAAAGACACATCGCCCGCTCCAGCACTCTGGTGGGAACACATCGCCCGCTCCACGGCACTCCCTCTGGTGACACATCGGCCCGCTCCAGCACTCTGGTGATACATCGCCCGCTCCAGCACTCTGGTGACTCATCGCCCGCTCCAGCACTCTGGTGACTCATCGCCCGCTCCAGCACTCTGGTGACTCATCGCCCGCTCCAGCACTCTGGTGACTCATCGCCCGCTCCAGCACTCTGGTGACTCATCGCCCGCTCCAGCACTCTGGTGACAATGTGAGTTGATCTCCCATACAATGGATTTAATTAAGTCCACAGTGAGCCCACATTATTAGCTGACTTGTGAAGGGGCTGGGTACTGGACCCCCACCGATCTGATATAGGTGACCTATAATAATCTTAATAATAATCTTTATTTTTATATAGCGCTAACATATTCCGCAGCGCTTTACAGTTTGCACACATTATCGTCGCTGTCCCCAAATGGGGCTCACAATCTAGATTCCCTATCTGTATATTTTTTTGGAGTGTGGGAGGAAACCGGAGTACCCGGAGGAAACCCACGCAAACACGGGAAGAACATACAAACTCCTTGCAGATTGTTAGAACCCTCTTGTTAGATTTTGTTTCAGTTTGCTGTCACATGACCTTTTTTCCCTATTTAGTCTGGCTCCGCCCTTCTGGCTTTGCTGGACTTCATTGTATTATCTACTCTTAAGCTAGCCGGGTGCTTAGGTGCCTTACTCTGTCAGTTTTGCTTAATCTTTGGATCTCGTAGTAATTTGTTTTCTGTTTAATTTTCCCTGCTACACTTTCTGTTAGGAGGTGTCCATCTTTTCTCCCAGTCCCTAGATCTTGTAGGGATTCCTCCCTCGCAACTATAGATCTTCGTTCAGACTAGCTGAGGACTTTAGCGGGTCTGGTCGCAGGATCAGGTCCCCCGTTACATCGTAGGGATCAAGCTCAGTTTTATTGTAGGGACAGAGTTCCCATCTTTCCTTAGTGCTTGTAGCAGATCATAACAGTAAGTCCAGAACAAAGAAAAAAAAAAAAAAAATCTCTAAGGAAAGATTTTCTGTTTTCCATCATGGTGTCGGTTCGGGATTTGGCTGAACGCCTGCAGGGTCTCTCTCTGGAGGTGGCTGAAATCCAGCAACACGTGAGTAGTTGTTCTGGAGCACATTTCGTGGAGCCAAAGGTACGTTTGCCTGATTTATTTTTTGGTGAACAACAAGATATTTTTTCTTTTAAAAATGCTTGCTTGTTGTATTTCCGTTTGAGACCCAGAGCCTCTGGTGAGGAATCACAGCGCATAGGGTTCATAATGTCACTTTTGCGCAAAGAACCTCAGGACTGGGCCTTTTCTCTGCAGCCTAGTGATCCATGCTTTAGATCAGTGGATAGTTTTTTTTCTGCTTTGGGGTTGTTATATGACGATCTGGATCGTGTTTCATCAGCTGAGACAGAATTGAGACGTTTGAGACAGGGATCGGGTAATGTGGAAAAATATTGTACTCACTTCCGTAGGTGGTCCACTCAGGTGGGCTGGAACGATTCAGCTTTGAAAAGTTTATTTCTTGCAGGATTAAGTGAAAGGGTTAAAGATTTGCTGATTGCTTATCCTATACCTGGTAACTTGCAAGAGGCTATGCAATTAGCCATACGGGTGGATAGGAGACTACGTGCAAGGGTTAATGAGAGTAAGTTTGCTTTGTCAGCTCCAGGTTTGGAGAAGGAATGTACTGACATTGCAGACCTGATGGAAATTGGAGCAATGACACTTCACTCTCGGGAAAAAGAACGCAGATTTGCTCAAGGTTTGTGTTACTACTGTGGTAAATCTGAGCATTTCATTAAGAACTGTGCGCTTCGAATGAATAAAGAGAGAAAAAAAAATGAGGTCAGTTTCGCCCGTATAGCTTGTTTAAACAATAAAGGTGTCTTTCTTTCTGCTACCACTGGTGTTGAGGAGGAATTAATGGAGTTTCGGGTATTTGTGGATTGTGGTTCAACTCTCAATGTGATTGATGGGAAATTTTTGGAAAAACTAAAATTAAAACCCAAACTTCTGTCTTCTCCTATTAATGTGGTGTCTGTGGATGGTTCTCACTTGAAAAATGTTACTCACCATATCTGTGAATTTCCTCTTACTATTAATGGTGTTCATCAAGAGAATTTGGATTTGGTAGTTTTGAATAATTTACCTTCTCCGGTGATTTTGGGGTTACCCTGGTTAAAATTGCACAATCCGGTACTGGATTGGTCTACCAATGAAATTAAGTCCTGGAGTCCTAAGTGTTATGACAAGTGTTGTAACGGGCGTATTGCTGCTGTAGTTAAGGGGGAGCTACCTGTACCTATTTAGGATTTTTGGAAAGTTTTTTCTGATAAGGAATCGCAGGTATTGCCTCCTCATAGAGAATATGATTGTGCAATTGAATTTGTCCCTGGAGCGACTCTTCCTAAAAGTCGCTTATTTAATTTGACTATTCCTGAGAGAAAGGCTTTGGAGGAATACATACAGACAAGCTTGGCCGCCGGTCACATTAGGCCTTCCAAATCTCCTGTGGCGGTTGGATTTTTTTTGTTAAAAAAAAGGACGGCGGTTTACGGCCTTGTCTAGACTTTCGTGAGATTAATAAGATTACTGTACGCAATCCTTACCCACTGCCATTGATTCCTGATTTGTTTAATCAGTTAGTGGGGGCCAAGTGGTTCTCGAAAATTGATCTTCGAGGGGCATACAATTTGTTGCGCATGAAGGAGGGGGATGAATGGAAGACTGCGTTTAACACTCCACTGGGTCATTTTGAGAATCTGGTCATGCCCTTTGGACTTTCCAGTGCTCCGGCATTTTTTCAGAATCTTATTAATGACATCCTTAGACCTTTGATCGGCAGAAGTGTGGTTGTGTATTTGGATGACATTTTGATTTATTCACTGGATTTGGAGTCTCTTTGGAGGAGTGTGCGTGAAGTATTACAGTTACTGAGTGATAATTCACTTTTTGCCAAACTAGAAAAATGTGAGTTCGCTGTACAGAGACTTAGTTTTTTGGGCTACATTGTCTCCAGTGAAGGTTTTGAGATGGACCCTGTGAAAGTGCAAGCTGTGCAGGATTGGCCTAGACCTATTGGTGTGAAATCAATACAGAGGTTTTTGGGGTTCGCCAATTATTATAGAAAATTCATAAAAAATTTTTCTGTGATTGCTAAACCTCTGACCGATCTCACCAGAAAAGGTGCTGATGCGGTTCAGTGGACTACTGAGGCCATTGAGGCTTTTGTGTTGCTAAAGGAGAGGTTCAGCTCTGCTCCCATCCTTACGCAGCCTGATGTGACTAAACCATTTTGGTTGAGGTTGATGCTTCTTCTGTGGGGGTCGGCGCGGTGTTGTCTCAGGCAAAGACGGATGGAGTACATCCTTGGGCTTTTTTTTCAAAGAAATTTTCTGAGTCTGAACTAAATTATGATATTGGTAATCGGGAATTGTTGGCAATTAAACTCGCATTTGAACACTGGCGTCATTTTTTGGAGGGAGCGGAATTTCCCGTTCAAGTCTTCACCGATCATAAAATCTGGTTTACCTTGATGCTGCCAAACGCTTGAATGCCCGTCAGGCTAGGTGGGCACTGTTTTTCTCACGGTTTAATTTTACCGTTACTTACATCCCAGGTACTAAAAATGTTAAAGCTGATGCTTTGTCTCGCAGCTTTTCTCCTATGGTGGGTACTGAGGAGGAGGAAAACATTTTGCAAGAGGGGTTGTTATTGCTGTTTTGGACTCTGTGTTGGAAGATGAGATTCTTAAAGCACAGGAGAATGCCCCATCTAACACGCCGCATGGGAGCTTGTTTGTGCCTGGTACCCTGAGGAGAGATTTGTTTGATGAATGTCATGACTCTCGGTTGGCAGGTCATCCTGGAATCTCTGAGACCAAGAGACTTGTGGGTCGCAGCTTTTGGTGGCCAGGATGGCAGAAGGAAGTCATTAAGTGGGTGCGTCAATGCACTGTGTGTGCTAGATCTAAGTCTTCTCATACTCCTGCTGCGGGGTTGCTTTGCCCTCTGGAGGTCCCTAGTGCACCTTGGACACATTTGGCTATGGACTTTATTACTGACCTTCCCCCTCTGAGGGTTTCACTGTCATCTGGGTGGTCGTGGACCGTTTTAGCAAGATGTGTCACTTGGTTCCTTTCATCAAATTGCCCTGCGCTAAGACTCTCGCTAAGGCCTTTGTCAAGGAAATATTCAGACTACATGGTGTTCCTACTGACATTGTTTCTGATAGGGGACCTCAGTTTGTGGCTCGTTTTTGGCGCGCCTTTTGTGACAGGTTGGGAGTTCATTTGTCGTTTTCATCCGGATATCATCCTGAGTCTAATGGCCAGACAGAAAGGAAAAACCAGGATGTTGAGCAGTTCTTGCGTTGTTTTGTGACTGATAATCAAGAGGGGTGGTCTGAGTTTCTGCCACTTGCTGAGTTTGCTCTTAACAATCATACATCCGCTTCTGCTGGTTGTTCGCCTTTTTTTTGTTGTACTGGGAGACATCCGTCTTTTGGGTCATTTTCCAAGTTGGGATCGGCTGTACCTGAAGAGGAGAATTTTTCTGGTGTTTTGGAGAGAGTTTGGACTGATGTACGTGGTAATCTTCAGGAGGCTAACAAAAGATCCAAAGTGTATTTTGATAGAAAACGACAAGAGGTTTTGTTTGCTATTGGTGACATGGTCTGGTTGTCCTCTAAGAATCTGCGCTTGAGGATTCCGTCTAAGAAATTGGGTCCCAAGTTTGTAGGGCCCTTTAAGGTGCTTCAGGTTATTAACCAATCTGCTGTTAAGTTGGAGCTTCCCACCTCCTGGAAGATTAATCCGGTGTTTCATGTTTCTCTCTTGAAAAAAGCTGAGGTCTCAGATGGAGACGTCTCGGCCACTGTTCCCCTGGTGGTGGAGGACGGGCAATATGAGATTTCCCGCATCCTAAATTCTAGACGGTATAGAGGGAGTTTGCAGTACCTCGTCGCTTGGAAGGGTTATGGACCCGAGGATAACTCATGGGTGAGGGTGGATGATGTTTCTGCGTCTAGACTTGTCAGAGCGTTTCACAAGAGGTTTCCGGATAAGCCTAAGTCCTAGAGGATCCGGAGGATCCTCTTAGAAGGGAGGGTACTGTTAGAACCCTCTTGTTAGATTTTGTTTCAGTTTGCTGTCACATGACCTTTTTTCCCTATTTAGTCTGGCTCCGCCCTTCTGGCTTTGCTGGACTTTATTGTATTATCTACTCTTAAGCTAGCCGGGTGCTTAGGTGCCTTACTCTGTCAGTTTTGCTTAATCTTTGGATCTCGTAGTAATTTGTTTTCTGTTTAATTTTCCCTGCTACAATTTCAGTTAGATCTTGTAGGGATTCCTCCCTCGCAACTATAGGTCTTCGTTCAGACTAGCTGAGGACTTTAGCGGGTCTGGTCGCAGGATCAGGTTCCCCGTTACATCGTAGGGATCAAGCTCAGTTTTATTGTAGGGACAGAGTTCCCATCTTTCCTTAGTGCTTGTAGCAGATCATAACACAGATGTTGTCCTAGGTGGGATTCGAACCCAGGACTCCAGCGCTGCAAGGTTGCAGTGCTATCCACTGAGCCACCGTGCTGCCCGTGCTATCCTGATTGTTACTTCCCTGGCCCAGCCCCGAGCTCTGCGTTTCACCTCTCTCTCTTGTGATTCCATGTCTTCACAAGTCAAAAGAAAGAGGCGTGATTATGTCATGTTGCCTGCTCTGCATTACTCCAGTTCTGCTGCTCAGCACTGATACATAATAGTCTCACTACTTAAGCACCGCTGCTCTCTTACATCTCCACTATCCCAGTTCTGCTACATCAAAGTCTCCACTACTCTAGTGCCACTGTACAGCTCTGCTACATTCAAGTCTCCACTACTCCAGTCATGCTGCTCAGCCCTGCTACATTTGCTACATTCAAGTCTCCACTACTCCAGTTATGCTTCTCAGCACTGCTACATCCAAGTCTCCGCTCTTCCAGTACTGCTGCTCAGTTTTGCTATATCCATGTCTCTTCTATTCCAATTTTGCAGCTCTGCTTGTCCAGTACCACTGCTCTTCTGCATCCAATTCTCCATTAAACCACTACCTCTACTCTGTTGCATCCAAATCTCTAATTCTTTTTAATTCTACTGCTCTTCTCTGCTATAGTCAGGCCTCCACTATGCCAGCTCTGCTACACTTCCCTGCTCCATCAAAGTCTCTACTATTCCAACTCTGCTACTCTTCCCTGCTACATAAAAGTCTCCACTATTTGAATTCTGCTACTCTTCCCTGCTACATCAAAGTCTCCACTATTCCAGCTCTGCTGCTCTTCTCTGATACATCAACGTTTCCACTATTCCAATTCTGCTGTTCTTCTCTGCTACATCAGTCTCTGCTATTCCAGCTGTGCTGTTCTCCTCTGCTACATCAGTCTCCACTCTTCCAGCTCTGCTGCTCTTCTCTCCTACATCAAAGTCTCCGCTATTCCAGCTCTGCTCCTCTTCTCTGCTACATCAGTCTACACTATTCCAGCTCTGCTCCTCTTCTCTGCTACATCAGTCTCCACTATTCCAGGTCTGCTGCTCTTTTCTGCTACCTCAGTCTCCACTATTCCAATTCTGCTGTTCTCTGCTACATCAAAGTCTTCGCTATTCCAGTAGCGCTGCTTAACGCTACTACATCCAAGTCTCCATTACTCCAGTACCGATGCTCAGCTCTGCTACATCAAAGTCTCAAGCACCAGCTCCCCTAAATCTGCAGCACTGCTGCATTACTGACTCATGTGCCCTGCTGCACCAGCGCCACCAATCAGTGCTACATAAGATCTGTGTATCCGGATCTGAGGCTTCGTGAATCCACCTCACCAGATGAGACATAACACTAAGAATAATTAATCAATAGCTAAGTGATGGACAACCCCTTTAAGTGCTGATCAATTTCTTAACCTATCTTTATAGCTATCAGAGCTTCTTTTGTCTGATAAACTCCAAATCCCTATTCCTAGCCATAGATATAAAAAGTCAAATTCTGATTGCCCTTTGCCACCACTAGGGGAACTTTTGAGTTTACTGTCTACTGATTCAATATTGTGTCTGCAGTAAGCTCCCTCTAGTGGTGACTCCAGGTAGCCAGAATGTCATTAAGTATAAAATATAACTGCAATTGCTACAAATGATCAAAATTTGGATGTGTATATAAAAAATATATGCTAAAAATTCACCTTAAGACTGAATTGGCACTGAAAAGAAGGATAGCAAGGCTGACAGTAGACATCTCACTGCATTAGTAATCAGATTTTTGATGGAAAACCCCTTTAAACTAAGTCATATGTAAAATGCCCAAGACCAAGACGTGTAAACTCACACTCATTACACCCTGTCTTGTAACAAGTAGTAAATTACACTCACAATTTTGCTCATAAAGTGAACGGGACATGCTGTGTTTAGTGGATGACAAGCCTTCTGCATCCGCCCATGAAGATTACCCTCCACTTACGTGTAATCACCATTATTTGTACAAAACGTCAAAAAATGTTCTTGCATTTCTGAACAGTCGATGATAAATAAATATGATATATGGCAAGAAAATCTCCCTCTCCATAAACCGGCAGATTTGTCCAAAAATGACAACGAGGATAATAACCGTAATATAGCGTGTCACTTTCCCAAATGCTCCATTTTGGAAATATCTCCTGGCCACAGCTGTCACTTCATATCTGGATCTCGCTTTCGAAACAGCCCTTCAAATCCCGTCTGCTCCCTCAAGCCGAAGACGACATATCACATTACATGTTCTATTGATTGCGATGAGCTCCCGCCTCATTCTCTGCAGATTCCCATGTAAAGCACCGGATCAGAGCAGGTGGTCGCGGCACACGGGAATGTTCTGGGGGCTTCTCTCCGTAGAATTCAGACTATCCTATTTGAAAATTCTAAGGTTCCGATTCATCATCCCCATTTTTTTTGTAAACCACTTTTTATTGTCTCGTGATATTCGTTGACCTTTTCTTTATGATGCCAAATTCTTCAAAAATGGATCTTGAATTTGAGCAAAGTCGTTATTTTTGTCTTCACCGTTTTTTTTTTAGCCTTACGGCAAGTCGCAGAATTTTCAGAATAAAATTCCAGATGTGTATAAAATCACTCCAGGTCAGGAGTTACTAGAGAGCATCCACCAGTCATGGTGCTCTTCTTTACTCCAGTCCATTGCCAAAATAGACTACAGTAGGCAAGTGTCAGGAACTAGACCATGGAGCAATGGAAGAAGGCAGACTGGTCAGATGAATTTTGTTTTCCATCATTTGGGCGGCTAGGTGCGTCACAGTTGCGATAAAACCAGGAGGCTGGTGGAGGAGAAGTGATGCTCTGGGAAACCTTGTGTCCTAGCATCATCTAGATGTAGATGTGACACCTAACATCTACCTAACCATCCCGCAGTCCAAGTACCCTACTTCATGATGATGGTATTCCCTAATGGCACTGCCCTTCTTCAGGTGTATGATTCTTCTGCCACATCCAAGAATGGTTGGAGGAACATGACAAAATCATTGAGGTGACTTGTCAATACGGTCAACTAGGATGGACAGGAAAAAATCAAACCATGGAGGTCACAACTCAAAAAACGTGAAGGATCCGCTGCTACCTTCTTGGTGCTGCATGTTACAGGACATCGTCTTTTGGGGTCCATTCTTTGACAGGTTAGAACCATTTTGGCAGCAGGGGATGGACCTGCACTTTGTTAGGTAGTTTTTAAAGTTATGGTTGATTTGGAGATAAAACATCAAGGTAGATAATTGGGGAATATCTTCACCTTATTGTATTCTAATAGCGAGCAAATCGTGTGGGTGACTTTGGTCATTAAGTGACTCTACGTTTAGGTGACATTGGCCATGTGATGCCTCGTGCTCTGTCCTCTTCAGAGATGAGGAGTATTTGGCCCTGTGTTACGATAGAGAACAGAACTCTAATTTTTGCATTTTCACCAGAGATCCCCAAGGACGGAGATGAGAGATTTTTACTGCGCTGTCATGGGTGTATCGCCACGAGGATCGTCGCGATTACACACTCTGACTTCTCACAGCTGAGTTGCTGTTTCTTTGTGTTTGGTAATGAGGGAGTTAATTTTACCTAGCTCTTTGCTAAAGGTACTGCCACACTAAACAATCCCGCTAGCGATCACGATAACGACGCATACTAATGCGATCGCTAGCGGGATTGTTTCTATATCGCTAAGTGCGGCCACATTTAGCGATATAGTTAACGACGCTATCGCCGTTAGCGATCTTCTTAACGACTTTAGCGGTACAAAAGTACCGCTAAATCGCTAAGGAAAGGTGCCACACTAGCGATATATACTTACCCAGCGGGAGCGCCGACGAGAAAATAGGGTCCGGAACGATTCCAGCGACGAGCGAGATCACAGCAGGAAGCTCGTCGCTGGCAGATGCCGCACTGAACAACATCGCTAACGGGATCGCTAAATAGTGACGTTTTTTAGCGATCCCGTTAGCGATATTGTTCAGTGTGGCATACCCTTAAGACTAGGTCCAGCCTCGCCCGGCTGCTTTTGATTATGTTCTAATTAGATTCCTTCATATACCTGCCAGTCTGCTTGTTAGATGCCGGTGGAAAGCATTCATGTAGTCTAGCAGACTGGATCGGTTCTGAGAATATTTAAGCTAAGAGCTCCTTAGTTGTTTTTACTCTTACAGCTTATAGTTTATCTCTGAGACCTTAGGTGTTCCTACTGTGTGTGAGTGTTGTATGTAAGACTTTATTTACTTTATTTCTTGTCTTTCTTGTATGTCTTTCTGTTCATTAACCGTTACCTGTTCATTCCCTTTGGTGGTAATCAGGGTCCTTCTAAAGGTACTGCCACACTAAACAATCCCGCTAGCGATCACGATAACGACGCATACTAATGCGATCGCTAGCGGGATTGTTTCTATATCGCTAAATGCGGCCACATTTAGCGATATAGTTAACGACGCTATCGCCGTTAGCGATCTTCTTAACGACTTTAGCGGTACAAAAGTACCGCTAAATTGCTAAGAAAAGGTGCCACACAGCGATTAGATACTTACCCAGCGGGAGCGCCAGCGATGAAATAGGGTCCGGAACGATTCCAGCGACGAGCGAGATCACAGCAGGAAGCTCGTCGCTGGAAGCTGCCGCACTGAACAATATCGCTAACGGGATCGCTAAATAGTGACGTTTTTTAGCGATCTCGTTAGCGATATTGTTTAGTGTGGCATACCCTTTAGGACTAGATTACAGTTGGCAGGGATTGATAGGAGACAGGGTTTACGCTGGTGGCCTGGACCTCTGTACCTTTAACAGTACCTCCAGGTAGAGGGATTAGTTAGGACCCCAGTTTAGGGTCAGCATAGACCCCGGTCACCCTCTAGCCGGAGACAGTGTATAACGGATTCCGTATTGACCCACTGGACATTGTCAGGTAATTCTATGTTATCATATATCTATGCGCATGTTATATAGGATGTTACCCTTTTGATATAGATTACTGACATCACATATATATATATCTGCTATACAGCGTGACATTTTCACCGGCCCATACTAAAGATTCTCCCCAGCTGTCATGGATCCAGTAGCCCAGCTGGCCCGGCAGTTGCAGGGGTTGTCCATGGAGTTTGCAGACATTAAGTCCAAGGTTTTGTTCCCCCCGGAGCAAACCAGATCTGAACCTAAGGTTGCTCTCCCGGACAGGTTCACTGGGGGGCGGGACAAATTTTTTACTTTCCGGGAGGCATGTAAATTGTACTTTCGGCTGCGGCCTCGGTCATCTGGGAGTGAAGAGCAGAGGGTGGGAATTGTTATCTCGCTCTTACAAGGGGACCCTCAATCTTGGGCGTTCTCTATTCCTCCAGGCTCCCCAGATCTCCAGTCAGTGGATCGATTTTTTACTGCCCTGGGTCTGGTATATGATGATCCGGATCGAGTTTCCCTTGCTGAAACAAAGTTACGTAAAATACGGCAAGGAAATCGTCCAGCGGAGGAATATTCTTCTGAGTTCCGTAGATGGGCAACAGATACTCAGTGGAATGACCCAGCTCTTAGGAGCCAGTTTTGTCAAGGGTTGTCTGACAAATTAAAAGATGTGTTGGCTCAGTATGATTCTCCTCCATCACTGGAGGCTGCTATGGCCCTCGCTATTCGCATTGATAGACGACTTCGGGGAAGACGCGAGGTAACTCCGCCCCCGTGATGACTCCACCTACTACTAAAGTCCCTTATACTGAGGTTCCCCTGGTCTGTTCTGAGGAACCCATGCAGTTGGGAGGGACATCTTTTTGTAGGAGGGAATCGGCGGTGCGCCGCAAGACTAGAAGGTGTTTCTTTTGCGGGAGAGAGGGACATTTTGTTGGGGGGTGTCCATCCCGGGCCTCTTTGAGCAAAGGAGTTAACCTGGGAGTGTGTATTTCGTCCCCAAATCCCTCTCAGTTTCTCGTGCCTGCGGAGGTGGTGATTGGTACTAGAACTGAGAGGATTTCTGTTTTTCTTGATAGTGGGTCCGGGGCTAATCTGGTGGACGCTCGGTTTGCCCAGGTGCATGGTATGCAACTGAGTGTATTGGCCAAACCGGTCCCTATAGTCTCTATTGATTCTAGACCTCTCGGTCAAGGTAGCTTGGTACAAGCTGTTCATAACATAGACCTTCGAGTAGGGGCAATACATAAAGAACAGTTGTCTTGTTATGTGTTGGAGGGTCTACCTACTCCTATTGTGTTGGGACTTCCTTGGTTGGCTAAACATAACCCAGTGATTGATTGGCAATCCAGAAAGATAAGCCAGTGGGGTGAATTTTGCAAGAATAACTGCATGAGCACGGTCATCGGTGCGGTTGTGCCTAGGACTTTGTCTCCTTTTCTGGAGGACTTTGGGGAGATGTTCTCAGAGGAGGGGTGTAAAGAGTTACCTCCTCATCGCGCATATGACGGCTCAATAAAGTTGCTTCCTGATGCCTTATCTCGTACTTTCCCAGGGGCCGGGAAGACGGATGATCCGGTTCCTATTCCTCAGGAGGGAGTTGTAGTGTCAGCTCTGAGCTTGAGGGGGAGGTATTGGGGGCTCAGGGGGACGCCCCTGTGGGACTTCCAGGGAGACTGATAGTTCCAGATCGGTTAAGACTGAAGGTTACGGGGAACTGTTACAAACGGATGGCTGATAGGGGGAGAGTTTTTGGTCTAGATCTGAAGGTGAACGATCTGGTTTGGTTGTCTACCAGGAATATAAAACTTAAAGTTTCCTCCTGGAGGTTGGGTCCCAGATTCATCGGGCCGTACAGGATCAGTTCCATAATTAATCCGGTGGCATTTCGTCTGGACCTCCCTCCTACGTTTAAAATTCATAATGTGTTTCACAAGTCATTACTTAAAAAGTATGTGGCACCAGTCATACCGTCACCTCTACCTCCTCCTTCAGTGGTGGTCAATGATAACGTGGAATTTCATGGGTCGAAAATCATTGACTCACGTCTCAGTCGCCGATCCCTTCAGTACTTGGTTCATTGGAGGGGGTATGGTCCTGAGGAGAGGACGTGGGTCCCTGCGTCTGATGTTAACGCAGATCGATTGGTTCGGACCTTTCACACAACTCACCCGGGCAGACCTGGCCCTGAGGGTCCGGAGTCCCCTCGTAGAGGGGGGGGTACTGTCATGGGTGTATCGCCACGAGGATCGTCGCAATTACACACTCTGACTTCTCACAGCTGAGTTGCTGTTTCTTTGTGTTTGGTAATGAGGGAGTTAATTTTACCTAGCTCTTTGCTAAGACTAGGTCCAGCCTCGCCCGGCTGCTTTTGATTATGTTCTAATTAGATTCCTTCATATACCTGCCAGTCTGCTTGTTAGATGCCGGTGAAAGCATTCATGTAGTCTAGCAGACTGGATCGGTTCTGAGAATACTTAAGCTAAGAGCTCCTTAGTTGTTTTTACTCTTACAGCTTATAGTTTATCTCTGAGACCTTAGGTGTTCCTACTGTGTGTGAGTGTTGTATGTAAGACTTTATTTACTTTATTTCTTGTCTTTCTTGTATGTCTTTCTGTTCATTAACCGTTACCTGTTCATTCCCTTTGGTGGTAATCAGGGTCCTTCTTAGGACTAGATTACAGTTGGCAGGGATTGATAGGAGACAGGGTTTACGCTGGTGGCCTGGACCTCTGTACCTTTAACAGTACCTCCAGGTTGAGGGATTAGTTAGGACCCCAGTTTAGGGTCAGCATAGACCCCGGTCACCCTCTAGCCGGAGACAGTGTATAACGGATTCCGTATTGACCCACTGGACATTGTCAGGTAATTCTATGTTATCATATATCTATGCACATGTTATATAGGATGTTACCCTTTTGATATAGATTACTGACATCACATATATATATATATCTGCTATACAGCGTGACATGCGCACAGCCGGTAACATTAGGATAGATTGGTCTTGGTGGCAAAGGTCCAAACGTCTCCCTGGCCGCTCTGACTGTGAGCAGGTGTAATCCTATTTACTCTATAACACAATGTGGTGTTCTGTTTCACGCTGGCTCCAGCTGCTATACCATGGTTTGACTGCTTTGGATTCCGGGAATATACTTTGAGATTTGATTCGTTTCCTTTTTAGCTACATTTTTTTAGGTTACAGCTGCGATGGTTTATTGAAAGGCAACGTTTCTCGTCAGTGGTCATAAATGTTCTCTACTACATTGTCCAATGTGATCACTTTATCTTCATGCTCAATCGAAAGCTGTCTAGGAGCCATCTGAACAGGTTCCTAGTAGGGATGGGCCAACCCGAACTGTAAAGTTCGGTATAAACACATAGTGTTCGTGTACGGACCCCAAACATGGAATTCTCCAGGAAGTCCATGATACTGTTCGGGTTCGGCAACCCGAACAAAGTTTGTTGAAAGGCGCACCGTCTACTCTGTTTGTGCTAACCAGTGCCAGTAAAGCTGACAACTGCAGGCTGCAGCCCCCAGCTGTCAGCTTTATATTGGCTGGTTATCAAAAATAGAGGGGTACCACGCCAGGTTTTTAAATTATTTAAATAAATGATTTAAAAATTGGCGCCAGTTCATAGCCGATGAACTCCGCTTACCTTTTGACGTCAACGCTCTACACTGAAGCTGAGTTGTCAGGTTCAGCTCAGTGTCTCCTGGATTCACGGCTGAGCCGTCGCATCATGCCAACGCTCAGCCATGCAATCCAGATGTAGCAGAATGTGTGCATGTCGTGGGACATATGGATTATCGTCAGACAGGTGAGGATATGGTGTTTGATTATTTTTAATTTTACAGTAATAAATGGGTAAAAGAGGGTGGGCAGTGTTTCTTTAAAATAAAGGCGTCTGTGTTTTTATTTCAACTAAAGGACTTTACTCTGTGTATGTTTTTATCACATTTTACTATAGGGTTAGTAATTAGGTGTGTTATAGAGGCTTCTCAATTACTAACCTCTGGGATTAATGTCAGTTGATATTACAAAGGTGACATCAACCCCACCAATATGAACTCCACTTTCCACTGCTACAGGGCAAGTGGGAAGAGCCGGGCAAAGCGCCAGAATTCGGTCATCTAATAGATGTGCCTTTTCTGGGCGGCTGTCGGCTGCTAGTTTTAGGCTGGGGGGGTCAATATCCATGGCCCTTTACCAGCCGGAGAATACCATCCTCCATCTGTCTGCTTTAGCTTGGCTGGTTGTCAAAAAATGAAGGGGTGCCCCACGCCGCTTTTTTTTAAAAATAATTTAAAAATACGGCATGGGGACCCCTCTATTTTTGATAACCAGCCAATGTAAAGCTGATAGCTGAGGGCTGCAGCCTGTAGCTTTACCTGGGCTGATTAGAAAAAATAGAGGCTCTCCAATTTATTTATTGCACAGGTGCTAGCTGGTGAATACTCTCATCAGCATATGCATGCTCTCATTGCTATCAGCTAGACCAGGTGTATAATGGTAAGGCCGGGATCACACATGCGACGAAAACGTCCAACGGTCGCATGTGAAATCCCAGCTCTGGCGCCGGCACTCGGGAGTGGAGTGTGCGGCTGCATGTATTTATATGCAGCCGCTCACTCCACTCCCGAGTGCCGGCGCCAGAGCTGGGATTTCACGTGACCGTCGGACGTTTTCGTCGCATGTGTGATCCCCGCCTAATACTCTTATCAGCCTACGCCTATGACCAGCGGTAATCTTTTTACCACAGGTCAGAGCTGCTGGCTCACACAGTCATCTGTGTGACAACGTGGGAACCGCAATGCTCTGACCGGCGGTAATGAACTTACCGGCGATCAGAGCCAGTGTTTCTCGTGCTGTCACACAAATAACAGCATGGGAAACACCGGATGTTCAGACCCTCCATTCATTTGAATGGGGTCCAGATTTGAGTTCGGATACCGTTCTGGTACCCCAACCAAACTTTTTACAAATGTTCTGCTGAACTCCATGGACCCAAACATCCACGGGTCCACCCATCACTAGTTCCTAGCTATCAGAAAGGCACTTTTAACTACTCAAATCCAAAAGCACTTTAAAACATGTCTGACAAGTGTCTTCGTATGGAGTGTGTGTAGGTGGAGACCTGTTAGTCTAGGGCAGGGGTGGGGAACCTCAGGCCCCAGGGCCATTTACGGCCCTCAATTACCTTTTATCCGGCCCCCGGGCAGATTCTCAGGGACCGCTGTGCTTTGGCAGGGAGCTGTATTTTGATTGCCACCAGCTCATTAATTTCTTCTTGCTCTGTAAGTACACATGTAGTGTTCACTACTAAACACTGAAGGTCATGCAATGAAAGATTACGTCCTGACACCAGTGCCAGAGTCAGGATGTACTTTGTGGGCGGAGTTTATACGGCCCCCGAAGGATGGTATAAATATCCAAATGGCCCTTGGCAGAAAAAATATTCCCCACCCCTGGTCTAGGGTAACGGGGCATGGAGAAGCCGCCAAGGACCTGCCTTGGACATAGTTCCTGGCCGGCTTATCTGGCCATGGTACGGTATGGACAAGGTCCATCACTCAAAGAGTAGCTCTAGGCCGGACATTTTCTAATTATCAATTTATCTACAGTCATAAATCACCGTATGAATGTGCTCCTAATCGAGAATGTTTCTTCTGGTTAGTCCTCTTCTTCAGAGAAATTTACTCACCAATTTACACCAGTTTTCTGTTAAATTTGCAACTTTTTGCTTACTGAGGGTTGAATGGTATTGACAATTTATTTATTTTTTTTACTTATATACATGTAATTTGGGCTAAAAATGATTTTTCCAATTGGAATTCTATAGCTCTTTGCAGAAGAATGAGCTATGTGAGAATTGGCAAGTGAGCTCGTTCTGATTGGAAGTTTGTTCCTTTTTTTTGCCTTTCACTGAACTTCTTTGTGGTTATTTATGACCAAAAACAACAGAGTTAAGCTGAACTTTGATGTGGTCCTAAATCAGCTCAGAAAAAGCACAAAAAAATTCCCTTTGGAGACAAGCTCACTGACTGATTCTCATTTAACTCATTTTGCAATGTGTAGGAAAGCAATGTCACTGGGTGCAATTTTTTTTAAAATGAAACTCAAAAACGTATTCTTAGCCCAAAAAGCTAGAAATTTTGGCGCATACTATATTATTGCAAAGCGGGGTCCAGATTTAACTCCAGCAGTTTCTTTTTGTTATTTTTATCACTCCACCTAGTAATGAAAAGAGACTAGAAAGTCATATGGCCCCCAAAATGACACCGATACTATGCTTCGCCCTGCAAAAAAAAACCCACAACTCTTATACAACTTCGGTGACTTGAGAAATGAGAATGCAGAATGTGGGAAACTTGGTAGCATTTTAACAATATTCATGAACAGAATTTATATATATATTTATTTGCTGTTATTCACAACTACAATACTTCATGCAAATAAACCTGCCCTCACCTGATTGTGTAGATAGAAAAATAATTAAAAAAAAAAACCCTAAAGGCTCTTGAATAATGGGGAGGACAAAAGAAAAGCTAAAGCTCACTAATGAAAACCCTTGTTCTTAAAGGGAATCTGTCAGCATAATTTCACCCTCCAAACTATGTATATGTGCCAGTAGCTATTTGAAAGACGAGTCCAGCAATACCTTTACATGGCCCTTCCGTTCCTCCATTACCGAGAAATCAGCGTTTGAATGGATATGCAAATGAGGCTGAAGAGCTATGGTAGATCTGAAACCTCAGCACTCCAGCTCTATTGCTGGCCCATCGCCGCATCTTTCTGCTTGACTGACAGGTCCTGATGTCACACAGCGTAAAGGCCGTCAGTCAAGTAGGAAGAGGAGGCGCTGGGCATAGAGTAAAGCTGGAGTGACAGAGGCTTCAGATCTATCATAGCTCTTCAGCCTCATTTGCATATCAGTTCAAACCCTGATTTCTCAGTAACGGAGGAACGGACCGGCCATATAAAGGTATTGCTGGATTTGTCTTTGAAAGAGCTACAGGAATATATAAGTGGTTTGGGGGTTGAAATCCTGCTGAAACATTCCCTTTAAGGGGTTAAAAATGGGTTTCCACTGTCTTTTTGGAAGAAAAAGTTGCATAATTTGGAAGGGATGTTATATGTTCGTGGGTGGACTGACTATTTGAGTATAGGCAAGGAGGGGATGACCTAACCCAATATAGATCAATGCTTCTCCATGGCAGTGTGTTCCCCATCATGACCATGACTGGTGGTGGTAGGAGGCCCATGACCACTTTTAGTCCAGCCCTGGATGACTGCTTCTGATCTAGTGCATGTCGCCTGGTTACATCATACATCTCCACTAAAGGAATAACGAAAAACTCTTCACATTTAATAAAAAATTGAGCATACAAAAATACCAAGACGGGTAACAGAACATGTGATCCTATCAATGAAGAACCCACCACCCACAGTAACCCATTCAACATTGGTTTCCTGTTTTTAGTCCATGAAAGAAAACAAAATAAAAATTAAAATAAAAAAGTTGTAAAATTTTCTTTAGGTTGTCAGTGAAATGAGCATGAGACATACTATGTAGGCATCTGTAGAGACACTGGATTTTTTTTTAATGCTGCCCCCGGAACACATTGGATCATGTAAATGGTGGATCTTGAGAATGGTTTGGCCTCATCAGGACAGGATGGCCTCACTAATATTTCCAGCGGTGGATTAGTCGGAGCTTGCATGAAGCTTGTTGGAAGTCTTCATGTGTTTTTGTAAAAAAATTTCCACCGTCCCATCGTCAACGGAAGCTCTAGTCCATTTTATTATTAGACTTGGACTTCCGCAAGGATCTTGGTAGGATATTCCGGTGAATTTGGAAGCTTTGTTTTGCAAAATTATCGTAAACCCAAAGAGGGAAATAGCGGAACAAACAAGGGATGAGATAGGCACACCGGCCCGGCGTGTAGGAGAAGTAGGGTTCTCGAGCCAGAAGAGCATGACTCACGTCCTCCAGGACAGGGGACAAGTCTGGGGAGGTGATTGTAGACATTGTGTCGTGAAGGTCCTTCAAGCTGGCCAGGTAGTCCTCCCCGTAATCTTCTTTCACGTCTGGCATGATGTTATCGAGAATGTTCTGGCCTTGACTTGACCAATGTTCTCGAGATCCAAAAATATCTGCAAGCAGAAGGCGGCACGTCTGGTTTATGGAGCTTGTATAATTTATAAGTTCTATTCCCAACATGAATGTAAAACAAGCAGTCATAAATTATGGACGACTCCTCGGTGGATTCGCGGGTTCCAGTACGAGGAGTAGACGGACTTGCGATGATATGTGTTTTTTAATTAGATGACCTTATAAATATGTAAATTACCCCATGGGCTCTCGTGTGGATTTTGCAATGTGTGTTTAGACCTTATCTTATTCCTACCTATCACTCACCATTGTATACAAGTCTACTTATAAAGTATGATTGAAATATGATTATTGCGAGAGAAGGGTGATGGGGAAGGTGGAATAATTTTAGGGTAGATGGTACCAGGCTCGGCCTAAAATTTCAAAGAAGAGGACCTTGTCCTGAAGATTACAGTGAGTCAACCAATATGGCACCAGGCTCCACCTAAAATTTCAAAGAAGAGGACCTCGTCCCGAAGATTACAGTGAGTCAACTAATATGGTACCAGGCTCGGCCTAAAATTTCAAAGAAGAGGACCTCGTCCCAAAGATTACAGTGGGTCAACAAATATGGTACCAGGCTCGGTCTAAAATTTCAAAGAAGAGGACATCGTCCCGAAGATTACAGTGGTTCAACCAATATGGCACCAGGCTCCACCTAAAATTTTAAAGAAGAGGACCTCGTCCCGAAGATTACAGTGGGTCAACTAATATGGTACCAAGCTCGGCCTAAAATTTCAAAGAAGAGGACCTCGTCCCAAAGATTACAGTGGGTCAACTAATATGGTACCAGGCTCGGCCTAAAATTTCAAAGAAGAGGATCTCGTCCCAAAGATTACAGTGGGTCAACTAATATGGTACCAGGCTCGGCCTAAAATTTCAAAGAAGAGGACCTCGTCCCAAAGATTACAGTGGGTCAACCAATATGGTACCAGGCTCGGTCTAAAATTTCAAAGAAGAGGACCTCGTCCCGAAGATTACAGTGGTTCAACCAATATGGTACCAGGCTCCACCTAAAATTTCAAAGAAGAGGACCTCGTCCCGAAGATTACAGTGGGTCAACTAATGTGGTACCAGGCTCGGCCTAAAATTTCAAAGAAGAGGACCTCGTCCCAAAGATTACAGTGGGTCAACCTATATGGTACCAGGCTCGGCCTAAAATTTCAAAGAAGAGGACCTCGTCCCGAAGATTACAGTGGGTCAACTAATATGGTATCAGGCTCGGCCTAAAATTTCAAAGAAGAGGACCTCGTCCCAAAGATTACAGTGGGTCAACCAATATGGTTCCAGGCTCGGCCTAAAATTTCAAAGAAGAGGACCTCGTCCCAAAGATTACAGTGGGTCAACCAATATGGCACCAGGCTCCACCTAAAATTTCAAAGAAGAGGACCTCGTCCCAAAGATTACAGTGGGTCAACCAGTATGGTACCAGGCTTGGCCTAAAAATTAAGAGAAGAGGACCTCATCTCAAAGATTACCGTGGGACAACCAATATGATACCAGGCTCGGCCTAAAAATTCAATGAAGAGGACCTTGTCCCAAAGATTAGTTGGCCAACCAATATGGTATCAGGCTCAGCCTAAAAATTCAAAGAAGAGGACCTTGTCCCAAAGATTACAGTTGGTCAACCAATATGGTGCCAGGCTCCACCTAAAAATTCAAAGAAGAGGACCTTTTCCCAAAGATTACAGTGGGCCAACCAATATGGTGCCAGGCTCAGCCACCTAGGACAGGAGAATCTAGGTCTGCAGAAAGATCTAGGTTATTTTCATTACTAACTATGGAGATGAGAAACCATCTAAATATAAAAAGTACTGGGACTAACCTAGACTTGGCCCCCAAGCACCAAGGGCGCCATCACTGCCTCTATGGTCCGTACCTTCCCTGCCAATTTCTCATGTTGACGCGGAAGACGAAGCCAATCAAGGGATACCCCAGATGACAGCAGGGTGGTTGGGACTTTTACTCTCCTACATTGGAATCTTGAGTTGAATTTTAACTGGGACCAATATCAGCTTTAAGTTTGTTTTTTTTTTTTTACTTTGATGCATCCATGGCTAAAAAATAAATTGTTTTGGGGGTTGCATCAAAAATCTTTGGCTTTTAGAGGCATTTTGTTTCCCTATATGTTGTAGGCTGCAGAATGAGTTTACTGAGAAACCATCAGTGAGTTTGTATCTCTTTTATCTGAACTTTTCTCAGTTGATTTATGACCACAGGCCGAATTAAAGTAGAGGTGAACTTTGATGTTGTTACACAGCTGTCCCGGATTCGTGCTTAGCTTCCCTCATCCCGACACGCTAAACTCTGTGGTGCTTCACGTCGGGCTTTGCAGATAACCCAGCATGCTCCCATGTGAGCTTGGGACTATATAAGGCTCACTGGGACACTCCCGAGGTTTTGCATTAAGACTTCTGTGTTGCTAGACCTCGGCTTGCTACATACCTTTTCCAGCACTCCACCAGCCTGCCTGTGGTCTCCTGCCGTCTCCCACCTATCTGCCTGTGATCTCCTGTGCCTCGGCTCCACCTATCTGCTGCACCAGTGTGCCCACCCGGACCTTGGAGGATCCACCTCACCTAGTGAGCTTAACAGATATGGTCACAAATAGGAAGCAGCTGAGAGGAGCTCGAAAGAAGAGAGTTAAGAATTACAAACTCTGTATCAGAATGAGCTCACTGATGGATTTTCAGTTAACTCATTCACTTATTATTTTAAGCAACTTTGCATAAGTCCCGCCTCTATAGTCTGTTCAGATCTACAGGAAGCCTGTGTGGTGCTCAGAGAAGTCTTCTCATTCATGTTTCTGCTTGTTTTCCCCAGGAAGGAGGACGACCTCATCCTTCACACATACATACGTACTTGTCCTGAAGCCGCTGGGGTGGATGGCGGACACGTTCACTCCCCACTTGAAGAGATCTTGGCGCATCACGGCAGAAAACATGGTCAGAGCCGCTTTAGAGGCCGCGTAAGCTGCAAACCCGGGAAGTGGCGAATGTCCTGAAGAAGAATAGAAGACTGGATGAAGAAAATGCCGCAAATCCTGAAATAGCCAAGATGTCCGCATAATTCTCCAGCGCTCCGGACATGTTGGGGGTGGTAGTTTTTATACATATGGTGCATATTAGAATTGTGTTATGACCATATTCAGTACTCAGGTCCTGTTGAGGGTAGTAGTGTTCTACGTATAATGCAATTTTATTATAGCCATACCCAGTGATTGGGTCATATTGGGAGTTGTAGTCTTCTATGCATAAAGGAAGTGTATTATAGTGTCGGTCGGATCATATTGGGGGTTGTAGTGTTCTCCCTCATATCATATAAATTAATGGTATTATGACTGTTTAATTGTCGGATCATGTTGGGGGTTGTAGTATTCTATGTACAGAATATATTAGACTTGTAATATGATCATATCCAGCAGTCGGGTCATGTTGGGGGTTGTAGTATTCTGTGTATAGAATATAACAGAATTGTAATATGATCATATCCAGCAGTCGGGTCATGTTGGGGGTTGTAGTATTCTATGTACAGAATATATTAGACTTGTAATATGATCATATCCAGCAGTCGGGTCATGTTGGGGGTTGTAGTATTCTGTGTATAGAATATAACAGAATTGTAATATGATCATATCCAGCAGTCGGGTCATGTTGGGGGTTGTAGTGTTCTGTGTATAGAATATAACAGAATTGTAATATGATCATATCCAGCAGTCGGGTCATGTTGGGGGTTGTAGTATTCTGTATATAGAATATAACAGAATTGTAACATGATCATATCCAGCAGTCGGGTCATGTTGGGGGTTGTAGTATTCTGTGTATAGAATATAACAGAATTGTAATATGATCATATCCAGCAGTTGGGTCATGTTGGGGGTTGTAGTATTCTGTGTATAGAATATAACAGAATTGTAATATGATCATATCCAGCAGTCGGGTCATGTTGGGGGTTGTAGTATTCTGTGTATAGAATATAACAGAATTGTAACATGATCATATCCAGCAGTCGGGTCATGTTGGGGGTTGTAGTATTCTGTGTATAGAATATAAC
Source organism: Oophaga sylvatica (assembly GCA_033576555.1). NCBI lineage: Eukaryota > Metazoa > Chordata > Amphibia > Anura > Dendrobatidae > Oophaga > Oophaga sylvatica. Next base: position 33,633,747 of record JARQOD010000010.1, on the reverse strand, counting down.
AGAATTGTAATATGATCATATCCAGCAGTCGGGTCATGTTGGGGGTTGTAGTGTTCTATGTACAGAATATAACAGAATTGTAATATGATCATATCCAGCAGTCGGGTCATGTTGGGGGTTGTAGTATTCTATGTACAGAATATAACAGAATTGTAATATGATCATATCCAGCAGTCGGGTCATGTTGGGGGTTGTAGTATTCTGTGTATAGAATATAACAGAATTGTAATATGATCATATCCAGCAGTCGGGTCATGTTGGGGGTTGTAGTATTCTATGTACAGAATATAACAGAATTGTAATATGATCATATCCAGCAGTCGGGTCATGTTGGGGGTTGTAGTGTTCTGTGTATAGAATATAACAGAATTGTAATATGATCATATCCAGCAGTCGGGTCATGTTGGGGGTTGTAGTGTTCTATGTACAGAATATAACAGAATTATAATATGAGCATATCCAGCAGTCGGGTCATGTTGGGGGTTGTAGTGTTCTGTGTATAGAATATAACAGAATTGTAATATGATCATATCCAGCAGTCGGGTCATGTTGGGGGTTGTAGTATTCTATGTACAGAATATAACAGAATTATAATATGATCATATCCAGCAGTCGGGTCATGTTGGGGGTTGTAGTGTTCTGTGTATAGAATATAACAGAATTGTAATATGATCATATCCAGCAGTCGGTTCATGTTGGGGGTTGTAGTATTCTATGTACAGAATATAACAGAATTATAATATGATCATATCCAGCAGTCGGGTCATGTTGGGGGTTGTAGTGTTCTGTGTATAGAATATAACAGAATTGTAATATGATCATATCCAGCAGTCGGTTCATGTTGGGGTTGTAGTATTCTGTATATAGAATATAACAGAATTGCAATATGATGACATCCAGTGTTTGCAATGATGTTGGGGGTTGTAGTATTCTGTCTACCTGACATACTGTGGAGTATAAGTGTGCCCTAAATACAATCTCTCGACATCCCCGCGTTCCCGGAGAGCCATAATCGTCTCCTCCCTCCGACTGATGTTTGGGAAATTCTTTTCTAACACCAGGACGCAGTGGAGATGGACTGGACCCCCGTAATGACGGAGCCTCGATCATGGTCTCCCCATCCTCCTCGTCTCTATCATGTAGAGGGGCCCCTACCCTGACTCCTATAGGGGCCGCTGTACATCTCACAGATGCTTTCCCCCCGCAGTGGTCGGAGGACTCCGCTGAATACTTTCAGGCTTGTTCTATTCTGCACAGTTAATCCCCATTGAGCTGATCGGAGGTCGCGGTGACCTGGGATCCTTTCACAGCGTCGGGTCGCACATGCAGTCAGGATATAACCGCACGTACCGTCTATTGTGCAGAAAAAAAAACCTTTTCATCTGATAACAAGCTAGAACTTGCATTGGATGAGCGACGTGCGAACTAATCCGGCACAGACACATTGTCTAATTGCTCAATTTTAAGCAGTTCCGGATTCTAGGGTCAACGAGACACAAATAATCCGACCACGCTGTGATCCTGAGAACTCACGCAGGGGTCTGCTGCGATCTCTATGGGGGCTCTGCAGGGTTGGAGATAAGCGGCGTTCTAGGGACTTGGCAGCCACTTATCTCCTCTGTGTCACATCCTGTTGGTCTGACCATGCAAGTTTAATGACGTATATACACTTGCCTTATACCCAGGGTTAGTCTTGCTCTTCTACCTCCTGCTTTGCATATGGACTTGGAAGGGTAAAGAACATCTAAAGATTTAAATTAGTTTTCCAAACCCCCCAAAAATATATGAGGGCTAGACTGTAAGTAATATAGGATAAATACTCCAGGGGTCCCAACTGTTAGATATCTGCAGGTGAAATATGTGAAGGGGGCTAACTGACTGCGATGTGAAATATGTAAAGGGGGCTAGCTAACAGCAATGTGAAATATGTGAAGGGGCTAGCTGACTGTGATGTGAAATATGTGAAGGGGGCTAGCTAACTGCAATGTGAAATATGTGAAGGGGGCTAACTTACTGCGATGTGAAATATGTGAAGGGCTAGCTGACTGTGATGTGAAATATGTGAAGGGGCTAGCTGACTGTGATGTGAAATATGTGAAGGGGGCTAGCTAACTGCAATGTGAAATATGTGAAGGGGGCTAACTTACTGCGATGTGAAATATGTGAAGGGGGCTAGCTGACTGTGATGTGAAATATGTGAAGGGGCTAGCTGACTGTGATGTGAAATATGTTGTCGGGGTCGTATCGACAAACCACTCGTCCTCCAGTCACTCCAAATTTAGACTATAAGCATGGGTTAACCGTTTAAAGAATGAGTCAGACAACAGGCTGGTTCAAACTTCAGAGCATGCTTAGAGGGGTATATGCAGGCACCAAATCCAGCAATGTTCTGTTCTTTATTTCTGCAAGCATGAGATTACATACACAGGATGTCAGGGTGGAGTAAGGGATGGATGGGGGCGAGGAGGTAAGCTGTATATGTCTATATATGTACATGTCCAGCATCTGGCCATCTCTAATTGGTTCACATTCCATAGGTCTTGTATCCAGGCAGACTTTGGTGATATAATCCTAGCTGATGCAGCATTTCCTGTAGTCAAGTTTCATTTTCTGAGAATCAATACTGCTTTTCTTGTATACCACGTGGTTTCTCAGTTCCCCAAAGGTGGGGCAGACATCAGTGCATTTCTCGGAGACAGGCACTAGCTGGTACTAACATCATCTTAGAATAAGTTTGTTTCTGATGCAATACTCATCAAGGAAAACTTTGTGTTTATCAATAATAACAGAGCACATATAAACATATGAATATAGAGGTAGAAAAATAGCAAAACACATATAAAAATATAAAGGTAGAAAGATATATTTTACCTTGACAATGTGAAGGGGGCTGGCTGACTAGCATGTGAAATGTGTGAAGGGGGCTAGCTAACTGCAATGTGAAATATGTGAAGGGGGCTAACTGACTGCGATGTGAAATATGTGAAGGGGGCTAACTGACTGCGATGTGAAATATGTGAAGGGGGCTAACTGACTGCGATGTGAAATATGTGAAGGGGGCTAACTGACTGCGATGTGAAATATGTGAAGGGGGCTAACTGACTGCGATGTGAAATATGTGAAGGGGCTAGCTGACTGTGATGTGAAATATGTGAAGGGGGCTAACTGACTGCGATGTGAAATATGTGAAGGGGGCTAACTGACTGCGATGTGAAATATGTGAAGGGGGCTAACTGACTGCGATGTGAAATATGTGAAGGGGGCTAACTGACTGCGATGTGAAATATGTGTAGGGCTAGCTGACTGTGATGTGAAATATGTGAAGGGGGCTAACTGACTGCGATGTGAAATATGTGAAGGGGGCTGGCTGACTAGCATGTGAAATGTGTGAAGGGGGCTAGCTAACTGCAATGTGAAATATGTGAAGGGGGCTAACTGACTGCGATGTGAAATATGTGAAGGGGGCTAACTGACTGCGATGTGAAATATGTGAAGGGGGCTAGCTAACTGCAATGTGAAATATGTGAAGGGGCTAACTGACTGCGATGTGAAATAGGTGAAGGGGGCTAGCTAACTACAATGTGAAATATGTGAAGGGGGCTAAATGACTGCGATGTGAAATAGGTGAAGGGGGCTAGCTGACTGTGATGTGAAATATGTGAAGGGGGCTGGCTGACTAGCATGTGAAATGTGTGAAGGGGGCTAGCTAACTGCAATGTGAAATATGTGAAGGGGGCTAACTGACTGCGATGTGAAATATGTGAAGGGGGCTAAATGACTGCGATGTGAAATATGTGAAGGGGGCTAAATGACTGCGATGTGAAATATGTGAAGGGGGCTAGCTAACTGCAATGTGAAATATGTGAAGGGGCTAACTGACTGCGATGTGAAATAGGTGAAGGGGGCTAGCTAACTACAATGTGAAATATGTGAAGGGGCTAACTGACTGCGATGTGAAATATGTGAAGGGGCTAACTGACTGCGATGTGAAATATGTGAAGGGGGCTAATTGACTGCGATGTGAAATATGTGAAGGGGGCTAGCTAACTACAATGTGAAATATGTGAAGGGGCTAACTGACTGCGATGTGAAATATGTGAAGGGGGCTAACTGACTGCGATGTGAAATATGTGAAGGGGGCTAAATGACTGCGATGTGAAATATGTGAAGGGGGCTAGCTGACTGTGATGTGAAATATGTGAAGGGGCTAACTGACTGCGATGTGAAATATGTGAAGGGGGCTGGCTGACTAGCATGTGAAATGTGTGAAGGGGGCTAAATGACTGCGATGTGAAATAGGTGAAGGGGCTAGCTGACTGTGATGTGAAATATATGAAGGGGCTAGCTGACTGCGATGTGAAATATGTGAAGGGACTGGCTGGCATGTGAAATATGTGAATGAGGCTGGCTTACTGCAATGTGAAATATGTGAAGGGACTGGCTGGCATGTGAAATATGCGAAGGGGGCTGGCCGACTGAAATGTGAAATATGTCAAGGAGGCTGGGTGACTGTTACTTTCAATAGCCAAGTCAATCCCCTTTTCTGTTATTATGCATAAGGAGAAGGGGGGAGGTTTGCTGCTTATTTTAACTGCTAAGCCAGCTTCTTTCTGTATCTCTGCACTGACCATAACATAGAAGGGGTCTGGCTTTGTTATTGAAATAAGCAGTCAACCAGCCCCTTCACACATACAATTCTCTTTCTATGCATCAATCATGGCAGAGAATGGGGATGGCTATTGGCACAGATGACTTGCCAACATAGGAAACACTTTCTTGTTTTGAGCCTAGAGCCAGAAGTAGAAATGCCAAACCAGGGATCAGAGTAGACTCTTAAAGGGGTATTCCCATCTCCAAGATCCTATCCCAATATGTAGTAGGTGTAATAATAATATTATCTAATCCCTCCAATTAGAAATGTAGTATAATTCTTCTGATTAGCTGTGTCGCTTACCCCACGTACAGGGCATTGCAGCAGCTTACATATCCATGGTTACGACCACTAACAACTAACTGTCATTATATGAGTCCTCGTAACTATGGATACCTAAGCTACTGTAATGCCCTGCACATGGGGTAAGCAACATAGCGAATCAGAAGAACTATACTACATTTCTAATTGGAGATATTTGCTAATATTATTAATATTACTACTATTATTACTACTTCCAGCTCTAGGCTCAACACAAGTGTTTCCTATGTCGGCAAATCATCAGTGCCAATAGCCATCCCCCTTCTCTGCCATGACTGATGCATAGAAAAAGAATTGTATGTGTGAAGGGCCTGGCTGACTGCTTATTTCAATAGCTAAGTCAGGCCCCCTTCTTTGTCATGGCTAATGCATGGCTGACTTAGCTATTAAAATAAGCAACCAGTCAGCCCCCTCACCATCTATGCAGCTATGTCGCTTACCCCATGTGCAGGGCATTGCAGTAGCTTAGGTATCCATGGTTACGAGCACTCATATAATGACAGTTAGTTGTTAGTGGTTGTAACCATGGATACCTAAGCTACTGCAATGCCCTGTACATGGGCTAAGCAACATAGCTAATCAGAAGAACAATACTACATTTTTAATTGAAGGTATTTGCTAATATTATTATACCTACTACATATTGAGATAAGATGTTGGAGATAGGAGTACCCCCTTTAATGATCAGGGCACCTGGTTTAATTGAACTATGTTAATGTTTTGGGGTTTTTTTTGGGTGGGGGGGCAATCCTTTTAAACACACAATTGTGAATTTTCTCAGAAAAAAAAAATATCGGCAAAAGGGAGTGGTATAGACTATGCTATGAAACCAGTTTTTGGACCTTCACAACTCACAGGGCTTGTCCACAGCAGACAGCCCCTTTAAGGTAATTAAAAAATCGCCATGGTGAACCGAGACCATCACCTTTTAAGTTTTATCCGCGTAGTAACAATGTAAGCAATCGCGACGTCGCTCCCAGAGCCTCGATTTTGTCCTTCCGCGTGTAAACCAGAGATTATGTATGTGCAATTACAATCACATAACAAACTAATTAAATAATCAAAGAGCCAATTATTGAGCTGTGACGAGCCAGTTCTGGCAAACTAACGAGCTCATTAATTAATAGTCAGGATCTTTGACTTGGCTTTTTGGAGATTTGATTGATCCATCCGCTAATATTTATATACATAACTGACAGTATGATTGTACGTCGGCGGTGTGGGGTAGTAGATGAGGGCTGCAGGTGCACAGGGCAGCATACCATGGCGGCTGTCAATCACTCGCCTGACTAATGCAAGCGAGAACTTTGCAGCGCTGGGGTCCTGGGTTCAAATCCCACCAAGGGCAACATCTGCAAGGTGTTTGTATGTTCTCCCCGTGTTTTTGTGGGTTTCCTCTGGGTTCTATGGTTTCCTCCTATACTCCAAAGACATACTGATAGGGAGTTTAGATTGTGAGCCCCAATGGGGACAGCGATGATGATGTCTGTAAAGCGCTGTGGAATATGATGACGCTATATAAGTAAAATAAATAACGCTCAAATGCAGCAAGAGTAAATTATCCTGGGCGATAGATTTAAAAAAAAATAGATATGAAATAGATACATCCAACCCTTGAAGAAGCGACGGCGAAACTGCTATTGACTTTAAATGTATTTTTTAGTGGTATTTATTTATTTTACTTGCTTATATAGCGCCATCATATTCCACAGCGCTTTACAGACATCCTCATCTCAGTATGTTTTCATAATGTGGGAGGAAACCAGAGACCCCAGAGGAAACCCTTGCAAACACGGGAAGAACATGCTAATTCTTTGCAAATGTCGTCCTTAGTGTGATTTGATCCCAGGACTCCATTCATTAGACTCACTCACTATTATTTATATATAGAGAATGCACTTTCCATTATCTGATTAATAATACCGCTATAGACCTTTTTTGGCAACGTGTTGACTTTCCTCCATTTTGTTATTTTTTTTTTATGCTTTATATATAAAATAAGGAATAAAACATATGTTTTGAATTATATTTCTGGCATCGTTATTGTAGGTTTGATAAACAGCTCAGCTAATTTTCCGCTGTGTCCCTACAATGGCCATTACAAAGAAGGAGCTCGCTGACTGCTCAGATAATAATGAAGACTCCTGGAAGAATTGGTTACATCTCATGGATATTGCCAAAGACTCCTGAAAACCAGCGGTGATTCATGAAAGTTTCTTCTAAGTTATTAGGGGCTTGATATTTGTTGCCCGAACGATGGTTAGGCTGGCAGCTATCACTCCCGACTCCTCTATGCAACAGCGAGCGCTCCTGTATCCTCTATGAAAGAGCCACTGCCAGATTCCTCTGGCGGTGGCTTATCTCATAGAGAACAAAAATATCGGGAGTACAAAATTGGACATGTCCTAAACTCCCCCTACATCATCTATCAGAGGAAGTCTCATACACGGAAAGGGAATACTCAACAGTTGGCAACTCCCATGAAGTCTCAATCTACCGCACGGTGTACGGTTCTGACTGGATAACCTTGTATTTGAATAGCGTAATCTGAAGTACCAACATATTCTTGTCCAATGGAGGCCGAAAGGACAGCCTTTTGCCCTTTCTAATGTAAACCAATATCATACACGTGGAAGATAAAGTGAGAAACAACTTGTTATCTACTATTCTCACCATATGTTATGCTAATCCTCTTACCCGCCATGCTAGATATGGTCACAAGTCTTCCCTTGGCTTTCCTGAGTAAGGGCATGAACATCTTGGTGACTTGAACGACTCCAATGAAATTCACATCCATACATTGCTTGTAGACGCTTATGGGTAGCAATTCTCCATCAGCCATGTAACCAAGAACGCCAGCATTGTGCACGATCCCCCAGAGACCTGGAGCAAGGAACAGCAATGTTAGAGTTAATACTTGCGGTCGACATATTGCCAGGGGGTACTAGTTTTCAGACTGGTATCTGGAATCTTCCAGGCAATATTCCCTGGGAGAAGGTAAGTGGATATTCCATAGAAAAAAAGGTTTCACCACTGGAGACATTGTCTACCGAGAGGCTCAATACCAGAAGATCTCTAGAACATTTGGAGTCCATGACTAATGCAATGAAGTGAAGAATAGTGGCCAACAAAATCCTGACCGGATCACAAACACTTGGCAGATGGCTGCTCAGCAGGGCACTACAGCAGTTATATCCTCAAGTGACCAATAAAGGCCTTCTTTTATGTGGTTCAAGGTGATGGATCTAGTAGTTTGGGTCCATACACTCAACAACTGCCCAGTCGGAAGTGAACATGAAGCTCCTGGACCCTAAAGGCACAATCTGTAATAGGTTCCCAATTTACTATCTATAACACTGGGGTCCTTTGGGGGGCTTCAGGCTCCAAGGTCAGGTGTGACTGATACTAGCGGCACCCCTGCGTCCAGTAATGGTTCTGATGTCACCTACTGATTTGTCTATCAAATATCTGCTCATTATCAAGGTTTCGTGATAAGATTTCTGAAAAGGGTGCCTCACACCATTAGTGGACGCTCACACCATTAGTAGAGGCTCACACCATTAATGCAGGCCCACACCATTAGTGGAGGCTCACACCATTAGTAGAGGCTCACACCATTAATGCAGGCCCACACCATTAGTGGAGGCTCACACCATTAGTGGAGGCTCACACCATTAATGCAGGCTCACACCATTAGTGGAGGGCTCACACCATTAATGCAGGCTCACACCAATAGTGGAGGCTCACACTATTACTGGAGGGCTCACAACATTAGTGGAGGCTCACACCATTAATGCAGGCTCACACCCTTAGTGGAGAACTCACACCATTAGTGGAGGTTCACACCATTAGTGGAGGGCTCACAATATTAGTGGAGGCTCACAACATTAGTGGAGGCTCACATTAGTGGAGGCTCACACCATTAATGCAAGCTCACAGCATTATTGGAGGCTCACACCATTAGTGAAGGTTCACATCATTAGTGGTGGCTCATCCCATTAGTGAAGGCTCACACCATTATTGGAAGCTCACACCATCATTAGTGGAGGCTCACACCATTAGTGGAGGCTCACAACATTATTGGAAGCTCACACCATCATTAGTGGAGGCTCACACCATTAGTGAAGGTTCACACCATTAGTGGTGGCTCACCCCATTAGTGAAGGCTCACACCATTATTGGAAACTCACACCATCATTAGTGGAGGCTCACACCATTAGTGGTGGCTCACACCATTAGTGAAGGTTCACACCATTAATGGTGGCTCACCCCATTAGTGAAGGCTCACACCATTAGTGGAGGCTTACAACATTAGTGGAGGCTCACACCATCATTAGTGGAGGCTCACACCATTAGTGGTGGCTCACACCATTAGTGAAGGCTCACACTGCCATTGACTGTGTACATCCGGCGCCATGGTTGCTGCAAACAGCTAATCGTGGGGGGTGTTGGATGTCGGACCCCGGCTGATCTGATATCGATGATCTGTCCTGAAGAAAGACCATCGATATCAAATTCCCAGAAAACCCATAACCAATGTTCAAGAGCTTCTTGTGTCTCATCTGCTATTAGTATTCACTGTATTAACTGTACTCTGAAAACCTACATCTGGCCGGTCCCTATAGACGGTAGATTACCATGAGATGTTTCTTTGGTCTCCCAAGGTTGCCTCTGTTTAATTCAGTGGAAGCTATTCACCACCGAAATATATTCACACTCAGAAGTCGGTCTTGTCCATTGTGTGCTTGTTTAAAGAACATATTTACATTCAGACACAATGTATGCGCCGGCGGGATCCCATGCCTTCCATATCTCCATGCATAATTCCATCATTGTAGACTTTGCTTAGAAGATATCTGTTTCCATAATCAGCTGCTAAAAAAAAGCAATGCTCCTGAAAAGGTGTCTCAGAAGCCCTTTGAGTATGACTCCTCGCTTTTGCTGGTGGCACCATACGATGAATGGTCATTATTACTACATCCATGTTGATTGATCGGTATAATGCTGATGTCAATAGCCTATGATGATCCTTGGGATAAAGAGTTCAGCTGGCCAAACATGGAGGTATCTAAACCCGCTGGTATTGATGGCATAGGACAACTATCCATAACTCAACTGTTGACCAAGATTGACCATGTTGGATTTCGGCATGCCAGATCCCTTCATCCCTTTGACAGATAAATGGCTACTATAAGTGTCTTATTGGCCTGCCCTTTAAAAACGAACATGGACGCCTGACCAAACATGCATCTTTGACTAGAGTTGGCAGTAACAGCCAACGCCAACCTTCTCATGTACGTTGGCCTGACTTTCTAATCCAAGAAATATCAGGGAAGAAATCTAGAGGTCTAGATCTCTAGCCCTAAAAAAAGCCAGAACTGTCAATAAAGGAAGAGAAGGACGGAAATAGATGGAAAACAAGTAAATGGGGAGTCATTTTTGGGCAGACAGGCTCCTTTTAAGGGTTTGTTCATGAGTTGTTTTCATCTTTTGGTCCATGAATGATGGCTATCAAGCTGGCGCCGGCTCAGTCGGATGGGCTGGAGTCTGAACACTGTCATATACTGACCTCATTGCACACAGAAATATGCGAAAGAGTCTACATCTAGTTCTCATCAAGCCATCGAGTAACCCACTAGAATATTATCGAAAGTAGGTTTGGTCTACGAGTCACTATCTTAATTGCGATTCTTTCTTCTGTGTCCACATCTGTGTAGGAAATTTTTTTGGGCAAATATCTCGGCAAAAAACGACAGACAATCTTAAAAGGTGGTGAGGTCTATCTAGCACAAAGCTGATGTTAATGAAGCCCTACTCTGCTTTAGTCATGGCCGTGTGATCTCCATTCCGTGCTTCATCATTATACGGAGAATATTTTATTGATCTGGTGATAACTCTTCAGTTATGTACCTGCATCTTGAACCCGAGTTTTCACTTCATCGTAGACCGTCTTTATCTGTCCTTGGTTTGTGACATCGAGTTGGATCAACGATAGTCTTGAAGAACAAACCCTCTTAAGTTCTTCGGCACCTTGCCCTTTCTTATCCAAAACACCGGCGTAGACAAGAACGCCCAGTTCATCAAAGTACTTAGCTAAAGCGTGTCCAAGTCCCGAATCACACCCTAAACAAGAGAAAGAAAAGTGAGAAAATTTTGTAAGGCCCATCCAAAGCAAACATCTCACCCCCACATCAGCCAGGAATGGTGTTTGTTGACTAAAAGCTAGGAAAGTCTACAGAAGCATTAACTGTCTTGGTGATTTCTACATCAGTAACCGCATAGCCCAAGGCTTGGGTTGATTGGAGGAGACATTGTTTTTCCATTAGAGATAATCCCTTCATTTAACAAAATAGCAAACACCTTCTGACCTACTTTGCGGCTAAATTTCACATTACAAAGAAGGGAATTGTGTCTTCGTTTCTGTAGAAGGAGCAGGAACAAAATAAAGCTTCAGATGTGGAGAAGCCAAATCTGTCTTATCGATCTGTACATTTTAATGAGAAAATTCCAATGTAAATAGGTTAGATTAAAAAGTGCTGTAGACATCTGCACAACGTGAAGGCAACCACAGTCAACTGAAGTAAAAGCACCAACTATGACCTTGGAGGAATCACCTAGAACATCTGGACAAAACGGTGGAAAACGTGCTCAACTGAAGCCAAAGAGCCATCCAAGTTCTCGGAGGAAACGCCCTAGCCGTCGGTAAAACATGGAGGCAGATATAATCAACTGAAGACAAAAAAGAAACCCTCAGACATCGGAACAAGGTGGAGGCAACTCAAGTAGTCAAAAAGCACCTAAATCCTTCTAGGAAACGGCTCAGACATCTTTACAACATGGAGACGACTGAAGTCAAGGAACAAACTAAGTCCTTGGAGGAAATGACTGAGGCATCAATGCAACACGGAGGGAACAATACTAGATCAAAGCTTAATAAACCAACTAAGTTCTTGGAGAAAACACCCAAGACATTGGCACAGGACAGTGGCAATCATATGAGATTGAAGTAGCAACTAACTGCTTGGAGAAAACTGTATTTTAATACTTTTATCTTCTGCAGACTCTATCTCTAATTTTCAGTTCTTTCTGAGCTAGTGGGTGGTGTCTAGCTGCTATAGTGCCTCCCATATACTGCACTCACAGATATGAAGGATTCCTGCTCTTCTGTATATTTGTAGCTTATGTTTAGAAGCAGCATAAAATATGTTATAAGCAGTACTGAGCATTATGTAGCTGTGAATCTAGCTCTGGGGTTTGCAACACTTACTAAAAATCTGTACCAGCATGGAGGACATTACAAAACACTACTGAGCATTGTGTGGATGTGAATCCAGCTCTGGGGGTTAGGGACACTTACTAGATAGCTGCAGCAGCATTGAGGACATTATACAGTAGTACTGTGAATTGTGTAGCTGTGAATCCAGCTCTTGGGTTAGAAACACTTAGTAGAAAGTTGCAGCAGCATGGAGAACATTATACAGCATTAGTAAGCATTGTGTAGCTGTGAATCCGGATTTGTTGGTTAGAAACACGTACTAGAAAGCTGCAGCAGAATGGAGGACATTACACTGCAATACTGAGCATTGTGTAGATGTGAATCCATCTTTGGAGTTAGAAACACATACTAGAAAGCTTCAGCA
>JARQOD010000010.1:33466402-33621035 GCA_033576555.1 Oophaga sylvatica | reverse complement strand
CGCTCTTTGCATGCCCATCACATATAAAGCAAGCTCTTTGCATGCCAGTCACATATAATGCACGCTCTTTGCATGCCGTCACATATAATGCACGCTCTTTGCATGCCCATCACATATAATGCACGCTCTTTGCATGCCGTCACATATAATGCACACTCTTTGCATGCCGTCACATATAATGCACGCTCTTAGACAAAAAAGGTGAGAGAGTGCACTGACAAATATGGAATAGGGAGCTACATCATGTATCAAAATCAAACCATGACTACCAGAATAGCCTTACAAGAGTGACCAGCACACCCATAAAAGTCAATAAATGTTATTACACATAAACACTAAAAAACAGCCATAAAAACGTCAAGACACCCAATATAATGCGCTACATGCAGTGATAAAGGGCACAATGCAAAAGAGATGTATGCAATAGGTCAAGACACACCTGCCCACACACTCAATCAATCGCACTCCAACCTCTCCACCATGGCCAAGACCAAAAAGCTGTCTAAGGACACCAAGGACAAAATTGCAGACCTGCACAAGGCTGAGATGGGCTACAGGACAACAGGCAAGCAGCTTGGTGAGAAGGCAACAACTGTTGGCACAATTATTAGACAATGGAAGAAACACGAGATGACTGTCAATCTTCCTCAGTCTGGGGTTCCATGCGAAATCTCGCCTCCTGGGATAAGGATGATTCTGAGAAAGGTCAAGGATCAGCCCAGAACCACATGGGAGGTCCTGGTCAATGACCTGAAGAGAGTTGGGACCACAGACTCAAACATTACCATTAGTGACACACTACGACACCATGGACTAAAATCCTGCAAGGCACACAAGGTTCCCCTGCTCACACCAGCACATGTCCAGGTCCAGTTGAAGTTCACTAATGACCATCTGGATGATCCAGAGGAGGCATGGGAGAAGGTCATGTGGTCAGATGAGACCAAAATAGAACTTTTTGTTATCAATTCCACTCACCGTGTTTGGAGGAAGAAGACGGATGGGTACAGTCCCAAAAAACCCGTCCCAACAGTGAATCATGTTGGGGAAACATCATATTTTGGGGGTGCTTTTCTGCAAAGGGGACAGGACAACGGCACTGTATTGGAGATTTTGGCCAACAACCTCCTTCCCTCAGTAAGAGCATTGAAGATGGGTCGTGGTTGGGTTTTTTTGACAATGACCCGAAACACACAGCCAGGACAACTATGGAGTGGCTCCGTAATCAGCATTTCATGGTCCTGGAGTGGCCTAGCCAGTCCCCAGACCTGAACCCAACAGGAAATCTTTGGAGGGAGCTGAAACTCAATGTTGTCCAGCGACAGCCCCTAAATCTGAAAGATCTGTAGAAGATCTGTATGGAGGAGGGGGCCCAAATCCCTGCTGCAGTGTGTGTAAACCTGGTCAAGAACTACAGGAAACGTCTGACCTCTGTAATTGCAAAAGTTTCTGTACCAAATATTAAGTTCTGTTTTTCTATTGTATCAAATACTTATTTCATGGAATAAAAGGCTAATTAATTATGTAACAATCATACAATGTGATTTTCTGGATTTTATTTTTAGATTCTCGCAGGTGAAGTGGACCTACGATAAAAATTACAGACCTCTCTATTCTTCGTAGGTGGGAAAACATGCAAAATCGGCAGTGTATCAAATACTTATTTTCCTCACTGTACATGTTGAAATTAAAATGACTAGTGTTATAATAAGCAATAGTCACATCAGAAAAGCAAAGTGAAAAATATCAACATGAACCATACAGATATTGTACCTAGGAGGAAAAAATTATGAAGTTTATACAAGAAATGTCAATGTGCACAGCGAGGGACTGAACACCTGAATGCATGGCCCATGAATCAATACAAACCGCACTATTACTATGTTATCTACATGTAGCCTCCTATAGGCTTATTTTCTCACACATCCCCTGATGAAGCTGCATGCATGCAGCGAAACAAGTGGAGTTTGTTTTTTCATGTATCACATTCTGAGTCCTCTCCATGAAATATACCAGTGCTGTCGACCTATTGCATATATCTCTTTTGCATTGTGCCCTTTATCACTGGATGTAGCGCATTATATTGGGTGTCTTGATGTTTTTATGGCTGTTTTCTGTATAGTGATTTAGGTGTGATAACATTTATTGACTTTTATGGGTGTGCTCGTCACTCTTGTATGCCTATTCTGGTAGTCTTGTAAAGGGACATCACATGAAATCGGAAAATCTGTGGCCTTACAGGACAGGTGCAGAGATCAGGGAAATAGCAGAACATTAAAACTGTAAGTACAATAGGTTATCTTTAGCCCTGGCAAGAGGCAGCCTTTTATTTTAAGAATGTCCTGGAAAACTTCAGCACTTTTTCACATATGGAAGTAGTGGCACAGCTGTATAGGTGCTGGTCCCCCATAAAAAGTTATGCCTTTGTTGTAGAGATCCGATGTACCAGGCACCAGAAATCTAGGGTAGAATCCACATGTAAATCAGGCTGTGCATCAAAGCCTTGTAAGAAGTCCTAAAGCAATGAGACTGCCCCAGTGCCTAATTTGTATGTCTTCTACACTATTTACTCATTGCTGGCACATCGGATCCCCACTAAAAAAGTATATTTTTTTATTGCCGAAGGATAGGGAACAACCCCCGATTGATGGGGTTCTGACCACCATGGCCCCCACTGATCCTGAGAACCAGGGCTCTGAAGAGCAGTGGTCGATCATGATGCACCCTACATTCTTTGTGGGAGCGCCGGAGATTGATGACCTTGGTTCTGACCACCATGGCCCCCACTGATCCTGAGAACCAGGGCTCTGAAGAGCAGTGGTCGATCATGATGCACCCTACATTCTTTGTGGGAGCGCCGGAGATTGATGACCTTGGTTCTGACCACCATGGCCCCCACTGATCCTGAGAACCAGGGCTCAGAAGAGCAGTGGTCGATCATGATGTGCCCTACATTCTTTATGGGAGCGCCGGACATTGATGACCTTGGTTCTGACCACCATGGCCCCCACTGATCCTGAGAACCAGGGCTCTGAAGAGCAGTGGTCGATCATGATGCGCCCTAAATTCTTTATGGGAGCGCCGGACATTGATGACCTTGGTTCTGACCACCATGGCCCCCACTGATCCTGAGAACCAGGGCTCTGAAGAGCAGTGGTCGATCATGATGCGCCCTACATTCTTTATGGGAGCGCCGGACATTGATGACCTTGGTTCTGATTGTTTTAGGTATATTGGACTTTTTCCTGGAATTTTTTGGGCTAAAACAGTCATGGCAGCCAAACCTCCCCCTCCCCATAGGACTTGTTCAATCTTCAAAGAGCAAATGGTTTGTAAATCTCTCTGGTCTCCGGTAGTAAATAAAATAAGGATGATTTATGGAGAGATTAATGGACCCAGTGACCGGACAGCTTTAAAGATGTTCTCTATCAAATTAAACTACCACCGGCAGGTCGCAAATGTCTAAGATGTCCAGATGGGACCATGCGTAATTTACAGTCCTACTATGTGTCTAACATATGGGATGAGGTGCATTCAACCGCAGTCTTCAATGCACCCACAGGGGACAGAAATAAATAAGAGATGTGTCCTATAGTTTATGTCCTACCAACCCCTCCAAAAAAACAACAACAATCTATCACCTAAAAGGGATAGTTCCATCTTACACACTTAATGAAAAAAACGGGACTTCTGCTAATGTGGAAGTAGTTGCGCATGCAAAGGATAAGAGCATGTTCACACTGGCCATTCAAGATAGAAACAAAATAAACATATACCCTGCTGTAAGTAAAAAGCAAAAGAGCATATAAATAACATAGAGTACTTAGTAAATGCTGTTTTTGATTAAAAAAAAAGTGTAAAAGCCATCCAACTGCGTCAAGGTGTACCCAAATCAGAGAACAGGACTATCTCGATTGGGTACACCTTGTCGCGGTTGGATGGCTTTTACGATTTTTTTTTTTTAATCAAAAACAGTGTTTACTAAGTACCCCGGGTTATTTGTTTGTACAGTTGGCAATGCAAGGCAATGGGTCCGAGAAAAAATTTGGACCGCGCTCGGATGCTAATTTTCACGGACTGTCGGAATAGAGAAACTTTTTTTTTCTCTACAAGTCCGAGAAAATCTGATGCCACTCTTCCTCAAGCCCCGATCAAAATAATCAGACCTTTTTTTTGGATGTGAAGACATCGGTCACGTGAACCTACCCATACAAAGATAGCCAAAAACATTTATTTTCAGAACTCTTATGGGGAGAGATTATGCCAGGCAACGTGATGTGAACAAGCCATAAATATCTCCCACGGGAATGAACTCTAACTTCTTGTTGTTTCGGAAAGACTTTTCAGAAGTCTCACTATCAGCAGAGGCAGTATTATTATGATAGGTAACACCTATAACACAAAAACATGATTTAAACAGTAGGTCATTTTCTGAAGATGTATTCCCTTTAAAGGGAATCTGTCAGTAGGATCTACCCTCCTCAATCGTCTATATGAGCACGTGGGTCATACGAAGCGAAATAAAATGACACCTTGCTATCTGTGATCCGGTGTCTTATTCCAGAGAAATCCACCATTTTCTTAATATGTAAATGAGCTGTTAAGATCTATGGGCCGGACATAGATCTTCCCCAGAAGAGAATCTGCCTCCAAAGCTTATTATAAATGAGACGAGAAGTTACCAGTGTGAGACATGTAGATCATGAGATCAGACTGGCAGTCATTACATGTCTAACACTGGTAATAATCTCTGGAGGCAGATTCTCAGGAAGATCTATGTTCGACCCATAGATCTTAACAGTTCATTTACATATTAATAAAAAGCGGGATTTCTCTGGAATAAAACATCAGATCACAGATATCAAGGTATCATTTTATTCAGCTTCCTATGACCTGCATGCCCGTATAGATGTCTCTGGACAGTTGATCCTACCGACAGATTGTCTTTAAAGGGAGTGTAACTTCAGAAATTGACCAAGAGGTTGGTTTCCAGATTTCCTGGACACTCCAAATGGCAAATCAGTCTACATATTTACTGGTGTCTGCTGGCTGCTTGTCTTTAAAAAAAATACTCCCATAGTCAGGGCCGGCGTTAGCGGCAGGCAGACCAGGCAGCTGCCTAGGGTCCCTGCACCACCAGGCAGTGGTGTGCCCATAGGTCAGGGGGGCCCGCCTGCCGAAAGCGCTGACTCCCACCGCTGCCGTCGTATTGAACTATACTGGCGTCATAATGACGCAGGTACAGTTCAAAGCAATGATGGAGGAGAGATGACACTCCCTCTCCCTCTGACACTGCGGGTGCACGATGACTTCACTTCATCGCGCACCCGCTGTGTGCCGGGCCGGGCAGTGCAGTATCTGTGACCGGAGCCAAGCTGGGAGCAGCACGGGGCACGAGGAGAGGTGAGGATTGTGTTTTTTTTAAATATATAAGTGAGTACTTGACTGTGGGACCATTCTTGGGGGAGAGGGAGCAACATTATATTCTATGGGGAGGGGGGCTATATTATATTCTATGGGGGTACATTATATTCTATAGGGGTCTGTATTATATTCTATGAAGGAGAATTGCATCATACTCTTTGATGGGGCTACATTATATTCTATGGGGAGGTGGGATGTATTATATTCTATGGGGGCTACATTATATTCTATGGGGGTCTGTATTATATTCTATGAGGGAGGATTGCATCATACTCTTTGGGGCTACATTATATTCTTTGGGAGGGTGGACTGTATTATATTCTATGGGGGGGCTACATTATATTTTATGAGGAGGGTGGGCTGTATTATATTCTTTGAGGGGGCTACATTATATTCTATGGGGGTGATTGCATCATACTCTGAGGGGGCTACATTATACTATATGAGGGGGCTACATTGTATTCTATGTAGGTTTGCATTATTTTCTATGGAAGGGCTAGATTATATTGTATGGGGGCTTCATTATACTCTATGAGGGGGCTACATTATATTCTATCGGGGGCTGCATTATACTATATGAGGAGGGCTATATTGTATTCTATAGAGGGGCTACATTATACTATATAGGGGGGCTGCATTATGTTCTATGGAGGGGCTGCATTATATTCTGTGGGGGCTACCATATATTCCATGGAGGGGCTGCATTATACTATGAGTGGGGCTGCATTATATTCTATGGGGGTTACATTATATTGTATGGCGGGGCAGCATTATACTCTGAGGGGGGCTACTTTATATTCTGTGGAGTGGCTACATTATACTGTGGGTGGCTGCATTTTACTATATGTGGGCTACATTATACTGTATTGAGGACTATGGGGAATACATTATACTATATGAAGAAATATGGGGTGCATTATACTATGGGAAGTGAATTGTACTACACGGATGACTGGCGGTGCATTATACTATATGGAGCACTATGAGGAGTGTATTATACTATATGGAGGACTGAGCAGTGTATTTTAATATAGGAGGACTATGATAAGTGTATTATACATATGGAGGACTAAAGAGTGTATTAAACTATATGATGGACTGAGCAGTGTATTTTAATATAGGAGGATGAAGTGTGATTATCTATTGGAGATGGGAATGTGTATCTATGAGTATAGAGGTGTTATTATCTTTTAGGAGGAGTAGTGGTGACATACCTATTGTGGAATGGTGATTGGTGTATCTTTAATATGAGGGTTTGCACATTTAATGGAGGGTATGGAGTATTACAACACATTATATGCATCCTGGTTATTGATTGTATGCTAAACAAAATTGTATCAGAGCAGATGCGTGAATACATGTGAATGGTGGAAACCTGTGTTACTATGAATTGTAGTTGTTTCATCATTACATTGTCGAGGTTGTGTAAAGATTGGAAATGGTGGTCTGGTTATTCATGTATATAAGTGTTATCATCATTATTAAGTAGGGAGTAGGACTACTATGTGAATGAGTGTCTGTGTATTCAATGTATATAGAGGTGTTACCCATTTTACTTGAGCAGGGGACTATGTACAACCCTATTGTATGGTGGATCCTGTGTATCTACTGTATTAAGAGGTTTATCAGTCTTTGTAATCAGAGAGTGAGCTGTGACTCACTATTGTGAATGGTGATCCTGTGTTATCTCTGTATATAGAGTGTTATCAGTCATTTACAGAGGGAGTGACTGTGACATCACCTATTTGAATGTGATCCTTGTTATCTACTGTTATAGAGGTGTTATCTTATTATAAGTAGGAGAGGTGAGCTGTGACATCACCATTGTGAATGGGGATCTGTGTTATCTACTGGATATAAAGAAAGTTATCATCATTGTACAGGAGAAGTGAGCTGTGACATCACTATTGTAATGTGATCTGTGTTATCTACTGTATTATAGAGGTGTTATCATCATTTTATAGGAGGGGAGGAGCTTGACATCACTATTGTGAATGGTGGATCCTGTGTATCGCTGTATATAGAGGTGTTATCAGTCATTATACAGTAGGAGAAGGTGAGCTGTGACATCACCTATTGTGAATGGTGGATCCTGTGTTATCTACTGTATATAGAGGTGTTATCAGTCATTGTACAGGAGGTGAGCTGTGACATCACCTATTGTGAATGGTGGATCCTGTGTTATCTACTGTATATAGAGGTGTTATCAGTCATTATAGAGGAGGGGGAGGTGAGCTGTGACATCACCTATTGTGAATGGTGGATCCTGTGTTATCTACTGTATATAGAGGTGTTATCAGTCATTGTACAGGAGGAGGAGGTGAGCTGTGACGTCACTCATTGTGAATGGTGGATCATGTGTTATCTACTGTATATAGAGGTGTTATCAGTCATTGTACAGGAGGAGGAGGTGAGCTGTGACATCACCTATTGTGAATGGTGGATCCTGTGTTATCTACTGTATATAGAGGTGTTATCAGTAATTGTACAGGAGGAGGTGAGCTGTGACATCACCTATTGTGAATGGTGGACCCTGTGTTATCTACTGTGTATAGAGGTGTTATCAGTCATTGTACAGGAGTAGGTGAGCTGTGACATCACCTATTGTGAATGGTGGATCCTGTGTTATCTACTGTATATAGAGGTGTTATCAGTAATTGTACAGGAGGAGGTGAGCTGTGACATCACCTATTGTGAATGGTGGACCCTGTGTTATCTACTGTATATAGAGGTGTTATCAGTCATTTTATTTTGATTTTCTCTGTGATGATAATAAATTAGATAACCAGATAAACAATTATATATATATGCAAAAGTTTCTTAAATAATTATCAAAAAACAGTATACTTGTACATTCATGCCTCCTAGAGAAGCCCAGAGTAGTGAAACGCGCGTCGAGGTTAAGTAGCTGCTACCTACCTGTTAGTGCTTATGCACATTGTAAAACATTACTATAGTCCTGGATTACCCCTTTAAGAGCTAATTTGTAAACATTTCCTACCGTTTTAGCAATGGTTGCATTGTAAGCTCTGGTTGATTTGATGTCACTTCTACATTTCTTTCTACATTATTAACACTTCGAGGAGTTGGAGGTAATCGGGACAATGCAGATTTTAAAGTTATGTGCTCTGTTGAGGTCAATGTCAGGAAAATCAAACTTGAAGAATCTTTTTGCAAAAATATTAGTCAGATAATAGCAATCGTACAGTTAAGTCTGGCCCCCGTGATACGAGCCGTGCTCAGCTAAGCGGTGTAATATAACGCTGGCACTCCGGTAATCCCTTCCACTGTTAATCAAATAACTTGGGATCAGCACAAGCGAAACTTATAACCCGCAGACAGATCCCCGGCGACTCTTATTGAGGGGGAATGCAAATGTTCTGATTAATACAAATACCAGGACTTGAAGCTGCGATCGTCTGATCGCTTGTGCTATACATATCTTCAGCCCTGCTATGTATAGCGAAAATCACGATCTACTATGAACGCCAGAGTTCACAGGAGGATTGTAATGACAGGCACAGGGGTCTTCAGCAGGCTGTCATAGCGAGCCATTGGGGCCCTGCGATAACGTCACTAGGGCACCGATTGGAGCTTGTAATGACGTGCCCCCCTGCAACAGCCGCAGGCGGAGCTCTGCTCCACCAGTGGCTGTTAAAGGCACGTGATGGCTGATTGAAACAGCCATCATCTGCTTGGGTCAAAGTCATGTAACTGGCATAAGACGCTCCAGAACGTCATATGTCAGTTAAGGGTTACAGGGGTTCAAGAACTCTAGAATATGACTTCAAACTTGCTAATCCTCACAGCGTGCAGTGTGTGCATTGTCAGGATTCTCCTGAGCCGGGAGCAGGACATGCCGACTAGACGTGCTCAATACAAGTGAACTGAGTGA
The DNA here is from genome assembly GCA_033576555.1 of Oophaga sylvatica. Classification (NCBI taxonomy): domain Eukaryota; kingdom Metazoa; phylum Chordata; class Amphibia; order Anura; family Dendrobatidae; genus Oophaga; species Oophaga sylvatica. Next base: position 33,611,716 of record JARQOD010000010.1, on the reverse strand, counting down.
GGCCAGACACGTCTAGTTGGAATGTGACCTGTCGTTTGCTTCCGTAGCCGGAGACTCATAAAAGCGTGCACTGTGCTCACTGTGAGGATTCACAAGTCTATAGTCACATAGAGTTACTGCATTCTTGAACCCTTTAAAGACTAAGCCATTTTTTCCTACTATTGCTAAAATCCATAAATGATTCGGAGATCGACTCTCCAACTATAGAGAGCATGCGCATCTCCAAAAGAGGTACCATTGCCCACACAGGACATATCGTCTTAAAGGTATAGTAGGTTATTTGCAAATCATCCCATAGGAAATACATTTTATAAATTGGCTCCAACATGGGGTTGTCTTCTGCTGGATTTTTGGGATAGATACTATGTCAGAAGTTTGGTCCAGTAGAGCGCCCTCCAGTGGGCCAAGCCAAGAAGTGAGGCTGACTTCGTCACTGGTCCCCCACCAGCATCTTACAGAACTTCAAGACTTTCTGATGTAACAATATAGTCTTTCTGTGACCTCTCAGGATGTCCCAGCTGATAACAGATGTGTCGCTGACATTCTGTGACAATCCTTTATCTTCTAACACTAATCCACCCAAAAGCAAAATGTTTTTTTTTTTGTTTTTTTTTTGCAAAAACAGGTTCCTCTAAGATCATCCATGACTTGGCATAAATGCTGTCGCGTAGCTCAGATGTCTACATGAGATGTTCTCCAAGTTCTAGACACTGCAGATTTCTGTTACTTGGATCCATGCGACTAAAGAAGTCAACAAGGTTCAACTAGGAAACATCTAAGGGTGTGTTCACACGCAGCGTTTTTTCTGCACTTTTTTTTGGGTCATTCTTTTGAAAAACGCTGCAAAAACACTGAAAGAATGGAACAGCATTAATGTTGCAAACATACTCTACGTGCTCGTTCACACACTGCGTTTTTGCCACGCGGAAAAAAAAAATGTTTTACTGTCGCGGCAGACTGATTGATATTTCTGAAACATCGTACTTATTTTTCCCTTGACGATTATTTTGCCGTTCTTACAGCATTTATGCCCCCATTCACATAAGTAGTAAAACATGCATCAAATATGCGTCAAAAATGTCTGTTTTCCGCAACATATTTCCTGCAGAAATTCAATTTCCCACTTTTCTGAAATGCCCGAAAACCTCTGGAAGGAAAATGATTGATATAGTCATTTATTTTATATTCATGCATTGCCCCAACAGGTCAATACCGTTTCAACAAAGGGAATTGCTATTTATGCAGTTGTCTACTCTGTCATCTCTTAGAAGGATTTAATATGAAGGCAACATCCTATTATATCTTATAAAGCAATTGTCATTGGAGCAGTTTTCTAATATCTCAAAAGGATGTGATATTTATGCTATACTGTAATATAATGGGGGAATTGCTATTTATGCACTTCTCTAATTTCTCATTGAAGGTCCCCATAAAGGGGATTGGTATCTTATACCATCATTAATGTACAGTATCAGCATAGGGAATTGCTATTTATGCAGTTCTTATCAGGTATTTATGCAAATCACATATATATAAGCAATTGCTATTGATGCAGTTTCCGAACATATCAGCAGGGATTACATGTTTTTTTGCAGACAAGATATATCATGATGCAATTCCCTAATATATCGCTTCAAGTTCCATAAAAGGATTTGATATTCCAGCAATTCCGTCATTTACCTTTAAAGCGTCTGCTATGGAGTTTCTTAATGTATCAGTGAGAATTAGACATTTTTCTGCAATTTCCAAGTTGCAATTGCTAATCATGCAATTCCTAAATAGGAGACATGTGTGCTGGAGACTGTCTTACCTGTGATGAGCACGGTCTTGCCTTGAGCCGTCAGCATCCTCCGCACAGGTATGGAGACGTAATAGAGGGCACACGCCGCCACGAACAGGGGGAGACCCAGGTGGCTGCTGAAGACGCAGCTGCAGAGTATCCCCAGCAGAAGAAGGGACAACAGGCAGGACACAGACACATTCTCTATTTTCACCTTGTTCCTAATTAATTTGTGAGCGACTAATCCGCTGAAGAGAGCGCTGAGCGCGACGTACGAGAGCGCAGAGTCACACTGGACCATTTCCATACTCCGGAGTCACGCTGACAGTTGTGACAAAGTTTCATTCAATGGGATGAATGGCAGGAGCCTGTAATAACCTGCTGCTTTAAATATTCATTTTCCTCCCACCTCTTTTATGTCCCTAGGCTTTTTTTTTTAACCCCTACCTTTCCTTTGTTGGACACGACGACTCCTCCCTCCAAACTTCACTCAGTTGTATGAGAACTTTAAAGAACCCATTCATTACTACTACGTGATGGGAGGGAGGAGGAGGAAGGAACTGGAGAAAAAGTTACAGATGCTCCGAACTTACTCATCGGATTAATGTCCCACATCTCCAAGTGAATTTGTACATCCTGAGCCTTCTGGTTCATGAACTTCAATGATCTAAAGGTGCAGATCGGAGACCACCTTGCAGCAAGTATCGAATTTCCCTGCAGCGCCCCTACAGGAGAAATGAAGCATCACATGGTGCGCATTACGGGGTTCTCAAGATACACTCTGTCCGGCCATTCTGGCAAATAGATGATATTTCTGAATGGAGGACCCTTTATTGGATGGTGCTCCCGTCTGGGTCATTTATTAATTTGACCCCTGGCGATGTAATTTCTGATTGGTGGAGGTGCCAGTTGTCGGATCCCCACCAACCATAAATTGAAGACGTGACGCCACAACTTTGATTGTACTTTATTAATAAAATAAAAGAATTGCTGTTTCCTGCGTGAGTTTTCTTGCAACAAATATTTTAAAAAAATCTGATTACTAATGCATGATGGAGCTTTATTATCATGTATCAGGACTGCTGCTCACTTTTCTGCCGTCTCACACCTTGTTTTGTCATAGGCAGATAATGCCTTCGCGATAAAGACTTATTAAAGGGGTGAGAGGATGCCAGATAATTTATTGCTGGCTGCATAATGAGTTAACTGAGAATCTGTGAGTGAGCTGCTTTAGACTTATTTGTCTTTTTTCTAAACACCTTTGTGCCAATGTGTGACCGCAAAAACATGGAACTTTGATGTGGTCATCAGTCATCTGAGAGGAGCTCGATAAAAGACAGATCAAAGAGATTAATAAAAACATCCTGTTTAAACCAGCTCACTCATAGATTCTCAGTTGACTCATTCTACAGTGAAACAAAGAGTGTGTAAAAGTAATAAGGGCCAAAATATGATTGAAACCCAAATGCAAAAGATATTTTCAACCAAAATTAATATATAAATTTAAGTTAAAAAAAAAGCCACGACAAGGTGTTTAAAGCATTATAAAGTTCAGATGACTGTAAAGTTACCGTTATCGAAATATGACCGACGCAGGCGATGTGCTATACTCACAAGTAGCCAGGGAACGTGTTACATCTACTCTGTGTAAAGTGACTACACATAACTTTAAGATTAAAAGTCCAACAGGAAAAATAAAGAATTCTGTCTGACATTGAAATGCACCATGTATATTAGGTCGTAGAGACACTTTGTGTTCCGCCACCTTCAAGGGGTGTAAATTGCACCAAAAGTGTGACACAAAAAAATTATCAATATTAAGTAATCAAAGAGGAGGGACAATGTAAATGTGTCTAACTATGCAGAAGACTCTAACTACTATAATACTGCCCCTGTGCACAAGAATATAACTACTGTAGCCTTTCCGGGGGTTTAGCTCTAGGATCGCTGTCTGGGTAGACAGAATGGCACGGAAACAGTTCATTCAGACAGCAGTTTGGTGAAAACTGGCCGCAACCAGTTTTATTAAAGTCCACAGCACACAGATAAAAACAAATCATAAACAGAAAACCTGGGCTTGTCTAGCCTCTAATTACACTTAGATAGATGGCCCTCTCTATCCGGGACCCAGACTCTACCAGTCTGTGCCCAAAACAACACATATGATATATGTTACCAGTATGGAGTTTCACAGACACTCCTCTTTATGTCTGAAGGCAACTCCAATGTCCAGACTTGAGAGAGGTCACCTCCTATTCAGTCGCTATTCGCACGGATTCTCACTGCGACTACTCCTGTGTCCGGGGTACTTCCTGCACCCAGACTGAGATAGCTCACACTCTTAGAGACTGCTTCCTTGTGCCAGGACACCTCCCTGTGTCCGGGCTAAAGACAGCTCCCACACTCTTGGAGACACCTTCTGTGCCTGGACCCCTTGTCCAGACTGAATGAGCTCTCTGACTGTGCTCCCAAGCACCTACTTCTGGCTTCCTAATCAAGACCTGAGTAGTTTCAGGCCTGTGCTGCAAGTGTGTGCTGAATGTGAGGTGTAGTGACCTTTCTCTACCACTAGGTTTACAAAGCCACACATTTCCCTTATACCTAGGCGAAATGCACACCCCATTCAACACACATTCCTTCACTGTCTCACATATCCCCTCCCTCTTCTCCAGACCGGAGGGCTGGTCATCCAGACCGGAGGGCTGGTCAACAATCCAACAGAGACAGTGAACTCTGGACCAGTCATGGCCCTCATCAGCTTCATCCTCACCACTGTCATAGCCAACATCAGTTTTCTCTTCATCTGAAGCATCCGCACTACCCTGTACCCTCCCAGGCCTATACTCTCTGCGGGCCTCGGGTATCCTGCACTGTTTCATCTTGACTTTAGTGCCAGCCTCAGTCTCGGTATAGTGGCTCACCAGATAAGTACGACCAGGCACGTCAGAACAGCTCTGCTGATTCTTCCTCAGAAACTTTCGTACCTCCTGTTTTTGGGGCACTGACCCTGTGTCACCAACTGTCACAGGAGGTATAGGGGTTTTCTCTAATTCCCCCTGAACTTTCTTTAGCACATCTACTTTCTTAAATATCAGTTGATTCATAAATTCTACCTCACAGAACCCAAGCGCCTCTGTCATGGTCTCTGACCATTCCGAGCCACACTGTTCAAACGATTAGCACTGTAGAGGGAGCTGATCGTTTTTCTTTGTCGGTACACATAATTTATCCTCTTCTGGTACAGGCTCACTTTGCATAAGACTCAGAGCTCTTACTTCTTTCTCCAGGAGATCCTCATGGCTACGCATCTTCTCCTGTAGTTGTTGGACGTCCTTTACGTCTTTGGCCCCTTCTTCAGGCTCTTCTGGTAGGACATGCTCAGAAGCCCTACCATCAGTTTTCTTTTCCACCACGTTCTGCATCCCATCTGAGCTCCCGTGTATCTGCAGCGGCAACGGAGCGACACATCGCCCCTCCCACTCACTGGGACGTGGTTCAAGTGTAGACTCCATGAAAATGCGCCTGAGCTCACCAAGGCCAACCCGAGGTCTCAAAATCTCATCTTGGGATTTATCCAGATCCTTTGGGTCGCTCGGGAACTCCGATGGCGCACCGGGCGCCGAATTTCCGGCCCGAGCTTCGCGAGTCGCAGCCACGGATCCGGACAGTACACCGTCCACGCCGCTGTCTCCGGCAGAAACATATTCCGGGGCAGAGTCATTCCCCACATCTTCAGTCTTGTTCCTCACAGCTTCACTTGAGACATCAGCCTCTGGTGAGGCACCTGGCCTGGTGTCCACCACTTCCATGGCTTTCTCCACCTCTGCAGCATCACCTTCAGAGTCCTTGGCCTGATGCAGATCCACACCATACATTGATAACTTCTCATTTTCAACAGCATCCACTTGTGCTGTGTTCAGTTTCAGAGTCCTGTCTTTCACCTTAGTCTTCGCCAGGGAACCGGCCAACTGTACAACATCTTCAGATGCCATCCTCCGTCCGACTGCAAGGTCAGCCTCAGCCTTCCTCTCAGGACTCTCAATCTCCTCTGCTACCATGCCTTCCTCACTTGCACTGGTTGCTTTATTGTCAACAGATGACTCACTATCACCACCACTATCCCTGTCTGACCCCCTTTTCTCAGCCACATCTGGCTCACTTTCAGGGTTATACAATTTATTCTCATTCACATCCTGCTCACTGTCAGGGTTATACAATTCATTCTCATTCACATCCGGCTCACTGTCAGGGTTATACAATTCATTCTCATTCACATCTTGATCTGGAACCTTAGTTAACATGTCATCCACAACATTAACTTCACCATCTGGTCCCTGGTTTCCCTCAGGTGGTCCCTCAAGTATGTGACTATGTGATAACCCCAGCACTATACTTCCATATAGCTCAGGTACCAGGAGCTGACTCACGACCTCTCCCTGGACTTCAGTGTCCCTATACAATAGGTTATTGTTCATGGCAGCATGAGGAAACCCTTCCTCAGAGCCAGGCTCTTGGGGAACCTCATTCAGAACAATTACATTCTCCTGTGCCGTTTTAAGAGTGGGGTCTCGCACCGGCTCACTCCCAAAATTGTCACAGGAGCCAGGCAGGTCAGGGACACTCGGTTCCCGAGAACCACCATCCTCGTCTCCCAACATCACCTGCAAAGAAATGTCATCTTTATCACGGTCATCATCAGTATCATCACTATTATGATTAGCATTATCATCATTATCAATATCAGCATCCTCATCATGGTCATCATCATTATCATGATCATCATTATCATTATCAATATTATCATGGTCATCATCATTATCACATAAGTTTAACGGCCCACTAGCATTGTGTTCCGCCCCTCGGGACTGCGCACCCTCAGTAGGAGCTTCATCACACTGTCCATCAGAAACATTTTTCCCCCAGAGATCCTTAGACCGGGGAAAGTCATTACCCAATATAACGGGGTGCACCAGGGTCTTCACTACCCCTACTTCATATGAAACCTCCCCGAGTTTGGGGACCAAGTCCACGGCAGTCTCTGGGTAGACTTTGGTGTCTCCATGGATGTACACCACACTCAGGTGCTTATCAGGGATGAAGTCCCTATCACTCAGGCTGTCACATACGGAAGTCACTGGACTCTCTGAGTCCAAGAGGGCCTGTGCTGGGCAGTCACTTACAACCACCGGGGACCCCTGTGGTCCAGTCTCTTCGGCTGAGGTGGACACACACACAGGTTCTGCGCAGAGAGAGAGGGATCTGCCATCATCACAACACATAGGCTCCCCCTCTATTGGACAGTTGGCTGCAATTTCACGCCAGCTCCAACACTGTCCATCACACTCTCCCACCCACATGTCCCCTCGGGCCTGAACCCGCTTATCAGCATACCCCATGTCCCCAACAGCTGGAACGCTCTTACCGCGAGAGTTCAGCGTCCGGGAACTCCGAAGTGACGACCTCTCAGACGGCTGTACCTCAGGAGGACGTGCTTGGGTGTAGCGGTCCACTATCACCTTTTCAACTCCATAATCAGGCCTGCTGACTGCAGACTCCCAACTGTATCTCCAGTCACGAACTCCCCTGGCACGGGCTGTCACCGTAACACCCAGCCGGGTAAGAATCGCCGCTTTCAACTTGGCATAGTCTTCGCTGTCCTGCTTGCTCAGGTCAGCCCAGACTTTTTGGGGTTCCCCAATCAGATAGGGTACGACCGCCATGGCCCATTCAGATAGTGGCAGATTCTCCTTCTCTGCCAGTCTCTCAAACCTAGTAAGATATACCTCCACATCATCACGAGGTGTCATTTTTCTCAAGGACCGTCTTACCGCCTTCTTTATAGCGGACAACGCCGGTGCCTTCACAACATTACTTCGGGACGCGGCACCGAAATCCTTTTTTGGTGCTGTCATCTGCTCAACAAATAACCGGTTATTCTCCTGCTGCTGCAGGAATTGCTGCTGGGCCTGCTGCATGTGCTGCTGGTGCTGCAGGCGCTGCTGCTCCATGCTTCGCTGGGCCTGCACCAGGTACTCAACGAGTTCCTCCATATTGCCGGACTCATCTGTCTCAATCACAGCAGTCTTATGTTGCACATTAACTTGCGCCATTTGTTCAAACAGCGCCTCCATGCTGTCAGATATCTCTGTCTTCACAACGGCAGACTTCAGTCAAGGCATACACACTACACAGCTTTTTTCCACAGAAAATTCAGCCTTGCTGTGCAAACACTTTTTTTTTTTTTTCCTTTGCAAAGTCTATTAGGGCTACTGTCTCTTTAAGACTGCTCCACAAACTTTTCTTTTGCTGCTGCACATTCCACAGTCATTTTCACAACAAGTTCAGCTTTGCTGTGCATACATTTTCTTTCTGCAGACCCTATCAGGGCCACTGTCTCTCCAAGACTGCTCCAAACAGACGTTTCTGCTGACACACACTTTTTTTTTTTTTTCTGCTGCTATTTCAATAGACTTCACCTTTAATGCTGTCTCTCGCCACTGTGCTGCATACACACTCCAGCACTAACTGTATCAGGCACTGCGCTGCCCCAGCATTCTCCACCAATTGTAGCCTTTCCGGGGGGTTTAGCTCTAGGATCGCTGTCTGGGTAGACAGAATGGCACGGAAACAGTTCATTCAGACAGCAGTTTGGTGAAAACTGGCCGCAACCAGTTTTATTAAAGTCCACAGCACACAGATAAAAACAAATCATAAACAGAAAACCTGGGCTTGTCTAGCCTCTAATTACACTTAGATAGATGGCCCTCTCTATCCGGGACCCAGACTCTACCAGTCTGTGCCCAAAACAACACATATGATATATGTTACCAGTATGGAGTTTCACAGACACTCCTCTTTATGTCTGAAGGCAACTCCAATGTCCAGACTTGAGAGAGGTCACCTCCTATTCAGTCGCTATTCGCACGGATTCTCACTGCGACTACTCCTGTGTCCGGGGTACTTCCTGCACCCAGACTGAGATAGCTCACACTCTTAGAGACTGCTTCCTTGTGCCAGGACACCTCCCTGTGTCCGGGCTAAAGACAGCTCCCACACTCTTGGAGACACCTTCTGTGCCTGGACCCCTTGTCCAGACTGAATGAGCTCTCTGACTGTGCTCCCAAGCACCTACTTCTGGCTTCCTAATCAAGACCTGAGTAGTTTCAGGCCTGTGCTGCAAGTGTGTGCTGAATGTGAGGTGTAGTGACCTTTCTCTACCACTAGGTTTACAAAGCCACACATTTCCCTTATACCTAGGCGAAATGCACACCCCATTCAACACACATTCCTTCACTGTCTCACACTACTATAATACTGCCCCCTATGTACAAGAATATAACTACTATAATACTGCTCCCTATGTACAAGAATATACTATAATACTGCCCCTGTGCACAAGAATATAACTAATATAATACTGCCCCCTATGTACAGGAATATAAGTACTATAATACTGCCCCCTATGTACAAGAATATAACTACTATAATACTGCTCCTACGTACAAGAATATAACTACTATAATACTGCTGCTATGTACAAGAATATAACTACTATAATACTGCTCCTATGTACAAGAATATAACTACTATAATACTGCCCCCTATGTACAAGAATATAACTACTATAATACTGCTCCTATGTACAAGAATACAACTACTATAATACTGCCCCCTATGTACAAGAATATAACTACTATAATACTGCCCCCTATGTACAAGAATATAACTACTATAATACTGCTCCTATGTACAAGAATATAACTACTATAATACTGCCCCCTATGTACAAGAATATAACTACTATAATACTGCTCCTATGTACAAGAATATAACTACTATAATACTGCCCCCTATGTACAAGAATATAACTACTATAATACTGCCCCCTATGTACAAGAATATAACTACTATAATACTGCCCCCTATGTACAGGAATATAACTACTATAATACTGCCCCCTATGTACAAGAATATAACTACTATAATACTGCCCCCTATGTTCAAGAATAAACTACTATAATACTGCTCCTATATACAAGAATATAACTACTATAATACTGCTCCTATGTACAAGACTATAACTACTATAATACTGCCCCCTATGTACAAGAATATAACTACTATAATACTGCCCCTATGTACAAGAATATAACTACTATAATACTGCTCCTATGTACAAGAATATAAGTACTATAATACTGCTCCTATGTACAAGAATATAAGTACTATAATACTGCCCCTATGTACAAGAATATAACTACTATAATACTGCTCCTATGTACAAGAATATAACTACTATAATACTGCCCCTATATACAAGAATATAACTACTATAATACTGCTCCTATGTACAAGAATATAAGTACTATAATACTGCCCCTATGTACAAGAATATAACTACTATAATACTGCCCCTATATACAAGAATATAACTACTATAAGACTGCCCCTATGTACAAGAATATAACTACTATAATACTGCTCCTATGTACAAGAATATAAGTACTATAATACTGCCCCTATGTACAAGAATATAACTACTATAATACTGCCCCCTATGTACAAGAATATAACTACTATAATACTGCCCCCTATGTACAAGAATATAACTACTATAATACTGCCCCCTATGTACAGGAATATAACTACTATAATACTGCCCCCTATGTACAAGAATATAACTACTATAATACTGCCCCTATGTTCAAGAATATAACTACTATAATACTGCTCCTATGTACAAGAATATAACTACTATAATACTGCTCCTATGTACAAGACTATAACTACTATAATACTGCCCCCTATGTACAAGAATATAACTACTATAATACTGCCCCTATATACAAGAATATAACTACTATAATACTGCCCCTATGTACAAGAATATAACTACTATAATACTGCCCCTATATACAAGAATATAACTACTATAATACTGCCCCTATGTACAAAAATACAACTACTATAATACTGTCCCTATGTACAAGAATATAGCTACTATAATACTGCCCCTATGTACAAGAATATAACTACTATAATACTGCCCCCTATGTACAAGAATATAACTACTATAATACTGCCCCTATATACAAGAATATAACTACTATAATACTGCCTCTATGTACAAGAATATAACTACTATAATACTGCTCCTATGTACAAGAATATAACTACTATAATACTGCCCCTATGTACAAGAATATAACTACTATAATACTGCCCTCTATGTACAAGAATATAACTACTATAATACTGCCCTCTATGTACAAGAATATAACTACTATAATACTGCCCCTATATACAAGAATATAACTACTATAATACTGCTCCCATGTATAAGAATATAACTACTATAATACTGCCTCCTAGCTGTGAGGTTGTGTTTTGTGGATCTCCTCATGTCTGGAGCAAGCCCAGGGAGGGGCCACCCTGGGCGGGGAAGCTCCCCAGGCAAGGCCCAGGCTTCCCGGCCTACACTAAGACAAGCCTCCCAGGCCTCTCCTAATGGGAATGTTAATCCCAGAGCCACTGTCAGACCAGTGAATGCAGCGAGCCAAAGCTGCAACAGTTCTGTGAAGGAGGAAAAAGCCGTCAGTAAAGTTTTGGGAGGAAAACCTTCTCCAAGTCCAGCAAAGAAGCAAGAAGGAAAAGTGTCGGTCAGTGATGGGTTACAGCACAATGTGAAGTCAGGTAACTCCCCAGTCAGCAAGCAGATCCTGCCAGGTGCACAGGTGAGATCAGCCCCAGCTGTGCAGATCACCTCTCCTGCTCCCAGGCAGAGACGGACGTCTTTGGAAAGACAAACCATCCAGGAGAACTTACAGCAGCATGGCAGTATGGCGCGGTCAGGACGTACACGGTCGCAGTCAGGTGGCAGCGATAAACCTGCTGCGGAGCCTGCATCCAGCCAAGGAGCCACAAAACCATCTGTGGTGGAACCGCACAGGACTGTGTTCAGAAGCCCTGTACCCGTGGTGAAGACTAAAGCTGTGGAGCCGGCGCATGCACCCGAGCTGCAGCTAGCGGATGAGATACCGGGACTGGTCAGAAAACTGGGTGAGTTACAGCAGCAAAAAAAAGCGCTGCAAATGGAAGTAGACTTTATCTATACCCTAAAGTCCACTAATCCTGCCTGTAATGATGCATATGACCTGAGACTGAACACACTGGGTGTACAGCTGGCTAGTGTTGTGCAGGACATTGAGTCTGTGATGGAGGGCATGGGGCCCCTGGCAGAGACCTACAGGAACCGGGAGCGGTTCGCCTCCTATAAGCAGGGCTGTGCTGTAGAGACCAGGACCCCTGATGTTCAGGACGGGACCCCCCAGCAGCAGACACGGCCAGTGTTACAGGCTGCCCGCTTCTGCTTCCAGGAGGGAAAACAACCGCAGCAGCAAGCAGCGAAGTGTGAACAGGAGCATACACTTCAGACTCCAGCAGAGGCACCACAGGTCCCAGAGTGCCCCACACAGGAGCAGGACAGTATATGTGAGACTGTTTGTGCTGATGAGGCTGAGGCAGCTGAGTGTGAACAAGAACATAAACTTCAGACTCCAGCAGAGGCACCACAGGTCCCAGAATGCCCCACACAGGAGCAGGACAGTATATGGGGGACTGTTTGTGCTGATGAGGCTGGAGCACAGACTGTGGCTGGTGATGCTGTGCCCATGGGGTCGGGGGTTGGAGGGGTTTCACATTCTGCAATTGACGTGACACTGTCTGATGATAATGATGCTGCTAATGATAATGTGCATGATATGTGTGACTATCCCCCTTTACCATCTAGTCCACAAGGTGTGACAGCCCCCCCTGCTGCAGGCCCTCTCCCTGTCAGTCGGCCCAGTGTGACCCGGCAGGTGCCCCCCAGGAATGCCTGGAGCCGCGGCGCCCCATCCTTCACTTCCAGCGCCAGGTATACCGGCCAGACATTCAAGCGCATTAATGTGGTACGGTTTAAATACTTAGGTGCCAAGGAGGATCTGACACAATGCAGGTATGTGGTGAGAGAGCTGCTCTGCGGCCAGATGGGGTTTGAGGTTAATCAGATACTGGCGGTGTCTAATCTTCAGGACAGGCAGGGCTATGAGGTCAGCTTCAAGCTCATGTCCGACCTGGACAGATTCTGGGCCAGTTACCCCAAGTTCAGGGATGCTGAGGGCTGGAATAAGTTTATGATGGTTCCTATCTCCAGGCCGGACACAGTCACAGTAAATGTCACCTTCTGGAATGAGGCCGTTCCCCCACAGGACATCGAGGTGTGGCTCCGGAGACACTGTGACCTTGTCTCTGGACTCACCAAGGTCAGAGATGAGGATGGTATCTGGACAATGGGGTGGAAAGCTTTAGTGAAACTTCAGCAGTATAATAACATCACTGCCCACTTACCCAACTCCTTCTTCATTGGGAGGGAGAAGAGAATATGTTATTATCCCGGGCAGCCCAGAAAGTGCTTCAAATGTGGTGGGAAGGGTCATCTGGCTATCACTTGTACTATGGTGAAGTGCAGTCTGTGTGGGGCAATCGGCCATGTTGCTGCAGACTGCCGGGACGTGAGGTGCAACCTCTGTGGTCAGATGGGCCACGCTCACAGGGACTGTCCAGACGCCTGGCACAACATCTGCAGAGTCTTCCCTGATGAGGATGTGATGGCAGGGGCAGAGGCTCAGGAGGATGAGGATGTGGTGATAGGGGCGCATGGGGAGGAGGATTCAATGTCAGGAGAGATGCTGACCAGTACAGATGCCCACCAGGAGACCACTCATGTAACACCAGAGCAGGAGGGTGCAGAGGGGAACATGGAGGTCGTCCCTCAGGTCCAGCAGCCTCAGGTAGCCCTCCCTTCAGCATCACTGTCTGTATCTGATGACTGGAGCAGTAATCATAACAAAAGAAAGAAAAAGAACACGTCCTCCCGTAAACCTGAGGCAAAATATGACACCGGTCAGAGTGCAAGTAAGAAGGCTCCAAATCCTGCAGGTGTGATGGTCATGTCCAATAAGTATGCAATTTTATCAGAGTCCAACGATGACAATTATGAGAAAGAGTTGAGGAAAATTGATGCTGAGTGTGACAGGGACATAGAGGACCATCCCCCGCCAAAGCGGAAGCAATTATCTGTAGACCCTCAGGTAGAGTCTGACATGGACACCAGTGGTGGACAGAACATCTCTAACTCATGATGATGGCTGTTTCTCTGCTCCTTCTATATTTGTTGTGATGGCGGGGTTCTCATTAACACTGACCTTCAGTAATGTCAACAGTATTAAGGCGAGGAGGACTAGACAAGCGGTGTATGAACATCTCACATATCTGGACACAGATGTCATCTTCCTGCAGGAGACACGACTGACATCTCTGGGGCTTATGAGAGAGGCTGAGAGGGAATGGCGGTCCGGTCCATCTTTCTGGTCGCTGGCTGTGGAGCCTTATGCCGGGGTCGCTGTCCTGTTTAACACCAATGATGTGACTGTGCATAGGATGACGGAGGTGGTCATGGGTAGATGTCTGGTCCTGGAAGTCACTATCCATGGTAGGCGACTCCGGCTTATTAACATCTATGGGCCACAGACGGTGACTGACAGGATCCAGCTGTTTAATGACGTCAAGCCTTACCTCTTCACTTCTCTTCCAGTGGTGATGGCGGGGGACTTTAATGCCATACTGACATCAGGTGACAGCTCTTCAGGCAGGACAGTGACCAGGGACGGAAAGGTCCTACATAACATCATAACGCAGGCTGGACTGACTGACGTTTTCACACAGGGAGGTCGACAGCCAAAATTCACGTATTCATGTTCCAACAGGAGCAGTAGGATAGATTTTGCTTTTGTGAGTCCTACTGAGGCTGTCGGCACCCTAAGTGAGAAGGTCGTCCCTTACTCTGATCACCTCGCCTTGTGCTTTTGTCTGGGGACCTCTAACCATCCGGACATTGGTAGAGGGTTGTGGAAGCTCAATTCCAGTCTTCTGGATGATGCCTATGTTCAGAGTCGTGTCCACTCCCTTATCCAGCTTCATCTAGACAGGATTGACTTCTATGACAACATGACCGACTGGTGGGAGGACGTCAAGGAGGATATCAGATCCCTCTTAAAGAGACTGTCAGTTAATAAAGGGAGGAATAAGTACAGCCAGTACCTAAAGCTGCGCAAAGAATTGGAGTCACTGTATTCGGCGGGTGGGGATGACAAAGTGAAGATCGACCGGCTGAAATCTGAGATAAGGCAGTATCAGTATAGCCGGTATACCTCTCTGGTTCTTGAACGGGATTATGGGTCCTTAGGGGCCCCTGATCCCTTTGAGAATTGCAGGGAGAGGGTGGCCAAAAAAGACGGATTTTGGTAAGAACTTACCTGTAAAATCTTTTTCAGCGAAGGAAGGAAAGGAGACACACTAGTAATGACTAGTGGGTAGGCGGAGCCCAGATAGGATTGACACCTCAGATTAAAAAGAGTGTTGACCGGCCCCTCCAGCTCGGGCTCCTCCTACTCCTGCTTCTTCAGTCGTACAAAAGCTTAAGGAAGAGCAAATATCACCAGCGGAGCAACATAACCCCTTCTGAAGGACTTCAGAGAAAAAGCAAGAATACAGGTTATGCATGCATGTAGGCAAAAAAACACACAGTTCCAGGTACTACTCACTGGACCTGACCACCGCGATGAGCTGGCAATGCTGGAAAGGAGCCGTAGCGTGTCAACCTCAGTCCAGATAATCGCTATCAGAAGAGGGTCACGCCGCAACTGAAAACACATCAACACACTTCTGCCATGGGCGGGTGCTGTGTCTCCTTTCCTTCCTTCGCTGAAAAGGATTTTACAGGTAAGTTCTTACCAAAATCCGTCTTTCAGCAGCAGAATGGAAGGAAAGGAGACACACTAGTAATGACTAGTGGGACGTCCCAAAGCAGTTCAAAAATTAAGGGTGGGAATATAACCAAGAAAAAACAGGCAGAATCCCAACAACCTTGGTAAATGCGCAACAGGCGCCAAATACAAGTTAACTAGAACTTTACACTACAGCCGCCTGTAGGACCCTGCGTCCTAAGGCCGCATCAGCGGAAGCACTGACGTCCACCTTATAAAACTTTGTAAACGTGTGGACGGAGCGCCAAGTCGCCGCTCGGCAGAGCTGAGCTGCCGAAGCCCCTTGATGAAAGGCCCACGATGAGGCCACAGCCCTCGTGGAATGAGCACGAATCTTAATCGGGCAAGGTTCGCCTTTAAGTCGGTAAGCTTCCAAAATGGCTGACCGAATCCAACGAGCTATAGAGTCCTTGGAAGCTCGTTGACCACGTCGACGACCTGCTGGAATCACAAACAAGGAGTCTGACTTCCTAAAACCTTGAGTAACAGACAAATAGAACTTCAAGGCCCGCACTAAATCCAATGTGTGCAAAACCCGTTCCTTTGCATTCCTCGGGCCCGGGCAAAGTGAAGGCAAAACAATATCCTGGTTAACATGGAATTGCGACACTACCTTAGGTAGAAAGTCGCCCCGTGTGCGAAGCACTACTCGATCCGGGTAAAATTCCAGGAAAGGAGGCGAGCAAGAAAGAGCCGCCAACTCAGAAACCCTTCTCAAAGAAGTGACTGCGACTAGGAAGGCAACCTTCCAAGAAAGCAAAGAAAGGTTAGCAGAATCCATTGGCTCAAAAGGCCCATGCTGAAGAGCCTCCAGGACAAGGTTGAGCCGCCAAGGAGACACAGGTGCCTTCCGCAGCGAAAACTGACGGGTTACCCCGCGAAAAAAGGAGCGCACGTCCCTACGCGAGGTGATAACTTTCCGGAACAACAGGGACAGGGCAGAAACCTGACCCCTCAGGGTGCTAACTGCCAAACCCTTGTCCAGCCCGTACTGTAGAAAAGCCAACAGATTGGGAATGGAAAAAATCCTCGGGTTCCCTGAAGAACCCAAACACCACGAGAAGAAGGCTTCCCAGGTCTTGTGGTAAATTCTAGTAGTAGCCGGACCTCTGGCAGCTCGCAGAGTGGCAATGACTTTGGCTGAAAAACCTCTACGGGTCAGTATTTCGGTCTCAAGAGCCACGCCGTCAAACGCAGAGACTTCAAGTCCGGATGACGGATAGGACCCTGGGTTAACAGGTCCGGGCGAAGAGGAAGTGGAAATGGCGGTGCTGCCAAAAGCGACACCAGTGTCGAGAACCACGTCCTCCTTGGCCAATCTGGGGCTATCGACATAGCCGGGATTCTCTCCAGTCTGATCCGACGCAGCACCAGAGGAAGTAAGGATATCGGCGGAAACACATAGATTAGCTCGAATCGGTCCCACGGGGCCACCAGAGCATCCACCGCCACAGCCTTCGGGTCCGTGTACCTGGACATGAAGGTCGGCAACTTGGCATTGGACCTGGATGCCATCAAATCCACTTGGGGAACTCCCAAAGGGAGCACAGCAGTGCAAAGATCTCCGGATGAAGACTCCATTCTCCGGGATCCATCTTCTCTCGACTGAGGAAGTCCGCCGTGGTATTCTGAACTCCTGGAATGTGAATCGCAGAGATGGCTGGTACTCTGTCCTCGGCCCAATTCAGGATCCGAGACACTTCCACCATGAGCCTGGAACTCCTCGTCCCGCCTTGGTGGTTGATATACGCGACCGCCGTTGCGTTGTCTGTCTGCACTCGGACTGGTAGACCGCTCAAAGGGACCGTCCAGTGTTGGAGGCAAAGGAAAATTGCCCTCAATTCCAAGATGTTGATCGGTAGAACAGACTCTTCCGATGACCATACTCCCTGAACCCAGAGATCGTTCCAGACAACCCCCCAGCCCGTCAGGCTGGCATCGGTGGTTATGACCGACCACCTCGGAGGAAGGAAAGACTTCCCCAGTGATAACGTTCCTGGACGTGACCACCAACTTAGGGACTCTCGCACCCTGCGAGAGATGAGGATACTGCGATCCAGTGCAATCTGCGATCGATCCCAATGACTCAGAATGAGCCTTTGGAGGTCTCTGGAATGAAACTGGGCAAACGTAAGTGCTTCCATGGAAGCCACCATCAGACCTAAAAGGCGCATACACTTCCGAAGGGACATTGCTGTCGAAGACTTCATAGTCTGTACATGTCGAAGGAGACATGCCAGCTTGTCTGGAGGTAGGGACACCACTGCCCATACCGTGTCGAAATGCATCCCCAAAAACAGGATTGACTGCGACGGTTCCAGAGACGACTTCTCCCAATTGACCAGCCACCCGAAGTCCTCCAGGAGCTGAAGGGATAGATTGCGAGCCGTCACCGCCTCCTCCTTTGAGGACGCCACAATCAAAAGGTCGTCCAGATAGGGAATAATCGTGACTCCCTGTCTTCGAAGAATTGCCATGAGAGGCGCTAGAATTTTTGTAAAAACTCTGGGCGCTGAAGCCAAGCCGAATGGCAGGGCCACAAATTGGTAATGGTCCTGACCTATGGCAAAACGAATGAAGCGCTGGTGAGCCCTTCCGACGGAAACATGCAAATAAGCGTCGCGAATGTCGATTGACACCAGAAAGTCGTTCTGCGACAGGGTTGCCACAACGGAGCGAAGTGACTCCATGCGGAATTTTTGGGTGTGGACATGCTGATTCAATCTTTTGAGATCCAGAATAGGACGAAATTTGTCCTCTTTTTTGGGGACCACAAAGAGATTTGAATAAAAACCTTTTCCCCGGTCCTCTGTCGGAACCGGTATTACTACACCCTTCTGCAGAAGGAATTCCACCTCTCGCAGCAGAGCGGTAAATAGCTCGGGCTCTGACGGAATGCGAGACTGGCAAAAACTGTCCGGGGGTCGAGAAGAAAACTCTATGAAATAGCCTGCCGACACAACTCGCGTTACCCAGGAATCCGGAACGCGGGAAATCCAATTCGCCTTGAATTGGAGCAGGCGACCCCCCACTCGAGAGCCCTCGAGTGAGGACCTGGCGTCAGTCTGCCTTGGCGGGCTTCTTGTCAGTTTCCCGCTTGTCTTGACGGAAACTTTGTTTCCAAGGGGTGCGGGATTTCTGAGAAGACTTCTTTCCCGAAAAAGAGGGACGATCCGATCCCCAAGAAGACTGACCGGATCGTCCCCTAGACCGAAAATACCGCTGACCATTACCGGCACTAGGTCTGCCAGACGTAGAAGCCATAGCCCTTCGCTGTGGTAAAGCCGCTTCTTTAGCCTTTGCCTTGGCAATCAGCTCTGCTTGTAGGCTAAAGACAGTAAACCCTGCTTGGAAACCGCGTCCCCGGTCCACTGTCTAAGCCACAGTGCTCTTCGGACTGTGACCGCTGAGGATTGCGTCCTGGATAATAATGACGCAGTATCCAGACCTGCATCACAGCTATATCGGGCTGCAGTCTCCAATAAATCGAGAAGTCCATCTATCTCGGATAATGGAGATCTATTTTGCAACGCCTTCCGTAAACGGACCAACCAGCACAGGATGGATTTCGCCGCCATCTCCATTTTTCTGTCTAGCGGCTCTTGCAGACTCGCTTTCCCTTTAACCGGAAGCAATGAGGATTTACTAAGCTGGGATAAAGGAACATCCACTTCAGGAGAAGGAATCCAATTATCCGTCAATTCCGTTGAACACGGATATAATGCTTCAAAGAACTGTGTCCCTTGAAAACGTTTATCTGGACACAGACGTTCCTTCTCCACTACCGTATTAAGCTCTTCCAGAGCCGGTAATGTTGACCGCGACTTATGGTACTCCTGGTACATGCGGCCCGACTTACCAGGCCGTGTAGTTACCTCCTCCGGTAACTGTAACGCCTCTCTCATAGCTTCAATTAAAGCCTCTGTTCGGCTCACAAGAGAGAAAGAATGTCCCTGCCGATCCTCCTTATCCGAATCGGATAACTCCCCTTCTGAGTTTGAAGGAGAACCCTGTCCGCATTCCATATCAGATACCTCTGATTCGCTACGCGGAAAAGATGGCACCGGCCTGCGCCGCTTCCTGTCATGAGAGGATCTAGCTGACACCCACTGACCTAAAAGATCAGACAAGCCATTAATTGACTGAGCGATGGCATCTAATTTAGTATCGCTTGATGCCGTCGAAGTCTGCGTATCAGATACTTGCGACTGATCCTGTAGCGGATCTGGCAGATGGTCCGCACCTTCCGGACCCTGAACCGACATGTCAGCAGTAAATGGCAGGTCAAAACCCTGTTAGTAACTGGAAACAGTGTGGTTACTAAGCAGACTGAGCAAGTACGCTGAAGGGTTAAAGCTCTTAAAGAAGAGAGTTACCCCAGCTATCTCTCAGTATATAAATAACCTCCTGCGTTCTGATCCCTACCGGGTAGAACCTGCGGCGGTTATTGCTGAAAGGGTTAACCCTTCATAGGGGTTAATGCCGCCAACTCCCCACAACTCCCTATATAAAATAAAAGGAGTGTGCGAGTCCCAGGTCTCTATAAGAGAACGCGGCTGCAGATAAACGCTATCTGACACTTGGAACACAGATAGGTTCTGCGCTGTGGGGTGATGATATTCACTCACCCAGCTGGCCTCGGTGAAAGTATACCTTAAATAGGAGGAGCGGAGCATGAGGAGCCCGGAGCCTCTGTAATGGCCGCCGCGCTGAGAGAAGCCGGAAGAGAAGGACAGTGAAGCTGCAGTCTCCTCAGAGCGATTCCTGTCACAAAAAGAGCGGGAAGCGTGAAGCCACGCCCCCCTCCGGCTTCAAAAAAGAGCGCGAACTCCTCGCTCTCTGCTCTCCTCTGTCCTGCAGGTATCTGCCTGCGGACATAAAATACAGTCACCAAACATGTCATCTAATACATGTACCAGCGGCTGCCGCAGCAGCTGCTGAGAGCACACACACATTCACATAAAAATGCCGTACTCACCAGCCGAGCGCCACAGGGACCACCAGAGGTTTGTGGCGCTGTGCCCATCGCTTCCCCCCCCGGGCGGGGAACGCCGTGACCCCCGATGTGCGGTTTGCGTCCCCGCCAGGGAAGCCATCCTCATCCCCCAGGGCCGGCAGGTTCTGCAGGGACCACCATACAGGGTATTACAGATCGCCAAGGGAGAGGTGGGGGTCCAGCAGCGCTGAGACCCCTGAGACCTCTAGACCACTTCTGGTGATCCAAGTCTCTTGTCCGATAAAAATAATAAAGTTTTCTGAGGAGCTGCTTCCAGCAGCGACCATCCTCTGGACCTCAAATTTTAGACTGAAGAAGCAGGAGTAGGAGGAGCCCAAGCTGGAGGGGCCGGTCAACACTCTTTATAATCTGAGGTGTCAATCCTATCTGGGCTCCGCCTACCCACTAGTCATTACTAGTGTGTCTCCTTTCCTTCCATTCTGCTGCTGAAAATGGTCACAGGTCTCATTGACTCCCAGGGTGTATTGCAGGATTCACGGGAGGGTATCCTGGAGGTGGTGAGATCTTACTATGCTGACTTGTTTCAGAGGAAAGTTTTGGATAAAGATAAGATGACTCAATTCTTGGAGGCAACTCCAGTGCCTGATACTAATGATCTGGACTTTTCTCCTTTGACAGCAGAATTAACGGTGGAGGAGGTTAAGGAGGCTATTGATAAATTATATCTGAAGAAGGCACCAGGTCCAGATGGTATAACAGCAGAATTCTATAAGAAATTCAGAGACCTCCTGGCTCCAATCCTCGTGGATGTGTATAGAAATTGTCTAGAAAATCACCTGATGCCTCCATCCATGAGAGTGTCCTCGTTAATTCTGCTATCTAAAGGTAAAGAGCCGAGCGACATCAAGAACTGGAGGCCGATTGCCCTCTTGAATGTAGATAGGAAGATTCTAGCAAAGATCCTATTTTCTAGATTAGTCTGTTTGTCCCCGGCACTGTTGGCAGGCTCTCAGTTTGGCACAGTAAAAGGGCGGAACATCTCTGGAGCAGTCATCTCGATACGAGAGATGTTTGAGAGATGTAAAGCTCTGCGGTGTGGGAGATATGTTGTTAGTCTGGACCAGGCTAAAGCCTTTGACAGGGTTGATCATGACTATCTGTGGGCCACTTTGTCAAAGTACGGTATTCCGGGACAATTTGTGAATTGGCTGAAGACTTTGTACAGAGAGGCGGTGAGCTTTCCTCTGATTAATGGTTGGCAGGGTGACATTTTTGGAGTTGGGGCTATAATACTGCTCCTACGTACAAGAATATAACTACTATAATACTGCTCCTATGTACAAGAATATAACTACTATAATACTGCCCCTATGTACAAGAATATAACTACTATAATACTGCCCTTATGTACCAGAATATAACTACTATAATACTGCCCCATGTAGAATATAACTACTATAATGCTGTCCCTATGTACAAGAATATAACTACTATAATACTGCTCCTATGTACAAGAATATAACTACTATAATACTGCCCCCATATGTACAAGAATATAACTACTATAATACTGCTCCTATGTACAAGAATATAACTACTATAATACTGCCCCTATGTACAAGAATATAACTACTATAATACTGCCCCTATGAACAAGAATATATCTACTATAATACTGCCCCTATGAACAAGAATGTAACTGCTATAATACTGCCCCTATGTACAAGAATATATCTACTATAATACTGCTCCTATGTACAAGAATATAACTACTATAATACTGCTCCTATGTACAAGAATATAACTACTATAATACTGCCCCTATGTACAAGAATATATCTACTATAATACTGCCCCTATGAACAAGAATATATCTGCTATAATACTGCCCCTATGTACAAGCATATAATTCATTGTTTTTACATTGTAACCCCTCTGAGCCCTTTTATCAATAATCTTCATTGGCTGAGAACCCTTTTGTACTTGGATGTAAATGTTTCGCCTACTGGTTTTTGCAGAGTCACTTATTCTGCATATGAGGTGGAGTACGTCGGCACATTTATGCTGTGTATATATATATATTTATTTTTTTTACTGTACAATCTTATCTTATCAAACAGTAATTTAGTCAAACAACCAACTTCTGTCTCTATTTAACCAGTTATAGTAGATACTTAAAAGTATTATGGCCCCCGGACCCACTAGTAATTTTATAGCTGTGATTTTGCCAATAAAAACTGCAGCTTCTCCTGGATGATCTAAATAAAGTTTATTGAGGAGCGTGCTACGCGTTGTAAAACTTTCTAATACGTTATATGTCCCAGTTTGGTCTCTGAGATGTAGTATCAGGGCCCACGGCTACTGGCACAGCAGTGTTTGCTGAAGTTCGTCCATAGGGATCTGTGTGCACATTTCTTAGCTGTGGACGTATTGTTTTAGCTACAGTTCACACTGTGAATGCTGTTCTGGTAGGGGCATACATAGAAATCATGGGGCCTCATAGCAGTAGTTCTAAGTGGCCCCCTCAACCCCCAAAAAAATATAACGGGGGGGGGGGGTCACAGAAGAGCATAGTCTTGTAACTTTGCAGCTCTTACAAAGTAATTTTCCTACTATTGAAGCCCCTAGATTCCCCTTTCATTGACCCCATAAGATATGATGACAATGAAAGTGCCACCCCTAACACGGTATAATACCCTAACAGTGAATTCTTCCAAAGTACCCTTCACCAGCACAGTATGATAACGCTACTGTACCCCAATGGCAAAGTATGGTGACCCCAACACAATGTTGCCCAAATGTGACCCTAACACAGCCATCCATATAGTATAATAGCCCCAATACAAGCCTCCACACAGCAAGACGGCGCCAACTTAACCCTCCGCACTGTATGATTGTCCTTACTAGCCCTCCAAACAGCATAATGGTCCCCACACAGCACTCCAAACAGGATAATGGCCCCGATACAGTATGACAGACCCCACGCAAACCTTCAGAATGTATAATTGCTTGCATACAGTATAATGCCCCCTTCATAGTCCTCCAAACAGTACAATGTACCCCCACATTGCCCTGCAAACTGTATAATGGGCCCCCCCCACATAGCTCTGAAAACAGTATAATGGCCCCCACAAAGCCCTCCATAAAATAGAAAGGCTCCCACATAGCCCACCATATAGTATAATGGCCCCCACATAGCCCTCCAAATAGTATAATCGTCTCCACATAGCCCTTCTATCACTATAATGGCCCCACACATAGCCCTTCAAATAGTATAATGCCACACCACATAGACTTCCATATAAAATAATGGGCCGAACACAGCCCTCCATATAATATTATGGCCCTCACATAGACCTCCAAATATTATAATGGCCCCCACATTGCTTTCCATATAGTATAATGAGCCCCACATTACCTTTCATGTAGTATAATGCTCTCCACATTGTCATCTATGTAGTATAATGGGTCCCACATAGTCCTTCATGCAGTAAAATGGGCCACAGATTGTCCTCCATGTAGTATAATGGCCTCACAATGTCCTTCATGTAGTATAATGGACTCCACATTGCCTTCCATGTAGTATAATGCGCCCCACATTGTCTATGTAGTATACTGCACCCCACATTGTCCTCCACATAGTATAATGGGCCCCCCATAGTCAACCATGTACTATAATGGGTCACACATAGTCCTTCATGCAGTATAATGGGCCCCACATTGTTCTCCATGTAGTATAATGGCCTCAAATTGTCCTCCATGTAGTATAATGACCCCCACATTGTCACTGCGATGAGACATCAGATTTTGGACACCGAGGGAGAATAACGGAGGAAAGAGCGTCAGTTGTCAGCTCCCTCTTTCATCATTGCGTTCAACTGTATTGGCATCCAGGATGCCAATAAAGTTGAACGTGCGATGTTAGGAGGGGGCCGGATGCCTGCACTGCGCCTTAACTCATGGGCCCCATAGCAGCCGCGTGGTCTGCCGCCATTGGATGTTAGTAGAGTATAAGACATTATGGAACCCATGACCTGTACAAGATAAATAAAGCAATTTACTACACTTTAGGACTTTCTGACCCTAAATGCAGCTTGAACATCTGCAGTGCCATGGGACCTAATGTTTGACTGATAATTAGATATTCTGAATTATCTTCTGGTCGTAGAAAGATATAAAACATACGGTACTTTTAAAGATATAACAAAATTACTAAAAAAAATAAAATAAAAACACCCCGACTCCCTAAACAGGTTTTTGTCACAAAACTTAAGTGTAACATTTTTGTGCAACTTGTAGATGAGTTAATTGTTAAAACTTTTGGTGGTTTTAGGCCAACTCCAGCATTTTAGAAGATTGGTAGAAGCCTAGTTGGGAGAAGGGCCCGAGTTCGACAAATTCATTATAATTTAAGTCACAAAAGTGGTATAATTTACAACAGAATTGCATTCCAGTAGTTAAGGGGCCATTCCCAATTTATCTCTTGAGCAGCTCACAGCTTTGCAGTCTCCTTACTACCTCATTGCTGACAGGGTGGACTCACCTCCTCCTTGAGTGACAGTTCTAGTGAGTAGCAGCGCAGTAATATTAGTAGAACTATAAAGCTCAGCACAAGTTCTGTTGGAAAATGTTTGGCTATCAGCAGTTTGTTCTGTAGTCTACACTGCTATCACTATATTTTCACACTGAGAAAACAGGGCATTGGAACAAGTGCACAGTTCAGGACAGTGAGAGCCCAGGTGCCGGGCACTGTGATTTCTGTGATTTTACAGGCCTGAGAAGAGCAGCTCATCAGGAGCTGAGAGGGAGGGAGGTGAGCAGATAACTGCAGTATAGAAATCAATGGGCTGGAGAAAGCTGACTGGGATGTTATGAGTTAACTCATCTCCTGAAATATAACTACTACGAACACCTGGCCATGCTAGTGGCTGAGATCAATGGAAAAAGCTGTACTGTTATGTTTTGGTAACTGAGGAGTGCAGGCAAAAAATGCAATACACCAGAGCAGTTAGAATCTATGAGATTGCAGTACCCTGACTAACCACCACAACTAGAGGCAGCCGTGGAGCGTTCCTACGTTGGTCCTAGACGCCTCGTCACAGCCCGAGAAACTAACTACACCTAAAGATAGAAATAGGAAAGCCATCTGCCCCGGAGCAGATCCCCAAAGAACATAGAAAGCCCCCAAACATGTAATGGCTGTTAGACAAGAAGAAATACTGACACAGACAGAAAATAGCATGAGCAAACGCTGGGGCCCAAGCTAATCTAAACAGAAAAGGACAGGAAGGGTACTTACTGCAATCCCAAAAAACCCAGCAAAGCACCAACTCTACTAATTTCAAAAACACCTGAGATCACACGACCTCCACCACCTAAATTAGTTCTCTGGTGCAACAAAACCAAAACAGCAGCCACTGAAGAAACTGGAAAAAGCAAAAGTACAAACATCAGTGGCTGAACTAAACTGAGAGGGCAAAAGCCCCCGGAGGGGACCCAGAAGCCCCCACGGAAGTGCAGGACAAAATGCAAAAATAAAGCACAAAAACAAAATGAAGAAAATGTCTTATCTGTTAGCAGGAGATGCAGACACGACACAGCAGGCTACAAGGGAAACAGGAATCATGGAGTGAGACCAGAACAATTGATCACCGGCAACCCTGATGGGAAGGCGACTCCCTTATATAAGACCAGTCAGTAACACCTGATTCCCACTCCTCACAATCTTCACTGGACAGTCCAGTACCGCTTGTAACCACCAGAGGGAGCCTCTGCTCAGAACTCATTTCAAGTCCATTCACAACAGTACCCCCCCCTTGAGGAGGGGTCACCGAACCCTCACTTGAGCAACCAGGTCGGTCAGGATGAGTTCTATGAAACGCACGGATGAGTCTCCTAGCATGGATGTCCGAAGCAAACACCCAAGAATTGTCTTCCTGACCATAACCTCTCCACTTAACCAAATACTGGAGTTTCCGTCTAGAAAAACAAGAATTCAATATTTTCTCAACCACATACTCCAGATTGCCCTCAACCAAAACAGGGTCAGGAGGCACAGTAGTAGGAACCACTGGCTCAACAAACCTCTTCAACAAGGACTTGTGGAACACGTTATGGATCTTAAATGTCCCTGGAAGAAGCAAACGAAAAGAACATGATTAAGAATCTCCATGATCTTACAAGGTCCAATGAACCTAGGCTTAAATTTAGGAGATGCCACTCTCATAGGAATATTTTTTGAGGACAACCAGACCAAGTCCCCCACTTTAAACCGAGGACCATCAGTCCTATGCCGGTTAGCAAACCGCTGGGCCCTCTCCTGAGAAAGGGACAACCTCTCCACTACCTGGTCCCAAATCTGTTGCATACGCTCCACAACAGAGTCAACACCTGGACAGACAGAAGCCTCCGTCTGTCCTGAAGAAAATCGAGGGTGAAACCCAGAATTACAGAAAAATGGAGACATCAAAGTGGCAGAGCTAGCCCTATTATTAAGAGCAAACTCAGCCAAAGGCAAAAAAGAGACCCAGTCATCCTGATCAGCAGACACAAAGCATCTTAGATAAGTCTCCAATGTCTGGTTTGTTCTCTCAGTTTGACCATTGGTCTGAGGATGAAACGCCGAGGAGAAAGACAATTGAACACCAAGTTTAGAACAAAAGGTCCTCCAAAATCTGGAAACAAACTGGACTCCTCTGTCAGACACAATGTTCTCAGGAATGCCGTGTAAACGAACCACGTGCTGAAGGAACAAAGGCACCAATTCAGAGGAGGAAGGCAACTTAGGTAATGGCACAAGATGTATCACCTTGGAAAACCTATCACAAATCACCCAGATGACGGTCATTCTCTGAGAAACAGGGAGGTCGGAAATGCAATCCATAGAGATATGGGTCCATGGTCTCTTGGGCACAGGCAATGGCATCAACAAACCACTAGAGCGAGAGCAAGGCTTGGAGCGAGAGCAAGTCCCGCAGGACTGCACAAATTCCCTGACATCACGAGACAAGGTAGGCCACCAAAAGGACCGACTAACCAAGTCTCTGGTACCAAAAATTCCGGGATGACCGGCCAGCGCGGAACAATGAATCTCAGACATCACACTCTTTTTCCACTGGTCCGGGACAAACAATTTCCCAACAGGGCAGCGCTCGGGCTTATCCTCCTGACACCCCTCCAGAGCCAGTCTCAAATTGGGCGAGATGGCGGAAAGAACTATACCCTCTTTCAAAATAACAGAAGGATCAGATAACTCAGGAGAGTCCGCCAGGAAACTCCTCGAGAGGGCATCCGCCTTAACATTCTTAGTGCCAGGAAGAAATGAAACCACAAAATTAAAACGTGTGAAAAACAAGGCCCACCTGGCCTGTCTAGGATTAAGTCGCTTGGCAGATTCCAGATAAACCAGATTCTTATGGTCCGTAAGGACCACCACCTGATGTTTGGCTCCCTCCAGCCAATGTCTCCACTCTTCAAAAGCCCACTTCATGGCCAATAACTCCCGATTACCCACGTCATAATTACGTTCAGTAGGAGAAAATTTTCAAGAGAAAAAGGCACAAGGGTTACTTTTAGAGGTCTCTGGATCTCTTTGGGACAAAACGGCACCTGCCCCAATTTCAGAGGCATCAACCTCCACCTGAAATGGTAGAGAAACATCAGGCTGCCGTAGAACAGGAGCAGAAGTGAATCTCTGCTTAAGTTCCTGAAATGCAGAGACTGCCTCAGGAGGCCAATTCACCACATCAGAACCCTTTTTGGTCAAATCAGTTAAAGGTTTAACAATAACCGAGAAATTACCAATAAATTTACGATAAAAATTGGCAAAACCCAAAAATCTTTGAAGAGCCTTTAATGAAGTAGGTTGGACCCAATCACAGATGGCCTGAACCTTGACCGGGTCCATTTCAATAACAGATGGGGACAAAATAAATCCCAAAAATGAGATCCTCTGTACGCCAAAAAGACACTTTGATCCCTTCACATACAGAGCATTCTCTCTCAAAATCTGGAATACAGTTCGAACATGTTTCACATGAGAGTCCCAGTCATTGGAAAAAATCAAGATATCATCCAAATAAACAATCAGAAATTTATCCACAAAATCCCTGAAAATGTCATTCATGAAGGACTGGAAGACAGAAGGAGCATTAGTGAGCCCAAAGGGCATCACAAGGTACTCAAAATGCCCCTCAGGGGTATTAAATGCCGTCTTCCATTCATCCCCGTGCTTAATGCTAATAAGGTTATATGCCCCCCTGAGGTCAAGCTTGGTAAACCAAGTAGCATTTTTCACCCTGGAAAACAGGTCAGAAATCAAGGGTAACGGATATTGATATTTCACAGTAATATTGTTCAAAAGACGATAATCAATACACGGCCTTAATGAACCATGCTTTTTGGCCACAAAGAAAAAACCGGCACCTAAGGGTGAAGAGGATGGTCTGATATGACCCTTCTCCAATGACTCCTTGATATAAGACCGCATAGCGTCATGTTCAGGTACAGACAAGTTAAAAAGGCGACCTTTAGGGAATTTACTACCAGGCACTAATTCAATAGCGCAGTCATAGCTCCTATGGGGAGGCAAGGATGCAGATTTACTTTCGCTAAACACATCAGAAAAATCAATCAAAAAGTCAGGAACATCCTGAGCCTGGGGGAGGCAGAAAAAACAGGAGTGTTGGTATTAACACATTGGCAGCCCCAACTGGTTACAGACACAGTTTTCCAATCCAAAACAGGATTATGAGACTGTAACTAAGGGAAACCCAGTACGATAATATCATGCAGATTATACAGAACCAAAAATTTGCAGCACTCCTGATGATCAGGTTCCACCCTCATTATCACCTGAGTAGAGAACTGAGGTTTATTCTCAGCCAAAGGGGTAGAATCGATCCCCAGTAGGGGAATAGACTTCTGTAGGGTATCAAGGGAAACCCACAACGTTTAGCAAAATCATAATCCATCAGGTTAATAGCTGCTCCAGAATCCACGAAAGCCTGAGCAGAAAATGAGGACAGAGAGCATATCAGAGTGACAGTTAATAAAAACTTAGTCTGAACACTACCCAAGACAACTGAGCGTGCAAAACGTCTTCCCCGCTTAGGGCAGACTGAAATAGCATGAGAGGCATTACCACAGTAGAAACATAACCCATTGCGCTTTCGAAACTCATGACGCTGTGCCCCAGACATCACTCTATCACACTGCATGGATTCAGAAGCAGGTTCACAAGGCAACACTATTCCACGCATACTTCTCCGCTCACGCAAACGTCTGTCAATTTGAATCGCTAATGACATAGAATCATTGAGACCAGAGGGGACAGGGAATCCCACCATAACATCCTTTACATTATCTGACAGACCCTTCCGAAAAAGGGCCGCCAAAGCGTCGTCATTCCACTTGGTCAGGACTGCCCACCTACGGAATCTCTGACAGTATAACTCAGCGTCATCAAGCCCCTGATTTAATGCCAACAAGGCTTTTTCAGCTTGATCAGTGACATTAGGCTCATCGTACAATAACCCCAAAGCCTGAAAAAATGCATCAACATCACTCAAAACAGGATCCCCAGGTGTCAGGGAAAAAGCCCAATCCTGAGGATCGCCGCGCAGGAGAGAGATGACAATTTGAATCTGCTGCGCTGCGTTCCCTGAGGACTTAGATTTTAAGGCAAAAAACAATTTACAATTATTTTTGAAATTCTGAAACTTAGCTCGATCCCCCAAAAACAAATCTGGCATGGGAATCCTAGGTTCCACAACAGGCAACCCAGCAAGATATGCAGCAATACTCCGAACCTCAGTGGCAAGCTGATCCACACGGCCAGACAACTGTGCAAACTCCATTAAGAGAAAAAATCCTCCCCAGCACCCAGAGATACAGAGGGAAAAAAAAATGCAACAAACAGAAAAATATCTCTGACAACTCTGACAACCGTTTTTTCTTTCACAATATTTTTCCCTTCTGTGAGTACCATACAACCTTAAATTCTGGGCCGGTGATACTGTTATGTTTCGGTAACTGAGGAGTGCAGGCAAAAAATGCAATACACCAGAGCAGTTGGAATCTATGAGATTGCAGTACCCTGACTAACCACCACAACTAGAGGCAGCCGTGGAGCGTCCCTACGTTGGTCCTAGACGCCTCGTCACAGCCCGAGAAACTAACTACACCTAAAGATAGAAATAGGAAAGCCATCTGCCCCGGAGCAGATCCCCAAAGAACATAGAAAGCCCCCAAACATGTAATGGCTGTTAGACAAGAAGAAATACTGACACAGAAAATAGCATGAGCAAACGCTGGGGCCCAAGCTAATCTAAACAGAAAAGGACAGGAAGGGTACTTACTGCAATCCCAAAAAACCCAGCAAAGCACCAACTCTACTAATTTCAAAAACACCTGAGATCACACGACCTCCACCACCTAAATTAGTTCTCTGGTGCAACAAAACCAAAACAGCAGCCACTGAAGAAACTGGAAAAAGCAAAAGTACAAACATCAGTGGCTGAACTAAACTGAGAGGGCAAAAGCCCCCGGAGGGGACCCAGAAGGCCCCCACGGAAGTGCAGGACAAAATGCAAAAATAAAGCACAAAAACAAAAAGAAGAAAATGTCTTATCTGTTAGCAGGAGATGCAGACACGACACAGCAGGCTACAAGGGAAACAGGAATCATGGAGTGAGACCAGAACAATTGATCACCGGCAACCCTGATGGGAAGGCGACTCCCTTATATAAGACCAGTCAGTAACACCTGATTCCCACTCCTCACAATCTTCACTGGACAGTCCAGTACCGCTTGTAACCACCAGAGGGAGCCTCTGCTCAGAACTCATTTCAAGTCCATTCACAACACTGTACATTATGAAAGATAAAGGATGTCATTTCAGGAGAATGACGCTGTACACTATGAAAGACAAAAGCTGTCATTTCAGAGGAGAATGACAACAGATAGAAAAAGCAGGTCAATTGCAAAGGTACTTATTTTCACGCTAACTAATTAAAGGAGTTTAATACCCCTTTAAATAGTGTACATTTATTTACATTTAGCTAATGTACACCAGTGATTGTCTTACTGCTGTCTCCAACATCATGTCCTCCCTCTATCTAGAACTGAACCTGTCAAAAACTGAACTCATTGTGTGTTTCCTCCCTCCACTAACATTCCCAAAGACAATATTACCATTTCAATGTGTGGTTCTACCATTACTCCCCAGCAACATGCCCGCTGTCTTGGGGTCATACGTGATTCAGATCTTTCAATTCACTCCCACATCGGATTACTCGCTCTTGTCATCTACACCTCAAAAACATTTCTAGAATACAACCTTTTCTTACTTTCGACTCTGCAAAAGCTCTTACTGTAGCTCTTATTCATTCTCATCTGGACTATTGTAACTCTCTACTAATCGGACGTCCTGTAACCAAACTCTCCCCTCTCCAATGAGTCTTGAATGCTGCAGCCAAAATCATATTCCTCACCAACCGCTACACAGATGCCTCTACACTGTGCCAGCCGTTGCATTAGTTATCCATCCACTCCAGAGTTCAATATAAACTCATCACTCTCACCCACAAAGTGCTCAAAGTTCCAGCACCACCCTACATCTCCTCCCTTGTCTCAGCCTACCACCCTTCCCGTGCCCTCCGTTCTGCTAATGACCTAAGATTAACATCCTCAATAATCCAAACTTCCCACTAATGTCTTCAAGACTTCTCGCATGCTGCACCAATTCTTTGGAATGCACTACCTAGGTCAATTCGATTGATGACCAATACCCACAGTTTTAAGCGTGGCCTAAAAACGCATTTCTTCACACGGGCCTACCGCCTCAACATAGTTTAAACAAATTTGCTGCATTTTTCCCCAGTGGATCTTTGCTCAAGAGTGGGGTTCAAAAATGCCAGTTTTGATGGATTGAAGTCTAAGGCACCCACTTTCAATCTTAAAAATAATGGGTGGTGGAGTTGGCGCATATAACTGCACCATCGTCTCTCAACAGCTCCGATGTCTTGAGCTAGACATGGAAGATGCCTAGGAAGGAAGACGCCGACACTTCTGGGGCTTGGTTACTGCCTTGTTTGTCAGCTTGGAACACTTTGGCTCTGAAATTCAGAGATGCCCAGTGAGGAAGAAGCCACTGCTGTTGACAAGTCTCCAGGATCTGCTCTCCTCTCACCTGTGATCTGTCAAGGGTTCCTCTTTCAGTCCCGTCTCTCCTGCTGTTCTCAGATTTGGACTAGTCACTGCATTCTACTTTCCTATTAGTGATGTCTGGATAATGTCCACAATATTATAGTAATTAAATTCTTGTACATAGGGGGCAGTATTATAGTCTTGTACAGAGGGGCAGTATTATAGTGGTTAAATTCTTGTACACAGGGGGCAGTATTATAGTGGTTAAATTCTTGTACACAGGGGCAGTATTATAGTAGTTATATTCTTGTACATAGGAGCAGTATTATAGTAGTTATATTCTTGTACATAGGGGCAGTATTATAGTAGTTATATTCTTGGACATAGGGAGCAGTATTATAGTAGTTATATTCTTGCACATAGGGGGCAGTATTATAGTAGTTATATTCTTCTACATAGGGGCAGTATTATAGCAGTTATATTCTTGCACATAGGAGCAGTATTATAGTAGTTAAATTCTTGCACATAGGAGTAGTATTATAGTAGTTATATTCTTGTACATAGGGGCAGTGTTATAGTAGTTATATTCTTGTACATAGGGGCAGTATTATAGTAGTTAAATTCTTGCACATAGGAGTAGTATTATAGTAGTTATATTCTTGTACATAGGGGCAGTATTATAGTGGTTATATTCTTATACATAGGAGCAGTATTATAGTAGTTATATTCTTGTACATAGGGGCAGTATTATAGTAGTTATATTCTTGTACATAGGAGCAGTATTATAGTAGTTATATTCTTGTACATAGGGGCAGTATTATAGTAGTTATATTGTTGTACATAGGGGGCAGTATTATAGTAGTTATATTCTTGTACATAGGAGCAGTATTATAATAGTTATATTCTTGTATATAGGGGGCAGTATTATAGTAGTTATATTCTTGTACATAGGAGCAGTATTATAGTAGTTATATTCTTGTACATAGGGGGCAGTATTATAGTAGTTATATTCTTGTACATAGGGGCAGTATAATAGTAGTTATATTCTTGTACATAGGGCAGTATTATAGTAGATATATTCTTGTACATAAGAGCAGTATTATAGTAGTTATATTCTTGTACATAGGGGCAGTATTATAGTAGTTATATTCTTGTACATAGGGGCAGTATTATAGTAGTTATATTCTTGTACATAGGGGGCAGTATTATAGTAGTTATATTCTTGTACATAGGAGCAGTATTATAATAGTTATATTCTTGTATATAGGGGCAGTATTATAGTAGTTATATTCTTGTACATAGGAGCAGTATTATAGTAGTTATATTCTTGTACATAGGGGGCAGTATTATAGTAGTTATATTCTTGTACATAGGGGCAGTATAATAGTAGTTATATTCTTGTACATAGGGGCAGTATTATAGTAGATATATTCTTGTACATAAGAGCAGTATTATAGTAGTTATATTCTTGTATATAGGAGCAGTATTATAGTAGTTATATTCTTGTACATAGGAGGCAGTATTATAGTAGTTATATTCTTGTACATAGGAGCAGTATTATAGTAGTTATATTCTTGTACATAGGGGGCAGTATTATAATAGTTACATTCTTGTACATAGGGGCAGAATTATAGTAGTTATATTCTTGTACATAGGAGCAGTATTATAGTAGTTATATTCTTGTACATAGGAGCAGTATTATAGTAATTATACTCTTGTACATAGGGGGCAGTATTATAGTCTTGTACATAGGGGGCAGTATTATAGTCTTGTACATAGGAGCAGTATTATATTAGTTATATGCTTGCACATACAGGCATTTTCTTTTAATATTTCCCTAAAATAATCCAAAACTTTTCTGTTAATATAAACTCCAACAAAGTTTGAATGTCATCCATCCTATTATCTTCTGGAAATTATGGTAAAATATTAGAATAAAAGAAATTGTGTCAGGACATGTTTGAATTTTGAGATTTGTCTTTAGAAATTCACGGTGAGTGAAAGACGTCGGGGTTCTATCTCCATTGGATTCTGTATAATAAAGCAATATTTGTAATAAGATGCCGTGTTGACGGAAAGGTGCTTAATAATTCATGTATTCACAAGTCGAGGCAGAATGACAAAGATTATGTCATTAATGAGGCAAATGACTGAACATTGTTTATATGTAATGAGCGGTTTTGCTTTATGGCTGCAGCCTGCCAGAATCCTTACTCATCTGGACAAGCGGATTCATCTTTCTGGCTTTATTATTTTATAAATATACCGCTTTCAGTGTCGGTATTAATTATTGTTCTTCCCAGAACATTGCAGACATTATATCTGAAGGTGTTGTTTTACAAGAGTCTGTGTGCTGGGAAATAATTATATGGTGAAGTCTACATAAAGTGTACGAATGTGTTCAGCTCCTGTATACAACGCGTACAAAGAGCAGTATACGGGCTCAACAGTATGTGTACGGGTCTGTACACTGCTCTGACAGTAGATGACCCATACACTTACTATAGAGCCCACACATCGCTCTTAGTGAGCATTGCATACAAGAGTAACACCCCTCAAAGTGGTGTTTTGTGCCATCGGTGGGGGACCCCAGCAGCTATTTACAGCGTCTATTATATACGTGTAAGAGTGAAGCTGAGTATATTAATGTATGTTATGACGTCTCCCATACACAGCACACACAGACGTGAGGGATTCCTGCTCCCCTTTCTGTATGACTCAGAAAGCAGCAGCATGCAAGACATAATACTGCATTACTGAGCAGTGTAGCTGGGAATCCAGCACTGGGGTGAGATAAACTCTTACTAGAAAGCTGCAGATGTGCCTATATTTGTCTCCCTGTGGGCAACACAGTGGTTAGTGTTATGTTTTGGTAGCTGAGGAGAGCAGGCAAAAACGGCAATACACCAGAGAGGTTGGAATCTACTGGATTGCAGTACCCTGACTAACCACCACAACTAAAGGCAGCCGTGGAGCGTACCTACGTTGGTCCTAGACGCCTCGTCACAGCCTGAGAAGCTAACTACACCTAAAGATAGAAAGAGGAAAACTATCTGCCCCGGAGCAGATCCCCAAAGAACATAGGAAGCCCCCAAACATGTAATGGCGGTTAGACAAGAGGAAATACAGACACAGACAGAAAATAGTATGAGCAAACGTTGGGCCCAAACTTCCTAGACAGAAAAGGATAGGAAGGACACTTACTGCAATCCCAAAAAACCCTAAAAAGTAC
Source organism: Oophaga sylvatica (assembly GCA_033576555.1). Lineage (NCBI taxonomy): Eukaryota > Metazoa > Chordata > Amphibia > Anura > Dendrobatidae > Oophaga > Oophaga sylvatica. Next base: position 33,575,735 of record JARQOD010000010.1, on the reverse strand, counting down.
CAACTCTACTAATTACAAAAACACCTGAGATCACATGACCTCTACCACCTAAATTAGTTCTCTGGTGTAACAAAACTAAGCCGCAGCCACTGAAAAAACTGGAAAAGGCAAATGAAACAATAACAGAGGCTCAGATAAACTGAGAGGAGCACAAGCCCCAGGAGGGGACCTGGCTGACCTCCACAAGAGTGCAGGAAACAATGCAAAAAGCAAGCACAAAAATAAAAGCAGAAAATATCTTATCTGAGAGCAGGAGAAGAGGCAAGATTCTGCAGGCTTCCAAGTGAACCAGGAACAACAGCAGTTAGACAAGAACAATTGATCACCGGCAACCCTGATGGGAGGGAACCTCCCTTATATAGGACCAGTCTGTAACTCCTGATTGCCAATCTTCACTAAATGGTTCAGCACCGTCTGCAACCACCAGAGGGAGCTTCTGCTCAGAACTCATTTCTAACACATTCACAACAGGTTAGTACTGTTAATTTGCAGCGCTGGGGTCCAGGGTTCAAATCCCAACAAGGTGTTTGTATGTTCTCCCCGTGTTTGCGTGGGTTTTCTCCAAGTACTCTGGTTTCCTCGCACATTCCAAACACATACTGATAGGGAATGTAGATTGTATGATACTGTTTTAGAAGAGGCATTGTCAGGGGCCATCAGACATAAGGACTGTACGCTCGGGACCACCTACAGTAAGGCTAAGTTCACATTTGCGTATATGTGCGCAGCGCATCATCTGCATACGCAAATGCATGTTTATGCAGCGTTTTTTTATCCGCATCATCTTACACATGACATCAAAAAAACGCTGCGTGTGTATGCTTTTGCGTTGTTTATTTGCATGCGTTCGATATTTCCAGGTGCTGTAATCAGTTCCTGGACATGCGCAGTCTGAAGTCCGCATGTGCATCGAACGCATCCATGCGCATGTCCTTGCGTACCAAGCGTTCCCATAGACAGTAATGCGTTTTTTTTGAAGCACTCATCCGCATGCACATGACTGTACAAGAATATAACTACTATAATACTGCTCCTATATACAAGAATATAACTACTATAATACTGCTCCTATGTACAATATAACTACTATAATACTGCTCCTATGTACAAGACTATAACTACTATAATACTGCTCCTATGTACAAGACTATAACTACTATAATACTGCTCCTATGTACAAGACTATAACTACTATAATACTGCCCCTATGTACAAGAATATAACTACTATAATACTGCCCCTATGTACAAGAATATAACTACTATAATACTGCTATGTACAAGAATATAACTACTATAATACTGCCCCCTATGTACAAGAATATAACTACTATAATACTGCTCCTATGTACAAGAATATAACTACTATAATACTGCTCCTATGTACAAGAATATAACTACTATAATACTGCTCCTATGTACAAGACTATAACTACTATAATACTGCTCTCTATGTACAGGAATATAACTTTTATAATACTGCTCCTATATACAAGAATATAACTACTATAATACTGCTCCTATGTACAAGAATATAACTACTATAATACTGCTCCTATGTACAAGAATATAACTACTATAATACTGCCCCTATGTACAATATAACTACTATAATACTGCCCCCTATGTACAAGAATATAAACTACTATAATACTGCCCCTATGTACAAGAATATAACTACTATAATACTGCCCCCTATGTACAAGAATATAACTACTATAATACTGCTCCTATGTACAAGACTATAACTACTATAATACTGCCCCTATGTACAATATAACTACTATAATACTGCCCCCTATGTACAAGAATATAACTACTATAATACTGCCCCTATGTACAAGAATATAACTACTATAATACTGCCCCCTATGTACAAGAATATAACTACTATAATACTGCCCCTATGTACAAGAATATAACTACTATAATACTGCCACTATGTACAAGAATATAACTACTATAATACTGCCCCCTATGTACAAGAATATAACTACTATAATACTGCCCCTATGTACAATATAACTACTATAATACTGCTCCTATGTACAAGAATATAACTACTATAATACTGCTCCTATATGCAAGAATATAACTACTATAATACTGCTCCTATGTACAAGACTATAACTACTATAATACTGCTCCTATGTACAAGACTATAACTACTATAATACTGCTCCTATGTACAAGACTATAACTACAATACTGCCCCTATGTACAAGAATATAACTACTATAATACTGCCCCTATGTACAAGAATATAACTACTATAATACTGCTATGTACAAGAATATAACTACTATAATACTGCCCCTATGTACACGAATATAACTACTATAATACTGCTCCTATGTACAAGAATATAACTACTATAATACTGCTCCTATGTACAAGAATATAACTACTATAATACTGCTCCCTATGTACAAGAATAAAACTACTATAATACTGCTCCTATGTAGAAGAATATAACTACTATAACACTGCTCCTATGTACAAGAATAAACTATAACACTGCTCCTAAGTACAAGAATAAAACTACTATAATACTGCTCCTTTGTACAAGAATATAACTACTATAACACTGCCCTTTTTTGTGTTTATTCACGAAGATGTGAACACCTTGCATCATTTTTCTAAGCTGATCTGATAGATGAAGAGCAAGAAAAAGCAGCTAAGTGGTCGAGATTCTGCAAGATGCAGCAACATCTCAATGAAGTATCTTCCAGGCGCTCAGACATTAGTGCATTAGTAGAGCGATGTATCACTGCATTCATACAGAGCTATTCAGTCTTCCCATACAAATCATCAATGGACATTAAAAGGCAGAGTCGGGGATGCTACCTGCACTATTCCATGGACAGTAATGTGTTTCGCAGTGTCCATTGCTGCTATAACAATGTCAGCGGCATGGGAGATGGATTGTCAGGGCAGGAGGTGATCCTCAGGCGCAGTGTTCGGCTTTTATTCACTCTGGTTTCCTTGTCATCCTGCAGGATCAACAGAAACTGAGAATAACATCTACAGAAGAAAATGGAAAATCCTTTGGAGCATCAGGGAACATAGAGACACTTATATCACACGAGCGGATGTTACGAGAAAAGTGTTTATGTCTTATAGCTGAATATAACGGTGTGGTCATTTTTTTTTATTGTGCCACTAGATGGCAGAACTATATTAGTCGTGTGTTGTCGATGCGGCCAGATTAGCTGTGATAATGTCTCGTCCTCCCTCGCTTTTTGGATCACCTGAAACAGAATCTGCAGCAATGTACACTCATGGCCGAAAGTGTTGGCACTACTTGAAACTGTTCCAGAAAATGAAGTCTTTCTCCGAGAAATTTTTTTGTTTTGTTATACACACATTTGCACAAAAAAAATCAGAGAAAAAAAGGCAATTTGGACATAATTTCACCCAAAATCAGCTGGGCAAAATTGTGGTGATGCTTATCCAAACTCACCTGTGGCAAGTAACAGGTTGTGGGCAATATGAAAATCACACCTGAAACCAGATAAAAAGTGGAGAAGTTGACTCAATGTTTGCATTGTGTGTCTGTGTGTGCCACACTAAGCATGGAGAACAGAAAGAGGAGAAGAGAACTGACTGAGGGTCACTGGATAACCAAAATTGTTGAAAAATAGCAACAATCTCAAGGTTACAAGTCCATCTCCAGAGATCTTAATGTTCCTTTGTCCACAGTGTGCAACATAATCAAGAAGTTTACAGCTCATGGCAACGTAGCTCATCTCCATGGATATGGACGGCAGAGAAAAATTGATGAAAGGTTGCAGTGCAGGATAGTCCGGATAGAGGATAAGCAGCCGCAATCAAGATCTAAAAAAATTCAAGCTGTCCTGCAGACTCAGGGTGCATCAGTGTCAGCGCAATCTATCCATCCACGTTTGAATGAAACGAAACGCTATGGCAAGACACTAAGGAGGACCTCACTGCTGACAGAGACATAAAAAACCAAGACTGAAGTTTGTCAAAATTTCCATGAATAAGCCAAAATCCTTCTGGGAAAGCGTCCTGTGTACACGAGACCAAGATAGAGCTTTTTGGTAAAGCATGTCATTTACCGAAAATGGAATGAGGCCTAGAAAGAAAAGAACACAGTACCTACAGTCAAATATGGTGGAGTGTCAAAGATGTTTTGAGTTGTTTTGAAGCCTTCAGCGCTGGGTGCCTTGACTGTGTGCAAGGCATCATGAAATCTGAAGATTTCAAAGGGATTTTAGGTTGCAGTCTAGTGCCCAGTGTCAGAAAGATTGGATTGTGTCCCAGGTCATGGGTCTTCCAGCAGGACAATGACCTCAAACATGCTGCATGAAGCTCCCAGAAATTGATCTTCTGGGAGAAATACTAAATTTTTTGAACCAATTTCAAGGGTGCCAACACTATCTTAAAAATCTCACAAGGCTGGATTCACACCTTGTGTTTTTTCAGCATGCGACATCTGTAGCATTTTGCAGAACTAGCAAAGAGAAAGAGATGCAACTTAATCACATTTACTTGCTGCTTTAACAAGTATTTGCATGGAAATTGACTTTTGTTGCTTTTTTTTTCCAAAATGCACCTTTTTGGGGTGGATTTTGCCTGTTCATATCAATGGAGCCCCTTAAATCTACTGGCCTGGCATTTTTATTTTTTGTGCATTTTCACTATGAAAATTGTGCATAAAAACACGTGTAAAAAAATATGTAAGGATTTTTGAGGCAGAAATGTTACAGATTTTCAGATTAGAAATCCATGTTAAAGGGGTTTTCTGGGACATTAATACTGATGGTCTATCCTCAGGATAGGTGATCAATGTCTGATCAGTGTGAGTGCGACACCTGGCACCCCTGCCGATTAGCTGTTCCCGATGTCATCCAGAATAGCACAGCTCTGTCGACGGAATAGTGGCTGCGGCCACATACTGCACATCCATCCCCTATTGCAGTACCAGCCGCGGCCACTATACAGTTCACGGAGCTGTCAGCAGTTCCAGCAGCTGCTGGCGCCTGATTGGCAGGGGAGCTGGCTGTCGTAACCCCACGAATCAGACATTGATGCTGGACAACCCCTCTAAATCTGCACAAAATATGCAACATGTGAATTTGTTTTTCCATGCAGATTTTTCCCCTCTACACGGACATGGGTTTTTGCTAATTCACAGTGTGAATTCAGCTTCAGCAATACACACAATTAGAAGAAAATATCATAAAATAAAGATATTCCATTAAAAAAAGCTCATCTTTGCAACTGTAAATTCAGATTGTTAGTAAACGACTCGTCCTCTGCGAGTGGAAAAGTATCAGAGCGTAGTAAATGAGATTTCAGAAATGGAGCTGATAAACAGGACAGACTTTTGGGCTGAGATAAGCCGACATGCCCTGGAAATAACACTGCTATTTCCAGCAATAACACTTTGTCTTCATCCTTTAGACACTGCGCTCATGGACAGCAAGTCACTGAGCTTTCCTGAAACTTTCCTCTCCGGCATGACCAAACCGTCTCCCTCTCCGCAGGGCGCTTTCCTCTAATTTTCGTGGGATATAAAAAAAGAGGTAAATACGCCATGAAAATTTGGCTGGCCGGCATGAAAATCGTATATTTCAGCCCAGTGGGAGATTTCCACTGTGTAAAGATCACATTCCAAACGTGGAAACGTACAATGCTACGGAGGCCGAGAATACCGAAAACACAGGATAGGATAAATGGATAAAAAATAAAAGCAATTTTATCTCAAGTTCATCACCTCTAATTGAAAGAAACATTCCCATTGTTTTCTGGATCCTAATATAAAAAGGATATACCTGCAATACAGAAGTTTTCATAACTTCTTAAAAGTTTACTGTCCGATCCCTTGCCCGTCGTTCCCTCTAACTTGGCGCCAGAGTGACGCATTTTCCGTCACAAACGTACAGCCGTCAATCACAGGCTGTCACAATGACTTCAACATGGGCAGCCCTTGGACCCCGCCAGTGCCAAAAATGAACCATTGCATTCAACCATTGTTTTGAGGATTGGTTGTAACCCAGTAATCAAACCCAATCTTATTGATAAGCAATCAATTCTTAGGATGAGCATCGTTTTAATGCCCTTACATCAAATAAAGATGACGAACAGAGTTCCAAAGTGCTCAAAGAAAATGCCATGTTTCATATGCTCCTCCCCTCTGACTCTTCTGAGTCACATGACATCTCCCTATAGTCCTTATAGCCCCTCCGCCTATCAAGCAGGAAGTGCCATGTCCAATAGGAGCTAGGTGGGGATGAGCAGACCTGTGGAAGTCTGGGTTCTGGTACCCGACCCAAACTTTAGTTCAAGGTTCAGGCACCAGAACTTTACCCGAGCCTGAAACAGAACCCAAAACCTATTGAAAACAATGGAACCCCGAACTTTGGATCCAGAAAAAAAAAATCTCTCTTTCTGCAATGGGCTTCCCCCGGAACGCCAAACATTGCAACGGACTTCCCTCGGAACCCCGAACACTGCAAGGGACTACCCCCGGAACTCCGAACACTGCAACGGACTTCCCCCGGAACTCCGAACACAGCAACGGACTTCCCCCGGAACTCCGAACACTGCAACGGACTTCCCCCGGAACACCGAACACTGCAACGGACTTCCCCCGGAACTCCGAACACTGCAACGGACTCCCCCGGAACTCCGAACACTGCAAAGGACTTCCCCCGGAACTCCGAACATTGCAGCGGACTTCCCCCGGAACTCCTAACATTGCAACGGACTTCCCTCGAAACTCCGAACATTGCAAGAGACTTCCCCCGGAACTCCGAACATTGCAACCGGCTTCCCCCGGAACTCCGAATATTGCAACCGACTTCCCCCGGAACTCCGAACACTGCAACGGACTTCCCCCGGTACTCCGAACATTGCAACGGACTTCCCCCGGAACTCCGAACATTGCAAAAGACTTCCCCCGGAACTCCGAATATTGCAACGGACTTCGCCCGGAACTCCGAACGTTGCAATGGACTTCTCCAGGAACTCCGAACATTGCAGGGGACTTCACCCGGAACTCCGAATGTTGCAACGGACTTCGCCCGGAACTCCGAACATTGCAAGGGACTTCCCCCATAACTCCGAACATTGCAACAGACTTCCCCCGGAACTCCAAACATTGCAACAGACTTCCCCCGGAACTACGAACATTGCAAGAGACTTTCCCCGGAACTCCGAATATTGCAACCGGCTTCCCCCGTAACTCCGAACATTGCAACGGACTTCCCCCGGAACTCCGAACATTGCAACGGACTTCCCCCGGAACTCCGAACATTGCAACGGACTTCCCCCGGAACTCCAAACCATGCAAGAGACTTCCCCCGGAACTCCGAACATCGCAACAGACTTCCCCCAGAACTCCGAACATTGCAACGGACTTCCCCCGGAACTCCAAACATTGCAATGAAGAAGTCCGTGTTTGGTGTTTAGCATCGGACACTAACTACCTGGTACGAACCCTGAACTTTTACGTTCAGGTCCGCTCATCTCTAGTGCTAGGGCGTCCTTTCTTCTATACTTTTAACTGGAAATTTTGTTTTGATGCCAACATTTAAAGGATCCAGAAGTTCCCTTTAGTCATCACTCTAGGTTCCAAAATAAACCCCCACAAATAAATCTCCATCTCAGCACTTAATCACATTCTTCTCCTCATTTGCGCATTGACAAGGTTCAATAAGAACGGCGGCTGCGCATATGGAGGCTAGACGTAAATTGCCCCATTTTTATTTAATGCGCAGACGATATGATTTGCGACGTCACGTTTCCTTCTCAGACTATGAAATGTCAATCTGTTCTGCCATCTCTATACCTACAGCTTCCCAATAAGGAGCTGGGAAAAAAAGCTGAAAAAAACACCAACAAAATAATAATTTTAAAATAGTAACGAGCAGCCATCTGTTTGTGTGGGGTGCGAAGAAGTAGTTAATTACACCTAGACGACAGTTTTACTTTCTTTGGATATTAACAGCTTTCAGCACAGATGCATATTTTCCATAATTAAAGTCAGTAATGCTTCCTCCATGCTGATTCATTGGGAGGTTTTGTCTGGTGCATCTGTTGAAACTTGCGCTCATTTACATTGCTATTGTATATGTTGTTGTAATGCTGTCATATTATTTTGAGGGTCTCTGACTCAATGTACTAATGACTGATTATAGGTGAAATTATCTCCAGGATTCAGATTCCCCCATGATGGCTTCACATTAGGACATATAAATTGGACCGTAGTGCTCGGATTGGCCGGCAGCTTTCCCGACCAGAGCATGACAGCCGCACAGAAATACATGAAGCTGTCACACTCGGTGGGTAGAGCCACCGGCTGGTCCAACTACCACCTCTTACCTGGTGCAAGGTTATGGTTGCATTGTGACACATGTGATATCGTGCCAGGCCGGCAAATCAAAAAGAAGAGCCAGGGATGCAGTCAGGTAAGAAGTGGATCTCCTGCTCTCGTCCAGTGGCTAAAGAATCGTCATGGCCGATGGACTAGGAGGTGCTGATCGATTCGTGCCAATTCTAGTTGGTACTTATCAAAAGTGGTCCTACAGCTAAACAAATCCGGGTCCTGGGGGGGTCAAGACTCCTTGGTGGGAGAAGAAACTAAAAGCTGGGTCAAAAATGATAAACAAGGAGCTTACTGTGTAGCTGAAGAGAAGTCAGAGAGCCCGTGCCAACCTCTGACCATCAGCAAAAGAGCCTACCATGGGCACATAAGGATCAGGACTGGATCGAGGATCAATAGAAAAAGGCGGCCTGGCCTTACGAATCAAGTCTTCTTTTACATCATAAGGACGGATGGCCGCGTGTATGTCACTTACATGGGTAAAAAATGGCAGCAGGATGGGAAGAAGATGAGCTGACGGAGGCATTCCAGAATTCTGGGCAATGTTACGTTGGATCCTGTCATTCGTGTGGATGTGAAACTACCACCTACCTAAACATTGCATAGGTCAAGAACTTAACGATATTGGGAGTCCCTAATGGCAGTACCCTCTTTACAGCTGGACACCGCAAAAACTGTTCAGGAATGGAGGAACGAGACAAACAGTTCACAACTTCCATAGATCGCAATCCGATTGATCGTTATGTAGGATGTGGCGGAAAAACAAGGCAACTTACAGGACTTAAAAGGATCAGCTGTAGAGATGAGCGTGCACAGAGAAGGAATTGTCTGAGCATGCCGGAAATACTCGATTGAGCACGAGCGTGTTCGAAAAATATGCTCGAGTCGCCATGGCTGTTCAACAGCCGCTACACATACAGGGAAAGCCTAAGAAACAGGTAATCCATGCATGTGTAGCGGCTGTCGAACAGCCGCGAGACATGCAGTCATGAGGACTCGGGCATATATTTCGAGCATGCACCAATAACGACTTATCCGTTCATGCTCACTCATCACTAATCAGCTGGCAATGTGTTGGTGCCAGACCCCACACGACACCTTCGGAGGTCTTATGTCCTATCCTAAGGAAAAGCAAATCAATCTTAAAATCCAGGCTATCCCCTTTACCTAAAGAAAAATCAGGAAACAAAGCGGGGACCCACACAGGCAGCACTTTAATGAAGACGTAGCTATGATCATTTACATATTACACATCGGTGGGCTCCGATTAAAGACCTCCATCCTCCCTGTTACTTGATTCGTCCTCTTTTACTCTAAACTCCGTCGTCGGCCTCTGGATCGCTGTGCAGGTTTTCTTTCATCACAAAGGCAGTCTGGATGGGGTTTAAACTCTGCAATAAGGAGAAGAAACAAGGTTTACTGACATCTCCGCTACCGGTATAATACACCGGACGTAGTGAGAGCGGAGCAGGCACCTCAGATGATAAGATTCGGAGGGAATGCGCAGTCAGCTCTGCTATTCCACGACAATCCCACAGAGCTTCTATGGAGCAGCAGAGCACATGTATGACCGCCAGACTCAGAAGACTCGATCTAGGGATCCATGGGGATCTCAGCAACCACACATTTATTGCCAATTGTATGGATAATCAGTGTTTTGTGTGTTAAAGAGTCTGTTTGGAAAACCAGGTTAAGATGGTGGGAATTCTTCATTTTCTTCTGATGGAGCTTCTCCTCTGCAATGCCCCGGCATCTTAACAGTTATTTGTTCTTTTTTTTAATCTGGTTACCTTTTATCAACGAGACAACTTAACCCGTTGATATGGAAAACATGTCCTTTAAATATAGCCTTAGCGCCTTGTGTGTGATCAAAGTAGGTAAGAGCGAGGATCCTGTGACAGGCCGGTTTGATGCAGATCTCTCTATGGATTTGTCTGGGCTGGGGCTTGAGGTTTAGGTTATCATAAAGCAGAAGGAGTGATGGGGATTATGGATTGCCTTCGGAGAGCCGTTATAAATTAACAGCACATGGGCAGCTTCCTTTGACAGCTCTTTGATGTCTCTGGTTCAGCAGGATATACATCAAACCACAAAGGGAATTTTTAGCTATTTATCATTAACTGCAGCCGACTGGTTCTCATCATTGAAATCACCTTCTTCTTTAACCCCTCTGCGATGCTCACGTCAAACTTACTACAAAAAAAAAAGTTTGAGATGGGGGAAAAATAAAATAAGAAAAATGTAGAGCAGTGAAATAGATCTGATCGGATTCTGCACTGCTGAGGGGTAACAAGGTGAAACAGGTCCGGTGTAAATATGATGTTATGCTGTATGGAGATTGCCACATGGGTAAGATTTAGTCGAGGGTTCTCAGATTTATCAAAACTTCCTGAACTTTTGATAAATTTGAGAACCCGGACCATGTTATCCTCTGCTGATCAGATAGAAGAAATACGGAACAGGGGTCAATGGAGAGATTTCGGCTAATATAACGCATAAGATCCCTCCTCATTATTATTATACATTATATATATTAAAAGTGTATATCAATTAGTGTTGAAGGTAACTGGATGACCGCTGTAATGAATGGACATCCTGCACGCCTAAAACAATGATAGCATTATACGTCTCCATTTTTGAATTTAAAGGAGTTGTCAGGATAAGAAAATCATGTCTGCTTTCTTTACAAAAAGACCAAAAGGATCAACCCTGATCATTGGATATGTCTGATATCGGAAGTGAATGAAGCTGAGCTGCAATACCACATTCAACCAATGGTCAGAGGTGGCGCTGTTTCTGAAAAAAAAAAGTAGCCATGTTTTTCTAATCCTGAACACCTCTGTTGTCACAGGATGCATGATCACTGGGCGTCAGGCTGCCGAGACCCCACTGTTCCTGTACACATAGGACTCAAAGTACCCCTGCCTGGATGGAGCTATAGTGAGCATGTGCTACCACCACTCCTATAGACAGAGAATAAAGCAGAGTTTGCACATGCTCACTAGTGCTCCATTCACATAGAGGCATGAGACCCCCGTTCTTCTGAGTCTCAGCAGTCGGATTACACACTTATCCTATAATAGTGGACGTTTATAGGACATCCCTTTAAGATCATGCACATGGCTGTATAACGGCTCCTTGAATGTGGCAGTAACACAGCACCTACAGATATCCTTACAGTCATGCTATGTGCGCTTAGCATGAATATGATCATTTGGTTCAAAATAATCAGATTTTCTGGATTACTGGAATTTTATTGCAAAAAATGTATTATAATAGGACTTTTTTTTATTAAAACTTATAGCTTTCGTCTTAGACGTTTAATAATTTGCATATTTATATTGTACTATTCACCCTTCATTGTATCAACGACAAAAATGCTGGATACTCGTTTATTAATTTTTCCTTCTGCTGTAATGAGGCAGGTGAACGCACCGGAGGAGCGACCAGTCGAAAAAAAATGTAGTTGTTCCTCGCAGCACGACCATCACACGGCTCCGAGCTTCTGCAAATGAACCGAAGTGACAGGTGGGATTAAAAGGTCCCCAATCCCCCCCTCCCCAGACGGACGGCAAGAGCTTTCCGTAATAAATGCTGTGCCACAGGCTGGAGCTACGGCAATGTGCAGTGTGACAGCGCCCCCTGTAGGCGGTGTCCCTCAGCCGCCAACCTTCCTATTCATTAACCTTCCATCTGCCTAGATACTCTGCATCCGCCATTGGTAGTGAGCGCGCGTCCCTTGTAATTCGGCAGCCAGATGGTCCCGTTTGGACATCCTTGACTATAAATAAGCTGAATGAGTCCACGCCGGGCCGACCGTGACTCCGATGCTATGATGCACAATTAAATTCCCATTTATTTCATCCAGGCGACATGATGTTCTTTATGGATAAATATTAAAGAGCCGATATACTGCAGGCTTTCAGTAAACCGTTACATAAAACATATGTCCCTGACTTGTACTGCATGAGTGACAGTGGCTGCAGTCAACCAGGCCCTGAAAAAGAGCGCAACTCTTTACATGAGCCTATGTAACTAAATTACTGCACAAACAAGACACGTGCCTTTAAGGCTGGGACTAGACGGCGACTTTGGTATAAAATTGCTATTTACCGCAGCACATTTCAGGTGAATGACATCACAGTATGACCAGAGATCTTGCAACAGCAAATGGTCCCGACGGGTTCGGCCAAAGTTGCCGTCTAGCCCCTATATGGGTACGGTTGGATAGAACTCGTAAATACAAGCACTTTTGCAATTTACTGCTTATTAAAATTTCCAACCGTTCTCAAGATATTACCACTTTTCTTTACAACTTGTTCCCTAGGAGACCGACCACCGCTGTTGTACATCTTGTAAGCGCTGCGCTGAAGCTGCCCAGGATTAGGAGGTAATTGAGCGCTCCAGCTGAAAACAGGGCTTACAAACCCAAAAAAAAAAAAAGCAGCTTGCGTGTGTTCCTCTGCAGAAAAGAGCTTCTAAGCTCGGCGCATGTTCTACTGACAAGCAACGGTGGTCGGTCTCCAAGGAGACAAGCAGTAAACAAAAGAAAAAAGTGTTAATATCTCAAGAACGGCTGAAAATTTTAAGAAGCAGTAAATTGCAAAAGTGCTCAGATTTACAAGGACTATTCGACAATACACCACTGATGAAGATAGGAATAACCCTTTAAGATAATTAAAGGGAATGTCCTCTTTCAAGTGGATACTGACCGGTACGATTTTTTACAACTTGGCTGTTATTGCAAATCACATCTACCTCTTTAATCAGATAATATATTTGCAATTTTGGATGTCTGCATTGTCCACAAGGCTTTCATGTCCATAGTATGTGATGCTCCAGACATTTATCTCCAGTATGATTTATCAGGTCAAGTACTTGAACATCTAACGATGGCTGATGCCAGAAGTCCTCTATTCCCACCTTAATGCCCCGTGTACCATAGATAGATATATATGTTTGTGTGCAGCCAGCATTACAGGGAACATGATTGATTTTCGTCATTTTCCCCGGACAGGTCTGCTCGCACGGCCTCTTATGTACTTTTTTGCACTGGCCTTTATTTCATCTGCTATAAATCTCTTATCCAGGGTTTCTCCAAGGTCATCAATCTCTTTCCGAGCTGATACGATTTAAGAAAGCCAAGAAGACTATAATAGCAGACAGAAGGTGGCAAGATTTACAGTAGCTGCGCAGCCTTCGGGGACCTCCCTATGCCCACCCTTGTTAAGTCGCACATATTACAGCCCAAATTGATGTGACCACCGCCATAAAGCGACAGCGCGGAGATGTCTAATCAACACGACTGCGTGATTAACTATCAGGAGGACAGCTGTAATAAGGAGCCCGGACTAATCACACGAGGGTCTTAAATGCTGAAAATATAGAGCTATGTAAGAACAAAAAACATGGATTATTTTGTATTTAAAAAGAACCTCTGAGCATCATTGTAAAATTAATTTATATAAATATGATCTAAAAATAATCAGTTACTATATCGTGTTACTAGTCGTCACAATATATCCTAAATACCCGCCAGGGCTGCCCCTTGTCCCCCAGTCTGTTCGCTCTGTGCCTGAAACCTTTGTTACAGGCTTTTCGTACACACCCAGACATCCGAGGCGCGTCCACGCCTAAAGGCGAGGCCCTCGTATCCGCATACGCTGATGACATCATGCTTAGTATTACTAACCCGGAGACCGCTATACCCGCTGTGCTGGATCTTTTTCACCATTTTGGTACTCTTTCAAACTTCAAAATCAATTCTAATAAATCGGTCGCGTTTGCTATCGGCTTCCCCAGGGACACTCTAACCCGCCTCCAACGAATGTCACCGTTCACCTGGAAGACAGACCATGTAAAATATTTAGGCATTCTTATTCCGAGGGATATTTCTCGCCTCTACGCTTTGAACCACCTACGCTTACTCTCCTCGGTTAGGACACAGCTCCAGCGTCTACGAATACCGTTCATGTCTTGGTTGGGCCGAAAAAATTATCTGTCCACATATATAGTCCCAAAATTCCTCTACTTATTCCAGGCAGCTCCTATATTCCTTCCCAATTCCTTTTTTCGTGCCTTACATGTTCTGTTCTCACGGTTCCTATGGAACCAACGTCCGGCTCGTATCGCTTTCTCGACTTTGACTCTGCCCACAGATGCAGGTGGAGTGGGTATGCCCGACCTGAAGAACTATTACTTCGCTTGCCATCTTCGTCGTTGGGTGGAGATAAACAGCTGGAACAAAAGGTCTTTCTTGTCCTCCCTAGAAACGGCTCTTCTTTCGCCTCGGGAGGCACTTGAGTTATGGGTGTGCATACTCAGATCCCTCGTACACGCAGCTTCTCCCCTCTTCTGAAGGGTTTGCTTCACACATGCCTGAACTGTCTACATCATGACACTATGAGTAAGTTCCTCTCTCCGCTCATGCCTGTACGCTTACTCCCTTTGTTGACCTGCTCGGATGAGGGTTTTTGGACTTTTCAGGGTTTGTGGAGCAAACTGGTAACGCCTCTCAATTCCTTTTTTGCTGGAGGCAATGTCCCTTCGGCGGAGGGCCTGTCATCCATCCTCGGACCTACACACGCCAACTTTTTATCGCTAGCACATGTACATCATGTCTGTCAGACCTTTATGGAGCAACATCGTCCCTTGCGGGCTGCCTCCAACTTGGAGCAGCTGTTGCTGGCACAGAGTCCTGTTAAAGGCGTGATCTCCACCATTTACAAATGGCTTATGTCTCTTCGCTCTGATACTGAACCTACTTACCTTGCTGCCTGGGAACGGGAACTGGGGCACCCATTGTCCCTACGAGTCGCCAGGTGTATTAAAAGACACGCACTGGGATTTTCTAGGTGCGTTCGCATTAAAGAGAATTCTTATAAACTGATTGCCAGGTGGTACCGAACCCCGTCCTTCCTATTTCGCCATGGCTTGCAGACCTCTGACATCTGCTGGAGATGTGGGACGGGTTCAGGAACTTATGTTCACATCTGGTGGGATTGTCCCCTCATTGTGCCCTTCTGGAATGCGATACGACAAAAAATCAAAGATATCTGCCTCCTGCCTTGTGATTTACCCAGGGACTCAGTCCTTTTTTGGGTGCCGGCGACGGGTTACAACCCCATTAAGCACAAACTGGCGACCTTTATGTTGACGGCTGCCAAACTTCTAGTGCCTAAGCATTGGCTGTCTACTGTGGCGCCTTCTCTGGAGGAGTGGACTGTTGCTGTGGACCATATCAGGGACATGGAGGACCTGTCGGCATGGATCAACCATACCCGGGATAAATTTCAGACCATCTGGTCCCCGTGGATTGCCTTTCGTACCCCTTCGCCTACATAGTGTAAGTGATTCATTGGAGTGCTATTTTTGTATGTAAGATTCTCTGCCACGTGGTGTGCTGTGGGCGGAGGCCAAGGGCGCCCTCCCCTCCCCTTCTTCCTTCCCCTTACCTTTAACCTTCTTCCTTTTTTCTTTGTCCAGTTATTTATTTTTCATTTAGGTTCATTTAATTCCCTTCTTTTTCTTTATTTCCCCTTATATTTTCTGTGTCTCCTTGTTTTATTTTGTTCTTAGTTCTTGTTCTTGTAGAATGTTATTGGGGTTCGTTAGTCCAGGAACCCAATTTGTGTGCCAAATCTCACGCAATACTAGTAGTGATCCTCGATCACGCTGTTTCATTCATATATATTGTGCTCTGTTTTATTGGACATGATCTGATATGATGACGCTTGGCTTATATTATGTGACATGTTTTGTTACTGTTCATACCCTTGATATGTGTTATACATGTGTGTTAATAAATACATATTCAACAATATATCCTAAATTGTACCCCAGAGCTGCACTCACTATTCTGCTGGTGCAGTCACTGTGTACATACATTACATTACTGATCCTGAGTTACATCCTGTATTATACTCCAGAGCTGCACTCACTATTCTGCTGGTGCAGTCACTGTGTACATACATTACATTACTGATCCTGAGTTACATCCTGTATTATACTCCAGAGCTGCACTCACTATTCTGCTGGTGCAGTCACTGTGTACATACATTACATTACTGATCCTGAGTTACATCCTGTATTATACTTCAGAGCTGCACTCACTATTCTGCTGGTGCAGTCACTGTGTACATACATTACATTACTGATCCTGAGTTACATCCTGTATTATACTCCAGAGCTGCACTCACTATTCTGCTGGTGCAGTCACTGTGTACATACATTACATCAGGGTTCGACAAACCCGGGCGCCAGGTCGCCAGTGGTGCCTAGAAAATCATGCCTGGCGCCCGGGTTTGTCGGGGCCCTGAGCAGGCGGGGCCCACTCACCGTCGGGCACCCCGGCGCCCGTTAGCGGAGGAGAGCGGTGTCAGCGCCGCCACCCGCCCCCGCCTGCTCAGGGCCCCGGCAGCAGCTGGCACAATACTTACCTCTCCCGTGCCTCCGCTGCCGCAGCTCCGGGCTCCAGGGGGCGCCGGCGCTTCCTCTCACAGCAGCACCGCTGAATGACGTCATCATTCAGCGGCCGGCTGTGACAGAGAGCGCGGACGCCGGACAGGTGAGATGTGATGTGTATGTGTGTGTCTGTGTGCATGTGTGTATGTGAGAGAGTGCTTGTGTGCTGCATGTGTGATGGTGGTGGGGGGAGGGCAGTGATGATGGGGAGGCATTGATGATAATGGGGAGGCATTGATGATGATGGGGAGGCATTGATGATGATGGGGAGGCATTGATGATGATGGGGAGGCATTGATGATGATGGGGAGGCATTGATGATAATGGGGAGGCATTGATGATAATGGGGAGGCATTGATGATAATGGGGAGGCATTGATGATGATGGGGAGGCATTGATGATAATGGGGAGGCATTGATGATAATGGGGAGGCATTGATGATGATGGGGAGGCATTGATGATGATGGGGAGGCATTGATGATGATGGGGAGGAATTGATGATAATGGGGAGGCATTGATGATGATGGGGAGGCATTGATGATAATGGGGAGGCATTGATGATGATGAGGCATTGATGATAATGGGGAGGCATTGATGATGATGGGGAGGCATTGATGATAATGGGGAGGCATTGATGATAATGGGGAGGCATTGATGATAATGGGGAAGCATTGATGATAATGGGGAAGCATTGATGATAATGGGGAAGCATTGATGATGATGGGGAGGCATTGATGATGATGGGGAGGCATTGATGATGATGGGGAGGCATTGATGATGATGGGGAGGCATTGATGATGATGGGGAGGAATTGATGATAATGGGGAGGCATTGATGATGATGGGGAGGCATTGATGATAATGGGGAGGCATTGATGATCATGGGAGGCATTGATGATGGGGAGGCATTGATGATGATGGGGAGGCATTGATGATGATGGGGAGGAATTGATGATGATGATGGACAGGCATTGATGATGATGGGGAGGCCATGATGATGATGGGGAGGCAATGATGATGATGGGGAGGCAATGATGATGATGGGGAGGCAATGATGATGATGGGGAGGCAATGATGATGATGAGGAGTCAATGATGATGATGGGGAGGCGATGATGATGAAATGAAAAATTCTGGCTCCTAAATTTTTTGTCTGGCTCCTAGATTCTGAACAACTTTGTCGACCCCTGCATTACATTACTGATCCTGAGTTACACCCTGTATTATACCCCAGAGCTGCACTCACTATTCTGCTGGTGCAGTCACTGTGTACATACATTACTGATCCTGAGTTACATCCTGTATTATACTCCAGAGCGGCACTCACTATTCTGCTGGTGCAGTCACTGTGTACATTACTGATCCTGAGTTACACCCTGTATTATACCCCAGAGCTGCAGTCACTATTCTGCTGGTGCAGTCACTGTATACCTACATTACATTACTGATCCTGAGTTACATCCTGTATTATTCCCCAGAGCTGCACTCACTATTCTGCTGGTGCAGTCACTGTGTACATACATTACATTACTGATCCTGAGTTACATCCTGTATTACACTCCAGAGCTGCACTCACTGTTCTGCTGGTGCAGTCACTGTGTACATACATTACATTACTGATCCTGAGTTACATCCTGTATTATACCCCAGAGCAGCACTCACTATTCTGCTGGTGCAGTCACTGTGTACATACATTACATTACTGATCCTGAGTTACAGCCTGTATTATACCCCAGAGCTGCACTCACTATTCTGCTGGTGCAGTCACTGTGTACATACATTACATTACTGATCCTGAGTTACATCCTGTATTATACTCCAGAGCTGCACTCACTATTCTGCTAGTGCAGTCACTGTGTACATACATTACATTACTGATCCTGAGTTACATCCTGTATTATACCCCAGAGCTGCACTCACTATTCTTCTGGTGCAGTCACTGTGTACATACATTACATTACTGATCCTGAGTTACATCCTGTATTATACTCCAGAGCTGCACTCACTATTCTGCTGGTGCAGTCACTGTGTACATACATAACATTACTGATCCTGAGTTACATCCTGTATTATACTCCAGAGCTGCACTCACTATTCTGCTGGTGCAGTCACTGTGTACATACATTACATTACTGATCCTGAGTTACATCCTGTATTATACTCCAGAGCTGCACTCACTATTCTGCTGGTGCAGTCACTGTGTACATACATTACATTACTGATCCTAAGTTACATCCTGTATTATACTCCAGAGCTGCACTCACTATTCTGCTGGTGCAGTCACTGTGTACATACATTACTGATCCTGAGTTACATCCTGTATTATACTCCAGAGCTGCTCTCACTATTCTGCTGGTGCAGTCACTGTGTACATACATTACATTACTGACCCTGAGTTACATCCTGTATTATACTCCAGAGCTGCACTCACTATTCTGCTGGTGCAGTCACTGTGTACATACATTACTGATCCTGAGTTACCTCCTGTATTATACTCCAGAGCTGCACTCACTATTCTGCTGGTGCAGTCACTGTGTACATACATTACTGATCCTGAGTTACATCCTGTATTATACTCCAGAGCTGCTCTCACTATTCTGCTGGTGCAGTCACTGTGTACATACATTACATTACTGACCCTGAGTTACATCCTGTATTATACTCCAGAGCTGCACTCACTATTCTGCTGGTGCAGTCACTGTGTACATACATTACATTACTGATCCTGAGTTACCTCCTGTATTATACTCCAGAGCTGCACTCACTATTCTGCTGGTGCAGTCACTGTGTACATACATTACATTACTGATCCTGAGTTACATCCTGTATTATACCCCAGAGCTGCACTCACTATTCTGCTGGTGCAGTCACTGTGTACATACATTACATTACTGATTCTGAGTTACATCCTGTATTATACTCCAGAGCTGCACTCACTATTCTGCTGGTGCAGTCACTGTGTATATACATTACATTACTGATCCTGAGTTACATCCTGTATTATACTCCAGAGCTGCACTCACTATTCTGCTGGTGCAGTCACTGTGTACATACATTACATTACTGATCCTGAGTTACATCCTGTATTATACCCCAGAGCTGCACTCACTATTCTGCTGGTGCAGTCACTGTGTACATACATTACATTACTGATCCTGAGTTACATCCTGTATTATACCCCAGAGCTGCACTCACTATTCTGCTGGTGCAGTCACTGTGTACATACATTACATTACTGATCCTGAGTTACATCCTGTATTATACCCCAGAGCTGCACTCACTATTCTGCTGGTGCAGTCACTGTGTACATACATTACATTACTGATCCTGAGTTACATCCTGTATTATACTCCAGAGCTGCACTCACTATTCTGCTGGTGCAGTCACTGTGTACATACATTACATTACTGATCCTGAGTTACATCCTGTATTATACCCCAGAGCTGCACTCACTATTCAGCTGGTGCAGTCACTGTGTACATACATTACATTACTGATCCTGAGTTACATCCTGTATTATACCCCAGAGCTGCACTCACTATTCTGCTGGTGGAGTCACTGTGTATATACATTACATTACTGATCCTGAGTTACATTATTATTATTTAGTTATATAGCGCCATTAATTCCATGGTGCTGTACATGAGAAGGGGTTACATACAAAGTTATAGATATCGTTTACAGTAAACAAATTTACAATGACAGACTGGTACAGAGGGGAGAGGACCCTGTCCTTGTGGACTTACATTCTGTTTAATACTCCAGAGCTGCACTTACTATTCTACGTTTTGTTATTGTGTTGTAGCTAAACATTCGCCCTTTTTTTCTAGTCCTGGAGAAACATTTTAATACACAACTCACATGCAGCAGCAAAAAATAAAGTTAAAAGTTGAGATATGGAGAAGTGTGAAAATTAGTTTTTAATACTGAAGTTATTAGTATTAAAGTAAAAGAAAAAGCAGATGAATGTACAACAATCACTCACAGATTGTTATAGAGCCACAGTTATGCAGGCGAGGGCAGACATAACCTGACACTATGCTGTATGCAATCCGTGACGGAGAAGTCACTTAACGTGAGATTCACGGGTTTCAGACGTTTGTATTTTTAATAAGGTGCTGACATGAGCCATCTCCGGATTCCGTCCTCTTATTAGCTGCTTCCATGGGATTTGCTTTCTGCCTCCAGCTAAACACTATAGCAAGGTGTCGGCCGCTAATAACTATTGATTCTCCTCATTATAGCCATTGGGGGTGTATGAGGAAACGGGACCACCGCATCGGCCTCTGTAGCCGGAGTCATTGACACACAAGTCACTCCAGCGGGAAATCGTCCTTCTATACTGAAGCAGGAATTAAGATGGAAGCCGTAGAGTGGAAATTCCATACATTCTGGATTACTGTGCCCCCTATTCTACGCTGCCTGTCTCTATGAACTATGGGGGAACTGTTATTGGCTGCTTATAGGTGCTGTCTGGTATTACATCTCAGCTCCACTGAAGACCAAATAGCATAGCTTGCATCAATCAATAGTGCAAGTGAAGACAAGAAACTATGCAACACATCTATCAGAGAAACAGGCTTATTTATCCACTTATGAGCCACTTCTGTCCCCTGCCTCTTGAACTCATCATAACTACTAAAATCCATCTTGGTCTAGACAAGATGGACTGTGAGTGCACTGAAGGGTCATATTACAGCTGTCTATTGAAGTCTATGGAGAGGGAAGGAGCAGAGTTAGAGAGTTGAAGGAAGTCACACATAGATAAGTGCTGCAGGTATTTTTTATTAAATGTTTAATATTACTGTAGAGCTGGATTCACAGCTACACTGCTCAGTACTGCTGCATAATGACCGCCATGCTGCTCCTTCTAAACATGTGCTACATAGAGACAGGAGAGCAATAATTGATCATGCCTCTGCTTATGAGAGACAATATAAATGATAATCTTCACCCACAAGCTCAGAGACCACCAAAACTTAGGGGGTGATATTGTTGCTACATTAACAGAGAGCTGGATTTACAGCTACACTGCTCAGTACTGCTGTATAATGTATTTTGTGTTGCTGCTTCTGAACATGTGCTACATAGAGACAAAAGAGGAAGAAATTCATCATGTCTCAGTTTATGTCTCTCCACTCACAACCTCATAGACCACCAAAAATTAGCCCTAAAAGATTTAGGGATCCTGCTGCTATTTTCTAATAAGTGTTTTATCTCAACCCAGAGCTGGATTCACAGCTACACCGCTTAGAACTGCTGTATAATGTATTTAGTGCAGCAGCATAGAAACAGGAGAACAAGAATCAATCACGTCTCTGTTTACAGGGGACAAGATAAATTCTAGCCTCCACCCTCAAAAAATTAGCTGCTGCTGTTTTCTAATGGTATTTTCATAGAATGCTAAAAGGGACCTCAAGGGTCATTGTATTCAATCCCCTAGTCAATGCAGTGCAGGATTCACTACATTTTAGCTCATCCTAGAACTGGATTCACAACTACACAGCTCAGTACTGCTCGTTGCCGAGATCTCAATCTGAGCATGCGCCGCCCCCGGCGGCCATCGCATCGCAGTAATGTGTGGGGCCTCGGGGCTTTAACAAGATGCTGGCGAAGCCCCCGCACAGCCGAACCAGCCTGGGATGGGATTTCCCGGAGGCCACCTCATCACAGCAAATGTCAGCGGAGCCCCCTGCACCAGTCTGGGATGGGAGTCATATCGCCGGACCACCGAACACCCCGTGACCACACTCCACCAAGCGCTGCCGATCTCTACCTCCCCTGGTAAGCTGAATTCGGACTGTAAGACGGAGCCCTATTTGACACATTAATTTTTTCCCTATTTTCCTTCTGAAAATTTGGGGTGCTTCTTATAGTCCAGTGCTTCTTATTAGTCCGAAAAATACAGTATATATTCCTGTGTCTTATCTATTTCACGCCTAGACTGGGAGACTACCATTTTAGCTTATTTATTGAGTGTATTGCTTTATATGTTTTATCGCATTCTTGAATTTAGATAATGAATTTATTTTTTGATCATTGCAGAGTCATTCTATTTTTCATTATACACATACATTTATTATTGATTGATTATGACCTCTTTGATTGGATTACATTGTAACCAGGGCTGTGTTGTCGGTAAGCCAAACCCCCGACTCCTCAATTACCATGACACCGACTCCAACTCCACAGCCCTGCTTGTAAACCCATATACTCATACAAATTAGCTACTTTTTGCTCTATAGGATAAAAAATGGTGAAAAATGCAGGATACAAGTCATATAATGGCCAGAAATAGTGCTATTCCTCATACACACACAGCTTATCCTGAAATAACAGGTATGCTTTAAGTATTTTTGAAACACAAGGAGTCGCACAGAGGCGGCTAAGAAGTGAAAGGAGAGACTTACATGGTTCAAGTAAGCTTGACACTTATTGGATTTTTCAAGCTGTTTCTGATTCTCTCCGAGCGACTTCAGACAAGAGTCTGCAATAGAGAACACACAATCCATCAGCGGGGGCAGGAATATAACGTTTACCAGTCATGTATACACTATTTTTCGAGAATGCCGAAGACACTAGGATAGCACCTGAGCATGATCAGATAGCACCGGAGCGTGATCAGATAACACCTGAGCGTCATCAGACAGCACCTGAGCGTGATCAGACAGCACCTGAGCGTGATCAGACAGCACCTGAGCGTGATCAGACAGCACCTGAGCGTGATCAGACAGCACCTGAGCGTGATCAGACAGCACCTGAGCGTGATCAGACAGCACCTGAGCGTGATCAGACAGCACCTGAGCGTGATCAGACAGCACCTGAGCGTGATCAGATAGCACCTGGGCATGATCAGATAGCACCTGAGAATGATCAGATAGCACCTGAGCATGATCAGATAGCACCGGAGCATGATCAGATAGCACCGGAGCGTGATCAGATAGCACCTGAGCGTGATCAGATAGCACCGGAGCGTGATCAGACAGCACCGGAGCGTGATCAGATAGCACCGGAGCATGATCAGATAGCGCCTGAGCATGATCAGATAGCACCTGAGCATGATCAGATAGCACCTGAGCATGATCAGATAGCACCTGAGCGTGATAAGATAGCACCTGCGCGTGATATACATAAAGATATACATAAACTGGAGCAGTGGGCAGCAACTAACAGAATGGATTTTAACAGGGAAAAATGCAAAGTACTACATCTGGGCAATAAAAATGAAAAAAGCATATACAAAATGGGAGGAATAGGGCTAAGTAACAGCACATGTGAAAAAGACTTGGGTATACTAATTGATCACAGACTTAACATGAGTCAACAGTGTGATGCAGCAGCAAAAAAGGCAAATGCAATTCTAGGATGTATCAACAGAAGCATACAGTCTAGATCACGTGAGGTCATTATTGCCCTCTACTCCTCTTTGCTCAGACCTCATCTGGAATACTGTGTCCAGTTTTGGGCACCACATTTTAAAAAAGACATCAACAAACTGGAGCAAGTTCAGAGAAGAGCCACCAGAATGGTGACCGGTCTGCAAACCATGTCCTATAAGGAACGGTTGCAGGATTTGGGAATGTTTAGCTTGCAAAAAAGAAGACTGAGAGGAGACTTAATAGCTGTCTACAAATATCTCAATGGCTGTCACATTGTAGAAGGATCATCTTTATTCTCATTTGCACAAGGAAAGACTAGAAGCAATGGGATGAAACTGAATGGGAGGAGACACAGATTAGATATTAGAAAAAAACTTTTTGACAGTTAGGGTGATCAATGAGTGGAACAGGCTGCCACGAGAGGTGGTGAGTTCTCCTTCAATGGAAGTCTTCAAACAGAGGCTGGACAGACATCTGTCTGGGATGATTTAGAGAATCCTGCTTTGAGCAGGGGGTTGGACCAGAAGGCCCAGGAGGTCCCTTCCAACTCTACCATTCTATGATCAGATAGCACCTGGGCGTGATCAGATAGCACCTGAGCGTGATCAGATAGCACCTGGGCATGATCAGATAGCACCTGAGCGTGATCAGATAGCACCTGAGCGTGATCAGATAGCACCTGGGCGTGATCAGATAGCACCTGGGCGTGATCAGATAGCACCTGAGCATGATCAGATAGCACCTGGGCATGATCAGATAGCACCTGGGCATGATCAGATAGCACCCGGGCATAGCACCTGGGCATGATCAGATAGCACCTGAGCGTGATCAGATAGCACCTGGGCATGATCAGATAGCACATGAGCATGATCAGACAGCACCTGTCATGTACAGTGTACAGTTCCTATAGCGTCTTGTGCTTGGGTGCGAGGAAAACACAGGAGACATAGGTTGAAATGAAATGACTTGTATTACTTCATACAAGCATGCTGAAAAGTTCACACAGTTTGCAGGAACAGCGACAGGAGACACAGCAGGCCAGAGTAACTTCAAGCACTACAATAAATCTCCAAAGCAGGTTCAGGATCTCTTCTCTGTACCGTAATTCCTCTGCAAACATGGATTCACCAAACAGCAGGTTTCCAGAGTCCAAAAGTGTTCCAAGGTTCCTCAGTAGGGAATAGCTGGAGTACAAGTCCAAGGCTTCCAGGAGTCAGGTCAAAGACTGACTGAGGCTTGATTCAGGAGCACTGATTGTTCAGCTGAGGCTGCTTAAGAAGCAAGAGGGAAGAATCAGGGCGGGAACATGAAAACTGGAAACTCCATATTAACTGACGGCAAGAGCTGCAGAAAGACAGAAAGCAAAATGGCCGATGAAAAACTGAGTTTCAAGGAACATGTCAACAGAGACAAAGAACCTTACATTACTCCCCCCTTAGGGACAACCTCCGGATGACCTCAGACCAGGCTTGTCAGGGTACCTCTGATGAAACTGGCGGAGCAGGCGAGGAGCATTTACATTATTGACTGGTTCCCATGAGTTGTCCTCCACTGGGTAGCCCTGCCATTTAATCAAATATCGCAACTGATTTCTGTACAACCTGGAATCTAGAATCCTTTCCACCATAAATTCTTCCTGACCATCGACCAGCACTGGGTCAGGGCAAGGAGAAGAACGTCCAGGAAACGTATTGGGTGTTGCAGCCTTTAGTAGGGATACATGAAAGACAGGGTGGATTCTCATAGTTCTGGGCAGTTGAAGACAACAAGCAACAGCACTTATAATCTTATTGATCTTATAAGGTCCAATGTACTTATGTCCCAATTTAGACGATGGAATCTTTAATTTAAGATTTCTGGTTGACAGCCAGACCAAATCTCCTACCTTGAAAGCTGGTGCAGGTTTACGAAATTTATCTGCTGCTTTCTTGTACCTTTCCTGAGCCAATTCTAGATTTTCCTTTAGAAGATCCATATTCTTTTGTAAAGAAGTGATTCTTTCAGCCACTGCCGGCAAGGGCGTATCTATGGGAAATCGAGGAAGAATGTTAGGATGATAACCTAGATTGGAGTAAAAAGGAGACTGCTTAGTGGAGGCGCTCTGAGAGTTGTTATGAGAGAACTCAGCCAGTGGAAGTAGATCCACCCAATCATCCTGTAGGTGGCAGATAAAACAGCGGAGATACTGCTCCAGGGTCTGATTGGTTCGTTCTGTCTGTCCATTAGTCTGGGGATGAAAAGCAGAAGAAAGGTTTACTTTAATGTCCAATGCTGCACAGAAATTTTGCCAAAACCTTGAAGTGAATTGCACCCCTCGATCCGAAATGACCTCATCCGGTACTCCATGTAAGCGAAACACATTCTTAATCATCAAGTCTGATGTCTGTTTTGCAGTGGGTAAGCCGACACAAGGGATAAAATGAGCTGCCTTTGTTAGACGGTCAACCACCACTAGAATGGTGTTCTTCCCTTGAGAGGTTGGTAACTCCACAATGAAGTCCATAGAAATGGATCCCCACGGGCGGGACGGGGTGGGAAGAGGTTGCAACAGACCAGTTGGTGAGGAGCGAGGTGTTTTGCATCTTGCACAGACTTCACATGAAGTGACATAGTTTAAGACATCTTTCCTGTAAGTGGGCCACCAAAAGAAACTAGAAAGAAATTCTTGTGTCTTTAGAATTCCCCTATGCCCGGCTATCTTGGAATCGTGGATGAGTTGCAATACTCTCAATCTGACTGTTTCAGGTATATACAGACGTTGTCCCTGAATCCACACACCATTCTTAAAGACAAGACTTACGTCCCTTGGGGGTTGAGCCAACAAAGAATCCGCATGGTATGCTTCCTTGATGTCCTTAAGTAGGTCTTGATTATGAATCACTCCCAGGAATCTAGAGTCAGGAAGAATAGTCTTAGGAGGAGTAAGTGGACGTGTCTCTGCTGAATGAATCCTAGAGAGTGCATCAGCCTTTCCATTGCGCGATCCTGGTCTATAAGAAATGACAAAATTAAATTGGTTTAGGAAAAGATTCCAGCGAGCCTGGCGAGGAGTCAGGCACTTAGCCGACCTGATAAATTCAAGATTACGATGGTCTGTCAGGACGACTATTTGCTGTGCAGCTCCCTGAAGAAGGTGTCTCCATTCCTTGAAGGCGGCAATAATGGCCAACAATTCTCTATTGCCCACATCGTAGTTCCTCTCAGCCGAAGACAACTGCTGGGAAAAGAAGGCACAGGGATGCAAGACATTCTTCTCACCTGTTCTCTGAGAGAGTATAGCTCCAACGGCACAGTCTGAAGCATCCACCTCTATTATGAAGGCAAGCTCGGGGTTGGGATGTACTAAGATAGGTGCGGTGGTAAATTTATCCTTTAAACAGGAAAATGCTTCCTGAGCTTGCGGAGTCCAGGAGAACCTAGACTGTTTCCGGGTAAGTTGGGTGATAGGTGACACTACCTCAGAAAAATTCTTAATGAAACGTCTATAGAAGTTGGCAAACCCGATGAAACGCTGCACCTCCTTCACATTTCTAGGAATTGGCCAATCCTTGATGGCTTGGGTCTTGCTTCCATCCATACTAATCCCTTGCGTAGATAGTACATACCCCAGAAATTGAATTTCGGTCCTATGGAATTCACATTTTTCAAGTTTGATGTAGAGATGGTTTTGTCTTAGGCGTTCTAAGACCATTCTCACATGTCCATGATGTTCCTCTGTGGGGTTAGAAAAAATTAGAATATCATCCAGATAAATCACCACAAATGTATCTAGGAGATCCCTGAAGATATCATTCACGAAGTGTTGGAAAGTGGCTGGGGCGGTACTCAGACCAAAAGGCATAACTAGATATTCTAAGTGTCCATAGCGTGACCTGAAAGCAGTCTTCCATTCATCCCCAGGTCTAATACGGACCAAGTTATAGGCCCCACGGAGATCCAATTTAGAGAAAATTTTGGCATGCCGCACTCTCTCCAACAACTCAGGGATTAAAGGCAATGGATAACGGTTTCTAATAGTAACCTTATTGAGTTCCCTATAGTCTATGCAGGGTCTCAGAGATCCATCTTTCTTCTTCACAAAGAAGATGGGTGCACCTGCGGGAGATGAAGAGGGGCGTATGAAGCCCTTGGCTAAATTTTCGTCTATATAATCCTTCAGAGCTTTTAGCTCGGGCCCCGCTAGGGGGTAGATCTTACCAAAAGGTATCTCGGCTCCAGGCAATAATTCAATTGGACAATCATATGGACGGTGAGGAGGAAGCTGATCAGCGTTCTTCTTGTCACATAAATCCACATAGTCCTGGTATACAGCTGGTAGTTCAGGGACTGACATGGTTCCTTTAGGAACAGAGCAAGCTGAAACTCCTTGACTCATCTGTTTCTCCGGAAAGTGTAATTCCTTGGTCTCCCAGTTAATCGTAGGATTCTGCGCCTGCAGCCATGGTAGCCCTAGAATAATGGGAAAGTGGGGAGAAGAGATAAGCAAAAAAGACATTTTCTCCTGATGATCTTTACCCATAAGGACCCTCAAAGGCTCTGTTTCTTGATCCACTGGTCCAGAAGTCAGTAGAGAGCCATCCACAGTCTCCATCTGTACTGGAGTAGCCTTCTTCACTGAACGTATCCCGTTTCAGAGCAAAGGAGATATCCATGAAATTTCCACTTGCTCCTGAGTCGATCATAGCAGAGCTAGACACCCAGACTGAGTCAACCCAGAGTTTGATGGAAAGGAAGCAATGAGAATTGTTTCTTTTACAACTCAGCTGGGACACCGCTGAGGAAACTTGAAAAATTGCAGCGTTTATACCGTCATCGTCCCCAGAACTAACAGAGTTTAAGTCCGAGAAATCAAGATCTCTTGCAGCAGATCTCTCTGGAGTCTGAGGCTCGGACATGACAGAGCTCCTCTCGCAACACTCACAGTGAATGACTGCTGCAGTAGTCTTACGAGAACGGCTGGGGCAGTTTATAATGAAGTGCCCTGACTTACCACAGTAGAAACATAAATTTTCCTTTATACGATGTTCTTTGCGTGCATCACTAACCCGTCTTTGTAAAGAGTCCACCTGCATGGGTTCAGGTTCTGGTTCCCTTGTGATCCTACTCAAAGGTTCCTTAGCTGAGGAGGGAGGTAGTAAAAGGTTAGTGCGATTATTTTCGAACCATCTCTCTTGTCTGCGTTCAGTCAGACGAGCATCAATACGGATACAATAGTTAATAAAGTCACTTAACGCAGTGGGAGGGTCGGCACGAGCAAGTTCATCCTTAATCAGTGGAGACAACCCTTTCCGAAAAATAGATTTTTTAGGGGAAGTGTCCCAAGTGGTATCAAGAGCCCATCTCCTGAAATCCAGGGCATATTCGGCTACTGAACGCTTACCTTGGCGCAAAGTTAACATGGCTGCTTCAGCTGTTGCACCTCGATTGGGGTCATCAAACACCTGCCCCATGGCTGAAATAAAAGCATCAAGGTGATTCAAACAATCATCCTCAGTCTCAATCAGAGGGTTTGCCCACATCAAAGCCTTATTGGTAAGCAACATGATTATAGTAAGCACTTTGGATCGTTCAATGGGAAATTGTGAAGCATGTGCAGAGAAAAATAAATTGCATTGATTAATAAATCCCCTGAATTTCTCACGTTCACCGCCAAAACGAAAAGGAGGTAATTTGGGGATCCCAGAACTCGGGGTTATGGCAGGAGCCTGGGCTCGTTCCTCTAGAGCCTCAATCCTGGCTCGCAATTCCTGGGTAGTCTGTCCAAACACTTGCAAATTATGATTAGTAAGGTCCTGTAGGCTTGCAAAACGGGTTTTTAAAGTCTGTACATCTGAAAGGATTGTATCAGTCACTCCGCAAAGTTCCTTTATGCGGGCCTCCATCTTCCAGATCTTTTAAGGCAGAAGTGCTGGAAGGAGAAGAGGAAAGGAAAAAAAAAAAACAATAGTGTTTACCTGTGGTAACACTCCAGAGTAAAATTTTAAGGGAATGAACTCACCTGGAATGGTTGTGAGAAGTCACAACCACTGTCATCACATAAGGTATTAAACGGACATCTGATATCCACAGTCACAGCAGACACGGCTTTCCCAGACCCAGCAGACACTAAACATTGGCTCCTGAATCTTGTCATGTATAGTGTACAGTTCCTATAGCGTCTTGTGCTTGGGTGCGAGGAAAACACAGGAGACATAGGTTGAAATGAAATGACTTGTATTACTTCATACAAGCATGCTGAAAAGTTCACACAGTTTGCAGGAACAGCGACAGGAGACACAGCAGGCCAGAGTAACTTCAAGCACTACAATAAATCTCCAAAGCAGGTTCAGGATCTCTTCTCTGTACCGTAATTCCTCTGCAAACATGGATTCACCAAACAGCAGGTTTCCAGAGTCCAAAAGTGTTCCAAGGTTCCTCAGTAGGGAATAGCTGGAGTACAAGTCCAAGGCTTCCAGGAGTCAGGTCACAGACTGACTGAGGTTTGATTCAGGAGCACTGATTGTTCAGCTGAGGCTGCTTAAGAAGCAAGAGCGAAGAATCAGGGCGGGAACATGAAAACTCCATATTAACTGAGGGCAAGAGCTGCAGAAAGACAGAAAGCAAAATGGCCGACGAAAAACTGAGTTTCAAGGAACATGTCAACAGAGACAAAGAACCTTACAGCACCTGAGCATAATCAGATAGCACCTGGGCATGATCAGACAGCATCTGAGCGTGATCAGACAGCACCTGGGCATGATCAGAGAGCATCTGAGCATGATCAGAGAGCACCTGAACATGATCAGACAGCACCTGGGCATGATCAGACAGCACCTGGGCATGATCAGACAGCACCTGGGCATGATCAGACAGCACCTGGGCATGATCAGATAGCACCTGGGCATGATCAGATAGCACCTGATAGAGCCTGACTAGATAGCACCTGAGCGTGATCAGATAGGACCTGGACATGATCAGATAGCAGCACCTGGGCATGATCAGACAGCACCTGAGCATGATCAGATAGCACCTGGGCGTGATCAGATAGCACCTGGGCGTGATCAGACAGCACCTGGGCGTGATCAGACAGCACCTGGGCGTGATCAGAAAGCACCTGAGCGTGATCAGATAGCACCTGGACATGATCAGATAGCACCTGGGCATGATCAGATAGCACCTGGGCATGATCAGATAGCACCTGAGCGTGATCAGATAGCACCTGAGCGTGATCAGATAGCACCTGAGCGTGATCAGATAGCACCTGGGCATGATCAGATAGCACCTGGGCGTGATCAGATAGCACCTGAGCGTGATCAGATAGCACCTGAGCGCGATCAGATAGCACCTGGGCATGATCAGATAGCACCTGAGCGTGATCAGATAGGACCTGGACATGATCAGATAACAGCACCTGAGCATGATCAGATAGCACCTGATCATGATCAGACAGCACCTGAGCATGATCAGACAGCACCTGAGCATGATCAGACAGCACCTGAGCATGATCAGATAGCACCTGAGCGTGATCAGATGGCACCTGAGCTTGATCAGATAGCACCTGGGCATGATCAGATAGCACCTGGGCATGATCAGATAGCACCTGGGCATGATCAGATAGCACCTGGGCATGATCAGATAGCACCTGGGCATGATCAGATAGCACCTGAGCGTGATCAGATAGCACCTGAGCGTGATCAGATAGCACATGAGCGTGATCAGATAGCACATGAGCGTGATCAGATAGCACATGAGCGTGATCAGATAGCACATGAGCGTGATCAGATAGCACCTGAGCGTGATCAGATAGCACCTGAGCGTGATCAGATAGTACCTGGGCGTGATCAGATAGCACCTGGGCGCGATCAGATAGCACCTGGGCGCGATCAGATAGCACCTGAGCGCGATCAGATAGCACCTGAGCGCGATCAGATAGCACCTGGGCGCGATCAGATAGCACCCGAGCGTGATCAGATAGGACCCGGGCATGATCAGACAGCACCCGAGCATGATCAGATAGCACCTGAGCATGATCAGACAGCACCTGAGCATGATCAGACAGCACTTGAGCATGATCAGACAGCACCTGAGCATGATCAGATAGCACCTGGGCATGATCAGATAGCACCTGAGCGCGATCAGATAGCACCTGAGCGCGATCAGATAGCACCTGGGCATGATCAGATAGAACCTGAGCGCGATCAGATAGGACCTGAGCGCGATCAGATAGGACCTGAGCGCGATCAGATAGCCCCTGAGCGTGATCAGATAGGACCCGGGCATGATCAGACAGCACCTGAGCATGATCAGACAGCACCTGAGCATGATCAGACAGCACTTGAGCATGATCAGACAGCACCTGAGCATGATCAGACAGCACTTGAGCATGATCAGACAGCACCTGAGCATGATCAGATAGCACCTGGGCATGATCAGATAGCACCTGAGCGCGATCAGATAGCACCTGAGCGCGATCAGATAGCACCTGGGCATGATCAGATAGAACCTGAGCGCGATCAGATAGCACCTGAGCGCGATCAGATAGCACCTGGGCATGATCAGATAGCACCTGAGCGTGATCAGATAGGACCTGAGCGCGATCAGATAGCACCTGGGCATGATAAGATAGCACCTGAGCGTGATCAGATAGGACCTGGGCATGATCAGACAGAACCCGAGCATGATCAGACAGCACCTGAGCATGATCAGATAGCACCTGAGCGTGATCAGATAGCACCTGAGCGTGATCAGATGGCACCTGAGCGTGATCAGATAGCACCCGGGCATGATCAGATAGCACCCGAGCATGATCAGATAGCACCTGAGCGTGATCAGATAGCACCTGAGCGTGATCAGATGGCACCTGAGCATGATCAGATAGCACCTGGACATGATCAGATAGCACCTGGGCATGATCAGATAGCACCTGAGCATGATCAGATAGCACCTGGGCGTGATCAGATAGCACCTGAGCATGATCAGACAGCACCTGAGCGTGATCAGATAGGACCTGAGCGTGATCAGATAGCACCTGAGCGTGATCAGATAGCACCTGAGCGTGATCAGATAGCACCTGGGCGTGATCAGATAGCACCTGGGCGTGATCAGATAGCACCTGGGCGTGATCAGATAGCACCTGAGCGTGATCAGATAGCACCTGAGCGTCATCAGATAGCACCTGATCCATCCGAAATCGGCCTGAGTTCTGACTGGGACTTCAGGTCTGACGCCGGGTCTCTTTATCCGAACTTAACCTCACACATGCCAGTGAGACTGTTGCGTTCTGATCACGACCCAGACGGTCTAGAAATTGGGGATCGTTTCTAAATATCTATTCTCAAGTGTCCTGCTTGTCTGTTTCGTTTTAGGAACTCATGCTCAAAACCGGACCCGTGTGATGTAGGAGGGAGAGGGGCCCCATTACACATTACGGGGTCCGTTAGGTTCCTGCTTGTTGGAACGGAGGAAAAAGTTACGTTTTTTATGTGATGCTCGTTCCGCATGAAGAAAGCTCAGAAAAGGTAAACTGATATTTTTTTAGGCCACGTTCACACGATCAGTATTTGTACCAGAGAATAAGGACAGCGCCTCACAAGTTACAAATACTGAGGTAAAATACTGACCAAAAGCTGACCGTGTGAACGGGGCCTTAAGCGTATTTTGGTGCTGAGCCGTATTGATCTCAATGGGGAAGGACTGTGGTTTATAGTCACCTAGCAGACCATGCTGGGATGTGTAGTCCCACAGCAGCTGCTGCTCAATACTGAAAAAGGTCTTTGCTTTGTGAAGTGTCTGTTCTGCTCACAGCAACCAATTAGATTTGAGCTTTTTTCCCCAGTGCAGCTTAAAGTTGAAAGAGGAGATTTGATTGGTTGTAGAATCCCGTTACTAGGTAGAATTGTGAAGAATGTTTTTGCCGCCCATATTAACCAATCCGATTTGAGCTTTCCAGAGGCGATTTGATTGGTTGTTGTATCCGTTACTAGACAGATTTTATCAAGACTTTCTTTGCTGCCTGTAACAACCAATCACTGTGCAGCTATCATTTCATTACGCTCTTTAAAATAAAAGCACAGCTGCGAATGGTTGCTGCGGCTTCACAAAAACCAATCAAATCCCTTTTTTTAAGAATCCAAACTACACCAAAAAAATAAGAGCTCGAATCTGATTGGGCGCTATGAAAAAAAACAACCCTTTGCGGCCCCGCTCCATAATATCATACAAATACCAAGACTCTTATTGAGCGCACTCAGCGCCTCCAGCACGGACTTCACTTCCTCCGCTTTCAGTTTCCCCGCCATCGGTGCTGCAAACGACGAGGTCACGTGCTCTGACGTCAGTACGTACGGAGGAAGCGCGCGTCGCCCCGGGCAACGGTGTGAAGCGCGGGTTGTGTCTGAGGGGAAGTGTCAAAAGTCAGTCAGGAGACAGCGGGGAGAAGGGTCGCGGCGGCCGGAGGCACGGTAAGGGGCGAGGTGACCCCTCACGTCAGCAGGGGGAGGTGAAAGGTCACAGTGACGTCATGTGAGGGACTGATGGCAGCAGCAGCGCCCCCCGAGGTCTCCTCAGGTATTCATTACACTGGTGACGTCATGTGAGGGACTGATGGCAGCAGCAGCGCCCCCCGAGGTCTCCTCAGGTATTCATTACACAGGTGACGTCATGTGAGGGACTGGTGGCAGCAGCAGCGCCCCCCGGAGGTCTCAGGTATTCATTACACAGGTGACGTCATGTGAGGGACTGGTGGCAGCAGCAGCGCCCCCGGAGGTCTCAGGTATTCATTACACAGGTGACGTCATGTGAGGGACTGGTGGCAGCAGCAGCGCCCCCCGGAGGACTCCTCAGGTATTCATTACACAGGTGACGTCATGTGAGGGACTGGTGGCAGCAGCAGCGCTCCCCCGAGGTCTCCTCAGGTATTCATCACACAGGTGACGTCATGTGAGGGACTGGTGGCCGCAGCGCCCCCCGGAGGTCTCCTCAGGTATTCATTACACAGGTGACGTCATGTGAGGGACTGGTGGCAGCAGCAGCGCCCCCCGGAGGTCTCCTCAGGTATTCATTACACAGGTGACGTCATGTGAGGGACTGGTGGCAGCAGCAGCGCCCCCCGGAGGTCTCAGGTATTCATTACACAGGTGACGTCATGTGAGGGACTGGTGGCAGCAGCAGCGCCCCCCGGAGGTCTCCTCAGGTATTCATCACACAGGTGACGTCATGTGAGGGACTGGTGGCAGCAGCAGCGCCCCCCGGAGGTCTCAGGTATTCATTACACAGGTGACGTCATGTGAGGGACTGGTGGCAGCAGCAGCGCCCCCGGAGGACTCCTCAGGTATTCATTACACAGGTGACGTCATGTGAGGGACTGGTGGCAGCAGCAGCGCCCCCCGGAGGACTCCTCAGGTATTCATTACACAGGTGACGTCATGTGAGGGACTGGTGGCAGCAGCAGCGCCCCCCGGAGGACTCCTCAGGTATTCATTACACAGGTGACGTCATGCGAGGGACTGGTGGCAGCAGCAGCGCCCCCCGGAGGACTTCTCAGGTATTCATTACACAGGTGACGTCATGTGAGGGACTGGTGGTGGCAGCAGCGCCCCCCGGAGGACTCCTCAGGTATTCATTACACTGGTGACGTCATGTGAGGGACTGGTGGTGGCAGCAGCGCCCCCCGGAGGTCTCCTCAGGTATTCATTACACAGGTGACGTCATGTGAGGGACTGGTGGCAGCAGCGCCCCCCGGAGGTCTCCTCAGGTATTCATTACACAGGTGACGTCATGTGAGGGACTGGTGGCAGCAGCAGCGCCCCCCGGAGGACTCCTCAGGTATTCATTACACAGGTGACGTCATGTGAGGGACTGGTGGCAGCAGCAGCGCCCCCCGGAGGACTCCTCAGGTATTCATTACACAGGTGACGTCATGTGAGGGACTGGTGGTGGCAGCAGCGCCCCCCGGAGGACTCTGTTTCGACCCGCCACCACAATTGTGGGTTACCAGGGCAATGGGGTACTCAGAGCCGAGCCCATGGAAGTCTATGGGGTTTGTCACAGGTAGCTGTGGCTCGGTCTGTGGCCCGGGCGGTCTGGCGTATGTTGGGGGGAATATTTACAGGGGATTGATTTATGTACAGTTCGTGACGCCACCTGTAGTATTCTGGTAATTTGTACCAGCGCTGCTGTAGATCTCTGAGGGGATGGTGAGGCAGCTAGATGTCGGGTCCCCTACAGGTGGGACTGGTCCCTCAAAGTCTATGGGATTTGTGAAGTCGAGTGCGGATAAAGAACACAGTCTCACACGGTCAGCGTCTTTCCATACCTTTACTTGCAAGATGATAAGGCAGGTCCCAGGGAGGCTGATCCAAGGAGAGTGTATCTTGAGACGGCAGCTGGACAAGTTAGGGCCTCCTTTAACTCCAATAAAACGAGTACAACCAGCCTGAAGCGTAGTTCCCTCAAATCTCCAGCTAATCTTTAGCTGTACCTGCCCAGTCAGCTTAGTGTTAGGGGCCTTCCTGTGAAGGAGCTGAATTCTTATTTTGTCCTGCAGAACTCCAAAGTCTTCACTCCCCTGACCCCAGTTACGTACTGACTATAAGGGGCTTGTCTGCCGCGACCTAGGGTCCGGTAGATTCCTGGTTTTCCTATCACCGTGCCTGAAACAACAGTGACCCTTCGGTCCCCAGTGACCGGTAGCAATGTGCTGGACTTTTGCAATCCTGTAGCACTAATCCTATAAATCCACTTGCCTTTCGCCTTGTCCACGCTGGTAACATAAGCACTCAAAACTAGCCAAGGGTCGAGCAGTCACTTCTTTCCTTTTCCTTCCAATGAAGTTAGCCACAGATGCTCAGTTATCACAGGCAGGAGCACGTCTCTGAACCTGATACCGTCCTTTAGACAGGGATGCTGAAGACTTTCCGTGCTAATACTTCTTCTTTCCTCAGTGTGTGTTGAGAAGGTGATACAGCTCTGACTAGACTAAGGTGTATTCCAAACACCTATACCAGACTCCACGATATGAACTGGTGAATAAGCAGGCTAGACTCTTTCCTCCCTCCAAACGTCTTCTCACAAAGAAGTCTAGACTCTACTCCACACGTCCTCACTGTTCAAAGACAGGAACTAGACTAATCACTCTAACACCTACTACCTTGACCACTCCCTCTAGAGTACACTCCACTACCCTAGGGGTGTGTCTAGTGTGTGTCGAGTGAATGGATATTTAGCATTAAACTGCCGTCTCGCCATACACTCTCCAGGGTACTGCGTGTGCCTACCACCAGGGCTACACATTCCCCCATGGTAAACGACAGCACTCCCGGGCTGTAAAATACAAAAGACATTTTGTTTATGCAATAAACATTGAACAATAACATCTTCCCATCCGGGAGGTGAGGACATCTTGAACGTTGCAAACTTTATAGAAAAATACAAATAGTATCAAATAGCATTCAATAAATAAATATACAATATACTTGTGAAGGACCCGCACCAAACCTTCAACGTGGGTCCTGGGTGGGCTGCAGGACGTCCGATTGCAGACCTCACTCAGTGCCACACCATACGGGTTTTGTTTTTCAGAGGTAGTTATAGATGGTTTTTGTAAAACCAAGATAGGGCACCGAAGCGCAACTATGTACAAGAAAGTTCTGGGTTAGCATAGTCCTTAACCTCCAAGTCCATTTATAAAGAAAGACACATTATATTAAATCGCATTATAAAAGTGCAACTGTTTATCATTTATCATCTATCATTTACCCAGCCGGGCATTCTATAATTAGAAATATATATTCACTATATATAACCTGTGCAAACTTTTTCAAAACATTTTAAACTTTTTGCTTTTTACTTTTGGTAGATCCGATAGGGATCTCACCACATTTCTTACTATCTATTCATCTTCTAATAATACACCTTCCACTACATCTTTCACCCCGGGGGCTGGAATGATGCAATGAGCCCTAGATCCCAAGACCAGCAAATCATGTGCTGCGATCAGGGTCTGGGTCGCGACAGTTCTGGTGCGAACCTCTAGGGGCGCAACGGGTATACTCTCTCCGCGTGACACCGATTGCGTCTCCATCACAGTCAACGATATAGACCGCGTCAGGGTTTGCGATCTGGACCGGGTCGCATGTTGCGATGTGGAGGTGGCTTTAACTTGCGATGAACTCTGGGTCGCTTGTTGCGATGACTTTGCAGGGGGCGATGCTGGGGCACGGCCGGATGCTGCTTGAACTGGGACCGGGGACGCGGCGGTAATGGTGACGGTACCTGCGTCTGGGACGGGGTCGCGGACGATGGTGACATTCAGGGCATACCACCCCTTCATTCCCCAATGCCGCGTATAGGTGACTATATCTCCGTTTGCTAAGTCCCTCCCGGGATGACCTTGCGGCAGGTGGGATTCTACGTCACGCCTGCTGACAAAGACCGCTGGGTAGAGGCCCGGTTCACGGATAAAGCCCCAGCCCTTCCGGAGCTGGAACTCAGTCACACACCCCTGCCGCCGCGGTTCCCGTAAGGTACCTTTGTCGCGACGGACAGTCTCCTTGTCAGCAATCAGCTCGGCATATTGTCGCTGGCGGTTCTTCTGAGTTTCCCGCTCTTCCTCCTGCTGACGCCTCTTCTTCTCCTCACGACTCCGCCATTCTTGTTCCCACTGGGCGGTGTAGGCGACGTCATCCAGGCGCGCCATTTCGTCCCAGTCCACATCTGGTAGTGACGGACAGGACCCCTCCGGTGTCCCTGCCGGGGACCGATAATCTGCTGCGGCCTCTTGGCCGGGCGGGCGTTCCGGGATTGGCTGTACCTCCTCAACCTCCTCCGCCTCCACCGCTTCACCAGTGGGATCGGGAACGGTACTTTCGGGGGCAGCCTCCGGTTGCTCCTTCGCCTTGAGCAGCAGACTCTTCGGTACTTGGAATCGTGGGGGTTCATTGAGGGGAGAGGACGCCGTGTTCGTTAGTTGCCACTTCAGCAAGTTACATCGGCGTCTCTCAATCTCCTCCAGTCCAGGTTGGACCATCTTCTTTAGGCGTGCGTTCTCCTCCTGAATCTCTAGCAACGCCTGTTGCAGGTGCAGGATCGCATAAGACTCTGATGCCGATGGCAGCTTGGCGGGGGCACGGGGCCTGCCTTCCTCCGCTGCCCCACTCGGCTGCACACGTCCTGCCTCCATCATGTTCCAGAAGATTCTTTCTTCTTTCTGCGGAGACATCCGGTCTCTTCCGTGGAGGTGGGGTTTGCGTCTCCTCCTCCTCGCAGGGAAGGTGAAGAGGAGGCGGACCTCCTTTGCTGTAGGGCAGGACCGCATGTTGTAATAGCACTTTGAGAGGGCAGGCATTTTCTTCGCGCCACAGGGGGGTAGACGCCCACGAAGGTACGCCCACCTTCTTCTCCAGCGCCTGAGGGCGCGAATATGGCGACAAAAATGGCGATTTTGGCGCCAAAAGTGCAAACAGTCCTTTTCACAAAAACAAGTCCTTAGGCACACAGGGCTCGCAATTTCGCGAGTTTCGCATCCTGTTCGTGACGCCAAGTTGTTTCGACCCGCCACCACAATTGTGGGTTACCAGGGCAATGGGGTACTCAGAGCCGAGCCCATGGAAGTCTATGGGGTTTGTCACAGGTAGCTGTGGCTCGGTCTGTGGCCCGGGCGGTCTGGCGTATGTTGGGGGGAATATTTACAGGGGATTGATTTATGTACAGTTCGTGACGCCACCTGTAGTATTCTGGTAATTTGTACCAGCGCTGCTGTAGATCTCTGAGGGGATGGTGAGGCAGCTAGATGTCGGGTCCCCTACAGGTGGGACTGGTCCCTCAAAGTCTATGGGATTTGTGAAGTCGAGTGCGGATAAAGAACACAGTCTCACACGGTCAGCGTCTTTCCATACCTTTACTTGCAAGATGATAAGGCAGGTCCCAGGGAGGCTGATCCAAGGAGAGTGTATCTTGAGACGGCAGCTGGACAAGTTAGGGGCCTCCTTTAACTCCAATAAAACGAGTACAACCAGCCTGAAGCGTAGTTCCCTCAAATCTCCAGCTAATCTTTAGCTGTACCTGCCCAGTCAGCTTAGTGTTAGGGGCCTTCCTGTGAAGGAGCTGAATTCTTATTTTGTCCTGCAGAACTCCAAAGTCTTCACTCCCCCTGACCCCAGTTACGTACTGACTATAAGGGGCTTGTCTGCCGCGACCTAGGGTCCGGTAGATTCCTGGTTTTCCTATCACCGTGCCTGAAACAACAGTGACCCTTCGGTCCCCAGTGACCGGTAGCAATGTGCTGGACTTTTGCAATCCTGTAGCACTAATCCTATAAATCCACTTGCCTTTCGCCTTGTCCACGCTGGTAACATAAGCACTCAAAACTAGCCAAGGGTCGAGCAGTCACTTCTTTCCTTTTCCTTCCAATGAAGTTAGCCACAGATGCTCAGTTATCACAGGCAGGAGCACGTCTCTGAACCTGATACCGTCCTTTAGACAGGGATGCTGAAGACTTTCCGTGCTAATACTTCTTCTTTCCTCAGTGTGTGTTGAGAAGGTGATACAGCTCTGACTAGACTAAGGTGTATTCCAAACACCTATACCAGACTCCACGATATGAACTGGTGAATAAGCAGGCTAGACTCTTTCCTCCCTCCAAACGTCTTCTCACAAAGAAGTCTAGACTCTACTCCACACGTCCTCACTGTTCAAAGACAGGAACTAGACTAATCACTCTAACACCTACTACCTTGACCACTCCCTCTAGAGTATACTCCACTACCCTAGGGGTGTGTCTAGTGTGTGTCGAGTGAATGGATATTTAGCATTAAACTGCCGTCTCGCCATACACTCTCCAGGGTACTGCGTGTGCCTACCACCAGGGCTACACAACTCCTCAGGTATTCATTACACAGGTGACGTCATGTGAGGGACTGGTGGCAGCAGCAGCGCCCCCCGGAGGTCTACTCAGGTATTCATTACACAGGTGACGTCATGTGAGGGACTGGTGGCAGCAGCAGCGCCCCCCGGAGGACTCCTCAGGTATTCATTACACAGGTGACGTCATGTGAGGGACTGGTGGCAGCAGCAGCGCCCCCCGGAGGACTCCTCAGGTATTCATTACACAGGTGACGTCATGTGAGGGACTGGTGGTGGCAGCAGCGCCCCCCGGAGGACTCCTCAGGTATTCATTACACAGGTGATGTCATGTGAGGGACTGGTGGCAGCAGCAGCGCCCCCCGAGGTCTCCTCAGGTATTCATTACACAGGTGACGTCATGTGAGGGACTGGTGGCGGCAGCAGCGCCCCCGGAGGTCTCCTCAGGTATTCATTACACAGGTGACGTCATGTGAGGGACTGGTGACAGCAGCGCCCCCCGGAGGCTCCTCAGGTATTCATTACACAGGTGACGTCATGTGAGGGACTGGTGGCAGCAGCGCCCCCCGGGTCTCCTCAGGTATTCATTACACAGGTGACGTCATGTGAGGGAGGTGGCCGCAGCGCCCCCCGGGGGCTCCTCAGGTATTCATTACACAGGTGACGTCATGTGAGGGACTGGTGGCAGCAGCGCCCCCCGAGGCTCCTCAGGTATTCATTACACAGGTGACGTCATGTGAGGGACTGGTGGCGCAGCAGGCCCCCGGGTCTCCTCAGGTATTCATTACACTGGTGACGTCATGTGAGGGACTGGTGGCAGCAGCAGCGCCCCCGGAGGTCTCCTCAGGTATTCATTACACAGGTACGTCATGTGAGGACTGGTGGCAGCAGCAGCCCCCCGGGTCTCCTCAGGTATTCATTACACAGGTGACGTCATGTGAGGACTGGTGGGCAGCAGCGCCCCCCGGAGGACTCCTCAGGTATTCATTACACAGGTGACGTCATGTGAGGGATGGTGGCAGCAGCAGCGCCCCCCGGAGGATCCTCAGGTATTCATTACACAGGTGACGTCATGTGAGGGACTGGTGGCAGCAGCGCCCCCGGAGGTCTCCTCAGGTATTCATTACACGGTGACGTCATGTGAGGGACTGTGGCCGCAGCAGCGCCCCCCGGAGTCCTCAGGTATTCATTACACAGGTGACGTCATGTGAGGGACTGGTGGCAGCAGCACGCCCCCGGAGGTCTCCTCAGGTATTCATTACACAGGTGACTCATGTGAGGGACTGGTGGCGCAGCAGCGCCCCCCGGAGGTCTCCTCAGGTATTCATTACACAGGTGACGTCATGTGAGGGACTGGTGGCAGCAGCGCCCCCCGGAGGCTCCTCAGGTATTCATTACACGGTGACGTCATGTGAGGGACTGGTGGCAGCAGCGCGCCCCCGGAGGACTCCTCAGGTATTCATTACACAGGTGAGGTCATGTGAGGGACTGGTGGCCGCAGCGCCCCCGGAGGCTCCTCAGGTATTCATTACACAGTGACGTCATGTGAGGGACTGGGGCAGCAGCGCCCCCCGAGGTCTCAGGTATTCATTACACAGGTGACGTCATGTGAGGACTGGTGGCAGCAGCCGCCCCCCGGGTCTCCTCAGGTATTCATACACAGGTGACGTCATGTGAGGGACTGGTGGCAGCAGCCCCCCGGAGGACTCCTCAGGTATTCATTACACAGGTGACGTCATGTGAGCGACTGTGGCAGCAGCGCCCCCCGGAGGACTCCTCAGGTATTCATTACACAGGTGATGTCATGTGAGGACTGGTGGCGCAGCAGCGCCCCCTGGAGGACTCCTCAGTATTCATTACACAGTGACGTCATTGAGGGACTGGTGGCGCAGCAGCGCCCCCGGAGGTCTCTAGGTATTCATTACACAGGTGACGTCATGTGAGGGACTGGTGGCAGCAGCCCCCCGGAGGTCTCCTCAGGTATTCATTACACAGGTGAGTCATGTGAGG
Source organism: Oophaga sylvatica (assembly GCA_033576555.1). Lineage (NCBI taxonomy): Eukaryota > Metazoa > Chordata > Amphibia > Anura > Dendrobatidae > Oophaga > Oophaga sylvatica. The sequence continues at coordinate 33,532,697 of JARQOD010000010.1, read as the reverse complement.
GACTGTGGCAGCAGCGCCCCCCCGGAGGTCTCAGGTATTCATTACACAGGTGACGTCATGTGAGGACTGGTGGCAGCAGCGCCCCCGGGGTCTCCTCAGGTATTCATTACACAGGTGACTCATGTGAGGGACTGGTGGGCAGCAGCGCCCCCCGGAGGTCTCCTCAGGTATTCTTACACAGGTGACGTCATGTGAGGACTGGTGGCGGCAGCAGCGCCCCCCGAGGCTCCTCAGGTATTCATTACACAGGTGACGTCATGTGAGGACTGGTGCAGCAGCGCCCCCCGGAGGTCTCAGTATTCATTACACAGGTGACGTCATGTGAGGACTGGTGGCGCAGCAGCGCCCCCTGGAGGTCTCCTCAGTATTCATTACACAGGTGACGTCATGTGAGGGACTGGTGGCAGCAGCGCCCCCCGGGGTTCTCAGGTATTCATACACAGGTGACTCATGTGAGGGACTGGTGGCAGCACGCCCCCCGGGGTCTCCTCAGGTATTCATTACACAGGTGACGTCATGTGAGGGACTGGTGGCAGCAGCGCCCCCCGGAGGTCTCAGTATTCATTACACAGGTGACGTCATGTGAGGCGACTGGTGGCAGCAGCGCCCCCCGGAGGACTCCTCAGGTATTCATTACACAGGTGACGTCATGTGAGGGACTGGTGGCAGCAACGCCCCCGGAGTCTCAGTATCATTACACAGGTGACGTCATTGAGGGACTGGTGGCAGCAGCGCCCCCCGGAGGACTCCTCAGGTATTCATTACACAGGTGACGTCATGTGAGGGACTGGTGGCAGCAGCGCGCCCCCGGGGTCTCCTCAGGTATTCATTACACAGGTGAGTCATGTGAGGGACTGGTGGCAGCAGCGCCCCCCTGAGGCTCTCAGGTATTCATTACACAGGTGACGTCATGTGAGGGACTGGGCGCAGCAGCGCCCCCCGGAGGTCTCCTCAGGTATTCATACACAGGTGACGTCATGTGAGGGACTGGTGGCGCAGCGCCCCCCGGAGGTCTCCTCAGGTATTCTTACACAGTGACGTCATGTGAGGACTGGTGGCGCAGCAGCGCCCCCCGAGGCTCCTCAGGTATTCATTACACAGGTGACGTCATTGAGGGACTGGTGCCCAGCAGCGCCCCCGGAGGTCCTCAGGTATTCATTACACAGGTGACGTCATGTGAGGGACTGGTGGCCGCAGCGCCCCCCGGAGTCTCCTCAGTATTCATTACACAGGTGAGTCATGTGAGGGACTGGTGCAGCAGCGCCCCCGGGGCTCCTCAGGTATTCATACACAGGTGACGTCATGTGAGGGACTGGTGGCAGCAGCACGCCCCCCGGGTCTCCTCAGGTATTCATTACACAGGTGACGTCATGTGAGGGACTGGTGGCAGCAGCGCCCCCCGGAGGTCTCCAGGTATTCTTACACAGGTGACGTCATGTGAGGGACTGGTGCGCAGCAGCGCCCCCCGAGGCTCCTCAGGTATTCATTACACAGGTGACGTCATGTGAGGGACTGGTGGCAGCAGCGCCCCCCGGAGGTCTCAGGTATTCATTACACAGTGACGTCATGTGAGGGACTGGTGGCGCAGCAGCGCCCCCGGAGGCTCCTCAGGTATTCATTACACAGGTGACGTCATGTGAGGGACTGGTGGCAGCAGCGCCCCCGGGGTCTCCTCAGGTATTCATACACAGGTGACTCATGTGAGGGACTGGTGGCAGCAGCAGCGCCCCCCGGGTCTCCTCAGGTATTCATTACACAGGTGACGTCATGTGAGGGACTGGTGGCAGCAGCGCCCCCCGGAGGTCTCCTCAGGTATTCATTACACAGGTGACGTCATGTGAGGGACTGGTGGCGCAGCAGCCCCCCGGAGGTCTCCTCAGGTATTCATTACACAGGTGACGTCATGTGAGGGACTGGTGGCAGCAGCCGCCCCCGGGGACTCCTCAGGTATTCATACACAGGTGACTCATTGAGGGACTGGTGGCGCAGCAGCGCCCCGGGTCTCCTCAGGTATTCTTACACAGGTGACGTCATGTGAGGGACTGGTGGCAGCAGCGCCCCCCGAGGTCTCTCAGGTATTCATTACACAGGTGAGTCATGTGAGGCGACTGGTGGCAGCAGCGCCCCCCGGAGGACTCCTCAGGTATTCATTACACAGGTGACGTCATGTGAGGGACTGGTGGCAGCAGCAGCGCCCCCCGGAGGCTCCTCAGGTATTCATTACACCAGGTGACGTCATGTGAGGGACTGGTGGAGCAGCAGCGCCCCCCGGAGGTCTCCTCAGGTATTCATTACACAGGTGACGTCATGTGAGGGACTGGTGGCGCAGCAGCGCCCCCCGGAGGTCCTCAGGTATTCATTACACAGGTGACGTCATGTGAGGGACTGGTGGAGCAGCAGCGCCCCCCGGAGGTACTCCTCAGGTATTCATTACACAGGTGACGTCATGTGAGGGACTGGTGGCAGCAGCAGCGCCCCCGGAGGTCTCCTCAGGTATTCATTACACAGGTGACGTCATGTGAGGGACTGGTGGCAGCAGCGCCCCCGGAGGTACTCCTCAGGTATTCATTACACAGGTGACGTCATGTGAGGGACTGGTGGCAGCAGCGCCCCCCGAGGTCTCCTCAGGTATTCATTACACAGGTGACGTCATGTGAGGGACTGGTGGCAGCAGCAGCGCCCCCCGGGGGTCTCCTCAGGTATTCATTACACAGGTGACGTCATGTGAGGGACTGGTGGCCGCAGCAGTGCCCCCCGGAGGTCTCCTCAGGTATTCATTACACAGGTGACGTCATGTGAGGGACTGGTGGCAGCAGCAGCGCCCCCGGAGGACTCCTCAGGTATTCATTACACAGGTGACGTCATATGAGGGACTGGTGGCCGCAGCAGCGCTCCCCGGAGGTCTCCTCAGGTATTCATTACACAGGTGACGTCATGTGAGGGACTGGTGGCAGCAGCGCCCCCCGGAGGTCTCCTCAGGTATTCATTACACAGGTGATGTCATGTGAGGCGACTGGTGGCAGCAGCGCCCCCCGGAGGACTCCTCAGGTATTCATTACACAGGTGACGTCATGTGAGGGACTGGTGGCAGCAGCAGCGCCCCCCGGGGGTCTCCTCAGGTATTCATCACACAGGTGACGTCATGTGAGGGACTGGTGGTGGCAGCAGCGCCCCCCGGAGGTCTCCTCAGGTATTCGTTACACAGGTGACGTCATGTGAGGGACTGGTGGCGGCAGCAGCGCCCCCCTGAGGTCTCCTCAGGTATTCATTACACAGGTGACGTCATGTGAGGGACTGGTGACAGCAGCGCCCCCCGGAGGTCTCCTCAGGTATTCATTACACAGGTGACGTCATGTGAGGGACTGGTGGCCGCAGCAGCGCCCCCTGGAGGTCTCCTCAGGTATTCATTACACAGGTGACGTCATGTGAGGGACTGGTGGCAGCAGCGTCCCCCGGGGGTCTCCTCAGGTATTCATCACACAGGTGACATCATGTGAGGGACTGGTGGCAGCAGCAGCGCCCCCCGGGGGTCTCCTCAGGTATTCATTACACAGGTGACGTCATGTGAGGGACTGGTGGCAGCAGCGCCCCCGGAGGTCTCCTCAGGTATTCATTACACAGGTGACGTCATGTGAGGGACTGGTGGCCGCAGCAGCGCCCCCTGGAGGTCTCCTCAGGTATTCATTACACAGGTGACGTCATGTGAGGGACTGGTGGCAGCAGCGTCCCCCGGGGGTCTCCTCAGGTATTCATCACACAGGTGACATCATGTGAGGGACTGGTGGCAGCAGCAACGACCCCGGGGTCTCCTCAGGTATTCATTACACAGGTGACGTCATGTGAGGGACTGGTGGCAGCAGCGCCCCCCGGAGGTCTCAGGTATTCATTACACAGGTGACGTCATGTGAGGCGACTGGTGGCAGCAGCGCCCCCCGGAGGACTCCTCAGGTATTCATTACACAGGTGACGTCATGTGAGGGACTGGTGGCAGCAGCAGCGCCCCCCCGGGGGTCTCCTCAGGTATTCATTACACAGGTGACGTCATGTGAGGGACTGGTGGCGGCAGCAGCGCCCCCCTGAGGTCTCCAGGTATTCATTACACAGGTGACGTCATGTGAGGGACTGGTGGCCGCAGCAGCGCCCCCCAGAGGTCTCCTCAGGTATTCATTACACAGGTGACGTCATGTGAGGGACTGGTGGCCGCAGCAGTGCCCCCCGGAGGTCTCAGGTATTCATTACACAGGTGACGTCATGTGAGGGACTGGTGGCCGCAGCAGCGCCCCCCGGAGGTCTCCTCAGGTATTCATTACACAGGTGACGTCATGTGAGGGACTGGTGGCAGCAGCGCCCCCCGGAGGTCTCAGGTATTCATTACACAGGTGACGTCATGTGAGGGACTGGTGGCAGCAGCAGCGCCCCCTGGAGGACTCCTCAGGTATTCATTACACAGGTGACGTCATGTGAGGGACTGGTGGCAGCAGCAGCGCCCCCCGGAGGTCTCCTCAGGTATTCATTACACAGGTGACGTCATGTGAGGGACTGGTGGCAGCAGCAGTGCCCCCCGGGGGTCTCCTCAGGTATTCATCACACAGGTGACGTCATGTGAGGGACTGGTGGCAGCAGCAACGCCCCCCGGGGTCTCCTCAGGTATTCGTTACACAGGTGGCGTCATGTGAGGACTGGTGGCAGCAGCGCCCCCCGGAGGTCTCCTCAGGTATTCATTACACAGGTGACGTCATGTGAGGGACTGGTGGTGGCAGCAGCGCCCCCCGGAGGACTCCTCAGGTATTCATTACACAGGTGGCGTCATGTGAGGGACTGGTGGCAGCAGCGCCCCCCGGGGTCTCCTCAGGTATTCATCACACAGGTGACGTCATGTGAGGGACTGGTGGCAACAGCAACGCCCCCCGGGGGTCTCCTCAGGTATTCATTACACTGGTGAGATTAACCCCTTCATGACTAGGACATATTGCTTCTTTTTTTTTGTACTTTAACGGGGACGAAAAAAGGAATTCTACATTCTTTTTGGGGGGCTTTTGTTTTGGGTGAATATTTTTTGATATTCAGACATTTCCACACCCATCAATGATGTATATCAGACGGCAAAATGTTTGTAAAAATGGGGGAAAAAAAAACCTAATCGGAGGGATTGTTACACCCTTCACGACCGATGACTTACATGTATGTCAGCGGCCGTGTCCTTGCCTTTGATGCGGGCTCAGACACCCAGCCTGCATCTATCCCCGATGTGATCAGCCATTAGTGCCTCTAATAGGCGCGGGTGCCTGTCGTGACGATCCGCCTGCAGCCAGCGTTCGTAGATCATGATTTCTGCTGTACATAGCAGTACAGCCCTTTGTATAGCACGGACGATCGCAGCTTCAGGTCCCCTAAGGGGACTACTAAATACAGCAAAACACAAAAGTTCAAATCATCCGCCCTTTGCCCCATTAACAATGAAACAATTAAAAAGATACACATTAGATACAGTTAGGTCCATAAATATTTGGACAGAGACAACATTTATCTAATTTTGGTTCTAGACATTACCACAATGAATTTGAAACAAAACAAATCAGATGCAGTTGAAGTTCAGACTTTCAGCTTTCATTTGAGGGTATCCACATTAAAATTGGATGAAGGGTTTAGGAGTTTCAGCTCCTTAACATGTGCCACCCTGTTTTTAAAGGGACCAAAAGTAATTGGACAATTGACTCCAAGGCTATTTCATGGACAGGTGTGGGCAATCCCTTCATTATATCATTCTCAATTAAGCAGATAAAAGGGCTGGTGTTGATTTGAGGTGTGGTGTTTGCATTTGGAAGGTTTAGCTGTGAAGGAAACATGCGGTCAAAGGAGCTCTCCATGCAGGTGAAACAAGCTATCCTTAAGCTGCAAAAAAACAGAAAAAACCCATCCGAGAAATTGCTACAACTTTAGGAGTGGCAAAATCTACAGTTTGGTACATTCTGAGAAAGAAAGAAAGCACTGGCGAACTCATCAATGCAAAAAGACCTGGGCGCCCACGGAAGACAACAGTGGTGGATGATCGCAGAATACTCTCCATGGTGAAGAGAAACCCCTTCACAACAGCCAACCAAGTGAACAACACTCTCCAAGAGGTAGGCGTATCAATATCCAAATCTACCATAAAGAGAAGACTGCATGAAATTAAATACAGAGGGTTCACTGCACGGTGCAAGCCACTCATAAGAATCAAGAATAAAAAGGCTAGGCTGGACTTTGCTAAAAAACATCTACAAAAGCCAGCACAGTTCTTTGGACAGATGAAACCAAGATCAACCTCTACTACAATGATGGAAAGAGAAAAGTATGGCGAAGGCGTGGTACAGCTCATGATACAAAGCATACCACATCATCTGTAAAACATGGCGGAAGCAGTGTGATGGCTTGGGCATGCATGGCTGCCAGTGGCACTGGGTCACTAGTGTTTATTGATGATGTGACACAGGACAGAAACAGCCGAATGAATTCTGAGGTATTCAGAGCCATACTGTGTGCTCAGATCCAGCCAAATGCAGCCAAACTGATTGGTCGTCGTTTCATACTACAGATGGACAATGACCCAAAACATAAAGCCAAAGCAACCCAGGGGTTTAATAAAGCAAAGAAGTGGAATATTCTTGAATGGCCAAGTCAGTCACCTGATCTCAACCCAATTGAACATGCATTTCACTTGTTAGGCTATGGTTCCACGGTCCGGAACCATAGCGCTTTTGACGGAGCGGAAATTCCGCTCCGTCTAAGCCCCGCCCCCTTTCTGACGCGCGATCTTTCCGGAGGTGTTCAGGACACCTCCGGAACACCTCCGGAAAGAGCGCAGGGCTGCATAGCCCTGTGTTAATTATGTTGCGGCGACGCACCGTCGCCGCAATACGCGAGGACATGCTGCGGTCTAAAAAGACGCGCCGCATGTCCGTTTACGCAGGTTTGCCACCTGCGTATTGTTACGCATAGTGGAGACGGGATTTCTTGAAATCCCCTCCACTATGCTGTAACATCTGGACGCTGCGTGTTTGGCGCTGCGCCAGCGCACAGCGCCAAACACGCAGCGTTTCCTGACCGTGGAAACTCACCCTTAAAGACTAAACTTCAGACAGAAAGGCCCACAAACAAACAACAACTGAAAACCACCGCGGTGAAGGCCTGGAGAGCATCAAAAAGGAGGAAACACAGTGTCTGGTGATGTCCATGAGTTCAAGACTTCAGGCAGTCATTGCTAACAAAGGGTTTTCAACCAAGTACTAGAAATGAACATTTTATTTACAATTATTTAATCTGTCCAATTACTTTTGGTCCCTTTAAAAACAGGGTGGCACATGTTAAGGAGCTGAAACTCCTAAACCCTTCATCCAATGTTAATGTGGATACCCTCAAATGAAAGCTGAAAGTCTGAACTTCAACTGCATCTGATTTGTTTTGTTTCAAATTCATTGTGGTAATGTCTAGAACCAAAATTAGATAAATGTTGTCTCTGTCCAAATATTTATGGACCTAACTGTATCACTACGTTCAGAAAAGCCCGATCTATCAAACTATAAAGTAAATTAATCCGATCGGTAAACGGTGTAACGAGAAAAAAATATCAAAACGCCAGAATTACAGGTGTTTTTTCCGCTGTAATAAAATGCAATAACAGGCGATCAAAACATCATATCTAACTCAAAATGGTATCAATAAAAACGTCAGCTCGGCGCGCAAAAAATAAGCCAGCCCCAGATCCCGAAAAATGGAGATGCTACGGGTATAGGAAAATGGCAATAAAAACTTTTCTTTAATACAAATTTTGCCATTTTTTTTTTCATCTCTTAAATAAACAATAAACTATACATGTTTGATATCGCCAAACTCGTGCTGATCTGGGATATCATAGTGCAGGGTCAGTTTTACCATAAAGTGAACATGATAAATAAAACCCCCCAAAAAACTACTGTTGTGGGATTGCACTTGGATTTTTTTTTTTTCAGTACATTATATGGTAAAATCAATGGTGTTGTTCAAAAGTACAACTCGTCCCCGCAAAAAAAGGCCCTAATGTGGCCATATTGACGGGGAAAATAAAAATGTTTTGGCTCTTGGAAGAAGGGGAGCAAAAGCAGAAAATCGCCTACTGGTAAGGGTATGTATACATAACCTCAATTTTTTTAATTTTTTTTTAAAGCCTGGTGTGGAGCAGGTTCGCTTCATAAATCGTCTGAAAAAGTCCTCAGAAAATGCTCCAAAGAATCTTCCTATTCATTTCCATGTAGTACCATAACTACTTGATGTTCATAAGTTCTGGCTTTTGATCATCATTTAACCAATTCAGGTTTCCAAAAATGCCAACCTGTTATAAGACGTGTCCCGGACGACTCTGAAGACACTCGTTAGATTCAAAGAGAAAATGAGAAAGCTCCAAACATGCCCCAGCGTATTTTTGACAAAAAACACAAGTATTTTCTTCATTGTAAAATTGATTAAAATAAAAGTGCAGGAAAAAGATGCTTACAAAAAAAACTACGCCAGCAGATAAAAACATCAAAACGTTCTCAGCAAATAACCAAAAAACGCTAAAAGAAACTTCATGTTTGCAAAACTTTTGCACATATCCAAGAGGGTTTCGCCTCCGGCTTCTTCAGGAGCGCACCGATCCTCTACCTCAAGGCTTTCTGTTTGCCGAGGAGCAGTGCGCTCGTGAAGATTGACAGTTTGGACCAGTAGCATGGTCGTATTGATGGTCCGAACGGAATGCTTTCCCAGGCTGGGAGAATCGCAGGACAGTGAGCTTCAGACCGGCATTTGCAGACTCATTCAGACGTCCGTGTAAATCGGTCAGCAATGCGCAGACTGGTCGCGGGTCTCCTGACTGGAGCATGACAACTTCATGAGTCTGTGCATTGCAGTCAGTGGTCGGACCGATTTTCCCGGACATCTGAATGCGTCCTTACTCAGGTGACTGTTTTCCTTTCCAGATCTTTCATGCAATCTTTTCTTTTTATTTACAGAATTCACCCGATTTTGTGCCTTAAAAAAAAGATGGACGCTCCACCATCTCTGCAGGAAACGGTTGTCATCACCGGAGGTGGCGGCTACTTTGGACACAGGTTGGTGCGGCAGTATAATTAATAATGTTGCATAATTATGGAAAGTCTATTAATAATCTATTTAATTATTCAATTCCAATGGGGATACTTTGACTAATGAGGACTAATTGCATCTTCCGGAGAAGCCAAATTCCATTATTAATTAGATTACGTTAATGGGTTTTTTGCCGTTCTGGGCTTAATAAATATTCTGCCGTTGCTTCAATCCACTCTTAATATATGGGCTGGCGTTGAAGATTTATTTAAAGGGACGGTGTTTGAAAAAGTATAATTTCATATACTGCAGAATGATTGATTATGGAGTAGTTATAATTATTATGGGAAGATTTGTGGACAGGGATAAGGGGAATATATGCGTCGGAGTCATCACAAGTTTGCTGCTGTGTACATGATGTATGATCTACTGAGAGAGGCCGTGAACTATGCTTTTGGACTATAAACGCTCCCTATTGCATGGGTAAAGCTTACTGACGTGCATAAAAAGGTACATACTGATATTACTGTCCGTATATCATGCATACACCCGACTACATGGGCTACAAGCAGATTTTTTGCAGATTTTCACTAGTGCAATCATGTGTCTTGTAGACTCCAGCTGTCACTCAATAGTTAGTATGAACTTAGTGATGGGTGCAGTGTAACTACAAGATCTTATGAAATCTGCAGAAACCTGGTCCGAACACAGACTGTCTGCAGGGGTCTCCAAACCCATACGGAGGCTATCGAGTGCAGGTCGAGAGACCCCAAGACGGTCCGTGCTCACCTAAGTTTCATAGACGTCTTCATGACCCCGTAGACTTCAATTTGATGGTTAAAATCATTCTGCAGCGCTGCAGACAGTCGCTGCGTAGCCCTGAGCTTAGATGTAAGTTCACAAAAACTACTGCACAATAAAGCATTGGTGGCAGACCTCTATAATCGGGGTGCCTGACTCTACTTCCTGCCGCCCTCACGGACCGGACAGGTTGGAATTTGTCAACTCACTTAAATCGTCTTTATTATGTTCTATACAAATGCATATATTTGTGAAAAATCAGCCTATATGCAGCCCTAGCTGTATGCACATGAACCCTGACTAGTCCAGGGAAGCATATAGTAAGAGATTATTCCAGGCCCAGTAGTTACAGCCACGTCCCCTGGACATGATTGACAGTCCCTGTGGTGCTCACGTCCGCACATGGCAAGCTGCCTTTCCGGTCCCAAATTAGTTTGTTCGATAAGTTTATAGCAGAGCTGGGACTGGTGAGCAGATGCGCTGAGAGGAGGGTGTACTAGCTGGGCTGGTAATAAGGATCATAGGTGGACTTAGAAGAGGTGAGCAGAGCATGGACTGTCAATCACACCCGGGGGCATTGACTGGGGCTACTCAGCCTGGACTAGTCCGGCGAGAGACTACCCAGAGGCGTGTCCTAGATCATATGCATATAGTAAACAGCAGTATATAAGTTGCTTTTCCACAGATATAATCACATGATTGTGGGGGACCTGACCGCTTCCCTGTAACAATATTATAGCTGTCTTGTCCACAGGGAGCATCGTCCATACAGACCCAGTCACTATGCCTATTTCCTATTTCTAGGTTAGGCTGCACACTACACCAAATGGGGGTCAATGTGGTTCTTTTCGACGTACGGCAACCATCACAAGACATTCCCGATGGGATCCAGTTTATACAGGGCGATATTCGTTCTCCATCTGCAGTGGAGGAAGCTTTCACAAACGCCTCCTGCATAATCCACACGGCTTCTTACGGCATGTCCGGACGGGAACAGCTTCAGACGCGGCTCTCGGAAGAAGTCAATGTGAAGGGGACAGAGAACGTCATCCAGGCGTGCATCAAAAAAAGCATCCCGCGGTTAGTCTACACCAGCACGTTCAATGTGGTGTTCGGTGGGCAGTCTATTAAAAATGGCGACGAATCAATGCCTTACCTACCTCTGAATCGTCACGCCGATAACTACTCCCGCACCAAGGCTATTGCTGAGAAAAAAGTGCTGCAAAGCAATGGGCAGCCGCTGGCTAATAACAGTGGGTATCTAAGGACCTGCGCCCTGCGGTCAGCCGGCATCTATGGCCCCGGGGAGCAAAGACACCTTCCCCGGATCATCAATACTCTCGACCAAGGCTTGTTCCTATTTTCTTACGGGGATTGTAATAATCTGGTGCAGTTTATTCACATTGATAATCTTATATCAGTCCATATTTTAGCTGCCAAAGGCCTTACCGAAGAGAAGCACTATGTAGCCGCTGGGCAGGCGTACTTCATAGCAGACGCCGCCCCAATCAATAATTTCCAGTTCTTCCGCCCCTTCGTAGAAGGTCTGGGGTACAAGTTTCCTTCCACACGACTTCCGCTCTTTTTAATTTACGTTATGTCCTACCTCACCGAATGGTTACATTATCTTATCCGGCCCATCTGTAACTTTCAGCCTTTATTGACCCGCGCCGAGGTGTACAAGACGGGGGTCACTCACTATTTCAGCATTGAAAAAGCCAAAAAAGAGCTCGGGTATGAGCCCAAGTCCTTTACTATGCAGGAAGTTGTGGAATGGTACAAAGAAAGGGGTTACGGGAAGAAAGTCAAAAACATGAAAAGGGACAGCTTCCTTTGGAAGGTGGCCTTATTTGTGTTACTGGTTATGGCGGTCCTTGCTTGGGGTCCCAGAGTGGTGGGATAACCCATAGTTTTCAAACCGTGTTTTCTCCCGATAAGTGTCTGGTGAAAATAGTAGTTTTCCAACAATGATTTACAACATACACTGAACTTTCAAGGGATGAACCGGAAGATATGAGGCCCTGGAGTTCAAATGCAGCTCTAAATACAACTAGAGCAAAAAAAATGTATAGATTCTCTGTATTTAGGTTTAAAGGCGGGTTTTGTAAAATCGCCAATCTATCTCCTATCCATAGGATAGGGGTTAACGTGCTGATTGCTGGGGGTCTGACCCTCCAATCAGCTGTTATCTGGTACTGCAGCTGCTCTCTGTTCTTGGCTGCTGTAGATTAGCTCCTATTCACTCATCAGGAGTTGGGCTGCAGTACCTGAGAAAGGCCACTATGTGCTGCTCTCTGTACACTGTGTATTTACAGTGGCTGCGGGACTGGGTAACAGCTGACTTGTGGGGAGCAGGCGTCCTTACATCAGTATCCTTTAAGGGCGTATTCAGACACAGACCTTCTCATTAATTTATGTTTACATAATTTCTAATTGTAAAAATAAACATTTGAACTTTTTTTTTTTTATTTCTTGGGTGCTGCCTAAAATGTTTTGTTTTCTTTGTTTTGTTGGTTTTATTTTTGTTTGTTTGTTTTTTTCCCTTACCTCCCGCTCAGTTCCTCCCTTCCTATGCATTAGCTGCCATATGTTTTATACCCCACCTTGATGGATTTCAGGTTGACTATTCAGGTACCAAAAAAATGTTTTTCCCCAACTGTTTCTAATAATTAAAACTTGTTTGCTCTGTTAATTTATCTCTGTACAGTATGTTTCACGCACTAATTAAAAATGAATATTTGTGAAAAATCCATACGTTTTACAATAAATCAATTTTGAAAAAAAACAGAACATTATTTTTAGTGTTTGTTTTTTTTTTTTATTGCCATTTATTTTGTTTTACACAGGATCAAAAAAGCAGGACAAGAGAAGGGAAAGCAAATTCCCAGCAGTGTTTCTCTTCTTTATTATCATCTTTTTGGCTCAAAATATTCCTAGATGACTAGTGTATGATGTAAATAAAGAAAAAAGCTGGTCATCTCAAACTATTCATCTTAGGATATCCCTAGATGAAAGGGTAAGGAAGGAGACATCTGGACATGGCCTCGTGACACTGCACACAACGTTTACTGCACCATACTAGGGAGACAAAAGACCTGCGAATTCTGCCATAAGGGTCCTTTGGGTGCAGTATGTTAATATATGGACACTTTTCGGGATGTCCAGCTGATTTAAGACCTCAAACCACATGAAATGAAAATTTATGGTCCTAATTCAGCGGGAATGAGCTCAGGAAAGAACAGATAAGATGTCACAGGTTTACCACGACAGAGGAGCCAGAAGACCGCAGTGTCTTGATTTCTCCTGCTCCTGCACTGATTAGAAGCACTTCACCATCATATTAAACAGTCTAAGTTTCTTTTAGCAGTGCAGGGGTTAATCTAATTTGAGAGCGTCTGGAAGCTTTCCTGCATTAAGGCTCAGCTGTTCACTGTTAGCCAATCCCATCTCCTATATATTCTGGGCCCTGGCCAGCACTCATTGTCAGAGCAGCTTATGCTGCATGGCTAATAGATGGAGGTTGTTGTTGGAGAAGGCATATGGTGGATTTAGCTGTGACTGTTTTTGAGTGTGTGATAATTCCCTTTCTACTCCTTTGGTTTAACCCCATCCTCCACTCCCCGGTGCATTCCCCTGTTATATGTGTGAGTATATTTGTTTTGTCTGGTTGGTGTATTACAGTACACTACTACTCCCCTCTTCCCTGGGTGTCGGAGGGGTACAGACTGAGAGCCCCTGGTCCTGGGACACCCGACAACCGAGTCGTGACATAAGAGTTATAATCTCTCTTTAATGGGCAGCACGGTGGCTCAGTGGTTAGCACTGCAGACTTGCAGCGCTGGATTCAAATCTCTCCAAGGACAACATCTGCAAGGAGTTTGTATGTTCTCCCCGTGTTTGCGTGGGTTTCCTCCGGGTTCTCCGGTTTTCTCCCACACTCCAAAGACATAGTGATAGGGAATCTAGATTGTGAGCCGCATCGGGGACAGCGATGATAATGTCTGTAAAGCGCTTCGGAATAGGATAGTGCTATATAAGCAAAGCATAATAAATAAATGAGAATGCGCTCACTGACAGGTTCTCAGACAACTAATGTGGCAGCCGGTGATAAACAATGTAATGAAGATATAGAAGGCAATTATTACCAAATGTTTAATGATGCTCAATTGCAAAAATGATTTTTAGAAAAGACTCGTACAATGTCCATATTATTTAAGGTTAGGACTACATGGTGACATTGAAAACATTGTCACATTGGATGTAACCATTTCCTACAGTGCCAAGTTGTGATCTGCTCCTTTGGGTCTTGCATGTTTCCAGATATGTTGGATTTTCTGTCGAAATTTGCATGCGACCCATTTGCCATAGGCTTCACTGCAGGTGACATGCGACTTGTCTGCAACTTGGCTCTTTTATTTGCAGAGTGATAATCTTGCAACTTTCCCGAGAGTTTCTGCCTCGTGACATGTGTAGCCGCCCCGCCACCTTATCGGTGGTAGTGACACAACGTCGTGGCATCCTCACAAGTATCAATACATCAGACAACTTTCCCTGTCGAGTCAGGAAAGACCATAAATAACCAGACGCACACATGTATGTGAATATATACAGTATATATATTTATAGGATCACTGCAAACTGTAAATAAAAACCATCAGCAACAAGTAGATCGCATCACCGTTCTGCTCAATAAAAGGTGGCACAATATAAGACAACTTTTTTTCCATGATAGATCCTAGAGAACAATATTCTGGGATTTCTCAGTGCATGGCATACACATCATAAAGTATAAAAAAGCTTCGGCATATTTCAAAATTAAAATTCGACACATGACTACAGTATACCTTTTAATATTTGGATTCAGCCGATGCGTTCCTCATGCATGTACTGCCTGGGTTCGGCCCAGCTCGCATATATTGTGAATTGGGGGAGCCGAGAAAGCTGCCGGACACCTTAATCTCCCCAGACAAGGATCAGAAAAATATTTAGACTTGAGAGTCCTCAGTGGTTGATACCTTTTATTGGCTAACTGAAAAGGTGGCTAACACGGTACGAAGATACACATCTTTCCTATATCAGACAAGGATCAGGCATGTTCAAAGTTAACATGTCCAATACTTCTTTTTTTTCTTCTTTATTTCTATTCCTGGTCTAGTGGATTCAGACAACCTGAGTATAAAATATTATTGGGGCACAGGCAACAGAAGCGCTACAATGAGGACCTCATATCTCAGCTACACTTATATCCAAGCATTTAGATATTTCGGCTCTGGATTATCTGATATGATACAATGAAATAAATTATACTCTCACTCCGCAATTATTTCACTCTGTGGCTTTTTTGTATAAAAAAAGTAGAAAAACATCAATAGAAATAAAAAAAAAAACAACCAGTCGAAAGCCATGTCGAAAATTTAAGCCAAAGTCTTGTGTGTCGTAGATCTGTTGACCATGCCAACCAGTCGGTGCCTAGGTTTTTTACAATGTAAAGCAGGGCCCCCTTATTTCGGACACTGCTTTGATGCACGTTGACCCCCTTCTGCAAGTTTCTCACGGCAATAAACAAACGCGTGGTAATAACACATAACAAAATAAATTTAAATTGTGTCATAAAAAAAAATTTCACCATATAAAAATTGATCTATGGATCCGACAAATTAATTTAAATAAAAGTAAAATATTTTATAAACTGTCGGTGTAAAATCCCAACCTTATTAATGCCTGTTTGCTTCCGTAACGATGCCCCTCATCCACCTTCAGCGATGACCTTGGTGGTCTCAAAGCACCACCTCTACAGTCAGAAATAAAGTATCGACGCGCCAGCTCATCTTTGGAGGCAGGTGAACGGAAACCTGGCAGATGGGTAGGAATTTCTCCTCTACTTGGTTTATTTTTTTGCTCGGTTTGATCATGTCCGACTACTATTCTTGAGCACCAAGTATCAAGTGAATCCTCTCCGAAAAGACCGCCTTCTTTATCCAAGGCAGATTTCCTATGACAAACTTTTAGTTCCTCCATCTATTTTGACTGGTGATCTTCTTTGAGTAGAGAACCCACCCTAGAACACCACTTTTGGGTGGTCAGCACAAAAGAGGTTTCACAGAAATCAGTTTGTTGGGGTCTGTGACCATTTTTTGGATTTCTCAACCTATGGATGTGGAGTAAGGTAACACTGGAATAAAGCTGTTAAAGAAGTTTTCTGCGCTAGAAGTAAATTTTTAGTGCGGAGCGCCACATCCTGACAGTGTGAAATGTGCACACTGTTAGGATTGTGCTGTGTTAGCTGCTCCAGCGGCCATAACGTGACCATTAGTGTAGGATCTGCGACAAGTGCCGAATATCTATATCCGCAAAAGAAAGTTGCTAGTCGGCAAGAATGCAAATCATATATTAACGGTCAGGTGACAGCCACTCGAGCAAGCAACATGGCAGAATCCTAACAGTGCGCACATTGCACACCTTCAGGATTGATCTATCCACAGTGCATTAGAGGCACTGCAGAGCTTTTAGTTTTAGCTCGTAAAACTTCACAAAAGTTTTTCCACTCCTGCTGGCAGTACGCGTCCATGTTTCTGTTTTTATATAAAACCTAAGACGATGAGGTTTACAGGAGGCGGGATATTGGGGAGCACCGTCCAAGCATAGCAAATAATTCAGAGCAAAGCTTGAAATCCATGTGGTGCAGAACCACACCACAGTCCAGGGTGAACCATCGGGTGCAGACTTATGGGTTCGGCAAGGTATTGTGCTTGTAACCCATTTAGTTTAGAACTGGTTTTCACACCTTAATAATATGACGGAATTCCTGAGGATGGCGCCGCTTGTGCTACAGTAAAAGTGTGCGGTCACCAGGTTGAAATATCCATTGATAGGAGGGTCTCCTCCCTTGAAGACCTCTCCTCTTGATTAGTCTTCCAACATCTGAGGGACGTGTCCATTTATAGTAGACAAGTGTTAAGAATAAAACTTGCTGTTGCTGATACGTTTCTCTCCTAACCTAAAGAGAGCGAAAATGTACAAATTAGTAGCCCAAGATAACAAACCTGATCTCCAGTAACTGAATGGCTGGGAATCGGTATCCAAACAATGCTGACAGACCCAGAAGCATTGTGCAAAATGAAGATTAAATTTACTCCCATCTTAAATTTAAAGCAAATCTGTCACCAGGTATTTACTATGTAATCTGAGATTAGCATGATGTAGGGGCAGAGACCCTGATTTCATCAATGTATCACTTTCTGGGCTCTTGCTGTCATTTTGATACAATCACAGTTTTCTTTGTTGCAGATCTAGCAGTCCTCTCAATGTTGTGCCCTGTATAACCCCGCCCACACCTCTGATTGGCCGCTTCATGTGCACACTGTAGGCAGAAAGCTTCCTATCAGTGATATGGGCGGGGTTACACAGAGCAGTTGACTAGGAGGCACGAGACACCTGGTCCGGTAGTGATAATCTGCTGCTGATAAAACACTGTATTGAAACAACAACACTCAGCCTAGTAAGTGACACATCACTGGAAGCAAGGTCCCTACAACATGCAGCTCTCAGATTACATAGCGACACCTGCTGATAGAGTCCCTTTAGTTAGACTTTAACACATTTATTAAAGAGAGGATATATTATGAAGAAATGTTTAAAAAAAAAAAAAGAGAGAGCGAGATGGCCGGAAGTGGAAAATTAATCAGAACAAATTTATGAAACAGTAAAAATATTAATTATTAGTAAAAGAAGCTACAAGTTAAAGGGAGCCCGTCATGATCTCTGATCTCCAGGCGGGATGTTATGGGACAGGAGGAGCTGATCATAGCGATATACAGTACATTTTTCTGGGAGAAATTTCAGTAAAACTTGCATTTCATTAATGGAGTTTTTAATGAGTCTAGGGGGCGGTCTTGTTAAGTAATTGACAGTCTTCCTCATATAATTGTGATGCTGTTACTTAATAGGACCGCCCACTGGACTCTTAAGCATAGAAAATTCTGGGATTTAAATGAATAAAATACAAGTTACTCTGATTTTTTTTTCTCCTAGAAACCCATATATCATTCTGCTCAGCTTCTCCTTTTCTATACCATGCTGGTCACTGATTGGACTACATGTACAATGTGATAGGTTCCCTTTAGGCAGAAATTAATTAATCACATAAAGGACGCAACTATAGCTCCAACGTTACTGCTCACAGAAACATATTCTTGGTGACTGAATCCTGCATGGCATCCAGCCGAAAAGGACATTTAGGCCGGGGTCAGACACAACTACAAAAAATCGGACCGTTTTAGTCGGTCGATTATCGGAACAAAATGAAAACATCACACATCCACCTGGCATCCGATTTTCCTTCAAAGATGCGATTTAGTCGCATGTGTGTGTACCTTGTAACATCCGATTTTCATCCGACTTGCGAGAATTTCTTGCAGGCTTGCAAAACTGACATATAATGGATCCAAAAGAATAGTATTTCAATCACAAAAGAAAGAATAGATATATACACATAGAACGCATATATATTATATATATATATATATATATATATATATACATGTAATTGTGACATGTATATATATATATATTTATAGTTCTTACACTTCTACATACTGTAATAGCCGCTAATTCAATTGCCGGCTTTTGTGAAATCACAGAAGCCGACATGAAATGATACATTGTTTAGACACAGTTAACCATGTCATTTCCTGTATTTTGATATATGGTTTGAACTTACAATTACATAAGTGTATGTGTGCAAAATTTCAGACATGTAGGGGTTAATTAAAAGTGTAAATTCGTTGAAAAAAAATGCGTGGGCTCCCGCTGTATTTTCTCCACCAGACAGACAAAGCAAGCGAGTGGGGGCAGATAATAATAGCCTAGGGAGGGTACATTTTTTTTGTGCCCCCCCTGGCTACTAACATCTGCCCCCAGACACCCCAGAAAGGGCAAATCTCTAATTAGATTTGCCCTTTCTGGCACTTTGCCCGTCTATTCCCATTGCCCTGTAGCTGTGGCGAATGGGTTAATAAGGGGTTAAAGCCACCTTGCAATTGAAAGGTGACTGTAAGCCAGGTTAATAATTGAGAGCTGTCAATTAGACAACTATCAATTATTAATCCTATTGTATGAAAGAAAAATCAAACACACACAGTTTAATAAAAAAGAAGTTTAATGAAATAATCACACAGTTTTTGACCATATTTTATTTACCTGCTAAAACCATTTCCTGTAATAAAAATAAAATAAAAAAGCAAAATTATTCTTACCAATCCGATGTACAGTCAGGTCCCACGGTGTAATCCATCAGAAAGGGTTAACAGGTTACAGCTCGCAGAGAGCTAATGTTGTCCCCTAGCTGTAACCCCCTGAATGAATAACTTCCTCTCCCAGCGAAAGGAGAGGAAGAGATTAATGAATGGAGCTTAATTGATTTATTGGCACTTTCACTTCAGTGACCTGACCTAAGGTGAAAGTGGGATACAATCAATTAAGCTTCATTCATTAATCACATCCTCTCCTGTCGGCAGGAGATAAGCTCATTCATTCAGGAGCTATCAGCTGAGCACTCAGCATTACTTGCGCTGCTTAGCTAATTGCTATTTAACCCTTTGTGAAGGATTACATCGTGGGACGTGACAGATCGCCAGATAGGTAAGAATAATGTTGTTTTATTATTTTATATTTATTTTAGGAGATCAAGGGCTTCGCACGGATTAAGAGTAAAATAAAAGATGGTCAAAAAAATGTGTTTTTATTTCATTAAAATTATTTATTCTTAAAGTGTGTGTTTTTTTTTATTTACTTCAATAGGATTAATAATTGATAGTTGTCTAATTGACAGCTCTCAATTATTACCCTGCCTTACAGTCACCTTTCAATTGCAAGGTGGCTTTAACCCCTTATTAACCCATTCGCCACCGCTACAGGGCAATGGGAATAGACGGGCAAAGTGCCAGAAAGGGCAAATCTAATTAGAGATTTGCCCTTTCTGGGGTGTCTGGGGGCAGATGTTAGTAGCCAGGGGGGGCACAAAAAAAATGTACCCTCCCTAGGCTATTATTATCTGCCCCCACTCGCTTGCTTTGTCTGTCTGGTGGAGAAAATACAGCGGGAGCCCACACATTTATTTTCAACGAATTTACACCTTTAATTAACCCCTACATGTCTGAAATTTTGCACACATACACTTATGTAATTGTAAGTTCAAACCATATATCAAAATACAGGAAATGACATGGTTAACTGTGTCTAAACAATGTATCATTTCATGTCGGCTTCTGTGATTTCACAAAAGCCGGCAATTGAATTAGCGGCTATTACAGTATGTAGAAGTGTAAGAACTATAAATATATATATATATATATACATGTCACAATGACATGTGTGTTATATATATATATATATATATATATACTATATATATATATATATATATATATATATATATATATATGTATTCTATGTGTGTATATCTATTCTTTCTATTCTTTATTAAAGCTGTCAGTGTGATTTTACAGTATAGCCGGGGATGAATTGCCGGCTTTTCTAAAGGACACCGATGCGATTTAATCGCAAGTCACACGTGCGGTCCATTTGTAATCAGATTTTTCATCGCTCCCATAGACTTGCATTGGCGATAGTCGACCCACAATCGGTGACAATCGCAGCATGCTACGATTGCACTCGGACGTTTAAAACGGACCACAAAAAATCTGATACTGGGAGCTGCTCCATAGATTAACATAGGGCAGACTGCAATGCGATATTTCATCGTATTGCAGTCGTCCGATTCTGTCGCCAGTGTGACCCCGGCCTTAGGAGGAAAGTTGCAAGCTGCATATTATCAACCAATCCGTATCAGCCTGTGTGTTCTTTGCTGTTTTTATTGGCTGAGAGGAGCTGAGAAGCTGAACTCCCCTCCAGTGTCTTTTTTAGCTGGATGATATGTTTTGTTTTTATTATTATTATTATACATATTTATAGCGCCATTTATTCCATGGCGCTTTACATGTAAAAGGGGCAATATAGACAAGTACAATAAATATGAGCAAAACAAGTACAGAAGCTCTTGATGTGAATATAGTATATGAATTAATCCTGTATTTTCAGACAGTTTTCATAATATGTAGATTGAAACATTACAAATGTCAATGCAAAACCTAATCAGTGTCCTGTGAGCATAAGCTTCTTGTTATCTAACGACCTTTAGATATTTGCACTTGGCACTCAGGAGACCCATCTGACCCCTTCATTGCTAGTCTGTCACAGATAAAGCCATGATTTATGTGCAGCAAGCAGGCCGGATGTAATAATAATACCGATACTGTTACTACGGGCAGATTTCACTCTCTCCCTTTACTTGTAATTGACCTAAGAGGACAGATGACTAATGGTAACATTTAACGGGACCTGTCGGGTTAAAGAAAGCTGTTCCATCTACGTGTATCATCTTCCAAAGCAGGAACATCTGGGATGATCGATTATATAGTTTTGTGCGACAACATTCTGTATAACTTGTAATATCTATCTGTTCTGGGTTAAGAGTCCAGTGGGCGGGCAAGCTCCTATATGGGAGACTGTCAGTCATTGAGTGATGCCACCCACTGGACTGGTCTTGGATAATCCTTTTAACTATTGATAGCTCAGGTTTATCACTAGAGTTGAGTAACTTAAGGTTACGCCTTAGTTTACTCCTCTCTTCTACATTTATAAATCCTCAACTACTCCTCATCCCCAATATGGTCGCCGATACAGCTCTCGCAGAAAGTGCCGCCAAGCTTTCCCAAATAGCAAATCTGACTATTTAGGTATTAGTAGACCCAACAAGAGCCCAGGAAAGTTTGACGTGTTAACTTTCAGTTTTATCTTCATTTTTTTTTAAAACGTGGGGGAAAACTTTTCGAGTTCATTCTTTTTCCTCTTTACCTTAGAATTCTGGGTGAACTCGAGGACTGAATTTTCCGATTCCTGCTCTGGAATAAGAGAGAGATAAGGAATAATTCTATCAATTAAGTTCAATTTTTTCCCTGCTCATAGCCAACATTTACTGTCTGTAAATACCACCACCAACGGCAAACTCATAATGGTCACCCAATGTTTGTCTTCTAAGTCCTCCTGACCTGATCCGCTGAGTGGTGCGATTCATGATCGAGTGATCCTCAGGATTCTGCTAACTCTAAATTACATACAGTCCACCTTTTACGCAGGTTTCATGTAAACCGTGTAGTATGAATGTTATCTAGAAATTAGGGTGGATAGATGGAGTGGAGTGAATTAAAAATTGATCATTGCTATGACTTTTTGAGATGTTGTCCAATATGAGTATACAGTAAGACTAGCTCTTCACACAGTGGAGGGAAAGTTATGGTTGGCCTAATAAGAAAGGTGTGGTTTCATGTACAGAATTTGGGTCTGAACTTGTATTTTATCAAATAAACTCAGGTCAGTAAACATCTTTTTTATTAATTTACCAACAAACCGTAAGAGTTTGACATAAAAAAAATGGTTCATGGGTAAACAACTACTGCTGCAAAGGCAGCATCGGTAGTTACCATTACTCCCCCTCACCCAGTTTGTCTGCTCTTTTGCTCTCCCCTTTTAGAAAGCTGTATGTACGGCTATCATTGCCAGATAAATTCTCTTATTTCTATTGGATTTCTAGTTCTCCAGTGTGGGAGAATTGATTTGATTCATCAATTGCATGTTTTTTTAAAAAAAGTAGCAACATTTTGGGCGCAAATGTCCATGGAATGATTTTTTTTTTTTTTTGTACACCAGATACTTTCTTTTTTTTTTTTTTTGTGCGATTTTTGTAAACCTTTTACAAAATATGCAGCTTTTCCCCCTAAAAAAAATAAAGTTAGAAACACAAAAAATAAAGATGATTTTGGCTTTCCTCAAAATTCATGAACCACGTGCGCCATTTTGAAAAATGTAACTTAATGTGAATTTAAAAATAAAATGCAAATGATAAATCGGGGCCATAATGCTGCTACATAAAAAATGTAGATATGCAATGTCCCTAGTATCAGAAATGATTGCCACCACCTGCATAGGACAGACACCAGTGAAAGTGTTACCACCACCATAAAAGTGAGTATTGATGCCTCCAAGTTTCAAAGTAATCTAATACGTAGGAATCACACAACCCAAATAAGTCACCACATCAAGGACAGAAAGCAACTCTTCTGAGTATCAAGTGCAAAAGGATAGAAAATCAGCTGCCACCACCAGTGTAAATCATTAGGTATTGGGGCAGACTACAAGTCTCAGCATGCATGCATGATTCAGCTGTTTAGGGATAATCATATAGTCTTATTTTCTCGGTCTAGAATGATCCAAGATAATGAGATGACACCAAAGCCTCCATCTTTTCTCCATGCTTACCTCCTCCCAGGTTCTGAGATTGCGGTGCCTCTGCCATCCATCCCATATTGTCTTGCCATGGGTTCTCTGCCAGGGATCCCCCTCACTGTCCTATGTGTGTCGTATAATGGCAGCTCGACATTGTGGCTTATCATACCGGATGACGAATACAACTCTTCGCCCGTTCCCTTTAAAGAGAGGATGGATTGTTACTAGAGATCAGTGACCACTAAAATGCTTAGGTTTCTCATTCACATTGTTGGCATCGGGTTTGTCACTAATCAACGTAAAAAAAAAAAGCGACAAGAACACAACAAATCTGCAACGTATGCACACAGTCTAAATTTTTTAAGACATTTTTTATACCAATGAAATGTCCTCCTGAGCACGGAATACCCTATGGGTCAGCGATATGATAACGATAAATATGGAACAAGTTTTTTCAGTGTTATACAGCAACAAAATCTACCCGAGAAGATGTAATACCCTATGGATGAGTAATATGATGCCCCCCCTGCCAGGATCTGTGGTATGATCAGTCCATGCTCCTGCAGACACAGCCATTACACAGTACACAGCAGGGGCACATTTATGATTATCTCAGCACAGGAACATTTTATTTAAACACATCAAATTGTGGAAATTATTATTAGTCCAAGATCTATTGATAATAATCAACTTTCGCTCGTGGATAAACCCCTTTAATACTCTATGGGTGAGCAATGTAATACCGCTAAAAAAAATGTTGAGGCTTATATAGCAATGAAATGTATTCCAGACCACGGAATAAGCGGGTCAGCACAACACCTCCAAGGCATAGAGGGACAGCTCATGCCAGGTGTCCAGCTTTGAGACCCAATAGCTGAAAGTCATAGCGGAATTAGGGAGCACGCTGATTTGGAGGTACAGTATTGCTTGACCATCTTTAAAAACTTTTCCCTCCTTGTCAAAAAATACCTGGTCATCAGGCCCTGGCCGCTGAGCTAGTGCCATGAAATTGGCCCATGCCTTTGACAGTGTACACCTGCCTCTGCTGTATGTCTCCCTCACCTCCCCTCCTTGGTTGGGCAAGGAAGCTACCCCACTGCCGCTAGCGTTGTGTGATGGGAATTTTTTCAACCTATTTTTCCACAATGGCTTTCTGGTTTAGCACCATTTTAGAAGACCTCTCCACCTCCTGGAAGAAGAGATGCAATATTTCCCTTGTAGCGTGGATCTAGCAGGGTGAACAACCAGTACAACAGGCGTAGTCGCTCCTGCCCCATGTCCTCGGCATCTGCATGCACCATCATCAGCACTTCCCCGTCCCTTGGCGCACACCTTACGCATTTTGTAATTGCTAGGTCCCTTGAAACCAAGTTTATTTTTAATAAAAGAAAAAAATCGGTCAGTCGCAGCAATCAAAGCGGTTTTTGGGAGTTTACTCCACCATAATCTAACAGAAAGAACCCAAAAGTGTATGCATGACGATTAAATTCAATCCCGATAAATGTTTCCATGGTTTTTCTCAGTTTTAGAGATCACAGTTAGGTCAAAGTTCCTATAGTTCGCTTTTTAATTGCCTTTTTATTATTTATGTGCTTTTTTTTAAAAGGGGGAATTCTCGTTCTTTATGGTTGAGTTTTTCTTGGTGCTGATCAGATATGCAAAAGAACTAGGTTTGGCCAAATCCTAACTTTGTAAATCCATACTTGTCGGAAAATTTTGGAAGATGAATTTAATAAAAAAATGTATCTTTAAAGCCTAGAGATCTACTGGGAGGGAAAAAAAAGTTTACAGTCTACGGTAAAATGTGTACTCATCACTTTGGATAACTCTACAGATCTTCCCCATAGACACCTCACAAGCTGCCTTAATGAAATAAATTTACAGATTTGATAGAAAAAGAAAAGCTTCCTATTAGCATTGGAAAAAAATAAATAAAAAAAAACATGAATGATATTCTTTAAAAATTACCCAATTTTCCTAAATTGACAACGTAATCAAAAGCGTAATTTAGAATTTGCGAGTGTTTAACAGTTTTCCGCGGCCTAGAAATGTCTGGGTTGGGGGTTTTGCTTTTTTTTTTTTTTTTCCCCGAGCCATCTGTAGTGCTTTATGATCTCTCTTTTCCCGTCTAAGTGTCTGCAGATGTGCTTTTTATCAAAGCAGGCCTACTATTAAATTATAACCGTTTATTGAGGAGGTTTTCAAGTCACAGAACAGATGGATCGGGCCGCCGCTCGTGTTTTAATTTCACATTCAGATTACATTGGCAGAGGGTTTGACGCTGTAACGGTCGTAAAAATTCACGCTTCGACGTAGATTCATCAAAATATTTTCAAACCCTCCTCCCGGTGAATAAAGCGGCCTATTGAGGATATTTGAAAAGACATTGAGGATGATAAATGGCTCATCCCTATGGCTGCCCCTAAGAAACAAAAAAAAAAGGACTGTATGGGAAAAAATTTGCATTTATTCTAAGAAATCTTGATAATTTGGATGGTATATTCCCTGAGACCCCCTGACAGCAGGCCCACAATTATTTATTTGCCCCTGTTGGCATCTTCTGTTCTCTTCCTTGGTCCCAATCTCCCCAACATTCAGTCCGTATGCGAAAAACATAATTGCCATTGGCCAAATAAAATCTTATTGCGTTTTTATGTGCAGCCCATAACAAAGTGTCATGTATAAGAAAACGATTAAAAGCTGACAATTCTGGGATAAGGAAACTAAGTGACATGATGTCAACTGATTCTGATACCTGTAAAATAAAGCAAATTGACAGCTTACCAAAATTTTTTTTATATTGCAGTAGACCAGAAGGGAGGCCAGTTCTATATTTTCACCATACCCATTTTTGAGCGGGACCGATCTGTAACCTGAAAATATATCACAATTACAATCAAGATTTGTGCAATTTTTTTTTTAAACCTGTTGTTCAAAAGCCTCCTTCCCCAAAATAAATTTGCAAAAAATTTTTAAAAAATGTTTTATTGGTTTGTATCAAATTTTATCTCTTTCATGCCTTTTTTTTCCCAATCAATGTTTTCCTTTGAACTAAAAATAATCAGCCAGTCTCGCCCACCTAAAGCTAAAGACTCAGGGGGTTCTTGTGATCCTTTTTTATTTGAATTTTTTTTTGCCTTACTGAGTCTATTTGGGGCCACTAGATGTAGTTATATTTATATCCAGCCCCAGTTGTATCATTTAAAGGGAATCTGAGAGTAGCACGATGTAGGAGCAGAGATCCTGATTCCAGGGATTTGTCATTTGCTCAGCAGTTGTAGTTTCAATACAATCAGTGTTTTATCAGCAGGAGATTATCACAAGAGGACACATGCAAGCAAATCCAGCTAATGTGTAACTCCGCCCACACCACTGATTGGCAGATTCCTGTACAAACTGCCAATCAGTGGTGTGGGCGGGGTTATACACAGCTCAGCATTCCGAGCTGTCCTAAATCTACAGCAGAGAAAAACGGGGTATTTTATTAAAACTGCATCAAGCAGCCCAGTAAGTGACATATCGCTGGAATCAGGGTCTCCGTCTCTACATCATGCTGCTGTTGGATTACTGAGCAAAACCTGCTGACAGATTTCCTTAAAGTAAATGGAAAGTCAATAAAATTGTTCTCTTGACTCTTCTAAAGATTTACTTGGCAAAAAATGTGAAAACAACTTTGATTAAACTATAACTGTGAAAGCACCGTTATATGGTGTATATACGTATATATCCTATATACATACCTGTTTTTAGTCCTATTAAAGGAAATGTACTCTGTGCCAAGAAGTTGGGGTCGCTGAACATGTCTTCTTCATACACCACAAACCTCAGGAACGCCAGGTCGGGTTCATAGATCTCAAACAAGGCTTGCTGCTGAACGGCGGTCCACACTGGGTTTAAGCCATTGTCATCTAGACATTAAATTTCAGAAATAATCTCTGGGTGTAAATGAAGCTCGGTGTAATTCCCTGCATGGCAAGGAATGGTACAGGAAAGTGGACACAGCGCTTCACTAGTGCTACAATCCCCTTCATTTCCAGAATAGATGATGGTAACAGACGTCTGCCGGTGGTAATGCTAGCGATATGACGTCACTCTATTGGAAAATACCTTATAATTTTCTTATTCACCAATTGCATGCTGTTGCCTTAGAGTCCATGGACACCTTTAGATTTTTTTTGTATTTTATGTTACTCATTACTTTTAGTTAATAAAATTGCACTGCATTTAATTGTGAAATCTTCATTCTTTAATTCACTTTCAGTTCCCCTGATATGTAACCTGTAGCCTAATACAAATGTAAGACTTTTCTCTTTAGTGATTGTCTCTTTCAGTAATATAGGCTGGATGGCATCTATGTGTGTATCTATTAGCTCATATGCCAGCACAGCTTCTATCCAGCACTTGTATCCTTTCCATGAGTTTTCCTCCTTATCTGTAGCCTGTCTTCTCTGCCCTCGCTGAGAATGTAGGTATCGCCACCTCTCCACTCTGTAGAGATCTGTGTACAACTCCCTTCCCCTCACTGATGCTATCTCTAAAACTGAGAGAAGGGAGGTAGAGAGCAGAGACTGCATTTAAAAGTGCAATCTGCCTTATTTTATTCATTTTCAGACCCCCTTGGTATGTAACCTAATACAAGTTTCAGATTTTTATTTTTAGGGAGTGTCTTTCACAGTAATATAGGCTGGATGGATCTACGTGTGTGTGCATTAGCTCATATATATATTATATAAACGTCTGCCCGACGTCGGTTCCTGTAAGGTAATTTCTCTCCACTCTCACTTTCCCTTTTGGGATCCTACCTATTTAACATAGTATTGAGCAGGCTTTGCTTCTTACATTCACCATGGTCTTTTTCACATAGGATTCAATTCCTCTCCGTTCCTGTGATTGTCTCCAATTCAGCAATAAGTAACGTATTTACGTTTATTTTCATTAATTTTTTGCCTAGTTATACTTATGGCTCTTTACTTTATATATATGCATTGCATTACTTTTTCTTATATATTGTTAATCATATAAGTGCATTGGTCACCTGTTCCTGTGGCTCCTTGCTGGATACTTTGAGCCTTATGGGTTTACTCTATATTTGCTATACACACATAGTGTCCATATTTGCATGTTGTGGATTTCTCCTTGCATTGTCTTAAGCAATTTATGTTTTTCTAGATTTATATATGATCCATGCGGTTATTGTCCAAATTTTTTCTGGTTATTTACTTATTACCTCCATGGTGACTTATTTAGTACCCACATAAGTGGGTGTTCATGTCTATTTTATTTTATTTTTTCAAGATATTGTATTGTTTATACATGTTATTTTTGTTTCTACAGAATACAGACTGTACTTGACAAAGGCTATGTGAGCCGAAACGTTGTTTATTTCTTTGTCTGTCAAAATATTGAACGGATTACCATTTTGGAGTTTCTTTCCCAATAAAAATACTATATTAAATAGTTCTTCATTTTTTTCATTTTTTGAGTGCAGGAGTTTTGTATTTCTATGCATTAGCTCATATGTCATCTCAGCTTCTACCCTACACTTGTGTCCGCTCCATGTGTTTTCTATAGCCTTTTTCTCTGCTCTTCCTGAGAACGTAGATGCTTCCCCCGTCTCTACTCTGTAAAAATCTGTGTACAACTCCCTTCTCCTCCCTGCTGCTATCTCTAATACTGAGAGAAGGGAGGGAGAGAGCAAAGACAGCCTTCACACCCATCAGCAGAAGTCCTGATGGATTTGTATCTTTATTTGCAGATCACAAACCTAGATTAAAATATAGATAGATATCTATGTAGATATCTACATAGATATCTATGTAGATATCTATATCTCTAAATAGATACAGATATCTATATAGAGATATATTATATATATATATATATGTATATATATATATATGTGTGTGTATATATATATATATATATATATATATATATATTTTAATTAAGACTAGTTAGAAAGAGGCTTAAATTAGAATTTAGGAAGTAAAGGAGGTGTACAGACTTTAAGAAAAGTCTCCTACTCACTGACTACGCTGGTCCGGAACTTGTTGTTGTCATATTCTCCTCCACATATCTCTACCTCTACGAATGGACAAGCAATACCGCGGCCCGGCTTTGGCAGATGACGAGCTCCGATGACCTAAGAGAGTGAACCACTCCTGATTTATCCTCCTTTTTAGCTTCATGTTACATCCATACTTTGATTCGGTCACCCGTTAAGCCCTAATTAATCTTTCGATTACCTTAATGGTCAAAACCATTTGTGCCCGTCTCTTGGGAACACTCGGGTCGTAGGCGTCTTGTCTCATACACTCTGGTTGTAAAATGTACCCACATCGGCCGTTGTGGGCAAACATGGAATTATTTATTTGCATGTATCGATCTGGAAATAGAGGAGAAGGCAGGAAATTATATTTTGGAACTAAAATCTGGGGGGAATAATGCTGGACAGGAAAAATTCTCTTGGACAAGAGCTTATTTCTCCTATTGATGTGGGTACTGTACTCTGGAATCTGGCGTTTTTTTCTTTTTTGGTGTCCTCTTCCTTGTAGATAAATCTATTATCCAAGTGGGTGTGGTCTTCAAGTGCCTGGGTGTGTGTACTCAGGGCTACGCCTACTTGGTTAAAACAATACATTTGTATACAGGGACAAGGGGGCAGTATCTTAGGAACTGAAAAGTGCAGGAACATAAGAAGAACATCTCCAGATTCAGGAGAACAGCGGTATCTAAACCAGAATATTCACTTGTCATTTATTTAAAAAAAGAGAAAAAGTCAGTACCTGGTGTCTGGTAGTTAAGAGCCACCATCTGGGCCCCACATTGCCAGAGGTGCAGAGGGTCATAGTTGGAGGAGTCGACTCGCGGTCCCTTGGGGTAGACCCGGGTTAAAGCTTTGCGGTTGTATCTCACGAGCTCACTGCCTTTCTGCCTTGAGATGCTTTCTGCTTTATTCTCAACAAACGATCGGATTTCTCGAAAATCGGGTCTCTCTGTAGATAGATATATATATATAAAAGTTAAGACATTGATAATAATAAAAGTCGGAATTTACAACCATATCCGCATGCAAAATTTATACCATATACTTTTCAATATGTACAGCTTAGCTGGGGTAACAACTACTGACTAGAGCGGATCGATTTACAGGACTCTGGTCCAGGTCAGTAGTACTTGGAGGCCCTCAAATCTCTTACCTTCGGTCGTCCCCAGCGCCGCTTTAGATTAGCCAGGGCTGGTATGACGACATCTGTGCGTCTTGTTGCAAAGATGACATTATACCAGCCCTGACAAATCAATTGCCATGCAGGGGACGCCAACAGATTCGTGGTCCGGATTCCGGCCAAACGATCCGCTCCTCTCTACTCTTGACACTTGGTTATTATCAGTTTCCTGCCCAGAGGAACATATAACAGTCATGAGGCTAAATATTATTTTTTAAGAACATGACCGTATCATTTAGTTACGGTCTTGTACGATAATTCAAAGGGTATGCACACTATTGCAACTTTTTAATAGCCTTAAACATATTTTACCGTTTGGTGTATACAGCTGCTATGCAGACCTATATGTTTTCATTCCATGTGCCCCTACTTTTTGAAGTGTGTGGGACGGAACCTTTATTTCTTTTACTCATTTTATTTTATTAAAGGGATTGTCCATTACTCTTTCTTTTTTTTTTTTTTTTTTTTAATTGTCTAGCATGGTGAAAAATAATGAGACCACTGCAGCCAATCATTGACTGGAGGTATGACCAAACCAGGATGCACAAACTATCCACATTCTGTTACATACATGTGACTGCTGCCAATCAGTGGCCACAGAGGAGACCGAGGATGCGTTAGGATAGGTAAGTGATTTTTTTTTTTAATTGACCCTTTAATTAAAAAATCAGCCCCTTTTATTGCTCTCAACCCAGATCCTATGGAGTTTGTCAGAAGGAGCCCATCCAGATATACTTGTAGCTTTCTAATAGTGCATCTGAAACGCTAAAAATATTGAACGTAATTGACGGCGGCGCCTGGACAGTAACACAGAAATATGCTAATATCTTCATTTACATATTCATTTCCTTGAGTTTGAGGGGCAGACTAATGTCACCAGCACCTTCAGCTGTCATTGATGGAAAATATATATTTGCAACCTTCACCATGTGCTTAGGTGAACTTTCATAATTGCCAGCCCCCAGATTACTCATTACCAGACAGTTAAAATAATTGCATAATTAAATGAGTTATTTTAATTGGACCTGCTCGAGGCGGGAGAATGGAATATATTTATGTCGAGAAAGAAACAAGTTATTACGCTTGGGAAACTGTCACCGAGTCATAAATTAGGCAATGCCTTCTCCTGTAGAAAGTTCTGAACTACGCGCTATTAAACTCCTAATGAGTTTCCTCAGTGCTGCGCTCCGCAATACATTTGTTGCCCACAATGGCGTTCTTGTGGTTTTAATCTAAATTTCCCAAATTGTCCATTTATGAAAGTGCCAGCGATGAGCAACCAAAACAACCTAAAGTCTGGCCCTACGTAAGGGACTGTAGGAGAGTCAAAAACAATTGTTTCAGAAAAACCATATCAGCGAATGGGTTGTGTCCGATGTTACAGCTCAGATCTACTCACTTTACGCTCATTTCAATATATTTCAGCCATTTAAAAATGACTTCTGAAAACCAATCTGATGGCTAACAAAACACAAAATACGTCTTCAACCTGAAAATTCAGTTGAAAGTACCTGCCAGGTTTCTGCGTGATTGTCCACTGCCTGTTGGCAAGTTTAATCCACCAGTAATAGCAGAGATACTGAGAAACAGTTACAGGAAGTAGAGATGGGGGCTTTGTTACTCTGCAGGAAGTGAGGGTTTGTCTTTGTACAGAAAGTATGAATGAGTCTGTCTCTCTACATGAAGTGGGGATGGGTCTGTCTACTGATAGTGGGGCGGGTTTTGTAACTAGCAGGAAGTGGGGGCCGATTTAGTCTCTCTACAGGAAGTGGGGGCAGGTCTTTATTTCTCTACAGGAAGTGGGGACAGGTCTTTGTCTATCTGCAGGATATGGGGCAGGTCTTTGTATACAGGAAGTGGAGGAAGGTCTTTCTCTACAGGAAGCATGGTGCAGACTTTTGTCCTTCCACAGGAAGTGGAGTCGTCTCTGACTATGTAAAAGGTAAAGATGGATTTTTGTCTTTCTTCAGGAAGTGAGGTTGGGTCCTTGTGACTCTACACTACAGGAACAGTGAAAAGGTCTAACTACAGATAGTGGGGCAGGTCTTTCTAACTAGCAGGAACTGGAGGCGGGTCTTAGTCTGAGCATGTCTTTTATTTCTCTAAAGGAAGTGGGAGCAGGTTTTTGTCTTTCTACAGGAAGTAAGGGCAGGTCTTTGTCTTTCTACAGGAAGTAAGGGCAGGTCTTTGTCTTTCTACAGGAAGTAAGGGCAGGTCTTTGTCTTTCTACAGGAAGTAAGGGCAGGTCTTTGTCTTTCTACAGAAAGTAGGAGTAGGTCTTTGTATTTCTACAGGAAGCAAGGGCAGGTCTTTGTCTTTCTACAAGAAGTAAGGGCAGGTCTTTGTATTTCTACAGGAAGTAGGAGCAGGTCTTTGTATTTCTACAGGAAATAGGAGCAGGTCTTTGTTTTTCTACAGGAAGTAAGGGCAGGTCTTTGTTTTTCTACAGGAAGTAAGGGCAGGTCTTTGTCTTTCTGCAGGAAGTAAGGGCAAGTCTTTGTCTTTCTACAAGAAGTAAGGGCAGGTCTTTGTATTTCTACAGGAAGTAGGAGCAGGTCTTTGTATTTCTACAGGAAATAGGAGCAGGTCTTTGTCTTTCTACAGGAAGTAAGGGCAGGTCTTTGTCTTTCTACAGGAAGTAAGAGCAGGTTTTTGTCTTTCTACAAGAAGTAAGGGCAGGTCATTGTATTTCTACAGGAAGTAGGAGCAGGTCTTTGTATTTCTACAGGAAATAGGAGCAGGTCTTTGTCTTTCTACAGGAAGTAAGGGCAAGTCTTTGTCTTTCTAAAGGAAGTAAGGGCAGGTCTTTGTCTTTCTAAAGGAAGTAAGGGCAGGTCTTTGTCTTTCTAAAGGAAGTAAGGGCAGATATTTCTCTTTCTACAGGAAGTAAGGGCAGGTCTTTGTATTTCTACAGAAAGTAAGGGCAGGTCTTTGTATTTCTACAGGAAGTAGGAGCAGGTCTTTGTCTCTCTACAGAAAGTGTGGCCGGGTCTTTGTCCCTCTACAAGAAGTGAAAATGGATCTTTGTCTCTACAGGAAATGGGGGTGGATCTTTGTATCTCTACTCCTACTTTCCTTTATGTCCACCTGATACAGGAAGAGACACAGGCTTCCAGGGCAGGCAGACTATTGGACAGTTGTAGGAGCAGTGCATGCTGGGTAATGAAGGATGAAATGCCAAGCACACTTTAAATGTGGCTGTTCTGCAGTACTCGTCATATCCTATGATCAAAAGTGGCACTGTTTCTAAGAAAAATAAAAATCGACACACCAGTCAGTCTTTTCACATCCTTGAACTGTTTACTGGTGGCTCCTTTGGAAGACACTGAGTATATCATCTCTAATTAAGAAGCTGTTGTGCCGTATCGTCATCGTTATTACTGTGATGCTTGACCAGCACCATAGGTGACCAACAGCCATTCCGGTTATATTCATTTAGATGCTTGAAAACGCTGTCCGGCACTGCAGGGAAAGCCATAGGCCTGACCAGCTACTTCTCTACTGCACGTCTAGTTGAAATAGGCCTCAAAATACCTTGCAATAACTTCTAAAACTCTGCGGGAAAGTTTAAGAAGTAATGGATTGCAGCTGCAGTTCTTTTATACAAAAATAACTACGGCTTTGCAATTTTTCAAAGGGAACCTATCAGCTATTTTATACCACCGAACACGACAACCAGGCAGGCTCCTTTACAGAAAGCTAATGTTAAAGAGGATTTCCAGCTGTTGATTTTTTTTAATGTGAAGTGAGGAACCAGGCTAATAAAAAAAAAAAAAAAAAAAGCTGTATTCACCCCAGGAACTGCTCGATGCTCCAGCGTTGCTGCTCCGACAGTCTCTGTAAGACCAGGAGCGATGACATCTTCACAACCAGTCTCCTTACTGTGGAGCCACTTAGGTGCTTAGTGGTCCTGGCTTCATCACTTGCATTACGGCGGAGACCGCCAGAGAAGCAGCGCTGGAGCAGATTCTCGGGTCAGTATCCGTTCTTTTTCCTCTTATCAATGTGACTCCCCACTGTACACTTCTTAAAATTAAAAAAAAAAGCTGGAAAATCCCTTTTTAATCTTCTGAAGCTCTGTAGTGCTTAAGGAAAAATGTGGTTTGAAAAAAAGGAATTGGGAGAATAGTCCTGAAGGGGGACAAACAGAGTTAATTGGGTGGTGTTTTTACGGCTTCTCCTGGTGCAAATTGGCTTGACTGACTCTCTGTATTAGTAACCTAGACAGAGAGAAGCCGCCCAGTAGACTCTTCACCACGTACCCGGACTCTTCTTCAAGGGGGAAGAGTCTTAGTGTCTCTACAGGAAATGGGGGCAGGTCTTAGTCTCTACAGGAAGTCAGGGGCAAGTCTTATTCTCTCTACAGGAAGTGGGGGGCAGGTGTTAGTCTCTGCAGGAAGTGGAGGCGGGTCTATCTGTACAGGAAGTAGGAGCAGGCCTTTCTCTCTCTACAGGACGTGTAGGCAGGTCTTATTCTCTACAGGATGTGGGGGCGGACCTTTCTCTATAGGAAGTGGAGGCAGGTCTTAGTCTCTCTACAGGAAGTGGAGGCGGACCTTTCTCTATAGGATGTGGAGGCTGGTCTTAGACCCGCCCCAACTTCCTGTAGAGAGTCTAAGAAAGTTTGGGCTGGGCTCTCTCTCTACAGGAAGTGAGGGTGAGTCTCTATACAGGAAGTGAAGGTGGGTCTCTCTCTACAGGAAGTGGGGGCTGGTCTCTCTCTCTAAGGAAGTGGGGGCAGGTCTCTCTCTACAGGAAGTGGGGGCTGGTCTCTCTCTCTACAGGAAGTGGGGGCTGGTCTCTCTCTACAGGAAGTGGGGGCTGGTCTCTACCGCAAGTGGGGGAGACCATTTTTCAAACTGTTTTCTCTGCTGCCTGTATGGAGTGAGCTGAACAATGGGCAGCATAAAACTTCTGTCAGCTTCCTTTTTAGTAGCGTAAGTTACAACATTTCTTCAAAGTTTTCTGTTGTGTATAGAAAAAAAAGTAAAACAAAAGGAAAAAATCCAAGAGAAAAATGTATTCATGTAACTTAAAGGTATCATGACTAGGGTGAGTGATAATGTGCCCATGGCCTTACACAGGGATCCAACCCTAGTTACTACCTACGATTGTTTAGAAATTCCATTGAACAACCTGTGAAGACCAGGGCTGGAGACTCAAACAAGGTCCAGGACTACGGAGGAACGACTTCACAATACGTAGACTATCAGCATTACCTAGATTGTCCTTGGCCTCGCTCGTCGGTTTGCAGTAAATCACCATTTCAGACAACTCTCTTGCAATAACCTGATTCTTCTCGCAAGTCCTGATGAAAAAGTCCTGTAGATGGGAACATGTGAGACAATGAGGTTAGCGTGACGAATGAGGAGCCAAATAGTACGCTACCATGAAATTTATCACTGCCTCTTTAATTCACTCTTCTGAAGGCTAGTAATGAACTATCAGAACGATAATGGAAGCCGTATTATTAATGGCTTTGTCTCTAATTTTATGACGGGATTTAGATCTGAAGCCCCTAGGACTGCAAGACGAAGATGGAGAAACCCAACCCGGTGTATGAAACAATATATGATAGAGTACGGGAAGGCAACGTAAGGCTGTCCAGGAATACTATCTTTCCTCAGAATAGGTCATCAATACCAGATTGTTGAGGGTCCAACTCCCGACACCCCAATAATCAGCAGGAACCTGGTCCCGAAGGAGCCAAAGCAGCACTGCTTCGTACCCTGTGTAGTGGTCATTCTTGGGTACTGTATCTTAGGCCTGGAAACCACTTTATAGTTTCCTCCAGCTTATGAGAGTTCGGATGTAGAGCGATGCAGAGGTGCACACTTCTTTCAGTGTTTTCATCCGGCTGCTGCTGGAGGTGGTATCAGCTTATCGTAGTTGTGCCGGGTTGTGGACCTCCATCCAACTGATCATGACCTATCCAGAGGATAGCTGATCGATACCACATGCATAAGGCGACATTGGACTGCCAGTCTCTGCATACTGGCCTCCATTGATTTAGTATTGATGCGAGCACCATTACAGCCTCTGATTGGTCATCAATGGAGCCCAAAATATTGAATCCAGCAGGAGGCCATGGAAGTGTTGCACATATGTTCACCTCATCCCCCATTTACCAAACTGTAACCAAAAAAAACCCCCAAAACAAATATATTTTAAATCGCTGCATCCAGGACGGTCCGAACTAATAAAGTATTATGACATTTATCCTATACGGTGACCACCGAAAAGAATAAAAAAAAATCAAAATGGCAGAAATTTTTTTTTTGGGTAAGTCCTCCTCCCCCAAAAATTGAATACATAGGATAAGTCCCCCAAAAGGGCACGGATAAAGACAATTCTACCAGACATGGATGTACATTTTTCAGTACGGGAAAATTAATTATATCATTCAAATTAATTCAACCTGCAAAAATAAACCCTTTTATGGCAATGGAAAAAAGTTATGTTTCCTGGAAGGCAAGGAGGAAAAATAAGAAAAAAATAGCTGAATTTCTTCTTGAATATTAAAAAGATAATCCGCTTTCTAAATAAACTTCATCAAAAAAATGTCTACCACTTTCCTGCGGCACAGTCTTCAGCGGGGTTTACAGTAGCTGATGTTGGCTATTACGTGAGCGCCGATCGGCCACATATTTGCCGATCGGTGATTGTTTAATAGCCTGTTTAGACAGGCCGATCGCACTTCCCATGCGGTCAGAACGATCAGTAATAATCATTCTGTGCGCATAGGCTTTGAGTGTTCTCGACAGCACAAGTCCTATATACATAGGAGAATGTGCTGCCGACAACAATGATTTTTAAGCAAGCTTCACCGAACAATCAGAAGTTTTAATCACTTGTTGGCTGATAAGCCGCCTGTTTGCATCTGCCAATTACCAGAAAATGAGATTTCTAGGAAAAATCATTCATGATTTTCGGCCAGAGTAAATGTACTCCTAGGCTTTTATTGAGCTGAATGATCTGAAAGACCGTTACAAATCTATCATAGCTAGGCTCGTGATCCTCATGGCTCTCTGCGTCCTCTTCTTTCTACTAGTGTTAAAGATAGGATAACTTTGTAATATGATATCTATATTCTGTAAACCTATGTTAGACATAACAGCAGAGATGGTGTGGGAGTTGTACACAGATTTCCACAACATGGATAGGGGAGAAAGCATGTACAGTCTCAAAGAGGGCAGAGAAAACAGTCTATAGCTAAGGAGCAAAGCACAAGGAAATGAGTGCAGGAAAGAAGCTGTGCTGATATATTAACTATTGAAGACAGAGGTACAGTGGATACAGACAGATATCACCATCCAGCCTATATTACTGGGAGAGACACTCCTACAAATGATAAATTTGAGCCTTGAATCAGGCTGCAAACTATTTATTGGGTGGGGGGGGGGGCTAAAAATTAAAGAAGGAATGAAGATTGCAGCCTGAACGTTAGTGCAATTTAATTAACTAAAGGTGACCACAAATCATATAAATCGTATATTCCATGCCATGGGGTTTGTACAGAACCGTGCAGCCATTAATAAAAGGCTTCTCCATTTGCAATGAATAGGAGAACTCTGGAGCAATTATTATGAAGCGACTGCTTGGTGACCAGACCTCTGCGTTGACCGCTAGGTGTAAACCCATCCTCAAAAAAAGATATATTAACCAACAAATTGATAAATTAAACTTTAAATAAAGAGACTTTTTTTATAGCAGTGTGAGGCAGGGACATAAATATGTATGGGGGTTGTTAAAGTCAATGGGAAAAGCAATTTAAAATGTATAATATGCCAATTGCGATTAAACATATTCATGTCGCTAGAAATCAAGACAAGTGGCTGATGTCAGAGTCACTTAACTCCAGATGTTTGCATTAGGAGCTGATTGAAACCTAATTTTGCTTATTATAATAAAAAAAAACATAATCTCATAGCCATTAACCCTTTTACCCGGAGAGGTCCAGCAGTGAATTGTGTTGTAAATGAAACTGCTAATTTGTTCTGCAGATATGGCTTATGCTGATTAGGCGCTGGCTGGGAAATGATGCGCTGAGACAATCACATCATGTCAATGCTCCATGTGAATATGATGCGGAAAGTGGGGTAGACTGCATGTTAGCAAGCCCGTCCTGTGACATGGGGGTCAAAAAAGTCCCAATGATGAGGGGCGTAGAATGGTCTAATTATTACTGATACATCCAACTGGTTAAATATGTACTGAAGTTGGCCATACACATTAGAAGTCTACTGACTATACCCCAAAGCTAGATGAAAACAGGGAAAGCAGGGTAGGCTTGTTGAACCTATTCCCCAATGAGTATAAATATATGCACAGTCAAGCAGAGAATGCATGTGTATGGTAGGTGAGGATTTGAAGGAATAGTTAGCAACCAGCTTCTTAGAATAGACTTGCATTGACTAACCTATTATGAGTTTGTCTTCCTTTTGAATACTATTTTTACAGTTTATAATAATGTTTATCGTGTACAGATCCTGAATTATATGTTAAATTATATTCCAGATCTGCACTCACTATTCTGCTGGTGCAGTCACTGTGTACATACATTACATTACTGATCCTGAGTTACATCCTGTATTATACCCCAGAGCTGCACTCACTATTCTGCTGGTGCAGTCACTGTGTACATACATTACATTACTGATCCTGAGTTACATCCTGTATTATACTCCAGAGCTGCACTCACTATTCTGCTGGTGCAGTCACTGTGTACATACATTACATTACTGATCCTGAGTTACATCCTGTATTATACTCCAGAGCTGCGCTCACTATTCTGCTGGTGCAGTCACTGTGTATATACATTACATTACTGATCCTGAGTTACATCCTGTATTATACTCCAGAGCTGCACTCACTATTCTGCTGGTGCAGTCACTGTGTACATACATTACATTACTGATCCTGAGTTACATCCTGTATTATACTCCAGAGCTGCGCTCACTATTCTGCTGGTGCAGTCACTGTGTACATACATTACATTACTGATCCTGAGTTACCTCCTGTATTATACTCCAGAGCTGCACTCACTATTCTGCTGGTGCAGTCACTGTGTACATACATTACTGATCCTGAGTTACATCGGTATTATACTCCAGAGCTGCACTCACTATTCTGCTGGTGCAGTCACTGTGTACATACATTACATTACTGATCCTGAGTTACCTCCTGTATTATACTCCAGAGCTGCACTCACTATTCTGCTGGTGCAGTCACTGTGTACATACATACATTACTGATCCTGAGTTACCTCCTGTATTATACTCCAGAGCTGCACTCACTATTCTGCTGGTGCAGTCACTGTGTACACACATTACATTACTGATCCTGAGTTACTCCTGTACTATACACCAGAGCTGCACTCACTATTCTGCTGGTGCAGTCACTTTGTACATACATTACATTACTGATCCTGAGTTACATCCTGTATTATACTCCAGAGCTGCACTCACTATTCTGCTGGTGCAGTCACTGTGTACATACATTACATTACTGATCCTGAGTTACATCCTGTATTATACCCAGAACTGCACTCACTATTCTGCTGGTGCAGTCACTGTGTACATACATTACATTACTGATCCTGAGTTACATCCTGTATTATACTCCAGAGCTGCACTCACTATTCTGCTGGTGCAGTCACTGTGTACATACATTACATTACTGATCCTGAGTTACATCCTGTATTATACTCCAGAGCTGCACTCACTATCTGCTGGTGCAGTCACTGTGTACATACATTACATTACTGATCCTGAGTTACATCCTGTATTATACTCCAGACTGCACTCACTATTCTGCTGGTGCAGTCACTGTGTACATACATTACATTACTGATCCTGAGTTACATCCTGTATTATACTCCAGAGCTGCACTCACTAATCTGCTGGTGCAGTCACTGTGTACAACATTACATTACTGATCCTGAGTTACATCCTGTATTATACTCCAGAGCTGCACTCACTATTCTGCTGGTGCAGTCACTGTGTACATACATTACATTACTGATCCTGAGTTACCTCCTGTATTATACTCCAGAGCTGCACTCACTATTCTGCTGGTGCAGTCACTGTGTACATACATTAACTGATCCTGAGTTACCTCCTGTATTATACTCCAGAGCTGCACTCACTATTCTGCTGGTGCAGTCACTGTGTACACACATTACTGATCCTGAGTTACATCCTGTATTATACTCCAGAGCTGCACTCACTATTCTGCTAGTGCAGTCACTGTGTACATACATTACATTACTGATCCTGGTTACTCCTGTATTATACCCCAGAGCTGCACTCACTATTCTGCTGGTGCAGTCACTGTGTACAACATTACATTACTGATCCTGAGTTACATCCTGTATTATACTCCAGAGCTGCACTCACTATTCTGCTGTGCAGTCACTGTGTACATACATTACATTACTGATCCTGAGTTACATCCTGTATTATACTCCAGAGCTGCACTCACTATTCTGCTGGTGCAGTCACTGTGTACATACATTACATTACTGATCCTGAGTTACATCCTGTATTATACCCAGAGCTGCACTCACTATTCTGCTGGTGCAGTCACTGTGTACATACATTACATTACTGATCCTGAGTTACATCCTGTATTATACTCCAGAGCTGCACTCACTATTCTGCTGGTGGAGTCACTATGTACATACATTACATTACTGATCCTGAGTTACATCCAGTATTATACTCCAGAGCTGCATCACTATTCTGCTGGTGCAGTCACTGTGTACATACATTACATTACTGATCCTGAGTTACATCCTGTATTATACCCAGAGCTGCACTCACTATTCTGCTGGTGCAGTCACTGTGTACATACATTACATTACTGATCCTGAGTTACATCCTGTATTATACCCAGAGCTGCACTCACTATTCTGCTGGTGGAGTCACTGTGTACATACATTACATTACTGATCCTGGTTACATCCTGTATTATACCCAGAGCTGCACTCACTATTCTGCTAGTGCAGTCACTGTGTACATACATTACATTACTGATCCTGGGTTACATCCTGTATTATACCCAGAGCTGCACTCACTATTCTGCTGGTGCAGTCACTGTGTACATACATTACATTACTGATCCTGAGTTACATCCTGTATTATACCCAGAGCTGCACTCACTATTCTGCTGGTGCAGTCACTGTGTACATACATTACATTACTGATCCTGAGTTACATCCTGTATTATACTCAGAGCTGCACTCACTATTCTGCTGGTGCAGTCACTGTGTACATACATTACATTACTGATCCTGAGTTACATCCTGTATTATACCCAGAGCTGCACTCACTATTCTGCTGGTGCAGTCACTGTGTACATACATTACATTACTGATCCTGAGTTACATCCTGTATTATACTCCAGAGCTGCACTCACTATTCTGCTGGTGAGTCACTATGTACATACATTACATTACTGATCCTGAGTTACATCCAGTATTATACTCCAGAGCTGCACTCACTATTCTGCTGGTGCAGTCACTGTGTACATACATTACATTACTGATCCTGAGTTACATCCTGTATTATACTCCAGAGCTGCACTCACTATTCTGCTGGTGCAGTCACTGTGTACATACATTACATTACTGATCCTGAGTTACATCCTGTATTATACCCCAGAGCTGCACTCACTATTCTGCTGGTGCAGTCACTGTGTACATACATTACATTACTGATCCTGAGTTACATCCTGTATTATACTCTAGAGCTGCACTCACTATTCTGCTGGTGCAGTCACTGTGTACATACATTACATTACTGATCCTGAGTTACATCCTGTATTATACTCCAGAGCTGCATGCACTTCTTTGCTGGTAGTCCCTATCTCTAACTTAAATCTCACATTCATAATTACCACATAACCTCCCCTGACGGTGAATAGGGTCGGTATCTCTCCCGGATCCCACCCTCTCTTACCTCTGCTCCTTTTTCATGTATTATTGTATGGATGTTGTTGTACCATTCAAAAAGTTCCTCTAATTTCTCAGTTGCAAAATCTACTGAGGGATCCTTTGGATCTTTGGGTTCCAGTGAAAAGACAAACTTTTTGTTGAGTTTCCCTTGTGACAGTTTCTCTGTTAAAAAGCGAAAGTTAAAATAATTATAAACTTAAATGTTTTTTCAAGATCAAACTTGGAACTAATTTTTTGTTTATAGTCTAAAGAGGAAAAAATCGAGCTGCATAGGAGGGATGTAGATATTAATATACTGTGTACAGAAATTCTTCATTCCCTAGCCAATGTGTAAAGTCTTGAGCAGTGGAGCCCCTCAGATATCTCACTGTTGTGTGACCTCTCGCTAAGAAATTATCTGTTCAAGGTAGACAATCCCCATTGATTATATCCCCTTTCTTTTTACTAGATACAAATGTCCATGTTTTCTTCACAAAAAATCTACTTACTGATTTCATATGTCCCAAGCTCTAGGATTCCCTTACACATAGCACCCAACGGATTGTCTTCAATAAGCTGTGAAGCGTGAGTTAATAACAGTTTATTAGTATTAAATAAGAAAAAATATATCTATATTTTGGAGTATTGATTGATGTACAAGAATGTAAGTACTATAATACTGACCCTATGTACAAGAATATAACTACTATAATACTGCCCCTATGTACAAGAATATAACTACTATAATACTGCTCCTATGTACAAGAATATAACTACTATAATACTGCTCCTATGTACAAGAATATAACTACTATAATACTGCTCCTATGTACAAGAATATAACTACTATAATACTGCTCCTATATACAAGAATATAACTACTATAATACTGCCCCCTATATACAAGAATATAACTACTATAATACTGCCCCTATGTACAAGAATATAACTACTATAATACTGCCCTATGTACAAGAATATAACTACTATAATACTGCTCCTATGAACAAGAATATAACTACTATAATACTGTCCCTATATACATGAATATAACTACTATAATACTGCCCTATGTACAAGAATATAACTACTATAATACTGCCCCTATATACAAGAATATAACTACTATAATACTGCCCCTATTACAAGAATATAACTACTATAATACTGCCCTATATACAAGAATATAACTACTATAATACTGCCCCTATATACAAGAATATACTACTATAATACTGCCCCTATGTACAAGAATATAACTACTATAATACTGCCCTATTACAAGAATATAACTACTATAATACTGCTCCTATGTACAAGAATATA
Source organism: Oophaga sylvatica (assembly GCA_033576555.1). Taxonomy (NCBI): domain Eukaryota; kingdom Metazoa; phylum Chordata; class Amphibia; order Anura; family Dendrobatidae; genus Oophaga; species Oophaga sylvatica. The sequence goes on along the minus strand of JARQOD010000010.1, from coordinate 33,488,990 downwards.
ACTACTATAATACTGCCCTATATACAAGAATATAACTACTATAATACTGCCCCTATGTACAAGAATATAACTACTATAATACTGCCCTATGTACAAGAATATAACTACTATAATACTGCCCTATGAACAAGAATAAACTACTATAATACTGCCCTATAACAGAAATAACTACTATAATACTGCCCTATTACAAGAATATAACTACTATAATACTGCTCCTATGTACAAGAATATAACTACTATAATACTGCTCCTATGTACAAGAATATAACTACTATAATACTGCTCCTATGCATAAGAATATAACTACTATAATACTGCTCCTATGTACAAGAATATAACTACTATAATACTGCCCCTATGTACAAGAATATAACTACTATAATCTGCCCTATGTACAATAATATAACTACTATAATACTGCCCCTATGTACAAGAATATAACTACTATAATACTGCCCTATGTACAAGAATATAACTACTATAATACTGCCCTTATGTACAAGAATATAACTCTATAATACTGCCCCTATGTACAAGAATATAACTACTATAATGCTGCCCTATGTACAATAATATACTACTATAATACTGCCCCTATGTACAAGAATATAACTACTATAATACTGCCCCTATGTACAAGAATATAACTACTATAATACTGCCCCATATGTACAAGAATATAACTACTATAATACTGCCCCTATGTACAAGAATATAACTGCTATAATGCTGCCTCTATGTACAAGAATATAACTACTATAATACTGCCCCTGTGTACAAGAATATAACTGCTATAATGCTGCCCTCTATGTACAAGAATATAACTACTATAATACTGCCCCTGTGTACAAGAATATAACTACTATAATACTGCCCCTGTGTACAAGAATATAACTACTATAATACTGCCCCTATGTACAAGAATATAACTACTATAATACTGCCCCTATGTACAAGAATATAACTGCTATAATGCTGCCCTCTATGTACAAGAATATAACTACTATAATACTGCCCCTATGTACAAGAATATAACTGCTATAATGCTGCCCTCTATGTACAAGAATATAACTACTATAATACTGCCCCTGTGTACAAGAATATAACTACTATAATACTGCCCCTATGTACAAGAATATAAGACTACTATAATACTGCCCTATGTACAATAATATAACATAATACTGCCCCTATGTACAAGAATATAACTGCTATAATACTGCCCTATGTACAAGAATATAACTACTATAATGCTGCCCTCTATGTACAAGAATATAACTACTATAATACTGCCCCCTGTGTACAAGAATATAACTACTATAATACTGCCCCTGTGTACAAGAATATAACTACTATAATACTTCCCCTATGTACAAGAATATAACTACTATAATACTGCCCCCTATGTACAAGAATATAACACTACTATAATACTGCCCCTATGTACAAGAATATAACTGCTATAATACTGCCCCTATGTACAAGAATATAACTGCTATAATACTGCCCTATGTACAAGAATATAACTACTATAATACTGCCCCCTATGTACAAGAATATAACTACTATAATACTGCCCCTATGTACAAGAATATAACTGCTATAATACTGCCCCTATGTACAAGAATATAACTGCTATAATACTGCTCCTATGTACAAGAATATAACTATAATACTGCCCCTATGTACAAGAATATAACTACTATAATACTGCCCCTATGTACAAGAATATAACTGCTATAATGCTGCCCTCTATGTACAAGAATATAACTACTATAATACTGCCCCCTATGTTCAAGAATATAACTGCTATAATGCTGCCCTCTATGTACAAGAATATAACTACTATAATACTGCCCCTGTGTACAAGAATATAACTACTATAATACTGCCCCCTATGTACAAGAATATAAACTACTATAATACTGCTCCTATGTACAATAATATAACATAATACTGCCCCTATGTACAAGAATATAACTGCTATAATACTGCCCCTATGTACAAGAATATAACTACTATAATGCTGCCCCTATGTACAAGAATATACTACTAAATACTGCCCCTTGTACAAGAATATAACTACTATAATACTGCCCCTGTGTACAAGAATATAACTACTATAATACTGCCCCTATGTACAAGAATATAACTACTATAATACTGCCCCCTATGTACAAGAATATAACACTACTATAATACTGCCCCTATGTACAAGAATATAACTGCTATAATACTGCCCCTATGTACAAGAATATAACTGCTATAATACTGCTCCTATGTACAAGAATATAACTACTATAATACTGCCCCTATGTACAAGAATATAACTGCTATAATACTGCTCCCTATATACAAGAATATATCTACTATAATACTGCTCCTATGTACAAGAATATAACTACTATAATACTGCCCTATGTACAAGAATATAACTACTATAATACTGCTCCTATGTACAAGAATATAACTGCTATAATACTGCCCCTATGTACAAGAATATAACTGCTATAATACTGCCCCTATGTACAAGAATATAACTACTATAATACTGCCCCTATGTACAAGAATATAACTACTATAATGCTGCCCTCTATGTACAATAATATACTACTATTATACTGCTCCTATGCATAAGAATTCACAGTGAAGAGCAAAAGGGTATCAATGTTTTGAACTTTTGACTTTCAGGCTCCATATCCCACCATCCACTACCTACTGCTTAGAACATGAGACGACCATCGTTTTATAGACAATCATCTTGGCTATCTGATACATTAATTTGACTTGCAACTATTTAGCATATGATTAGTTATGCAGATTATTGTCAGGTCACTGCATTGTTATTGTTTTCCTAATAAAAACCTAAATTTTTATTTTTCGTATTTTCTTAGTATTTTGTAAATCCCCTTTGGCTTTCAGCACTGCCTGAATCCTTCTGGGCTCCTCTCTATTAGATTCAAGTTTGTCTCGACCGAAATCTGATCCCAGGTCTCTTCTACAGGTTTCCAAAGTTGGTGCACACTGGTCGCCTCACTTGGCTATGTATTCAGCACCTCTACTTCATTGGCATTGAACCATTTCATCCCCAATCTTGCTATATGCTTCTTGTTGTCCTGCTGGAACACTATGCCGTCCCTTTCATACCCATAGTACTTGAGTATACAAAGCAACTCATCTGGTAGGATACTAATCTATAGCTCAGCATTGAGACCACCATCGATCCAACGCCTTTGGCTGTGAAAGAATCCCCTATCATCAGGCTTCCGCCCCCAGACTTGACATTTCCTTCAATTTCCCTTTCTTTCAGACCCATTTGAACCTATCGGAGTCTAGTCTATTGACTTTCGTCTCATGGCGCCAAATCCCAATTTTCCAATCTTCTACTGTCCACTTTTCGTAGTTGTTTGCAAACTCGAACAGATGCTTCGTATGACGATATTGAGGCTTCTTCACCTTTTTCGGGCCACCATTCCAGACGTGTGTAATGTGCGTCGCACGGTGCTTTCATGGAGGTCTGTGATTTCACCGTTATGAAGCATACGAGCCGCCTCCACTGCCGGGTTTGTCGCACCAGAACTGATGTGATGAGTCGGCTTGTTGACTCCAATATTGTGCCTGGACGTCCACCTCTTGGCTTCTGAATGGATGGACTTCATTTCGTATTCTTCCTACTGTCTTGGCACTCACATGATGCAATTTTCTTGGCCGAGAGACTGCTATCGATGAGCTGGATGATGATATTTCTCTTTTTTAGAGAAATTTCCATGGCTGTGACCTTTCTCTTGGTGATCGACCTAATAACACACTGAGCTACTAGGGAATGGGAGAACAGGTTGTACTTTGTAGTATTCAGGAATAAAAGATTTCTCCACCACTAGGAGCAAAACCGTAACAATGCAGTGATATGACCAGAATCTGCATAACTAATCATATGCTAAAGTAAAATTTATGTATGAGATAGCCAAGATGATTGTCTATAAAATTATAGTGGTCTCACGTTCAGCAGTAGTGGATGGTGAGATATGGAGCCTGAAAGTCAAAAGTTCCAAACATTGTTACCCTTTTGCTTGTCAGTGTAACTATTATTCTGAAGAGAAACAAGCAAATTTGTTTGCCTAGCCTAGAAATATATATCTCTTACCTGAAATGTAAATCCTTCTTCATTCATTGTTATGTCCTCTACATAGTTTGATGGGAAGTAGTGCTGCAGCTTGTCTCCATAATCCCCCTTCCACCTGCAAAATATCAGATACCACTGATGAGTTTGTATCATGTATAGATTGTAGATGATTTGTCCTCTTCTGATTCCATTCATTTTTTTTTTCTTAGTTTATCTCTGTTTCTCGGAAATCTAGATGACAACCTAAGACGTTTCCTCCCACAAGGGTTATCAGAGTGGTACGTCCCCCATTTTCATCCTTTACGCACCACCTTCTCCTCCAGCTCAAATTATGCTATTAAGACATCGTAAAATGAAATTAGTGAAGGATGAAATGGTAATTGATACTTGCCATCCGTCAGAGACTTTATTGACGTTGTGAATCAAGGCTCCGGTGCAGAAGCTCAGCTCATCATCTTGTTTAGCCATGTAGTTATATAGTGCTTTAACCGTTCCTTGAGGCTAAAAAGAAAGACATAAAAGATAGGGTAAAATAAAGGCGAAAGAGCAAACTGGGTCAACTTTGTAAAAAGAATTCTAATTTCAATGATCCTCTGATATGTCAAAGAGATACTCTCCCCTATCTATTCAGTCAGGTACGACTCTTGGTCATTATATGGATCATCACTCGCCAGTTGCTTCTTTCAGTTTGCCAATGGTCATTCCCATGTCCCTCTTGATGGTGCTGATCCAGCAGGGTTTTGTCCATCCTCTTCTTCTGCCACTGCCCGATCCCGCCTTGACGTCTGATTCCGAGTAATGTGGCCAAAATAAGCTGATCTTTCTTTGGTTATCTTCGCTTCCAACGACCGTTTTGGCTTGACTTGGTCCACAACGCCTCTGTTGGTTATCCTCACTGTCTATGGAATCTGAAAAAGTCTCCTCCAGCGTCAATTTTCTACCTGTCCGCCATCTTGAGTGTTCAGGTCTTGTACAGAGGTACGGTTGGTATCAATAGCTCATCACTTTACAAGATTCCAATTGGTTTTGGACAGTTTTAATGGTTTTTCCATAGAACACTTGCATCAAATGTAAAAGAACAACAATTCAGTAGCATCTTCTCTGCATTGTGCTGTTCCTCAGTTAGTCTTCCTAGAAATGTATAAGGTAAGTTGACAACTAGAAGTTACTATTCTCCCTGTCCATTGGGTCTACCCAGGGGTATAACGACTGCAGTGTGAGAGGTCCGACCGAGCCCATTCGGGTGAGGGGCCCGCCAGTGCAAGGGCAAACTTCAACTGGATGTGTGTCCTCAGACCCACATTCAGCTGAAGTGTATTGCGGAGCAGAGACCCACTGGCTGCCGGCTATTCAGAGGTCAACAGTTGACTGTTGTGGGCACAACATGTGACTGGGGGTGCATGGCAGTGACGCCATGCGTTCCCATCCCTTACACACTGTAGTCAGCTGCCGGCTTCCGAAGAGTATGCCATGTGGCGGGGGAGTGGAGGGAAGGTGAGTGAAATTATTATTTTTTTTCTATGCATTAAAGAACAGCGGTAGAAAGGGGGACATATACCAGGATGGCATCTAAGATGAGGGACATGTATACCAGGATGGGGACATATATACCAGGATGGGACCTAAGATGAGGGACATGTATACCAGGATGGGGACATATATACCAGGATGGGACCTAAGATGAGGGACATGTATACCAGGATGGGGACATATATACCAGGATGGGACCTAAGATGAGGGACATGTATACCAGGATGGGGACATATATACCAGGATGGGACCTAAGATGAGGGACATGTATACCAGGATGGGGGACATGTATACCTGGAAGGAGCCCAAGATAAGGGACGTTACTACATAATGGGTGAGGGGGTGCAATTCGTATGTCCGTATAGTGTTTGGAACGGTACAAGGGCCCATATATATCCCAATTTTGCATCGGGACCCATCAAACTCTAGTTACTCCACTGGGTGCAACCCTACACAGAGCTGACTGGCTGGACAGTCACATTAGATCTCCCCTGACATTTTTTTCAGCCCTGCTAAGATTTCCTGTGTTTTTTTTTAGAACCTGCTTATTTTCAGGGAGAACAAAAAGATCACATGTTGGAAATCCATCGTGCCGATTTTCTCTCCCCGACATCATGTGGGGTGAGAATCCAGGAGGCTCCCATACACATTACACTGTGTCCCACCAATATCAGCATTTTCTGATGAGTTTAGTCTTATGTTTATGGGGACTAAGGAAAATTCTCTTTGACAAACAGAAGGGTAACATTCAGTTGTCAAGATAGTCAGAAATTTCCAGGAAGAACAACAGAGGAACAGCTCAATGCAGAATTTTCAGATAATATGCCACATAATTGGTTTGTTTTTTTTTCGAGATGGTTTTACGTTTTCCCAAATCGGACATGCCAGGAGGCCGACAGATTCTTTCTGTCCAGGCAAATCCTGGTGGATGCATTTTTTTCTGCTTGAATAGCTTAATCTAGCGGCAAAAAAAACGCTGCAAAAATTGCTTTTAATGCATGTTTTTCACATTTTTAGTGTATTTTTAATGTTAGGCTTCATTGATCATAATGAGAAAAACTGCAGTAAAAAAAAATTGAAAAAAAATCAACAGATGGAAGAAAACTCAAAAAAATTTGTGTAAAGAACCCTTTACTGAACTCTGGCTGCCACATACTTCTTAGGTGTTTTTGCATTTTTTTTAAGCAAAATTTCACCAGTTTTTTTTTTTAATGCATAAAACAGCCAAATAATATGATTTCCTGCGTGTCCACAAGGGAGTCATCTTAGAATGACCCATGTAGAAAAAAAAATGAAGCTTTCTTAACTTTCTATGCTACTGATTACATACCATGGCTGGTGATATTTCATTTGGATCCACATACATTTTATTAAATCCATAAATGGAGCTCACATCCTTTTCCTAAAATAAAAGAAATGCAAAAGTCATAATGCAGAAATGCCCTAAAAGATACAGGAACATTCTTCAAATCAGATAGTAGGAGTCGTATAATCAGATATTCTGGATTGTCAAGTGGCCGTAACTATTGTGACCCCATGATTCTGAAAATGAAGTTGTTTCACTTTTTCTCTAAATGTCCGCCCTCTCCGCATCCCCTGTGCTGGAAACTGCATCACACCTCTATCCTAGAGAAAGGCAAAAACTTTGAACTAGCCTCTAAGTAGTTAATTAATCCCTTCTTCATAATGATCTCAGGTCCCAGCTGTCGAGTCGCTCTGATCTTCACCATATGCCTTCAGTTTTAATAGTGCAAAAGCCAATTTAAAGGCTAGCTACACCTTTGCACAAAATGTTAATTTGCTTCCTAAATGCAAAGTTAAGCAGCTTTCCAAATAGTCATCATTAAAACTTTTCTAACAGTTTGCTGCTGCAGAACATCTAGCTAGCTAACTACTTTGCAAAATTGTGACAAATCCATCCTTGCTTTGCTCCTTCCTCTCTTTCTCAGTGTTAGGAATAGCAGTGGCAAGGGGAGTATGTTGTACACAGATCTCCACAACATGGGAGGGGAGAAAGCCTTTACAGTTTCAGAGAGGGCAAAGAAAACAGTCTATCGATATGGAGCAAAGCACATGGAGAGAAAATAAGTGCAGGATAGAAGCTGTGCTGATATATAAACTGCTGAAGACAGAAGTACCCTGGATACACACAGATCTCACCATGCAGCCTATATTACTGGGAGAGACACTCCTACAATAAATAAATGAGACTTGGATCAGGCTGCAGACTATATATTTGGGGGTCTGAAATGGATGAAGGAATGACGATTGCAGACTAAAACAGAGTTTGGATAAGGGAGAAAGCATGTATAGTTTCATGGAAGGCAGAGAAAACAAGCTGTAGAAGAGGAGGAAATAACGGGATAAAAGCTGTGTAAAGAAAACTTTAGCACAATGGATACACACAGACATCACACCCAGCCTATATTACTGGGAGGGACAGTTCCTCAATAGAAATATAATAAACTTGCATCAGACAGCAAATGCATATCAGCGAGCCTGAAAAAGAAGGAAGAAATAAAGATTGCAGACTGAAAGTTAGCTCTGTTGCATTAACTAAAGGTAACCATTAAGGATTATCAAGTGTCACATACAGCGTTCAGCCTGCTCAGCAGCTCCTCAGTCACCGGGTACCGGAGCTTAATTTTTCGGTACAGTGCATGCTTCTCATAATAATTAACCAGTTCCACCAAGTTCTCAAAATAGGCAGAAGTCCCGAGAACAAAAAGCCGGCCATCTTTATTGATTCTGCAATGCTTAATTTTTCCCTCTGCCCTAAAAAAACAAAAAAAACAAATACAGACTTTTATAGTTCATTTCATGTATGAAGCGTCAGAATCTCTTAAATGTTTTTGCTTTTTACACTACTAGATTTTTTCCTAACCAAGGATCAGAGGATCCCTCAGTGCAATTAGATAGCTATGTGCCCTAACTGTAACATTTGTAGGATGTTTTCTCTATTACATGGCCCTGGAGACACTTTTAAAGGGGTGTTCTTGTGTTATTAGATATTTTTAGCTAAGTAGACAGCAAGAAAATAAGCATGTTTGTAATTGACTTGATCTGTTGTGGTCCTCCTGATATGAGAACTTTTATCTTGGTTATGAGTTTGGCCACCAAAGGATGGCCTAGTAAGCACAGTAGCTATATTCTAGTCTGAGGAGTTAACTCTTGAGATACTAGCCACCTCTCTCCAGCCTAATAATTTCTATACAGTTTTCTCACCTCCCTCCCCCACACTGGACGCTATGGTTTAATTTAAAGGGGCTTGTCTTGGTGACATACTTACCTGAAAGTAATAGCATAAGAGTTCGACTCCTCTCTCCTCCTTATCAGAAAAGCTCCATCTCGAGGAATTCTCATCAGCATTTCCTCTGCTTCTCCTCGACTTAGGTTATCATAGTACCAACTAGAAGAGGCAAAAACATTTTCTACATTATCTTTCTCAAACTGAGAGATCACAAGTTACAAATTAGTACATTTTAATAATAAAAAAAAACTTTATAAATCATTATGGGCATTTTCTTGCATTTTAGGTTCTTGGCTGGATTTTAGAATTAGCGTCCAGAATAATGCTTCTAATACATGGAGCATTATGCTCCTCAGATGGCTTATATCCCCTCACCTGAAATGCCTCCATTTTTCTTGGACAACCCCCTTTTTACATATACGTGACGCATCTTTCAGATGACTACACAGATGTGAAAAGATGGTCTTTTCGGGGGTGGTCTTCTGAACATTGTAAATGCATGTAATATGGTGGAACTGGAAATATGTCACAGGAGTCGTAGTCTAGATGAGGAGGTGGTCTTCTCAAGTGGTGGTCTTTGTGCTCCTCCATTAGGCTGAGATTAGCTGAAGGCAGTACCTCTTAGGCGGCCTAACATTGGCCAAATGTGACGATTGTAGCATGATCGGTTGGTTGATCATATGATGTGTTTAGCAGTGCCATGATTTTTTTCCTTTCTACACATGTCCAGAGGGTGAGTTGCTAATGATTGGGCTATTGGGTTTCAACATGCGTGATGCCTGAGGTTCTGGATGTGGCTTTCTCTATGCACAAAATAGGCACGCTCAACCAAACCAAGGATGCACGTACCGTATGTGGAAAAGTCAAAAAGAATGTTACCCTCTCCCAACATAGGACTTAATAATACGTTCTACATTTATAGAAAAAGTTAAGGAGCTGAGATCTCTTCCCACATGGCGGTTGCCGACAGATGGAACCTGACTCTAACAGCAGCGACCGGAATGACCTCTGATCGGTGCTCATTAACCATTTAGATGCCACCCTCGATCTTTAACAGCGGCAATTAAAAAAGGACAAAAAACAAAAGTACAAGAAAAAAAAATTGCCTCCATGTGAGAATTATACAGAGGCTCGATCGGGCATTATATGATTGATCATGACATGATTGGGCTTTACAGGATTGGGCATTACAGGATTGGGCTTTACAGGATTGGGCATGACAGGATTGGGCATGACAGGATTGGGCTTTACAAGATTGGGCATGACAGGATGGTTGCCTCACGATAACAGCACAGATTTCAGCAGTTGATCTCGGTAGGTGTGAAGGCTACTTACTCCTTAGACAGATGTGGGTTGGGGCTGGGAACAGCATCCGTTAATCTCAGCTCAAACTCAGCACAGCGCAACGACGACTCCTTGTAGTGTTGAATCAGTTCATAAATACTATCGAACGTTAGGTTGTCGGTCAGGTAATACTTGACGTTTTCCCCATCACTGCAGGAGCGGATACGGCAGTGCTGCACTCTGCCCGATCTCCTGCAGAACCAATAAAATCAGAGAAATCGGCTGTGAAAATTATCAATGGACGCTTGATACAATGGATCATTAACAAGGAAGGAAGAGAAGAATTGTATGATCTCCTTATCTCATAATTTTTCTTTGTCATACCAGAAAGACAGAGTGTAGTCATCCTGGAAAGTTTCACTTTGTCTCACTAAGAATGTTCCATCTTTGCCCACCATCTCCGCACAGTACTCCTGCAGAAGACGCTCTGCCATGTATCGCCCTTCTCTCATCCTCGTGTGGAACCACTTTTCTTGTAAATGTTGATCCTTCATGGACTAGTTGAGAAAAACAAAATATATGTATAGATGCATGATGGATGGACAGAGGGATAGATGGAAAGATAGAGGACTAGATGGATGGATAGTGGGCTAGATGGATGGATAGATGGATGATAGAGGGCTAGTTGGATGGAGAGTGGACTAGATGGATGGAGAGTGGGCTAGATGGATGGTTAGTGGGCTAGATGGATGGATAGTGGGCTAGATGGATGGATAGAGGGATAGATGGATGGATGGATGGATAGAGGGCTAGTTGGATGGAGAGTGGACTAGATGGATGGAGAGTGGGCTAGATGGATGGTTAGTGGGCTAGATGGATGGATAGAGGGCTAGATGGATGGATAGTGGGCTAGATGGATGGATAGAGGGATAGATGGATGGAAGAGGGCTAGTTGGATGGAGAGTGGACTAGATGGATGGTTAGTGGGCTAGATGGATGGATAGAGGGCTAGATGGATGGATAGTGGGCTAGATGGATGGATAGTGGGCTAGATGGCTGTATAGTGGGCTAGATGGATGGATAGAGGGATAGATGGATGGATAGAGGGCTATTTGGATGGAGAGTGGACTAGATGGATGGAGAGTGGGCTAGATGGATGGTTAGTGGGCTAGATGGATGGATAGAGGGCTAGATGGATGGATAGTGGGCTAGATGGATGGATAGAGGGATAGATGGATGGATAGTGGGCTAGATGGATGGATAGAGGGATAGATGGATGGATAGAGGGCTATTGGATGGAGAGTGGACTAGATGGATGGAGAGTGGGCTAGATGGATGGTTAGTGGGCTAGATGGATGGATAGAGGGCTAGATGGATGGATAGTGGGCTAGATGGATGGATAGAGGGATAGATGGATGGATAGTGGGCTAGATGGATGGATAGAGGGATAGATGGATGGATAGAGGGCTAGTTGGATGGAGAGTGGACTAGATGGATGGAGAGTGGGCTAGATGGATGGTTAGTGGGCTAGACGATGGATAGAGGGCTAGATGGATGGATAGTGGGCTAGATGGATGGATAGTGGGCTAGATGGATGGATAGAGGGATAGATGGATGGATAGAGGGCTAGTTGGATGGAGAGTGGACTAGATGGGTGGAGAGTGGGCTAGATGGATGGTTAGTGGGCTAGATGGATGGATAGAGGGCTAGATAGATGGATAGTGGGCTAGATGGATGGATAGAGGGCTAGATGGATGGATAGTGGGCTAGATGATGGATAGTGGGCTAGATGGATGGATAGGGGCTAGTTGGATGGAGAGTGGACTAGATTGATGGATAGTGGGCTAGATGGATGGATAGTGGGCTAGATGGATGGAATGTGGCTAGATGGATGGATTGTGGGCTAGATGGATGGATAGTGGGCTAGATGGATGGATAGTGGGCTAGATGAATGGATAGTGGGCTAGATGGATGGATAGTGGGCTAGATGGATGGATAGTGGGCTAGATGGATGGAGAGTGGGCTAGATGGATGGAGAGTGGACTAGATGGATGGATAGAGGGCTAGATGGATGGATAAGGGCTAGATGGATGGATAGTGGGCTAGATGGATGGAGAGTGGACTAGATGGATGGATAGAGGGCTAGATGGATGGATAGTGAACTAGATGGATGGATAGAGGGCTAATGGATGGATAGTGAACTAGATGGATGGACAGCGGGCTAGAAGGATGGATAGCGGGCTAGAAGGATGGACTGTGGGCTAGATGGATGGACTGTGGCTAGATGGATGGACTGTGGGCTAGATGGATGGACAGTGGGCTAGATGGATGGACTGTGGGCTAGATGTATGGACTGTGGGCTAGATGGATGGATAGAGGGCTAGATGGATAGCGGGCTAGATGGATGGATAGCAGGCTAGTTGGATGGATAGAGGGCTAGATGGATGGATAGCGGGCTAGATGGATGGATAGAGGGCTAGATGGATGGACTGTGGGCTAGATGAATGGACTGTGGGCTAGATGGATGGACTGTGGGCTAGATGGATGGACAGCGGGCTAGATGGATGGATAGCGGGCTAGATGGATGGATAGAGGGCTAGATGGATGGATAGCGGGCTAGATGGATGGATAGAGGGCTAGATGGATGAATAGAGGGCTATGATGGATTTGATGTGGGCTAGATGATGAGATAAGATGATGGGCTAGATGGATGCGGTGATAGAAGGCTAATGATGGATGAATAGAGTATGACAGGGCTAGAAGGATGGATAGCGGGCTAGAAGGATGGACTGTGGGCTAGATGGATGGACTGTGGCTAGTGTGGACGGGGCTAGATGGATGGACAGTGGGCTAGATGGATGGACAGTGGGCTAGATGATGGACTGTGGGCTAGATGTATGGACTGTGGGCTAGATGGATGGATAGGGCTAGATGGATGGATAGAGGGCTAGATGGCTGGATAGCGGGCTAGATGGATGGATAGCGGGCTAGATGGATGGATAGAGGGCTAGATGGATGGATAGAGGGCTAGATGGATGATAGAGGCTAGATGATGAATAGGGCTAGATGGATGGATAGCGGGTCAGATGGATGGATAGCGGGCCAGATGGATGGATAGAGGGCCAGATGGATGGATAGAGGGCTAGATGGATGGATAGTGGGCTAGATGGATGGATAGAGGGCTAGATGGATGGATAGATAGAGGATCAATAGAGAGGTAGATTGATAGATAATAGATGACAGATTGGTATAAGATAGATGACAGATAACAGATGCCATTGTGTCTTTTCTAGAACATGCACGGTGTCGGACATTTCCCGTCCCTGTAGTGAAACCGGAACACATCCCCCTCTTTCCTCTTTCCCGTGTTTTCTTTTCAGTTTTATACTGTGCACATTTTGTAAAGAAAAATGATTACAGAACGTGACTGTCAATTCGCTTGTGGTGTTTCTCACAAAAACAGCCCCTGAATGCTTCTGTGGACTTATTTATAATGCCCGCTCAATTCACAGACCGCCACTTGGAGAATAATGCATCTTGCCCACAAATACTGCGGGAGACCGTAAGCGCTGATTATAGAGAATTACAGGTTTGGACGGGAACAAGAGAAGCCTGACACTAAATACATTTCACACTGAGGTTATCTGCTCCTCTGTAACAGCTTGATACCGTGTAAATATGTCTTTTTGCAATCTTCTAAGCACTGGTGTTTATTTGGCTCATAGCTACATTGTGACTTCAATATCCAACCTCATTTTGGGAACATTCAGTGTCATGGGACTGAGAACGGCAGGGATGTATTCACGAATACAATGCCAACAAACATTCCTATGTATAAAAGGAAGACGGCTATGATTACTGGGGCTGCAGAACCAGGGCTGCGATAGCGGGGCGGTGTACTGGCACAGAGCTATTACAAATACTGCATTTTGTCCTTATAATTGCTCATATATATGGAACATCATCACTCGGGGAAGGATGATGACATTGCCCTTATCTCTATCCATTCTATAGGGCATTTACTTCCTAGTGTAACTTTAGGGCATTTTTTCACAATGATGGGGCCTTCCTTTACTGTGGGTACTATAAGGAAACCTCTTCTCTTGCGGGTGCTATGTCGCACTTTCTTAATATGGGAATTATAGGGCACTTTCTTTGTATGGGTGCCATAGGGCCCTTCCTCATTGTGATAAGGACACTTTAAACCTAATGGTCTTATAGGACACTTCCTCCTTATTTGTATTTTAAGCCGTTTCCTCACTATGAACCCTATATGACAGCTCCTTTGATAATTTACGACTTTTTCCTACTGTGAGTACTGTAAGGAATCTTCTTATTGTGTGTTTTTAAGGGTACTTCATTCCTTTTAGTATTATAAGGCAGCATCTTTATATGGGTCCTATAGGACACTTCCATACTGTTTTTATGATTATTATTATTATTATAAGGTACTTAATCTTTATGGGACCTATAGGGCACTTGCTCCTTATGGTTATTATAGGACACTTGATTTTGATGTTTATTATAGGGCACTTTCTCTTTATGCTTACTATCGGACACTTCTTCCTCCCTATGGGTACCGTCAGACGCTTCTTCCTCCCTATGGGTACTGTCGAACGCTTCTTCCTCTCTATGGGTACTGCTTCTGCCTCCCATGCTTCTTCCTCCCTATATTTCTTCCCTATGCTACTCCCTACAATTCTTCCTCCCTTTGGTTAATGTTAGACGCTTCTTCATCCCTGTGGGTACTGTCAGACACTTCTGCCTACCTATGGGTACTATAGGATTCTTTTGCCTGCCTATGGGTACTGTTGGATGCTTGTTCCTGCCTAAGGGTACTATAAGAAGCTTCTTCCTCCCTATGCTTCTTCCTTCCCATGAGTAATGTTGGATGCTTGTTCCTTCCTTTGGGTACTGTTTGACGCGTTTGCCTCCCTTTGGGTAATGTTAGACGCTTCTTCCTCCCTATGGTTACTATCGGACGCTTCTTCCTCCCTATATTTCTTCCCTATGCTACTCCCTACGCTCATCCCTCCCTGTGGGTACTATCGGATGCTTCTTCCTCCCTGTGGTTACTGTCAGATACTTCTTCCTCCCTTTGGGTACTGTCGGATACTTCTTCCTCCTGTGGGTACTGTCGGATGCTTCTTCCTCCCTGTGGGTACTGTTGGATGCTTCTTCCTCCCTGTGGGTACTGTCGGACGCTTCTTCCTCCCTGTGTGTACTGTCGGAAGCTTCTTCCTCCCTGTGGGTACTGTTGGATGCTTCTTCCTCCCTATATTTCCTTCTCCCCTATGCTCTTCCCCCTGAATGCTTCTTTCCCTTCTCCCCTCTGTGGGTACTGTCAGATGCTTCTTCCTCCCTGTGGGTACGTCGGATGCTTCTTCCTCCCTGTGGGTTACTGTTTTCCCGGGAGTGCTTCTTCCTCCCTGCGGGTACTATCGGACGCTTCTTCCTCCCTGTGGTTAGTGTCGGACGCTTCTTCCTCCTGTGGGTACTGTCGGACGCTTCTTCCTCCCTGTGGGTAGTTCGGATGCTTCTTCCTCCCTGCGGGTACTATCGGACGCTTCTTCCTCCCTGTGGGTACTGTCGGACGCTTCTTCCTCCCTGCGGGTACTGTCGGATGCTTCTTCCTCCCTGTGGATAGTGTCGGACTCTTCTTACTCCCTACGGGTACTGTTGGACGCTTCTTCCTCCCTGTGGGTACTGTCGGATGCTTCTTCCTCCCTGTGGCTACTGTCGGATGCTTCTTCCTCCCTGTGGGTACTGTCGGATGCTTCTTCCTCCCTGTGGGTACTGTCTAATGCTTCTTCCTCCCTGTTGGTACTGTCGGACGCTTTTCCTCCCTGTGGGTACTGTCGGATGCTTCTTCCTCCCTGTGGATACTGTCTGATGCTTCTTCCTCCCTGTGGGTACTGTCGGATGCTTCTTTCTCTCTGTGGGTACTATCGGACGCTTCTTCCTCCTTATATTTATTCCCTATGCTACTCCCTAGGCTTCTTCCTCCCTGTGGGTACTGTCGGACGCTTCTTCTTCCCTGTGGGTACTGTCGGACGCTTCTTCCTTCCGTGGTATGTCTTTTTGGGTACTGTCGGACGCTTCTTCCTCCCTGTGGGCACTGTCGGATGCTTCTTCCTCCCTGTATGTAATGTCGGACGCTTTTTTCCCCCTATAGGTACTGTCGGACGCTTTCTGCCTATGAGCACTATAGGATACTTCCAGCCTACTGCTCCTATAGGACATTTCCTTCCTTTGCTATTAGCCATGTTCTCTGTCTGGCTTCTACAGCACACTTCTTCCTTATTAGAACTATAAGACACTTTCTCTCTGTGGATACTATAAGTAGCTTACACCTACACAATCTATAGGTGATGGATGCTGCAGTGTGGAAAGGGTTTAACAGTACGCCCGCCACACACAGAGGGTGTTTCCTGTTCTCTATGACTCTATCATAGTACAGTCACGTGTAATTTCCAATCCGCATTTTTTATAGGAACTCTCTATAGGAAAATGACCACAAAATAATTATTTTCCAAGATATACATAGTTATCCAATGAATAACGACTGTAGAAGGGTTGTGCGGCTTGTGATAGTCATGAGATCCTAAACATCCTCACCTTAGGGTAGAGTCGTCCACACTTTGCTCAATTTCATCACCGTAGGACAATTTATCACCAGCGATGGCGCAATAACGAATGGACCATTTCTACCGGGGGGGGGAAAAAAATATTGTCAATCAATAATGTCACTGCTCTGCAATCTGCGGCGGTACTACAACTCCCAGCATGGTTTGACATGACCTAAAACCTCTCGAGATACATGTGCCTGACTAGGAGGAGTCGTACTAGGCAGCACAATTTGGGAAGACGCCTTCTTGCCCCGAATCTATTGTAATACATTCGCTGCAGTTTGCAACATTGTATCCAGCTCCTAAATTAATTCATTTTACCACATTATTGGAATATCATCCCCAAAGCACGAATCCTTCCAGGCTTTATAATTTCCGGACCCAATATAGTGCGCAGAATAAATATAAGGTAACATGTAACGATATAAATGAGCTCATCAGTAGTAATTGATGTCATTGCATCTGTCTTGTGAGACGCTAAATGGAGCGTAAAAATCACACAGAGAGTACTTAGATGTTAAAGAACCCTAAATTATTACATTTCTTTATTATTTCTGTCATTTTTGGACCAATCGTTCATAGAAACTTCCACCGAGCTGTGCTCACGTTAGGAGGAATTACTCAGAGAAAATGGCTTTTTATACTTTTTATTAATTTTGATATTATTTGCCAGCAGTGAAATTTCTATCATGTCAACTGCCTATCACTTGGATATACAAGCGAGAGGGGTCAGACGCCGATCCTGAGAATGGTGATACATCGATGGCTTATTTTTGTGATTCCCAATCACTGTATATAAGTGTGGCCCTTTAAATATGAGTGTATCATCAGAAAATGACCAGTTGATCAGGTTTTTGCGTACGTCTGCATTCACACAACTTTTTGTAAGATCAGTTTTTTCTTTCGGACCCATAGACAAGTCTAAAATGGATCCAATTGGCTATTGGGGTTAATGTAGAGCAGGGTTCTCAAACTGCATTCCTCGAGGACCACAAACCATGCGTGTTTTCAAGATTTCCTTGGCATTGCATTAGGTGTTGGAATCATTATCTGTGCAGGTGATTAAATTATCACCTGTGCAATACAAGGAAATCCTGAAAACATGACCTGTTTGCAGCCCTTGAGGAATGCAGTTTGGGACCTCTGATGTAGAGCCATATTTCATGTTCTTTACAGGAGACTTTTCAACAGTCTCATTATCATCGGTGGCTGGATTTGAATCTACCAATCACAATAGGTGATGTCACAGCTCACCTCCTCCCCCTCCTGTACAATGACTGGTAACACCTCTATATACAGTAAATAACACAGGATCCACCATTCACAATAGGTGATGTCACAGCTCACCTCCTCCTCCTCCTGTACAATGACTGATAACACCTCTATATACAGTAGATAACACAGGATCCACCATTCACAATAGGTGATGTCACAGCTCACCTCTTCCTCCTGTACAATGACTGATAACACCTCTATATACAGTAGAGAACACAGGATCCAACGTTCACAATAGGTGATGTCACAGCTCACCTCCTCCTCCTGTACAATGACTGATAACACCTCTATATAGAGTAGAGGGCTATAATGAACAATAATACACACCCACTATTCGAGCTGTTCTTGAAACAGAAGAGCACATTCAGCAGCCGTCTAATCCTTCCAAGATGCAAGAAGGAGAAATTCAGGAAATCGTTTGTGCTTACCGCTATGGGGATGTATAACAATTCACTAAGGGTGAAAGATGACTACGACCTAGGACTGGCGCACTAATGGAAATGATTAGAGATTTGTGTACCTTTGTTTGTTACGTATTGTGGTTAGTCATGTGCAAGATCTGTGTCTAGTAATTACTCTATGTAATGCTGTTTGTAATGTTTTGTTGTAATGCTGTTGTAACGCTGCTGTGATACCATAATTTCCCTCGGGATCAATAAAGTGTATCGTATCGTATCATAGATAACACAGGATCCACTGTTATGAATGTGCTAAAAATGGTTTCGAGCAGAGGCTCCCTCTGGTGGTTACTGACAGTACTGAACCTTTCGGCGAGGAGTGGCAATCTGGGATCACGGACTGGTCTGATATAAGGGAGGTTCCTCCCATGATGGTTGCCGATGATCAATTGTTCTTGTCTCAATTGTGGTTCCTGGTTCGTTTGGAAGCTTGCTCAGTCTTGCCTGCATCTTCTGCTATCAGATATTTTCTGCTTTTGTGCTTGCTTTTTGCACTGTTCCCTGTACTTCTGTGGAGGTCAGCCGGGTCCCCTCCGGGGGCTTGTGCTCCTCTCAGTTTATCTGAAGCCACTGTTGTTTGTTCATTTGCTTTTTCCTGTTTTTTCAGTAGCTGCGGCTTAGTTTTGTTACACCAGAGAACTGATTTAGGTGGTAGAGGTCGTGTGATCTCAGGTGTTTTTGCAATCAGTAGAGTTGGTATTTTTTAGGGGTTTTTTTGGATTGCAATGAGTATCCTTTCCTGTACTTTTCTGTCTAGACAGATTGGGCCCCAGCGTTTGCTCATTCTATTTTCTGTCTGTGTCCGTGTTTCTTCTTGTCTAACCGCCATTACATGTTTGGGGGCTTCCTATTTTCTTTGGGGATCTGCTCCGGGGCAAATAGCTTTCATCTTTCTGCCATTAGGTGTAGCTATCTCTCAGGCTGTGACGAGGAGTCTAGGATCAACGTAGGAACGCTCCACGGCTGCCTCTAGTTGTGTGGTTAGTTCAGGTTACTGCAATCCAATAGGTTCCAGCCTCTCTGGTGTATTGCCATTTTGCTTACTCTCCTCAGCTACCAAAACATAACAATCCACCTGTCACGCTGTCTAGCAGATGTATAAATATATAATGTCAGTAATCTATCAAGTGGGACAACATTCTATATAACATATAAATAGGTAACATTAACATGTATATATAGCATAGTATTACCTGACATAATATCTGTCACGCTGTCTAATGATATGTGTACGATGTCAGTAAACTATTCTTACAGAAACAACACTCTATACAACATATAGTTTAGCAACATCAGCATGTAAATATAGCATAGATTTACCTGACACGATATCCGTTGAACTCAGGGTTAATCTTGAGGACTTGATACGCTGTCACAGGAAAGAGGAGGACCGGGTCTAACCTGACCCTAAAACTGGGGTCCTAACTAATCCCTCACCTTGGAGGTACTGATAATGGTTCAGAGGTCCAAGTCTCCAGCCTAACCTAGTCTCCTATCAGTCCCTGAACCCTGTAATCAGTCCTAAGAATGACCCTGATTACCACCAAAGGGATATGGGCTGATCTCTGCTAAATACACAGATTAGACATATAGGACAGACTGGAGAAAACACAGACTCGCATACACACTCAAACACAGAAGGAACATAAATGGTCTGGGATATAAAATTCTAAGCAAGTTGAGCTTAAAACAACTAAGGAGCTCTTTAACTTAAGTCTATACAGATTCAATCCTATCTGTGGTCTGCATGAAGAATTTCACTGGCAACTCCCAAAACAGACAACCAGGGATTTAAAGGAAACCAATCAACAAATAATCAATTGCAGCCGGGAGAAACTGAACCCAGTCCCAGAACCGAGCACAGACAGAATTAACTCCCTCACTGCCAAACACAAAGAAACAGCAACTCAGCTGTGAGAAGTCAGAATGTGCAACCGCGACGATCTTCGTGGCGATGCACACATGACAGTACCCCCCCTTCTACGAGGGGCCTCCGGACCCTCAGGGCCAGGTCTGCCCGGGTGAGTTCTGTGGAAGGTCCGAACCAACCGATCTGCGTTAATGTCAGACGCAGGAACCCACGTCCTCTCCTCTGGACCATACCCTTCCAATGCACCAAGTACTGAAGGGACCGGCGATTCAGACGTGAGTCAATGATCTTTGACACTTGAAACTCCAAGTTACCATTGACCACCACTGGAGGAGGAGGTAGAGGTGACGGTATGACTGGTGCCACGTACCTCTTAAGTAATGACTTGTGGAACACATTGTGGATTTTAAAACGTAGGAGGGAGGTCCAGAAGAAATGCCACAGGATTAATTATGGAACTGATCCTGTACGGCCCGATGAATCTGGGACCCAGTTTCCAGGAGGGAACTTTAAGTTTTATATTCCTGGTAGACAACCATACCAGATCGTTCACATTAGATCTGGACCAGAAACTCTCCTCCTATCAGCCATACGTTTATAACGGTTCCCCATAGCACTCAGATTATTCAATACACCTCTCCACACTGAAGCAAGTGACGACGAGAAACGCTCCTCCTCAGGAACCTCAGAAGGGCCCCCCCCATTGAAAGTACAAAACTGGGGATGAAAACCATATGCCCCAAAAAACGGGGATTTACCAGTGGACTCGCTCGCCTGTTGTTAAGAGCGAACTCTGCCAGAGGCAAGAAAGAAGACCAGTCCTCCTGGTTCTCTGAGACAAAACACCGAAGATAAGTCTCAAGGCTTTGATTCAGACGCTCTGTCTGACCATTGGTCTGCGGATGAAAGCCGAGGAAAATGACAATTGCATCCCCCGACGTAAACAAAATGCCCTCCAAAATTTAGACACAAACTGAGACCCCCTATCTGACACCACATCAGAAGGCAACCCATGAAGTCTCACAATCTCCCCAATGAACACCTGTGCCAGAGTTTTAGCATTAGGGAGGGCAGAAGAGCAATGAAATGTGCCATCTTACTGAACTGTCAACAACCACCAGTATGACAGTTTTCCCTGACGACGAGGAAGATCCGTATGAAGTCCATAACAAAAAGAGTCCATGGACGCTCCGGAAGTTTCAAGGGTAAGAGGGTCCCAGACGGATGGGTATGCGGGTCTTAGAGCGAGCACAAACCCACAGGACGCGACAAAAGTTATAACATCTTTATTAACGTTAGGCCACCAAAACCGGCGAGAAGGAGATCTAAAGTAGCCTTACTCCCTGGATGTCCTGCTAAAGCAGAATTATGATGTGCCTCAATAACCTTTTGTCTCAACTGATTTGGGACAAACAGTCTCCCTGAAGTCCTGCAGGGGCGTCCCCCTGAGCCTCTAATACCTCCTCCTCAAGCTCAGAACATACAGCCGACACTACCACCCCCCCCTGAAGGATAGGAATCGGGTCATCCGTTTTCCCGGCCCTGGGAAACTGCGAGACAAGGCATCAGCCTTAACATTCTTAGACCCAGGGCGATATGTGACGACAAAATTAAACCTGGTAAAAAACAACGACCATCGAGCTTGTCTGGAATTCAGACGCTTAGCAGATTCCAAATACAGCAGGTTTTTGTGATCAGTAATGACGGTAACCGGGTGGACTGCCCCCTCCAAAAAGTGACGCCATTCTTCAAAAGCCAACTTAATGGCCAAAAGTTCCCTATTGCCGATATCATAATTCTTTCGGCGGACGACAACTTCTTAGAAAAGAAAGCGCACGGATGCCATTTACCAGGGGACGGACCCTGGACAATATTGCACCCACCCCTACGTCAGACGCGTCCACCTCCACAATGAACGGCTGTGATGCATCTGGTTGGATGAGAATGGGTGCCGAAGCAAAACATTTTTTCAAAAGAGGGAAAAAACTTGGCAAGCTTTGTCCGACCATTTAGAAAAATCCGTCCTTTTCTTGTCATGTCAGTGAGAGGTTTGACAACAGATGAGAAATTACAAATAAATTTCCGGTAGTAAATTAGCAAACCCCAGAAAACGCTGCAGAGCCTTAAGATCCTCTGCTGATTCCATTCAAGCACTGCTCTCACTTT
>JARQOD010000010.1:33374479-33466302 GCA_033576555.1 Oophaga sylvatica | reverse complement strand
AAGGATGTAACTCAGGATCAGTAATGTAATGTACGTACACAGTGACTGCACCAGCAGAATAGTGAGTGCAGCTCTGGAGTATAATACAGGATGTAACTCAGGATCAGTAATGTAATGTATGTACACCGTGACTGCACCAGCAGAATAGTGAGTGCAGCTCTGGGTATAATACAGGATGTAACTCAGGATCAGTAATGTAATGTATGTACACAGTGACTGCACCAGCAGAATAGTGAGTGCAGCTCTGGAGTATAATACAGGATGTAACTCAGGATCAGTAATGTAATGTATGTACACAGTGACTGCACCAGCAGAATAGTGAGTGCAGCTCTGGAGTATAATACAGGATGTAACTCAGGATCAGTAATGTAATGTATGTACACAGTGACTGCACCAGCAGAATAGTGAGTGCAGCTCTGGAGTATAATACAGGATGTAACTCAGGATCAGTAATGTAATGTATGTACACAGTGACTGCACCAGCAGAATAGTGAGTGCAGCTCTGGAGTATAATACAGGATGTAACTCAGGATCAGTAATGTAATGTATGTACACAGTGACTGCACCAGCAGAATAGTGAGTGCAGCTCTGGGTATAATACAGGTGTAACTCAGGATCAGTAATGTAATGTATGTACACAGTGACTGCACCAGCAGAATAGTGAGTGCAGCTCTGGAGTATAATACAGGATGTAACTCAGGATCAGTAATGTAATGTATGTACACAGTGACTGCACCAGCAGAATAGTGAGTGCAGCTCTGGAGTATAATACAGGATGTAACTCAGGATCAGTAATGTAATGTATGTACACAGTGACTGCACCAGCAGAATAGTGAGTGCAGCTCTGGGTATAATACAGGGTGTAACTCAGGATCAGTAATGTAATGTATGTACACAGTGACTGCACCAGGAGAATAGTGAGTGCAGCTCTGGAGATAATACAGGATGTAACTCAGGATCAGTAATGTAATGTAACAGTGACTGCACCAGCAGAATAGTGAGTGCAGCTCTGGAGTATAATACAGGATGTAACTCAGGAACAGTAATGTAATGTATGTACACAGTGACTGCACCAGCAGAATAGTGAGTGCAGCTCTGGAGTATAATACAGGATGTAACTCAGGATCAGTAATGTAATGTATGTACACAGTGACTGCACCAGCAGAATAGTGAGTGCAGCTCTGGAGTATAATACAGGATGTAACTCAGGATCAGTAATGTAATGTATGTACACAGTGACTGCACCAGCAGAATAGTGAGTGCAGCTCTGGGTATAATACAGGATGTAACTCAGGATCAGTAATGTAATGTATGTACACAACTGTGACTGCACCAGCAGAATAGTGAGTGCAGCTCTGGGGTATAATACAGGATGTAACTCAGGACAGTAATGTAATGTATGTACACAGTGACTGCACCAGCAGAATAGTGAGTGCAGCTCTGGAGCATAATACAGGATGTAACTCAGGATCAGTAATGTATGTACACAGTGACTGCACCAGCAGAATAGTGAGTGCAGTCTGGAGTATAATACAGGATGTAACTCAGGATCAGTAATGTAATGTATGTACACAGTGACTGCACCAGCAGAATAGTGAGTGCAGCTCTGGGGTATAATACAGGATGTAACTCAGGATCAGTACAGATAGTAATGTAATGTATGTACACAGTGACTGCACAAGCAGAATAGTGAGTGCAGCTCTGGGGTATAATACAGGATGTAACTCAGGATCAGTAATGTAATGTATGTACACAGTGACTGCACCAGCAGAATAGTGAGTGCAGCTCTGGAGTATAATACAGGATGTAACTCAGGATCAGTAATGTAATGTATGTACACAGTGACTGTACCAGCAGAATAGTGAGTGCAGCTCTGGAGTATAATACAGGATGTAACTCAGGATCAGTAATGTAATGTATGTACACAGTGACTGCACCAGCAGAATAGTGAGTGCAGCTCTGGGTATAATACAGGATGTAACTCAGGATCAGTATGTAATGTATGTACACAGTGACTGCACCAGCAGAATAGTGAGTGCAGCTCTGGAGTATAATACAGGATGTAACTCAGGATCAGTAATGTAATGTATGTACACAGTGACTGCACCAGCAGAATAGTGAGTGCAGCTCTGGGGTATAATACAGGATGTAACTCAGGATCAGTAATGTAATGTATGTACACAGTGACTGCACAGCAGAATAGTGAGTGCAGCTCTGGGTATAATACAGGATGTAACTCAGGATCAGTAATGTATGTACACAGTGACTGCACCAGCAGAATAGTGAGTGCAGCTCTGGGTATAATACAGGATGTAACTCAGGATCAGTAATGTAATGTATGTTCACAGTGACTGCACCAGCAGAATAGTGAGTGCAGCTCTGGAGTATAATACAGGATGTAACTCAGGATCAGTAATGTAATGTATGTACACAGTGACTGCACCAGCAGAATAGTGAGTGCAGCTCGGGGGTATAATACAGGATGTAACTCAGGATCAGTAATGTAATGTATGTACACAGTGACTGCACCAGCGGAATAGTGAGTGCAGCTCTGGTGTATAATACAGGATGTAACTCAGGATCAGTAATGTAATGTATGTACACAGTGACTGCACCAGCAGAATAGTGAGTGCAGCTCTGGGGTATAATACAGGAGGTAACTCAGCGTCAGAACAAGATATATAAATCTATGTATTCATGAAGCTACTTTTTTCATGTTGATTAATTCTATATGTAAGCTGTAAAATGGTGCTCAATGTTGGCCATACACTCATATCCAGGCTCCTTATTTGCTCGGATGGTTAGATTATTCCCTACTAATGTCTGACTTCCCATGTTACAGCACACACTGAACAAAACCTCCACATTGGGTTGATTTCACAGTTCAGGTGCCAGAGGTTTTCCAAAGACAATGAAATGCAGATCATCCCTGGCACCCTCAGGATTAAACCTTCATCAGTACTTACGTGTTATGTGAGGAAGCAATCCAGTAATGTGACAGCGGATTATTCATGTTCTGTACAGTAATCTCATCAAATTTCTCATCCCAGATGCTATTTTCTTTGGAAAATAAGTAGGTCAGAAACTGAAAGAGAAACAAGCCCGTAAGAATAAGGTTTGGGTGTATCAACCAGCCGAATGTGGAGAACCCCTCTAAATAAATGTTTTATAGGCTGAGCTGCCAGAATGCAGAGAGTTAAATGATGACTTTCTAACTTCAACCTGAGAAGCTGTTTTCTGATTTTTCTGTAGTTTCCTTTACCTCGTCCACGTTTAGAAAGGGGTCCGCCGTCTCCCTCATAGTGTCATCAATGAATTTCGTCATGCGTTCCCGGACCTTATTAAGATCCTGAGCCGAGGACTCCTTTTAAGACAATAAAAATAATAATAATAACATTCTACATCCCTTTCAGCAAATTGTCATTATCACGGTGACAAGGTTTTTAAAAGAGCGTATTAAAGGGGTTTTCTAAGCCATCAGTGGGGGTCCGACATCCGACAATCATGCCCATCTGCTGACTGAAGGGGCCTATTCTTCCTCACTGCAATTTAGTAGTTTTCAGGTGAATGGACTGCGTTGCAATACCAGAAACAGCCACTAATGAAAGTATGGAGCTGCACTTACTGTATAGTTCAATGACTGCTCCTTGGGGGTGGAGCTTTTTAGAGCATGGGCGTGGCTTATGTTTACATGTGTAATTCAGTAATGAAGTAAAATAATACAATAAGGTCTCTACAGCTAGCAGTGTCCCCAATTAAAGAGAGAAGATGAGATAACTTAAGGGGGCATAACACAAAGTCTGTAGTGGTCACAAGGAGTGCCTCTTTGCTTGGAGGACCCGGCTTATACCTGATTTTAATAAAATCAGTGTAACACTTAATGTCCCTGCGGGGGCACTGTGGGGAAACAAAACACTTGTTTCTGGATTCAATCACAGATTGCACCTGATCGCTGGAGGTCCCAACACAAGGAGACTTTGTAACCAAAATATTTTTGGAGGACCAACAAAATAGGCTTTGAAAAAAGTGCACAGTCATGCATATGGATCGGAGTGGCGTAACTGGCCGTGGTCAGGAAAGGGTTACAGCAAAGTGGCCGATTAGTAGGGTTAATTGGTAGAGCTGAGGACAGGAGACGTGACCATCGTGAGGTGCGACAAGCAGCGGCTGACCCCGCCACTCACTATCTGTGGCATCAGCCGGCGCATCGGGGTGAGGAATAAAAAGGCCTAAGTTAGATATAATTACTCCATGCAAATACAGAACAAAGAAAGGCGCTGTTCACATTCATCCCCTCATCCCACAGGCCATTTCCATATGCAAAAAAAAAAATATCATCAGAAGCTAATCTCCATCCATCCGGATGATAATGATGGTCTTTGGGTGGCATTGTAGGTGCAGAGAACAAATCATTTTCCCAGCAGCAGTTTCTTCTTTATTTGCATAGAAAATGTTAAATATCCGCAAACACTGAATGGCGCACCCCCGCTGCCCCCGGAACGGAGGCAGAATATTCAAAACCTCGCTCTATTGATTAGCCCGCCCCACAATGCACAGAATGGGCCGCGCTCTTCTGAAAGTTACATTATTTGTTAAAAAAAAATAATTTATTATATTTATCGCTTTGAATAACATAATTAAATGAGCAAGACATTTTCTATTGTGAATGGACACACAATAAGCCTCACGCCGCTCCGGCAGACCGAAATAAAAAGGTGCTTGTATCAATACTGGGAAAAAAAAAATAAAAAGTCATTCTCTGGCCTCCGAGATTCATCTACATGCAGATTGGATTTACTTGTTATCGGTGGGCAGCTCTTATCTGCAGATATTCTGATGTAAAGGATTTCATTCTCCTGATGGAGCTACAGCATACAGTACAAGATCCGGAGAATCACTGAGGAGCCGAAGATTGCAACTATATGGTAGATAGAATAGATAGTATAGATAGATAAGATAGATAGATAGATAGATAGATAGATAGATAGAGTAGATATAATAGATAGAGTAGATAGATAGATAGATAATAGATAGATAGATAGATAGATAGATAGATAGGATAGATAGATAGATAGATAGATAGATATAGTATAGATAGATAGATAGATAGATAGATAGATAGATATGATAGATAGATAGATAATAGGTAGATAATAGATAGATAGATAGATAGATAGATAATAGATAGATAGATAGATAGATAGATAGATATAGATAGTAGAGTAGATAGATAAGATAGATAGGTAGATAATAGATAGTAGATAGATGATAGATTATAGATAGTAGATAGATAGATAGATAGATAGGTAATAATAGAAGATAGATAGATAGATAGATAGTAATAGATAGATAGATAGATATAGATAGATAGATAGATAATAGATAGATAGATAGTAGATAATAGATAGATAGAATAGATTATAGATAGATAGATATAGATAGATAGATAATAGATAGATAGATAGATAGATATGATAGATAGATAAGATATAGATAGATAGATAGATAGATATAGATAGATAATAGATAGATAGATAGATAGATGATATGATGATAGATAGATAGATAGATAGATAGATAGATAGATAGATAATAGTAGATAGATATGATAGATAGATAGATAGTAGATAGATAGATAGATAGATAGATAATAGATAATAGATAAGATAGATAGATTAGATAGATAGATAGAATAGATAGATATAGATAATAGATAGATATAGATATAGATTAGATAGATAGATATATAGAGATATGATAATAGATAGATAATTGGTATGTCTTCACATCAAGAATTATCTATTATCTATCTATCTCATATCTATCTATTATCTATCTATCTATTATCTATCTGTCATCTATTTATCATCTATTATCTATCTATCATCTATTTATCTATCTATCTATCTATCTATCTATCTATCTACTACCATATCTATCTATTATCTATCTATTCATTCATCTTTATATTTTACAACAATTATCAACTATCAGCAATCGTCAACTATTGGAGATGATCTGGAGCCCTAGCCTTTCTCAAAACCATCTATATACACTATATAGACAAAAAGTATGTGCCCCCTCCATATTCCCCCTACAAATCTTTCGTGTCCTCCCATCCTACATCCATAGACATTAATATGGAGTCGGCTTCTGCAGAATATATCGACTCCCGCTCTTTTGAGAAGGTTTTATACCAGATTTTGGAAGCGTCTGTGAGAATTTTTGCCCTTTCACCCTGAAGAGCACTTATGAGGTCAGACCCTGATGTTGGAGAGAGGCCGGGCTCACAATCTGCATTTTTAAATAAAGCTTGGTGCCGCCAATCATATTCTTCCACCAAACTCCCCCCTCCATGTCTGTATGGACTTGTGCACTGGGCAGAGTCATGGGGAACAGAAAAGGGTCGTCCCCAAGCTGTCCCCACAAAGGTGAAAGCTGCAATAGTCCACAATGCCTTGTGCTGAAGAATTAAGATTTCCCATCATTAGAACAAAGGGGCAGAGGCCGACCCCTGATAACAGCCCATCGCGTTATCCACCCTCCGCCATCTGTGCAGGGGGCACAATGCAGTCAGGGGGTAACGTCCTCCTGGAGTCACCAAATCCAGACTCCTCCATTAGACGCAGATAGAGAAGTGTGATCCGTCACTGCACAGAACACGTCTCCTCCAGAGTCCGGTGGTGGCAGCTTTACACCACTCCATCTGATGCTCCGCATTATGCTTGGTGATGTACGGCTGCATGCAGCTGCTCGGCCATGAAGCTCCTGGTGGGGGCGCAGTGTTTGTGCTGATGTTATACTAGAGGAGGTCTGGAATCTGCAGTTATAGAGTCATCAGAGCGGTGGTGGACCATAGTATCATTCCATCCCAGGAACCACAGAGGGAGAAGAATAATGGCGGCATTCTTCCTAAGAACACAAGCCGAGCAGTTACTCACCTGTTGGTTATGTTGTAAAAACCTTTGAAAGTCGTGCAGATTAACGGCAGAGGCTTCGGCTCGATCAATGTTTCTGCAACACACAGCCAGACCGGCACGTTACACACATACCCCAATAATAATGGCTGACTCTTAAAGGACCACTAAACCTATAGTCTATTTCAGGCTTAAAATAATTTTTCTAATTGGCTTTCGTAAAAAAAATGTGCACGGTTTGCCTTCTGTAGCCTCTGCTGCTCTGTCTACTGCGGGCTGATGAGTTAACTGATAATCAGTCAGTAAGCTCACTATGACGGTCTGACAGGGGAGTTTGTATCTCCCTTATCTGTCATTTTCTGAGCTCCACTCAGTTGATTTATGACCCCCCTCTGCTGCTCTGACTACTGCGGGCTGATGAGTTAACTGATAATCCGTCAGTAAGCTCACTATGACGGTCTGACAGGAGAGTTTGTAACTCTCTTATCTGTCTTTTTCCGAGCTCCTCTCAGTTGATTTATGATCACAGACCACATCAAAGCGGAATATGCAGAAATACAACAAAAAAGAGCCTGTAAAAGCCAAACGGTGCAAAATGTTTTACGAAATCCTATTGCAAAAATGATATGTAGCCCCAAATACATGCATTTATTGAAAAAGAAAAGGACCTAAAAAGTGGACAAGCCCTTTAAGCCCAACATGTGATTCGGAGTATGCACTTTTATTATAGCCAGTCAATGTTATAATATGATCGCCTCCGACCTTTGGCTTTCAGGGCATGCTACGTAATTCTGCAGTAATGTGCATTTTGACATTTTTATTGCAGTAAAATAGTCTCAGATTATGAATTCTTACCCCAGAATAAATACTGAATCTTTCCTGAATTCATCCAAAATCTGCAAAAAAAATAAAGAAATTTACTTTGTGTTAGCAAAATCTTCAAAAATCAACATGGAGACTCAAAGTCTTAAGATTGTGCATAGTCCAAAAGGGTCAACCCATAGAAAAGCAGCACAAAGGGGTAAGACTTGGTTGGACTTTTCGGGTTTTGTGCACTTACGGATCTTTGATGATCAAACATCATTTTTTTGTAGAACATATGTACATGCTCAAAAGTGAGGTCGTCTCTGGGGATCCCAATGTCCTGTAAAATAATGAACAAAAAACTATTAAAGCGATATTCGCATCTCCAAGATCCCATCCCAATATGTACTAGGTGTAATAATAATAATATTACCAAATACCTTTAATTAGAATTGTGGTATAGTTCTGATTAGCCATGGTGCTTACCCCATGTACAGGGCATTGCAGTAGCTTATGTATCCATGATTATGACCACTCATATAGTGACAATTAGCTGTTAGTGGCCATAACCATGGATACCTAAGCTACTGCAATGACTTGCACATGGGGTAAGCCACATAGCTAACCAGAAGAACTATACTACATTTCTAATTGGAGGTATTTTCTAATATTATTATTATTACATCTACTACATATTGGCATAGGATCTTGGAGACCCCTTTAATAAAAGCAAGATGGACGTTCATATCAACACAGAGGGCAAAGAAAAAGCACACACCATCGTGGCCATACTAGAACTAGGGGTATGCAATAGGATGACCATCCAGCCGTAAAACGGCCCAGCAGTTAAATGAGAGACATTAATGGGACATCAATAGGATATCCCATAAATAGGTGCAGAGCACAGAGGTTGGACAGGCATCTATCTCCTAAAAGGTCTGGCAATCAATGAGTGCGGAGGTGCCGACTGCCTTAATTCATTGTTATAGGAGTTCTAAATACAGCTGAGCAAACCTTCCCTGAGAGATCCCTTGTAAGTTCCTATGCAGCCTAGGAACATATCCAGACATCCTAATTGTTTTTTGTTTGTGTCTCATCTATGTTTGGAACTCCCATAGAAGTCAATGGAAAGAGCCACCTCTCTATTCACATTGGCGACAAGATGGGAAATGGACGACCCCAATTCTCAAGATGTGATGCAGATTCCAAAGTTGGAACCTAGGTTTATTAAACATTCATCTCATGCCATATGTATGTCATACATTTATGAGATGGGAATACCCCTTTAAGGAAAATAAATAGCCATGTAAACTAACATATAACTACCCACTGAGGGAGCAGGTGGATCAAAAATCAAACCCAAATTGTCCAAACCCATGAACGGACTTATACCTGGCATAATATATGATCCAGAAAATTCTACTTTCAGAAATGTAATGCATCGAGGAGACTCAAATGGATTGTTTGTAAATTAAAGAGTATTCCCATCTCCAAGATCCTATCCAAATATGTAGTAGGTGTAATAATAATATTAGCAAATACCTCCAATTAGAAATGTAGTATAGTTCTTCTGATTCACTATGTCTCTTTCCTTATGTGCAGGCATTGCAGGACCTTTAGGTATCCATGGTTACAACCACTGATATAGTGACAGTTAGATGCAAGTCGTCGTAACCATAGATACCTAAGGTCCTGCAATGCCTGCAGATGAGGAAAGAGACATAGCGAATCAGAAGAACTATACTACATTTCTAATTGGAGGTATTTGCTAATATTATTATTATAATACCTACTACATATTGGGATATGATCTTGGAGATGGAAATACACCTTTAACAAAGGAGAGTTGGAGATAAAACGAGATCCCACTTATTTAGTTGGGAACTGTGTAATGCTCCTTATTCCCTGTGGGGGCGCTGTAGAAAAAGCAATCACTTTTTTCTCATGTTCGCATGCATGTGTTCGATGGGGGTCTCTGCAGCTATGTGAGTACCAAGCAGAACCAATAGATAGTTACCACCAGCTTGTCTTTCAGTGCTTTAGCACCTCCGACTTTGAAGTTAATCTGAGGGAGTATTGTCTTCAGCTCCCGAATGCTAATACTGGAAAATAGGAGAAATAAGGTTTATTCATCAGCATACAATTAAACTTTAAAGGGGTTATTATCATCTTCACAGATACAGCTTGTAAAATCAAGCACTTTTGCAATTTACTGCTTATTACAATTTTCAACCGTTCTTGAGATACACTTTTCCTTCATTTACAGTTCATTGCCTAGGAAACCGACCACCGCTGCTGTCTATCTTGGAAGCACTGCATTGAAGCTGGCCAGCATTAGGAGTTAACACTCCACAGATCCTGCCCAGCTTCTATACAGTGCTTACAAGCTGAATAGAAAAGCGCTTGTAAGTACTGTGCCTGTTCTGTTGTCTAGCAGCGGTGGTCGGTTTCCAAAGCAACAAGCTGTAAACAAAAGAAAAAAAGTATTAATATCTCAAAAACGGCTGAAAATTTTAATAAATAGTAAATTGAAAAATATCTTGGATTTACATTCACTATCCGAAAACACCCCAGTTAGGAAGATGGGAATAATCTCTTCAATTTGTGAATGACAAGACGGACGGTCTGGTTTCGACTTCACTATAAAATTCAGAGATTCTGGAACCAAACTAGTATTAGGCTAAGACGTATGAATGATGTACAGTCATACACTGTGCACATGACTAAAAGCGCTAAACAGTGCAAAATCTTGGCCAAAGAACACTCCCATACAGTTACCTAGATATCAATGCTATACAGTGCCACCGCCACGATCTTACACCGCACAGGTATTATAATACACAGTGTTAATTACCAGTGACACAATGCCGGCGGTAATGCCACCATACAGTGCTCAAATTATACCAACATACAGTCACCAAAACTCCATTCCCTTTTAAGCAAATTTTTTTATCATCTAATATAAATGGACTCCTATTTCCCTCTATGCAAAGCAAGTGATAAATCAACAAAAGTCAAAGTTAATGTGTAAAGGGAAACATTGTCCTCTGTTTTGCATTCATATCTGTAAAGCTCCGGGGTGCGTGCACCGAGGACCATTTCTGCAAAAAAAAAGAAATCCATTGCGCTACGTCCGCTGCAGCTGTCCGGCTGAGGCTCGGTTCAGGCATACTTTACACAGTGGGACTCTATAAGACAAGGCTTCCCACAAAATCAGTATACTTTTCTGCTAAAATACTCTGCGCTGCTCTTTCTACGATTTAAAAGCTGTCGCTGTAGTTGCCACCTGCAGCCCAGAGCTGTGCAGTGACCAATGGCCGTGCAATTTTGTCTCAAAAATCTACGGTGGACGATTTCTACCCCTGTAATACAAAAGCTTGAAATTCTGCCTGCAAATTTCTGTTGCAGATTTTTGATGCAGATTTCACGCTTTTTCAATCTAGTAAGATGAAATCCGCTGTGGATCTGTACCACAGACCGCTCGTAACTTGCGTAAAGTTTTCTGCAGATTCGGCGTGAATTTACAGTGAAATCGACAGTACATTTTTTACAGTAGGTGAGGAATTACTCATATAACATCTATAATAAGGAGACTGGTCACTGCCTCCTGCAAGATCAACACCCTCATCTCCTGCTGCTGTCACAATTTTTACTACCTGACTTTCCTATCCTGCTTTTGTATCCATTACCATAACCCTCACAGTTTCCACTGCTTAACTACACTGCCCCTGTCATGTATAGCCATGTTCAGCAGTCTTGGTTACTAAAATCCTCTGTGCTGCTGGGGCAATGAATGCTACACCATGATCTGTGGACTTCCACTTGTCCTGATTTCCTATCTTATGTCATTATATTGCTCGGCGGTCTTGATCAGTTGTTTTCTCTCCATTTACAAATGAAGTGGCTGCGGTGGTCTTAACAGTATGGGGGCTGACCTTTGGGACCCCTATGGATTCTGGCAATAAAAGGGCCACGGTGGTCCTAGCAATAGTCCATCACTTTATGAATTAACAAAAACCCCTGGATCTGCTCTTACTTTTGCACTCATTTCTTCAACTGACCATATTTGGACAGACCTGTTTGGGTCTTTTCTGCCTCATCAGCACAGTGCAAGGCTCTATAAATGCTCTAAAGTAATGGAAAAAAAATGTTTCCCCCAATAGAATAGCTTGGTATGAAGTTTTTTTTTTGTTCGTAATATAGAACAATGAAATAATTTTAGTCTCTGAGAAAGTTGATTAATCCAAGTCATGGGCGAAACATTGAGGAAAATAACATCCTGTACTTCCTGAATGAACCTCCCTGGTTCTGAGACCCCAGGACAATGGAAGAAAGGCTTAAATCACATGAGAATGGAAACCGTGACCCATTCTGTCTGGTTAAGAGTTGTCATTCTGTTAAAGATCTCTCCAGTTGCTGAAAAATCTGCTGGGAGTTGTAGTTTTTTGATGGCTGGAGAGATTCGCGCCCACTATGCTAGACTTTTACATTACAAAAATGAAAAAAAGTGTCCGGCTTTCCAAAATGGTAACTGAATGCAGAATTACATGATGATCAATACTTCTACACAATCTTATATCCAGCAAGGCCACATTGATGATCTCAGCAGAAGGAGTGGAGTGGACTGATTTTGTGGAAGGCACTGACCTGTTCACTCAAGATGATCAGGATGGTGTTATGAGGCAGGAGTGACGTGGAGAGGAGTGGGGGATCGCAAGAAATGAAGTGCTGCAGCATATAGTATTTCAGGAGAGGAGTGTGTTGATTTTGTTGAAGGCAGTGACCTGTTCGCTCAAGAGGATCGGGATGGTGTCATGAGTTCAGGAGAGGTGTAGAGAGGAGTGTGGGATCACATTATTAGAAACAATGAACGAAGTACTGCAGCATATAGGATTTCAGGAGAGGAGTGTGTTGATTTTGTGCATGGCAGTGACCTGTTCACTCGAGGATCTGAATCGTTTCATGATTTACTGGAGAGGTGTAGAGAGGAATTTGAGATTACATTGTTAGAAATTGTGAACGAAGTGCTGCAGCATATAGTATTTCAAGAGAGGAGTGTGTTGATTTTGTGGATGTCAGTGACCTGTTCACTCGAGGATTGGGGTGGTGTAATGATTTCAGGAGAGGTGTAGAGAGTAGTGTGGGATCATATCATAAGAAACAATGAATGAATGAAGTACTGCAGCATACAGGATCTCAGGAGAGGAGTGTGTTGATTTTGTTGAAGGCAGTGACCTTTCCACTTATGGCATTAGGTTTATAAGGACCTGTATAATAGGGTTTTAGGAGGGATGTGGAGGAAAGTTTGAGGTCACAGTCTTAAAGCACATACAGACTAGATGAAATGTTCTGCGATGTGTATGGGGGTCTCCTGGCTCTTCCCTGACAGATGATATTGGGGAAAGAAGAATAAGGCCATTAGAATCTCAATGATTAATCCTTTTGTGTTTAGGATGGATAAACCTCTCCCTTCATTGCACCACCAGACATGATCCAGGGAGGAGCGTAGTGCTATTTATGGGGAAAACTGGACTTTATTTTCTACTCTTGATCTCCTCCATAAAAAGATGGGAGACTATGAGTTTACAATAACTTGTGCTGACATTGGAATCTGACTAGCCGGTACTTTTACTTTCTCAGAAGTGAAACTTGTGAAGAATGTCATCTTACCTGTTCCTTCTGGTCTGATCCACAGAGTAGATCTGCTTCCTCAGCCAACTAAGAACACACAAATAAAAAAAAAACATCGATGGTCAACTCAACCCAGATCCAAGTTCCCTCTAGAGACACAATGGCCACATTATTTAGTGGTGTCCTCATCCCAGTGCTTCTGCCATAGACCAGAGGTAATGGCGCCCAACCCCATTAAACGTCCAGGGGTTGTCGGATCACTACCTGTGTCGCCAGTAGAAGTTCAGAAAGAGGTGGACAGCGGTCTGCATCACTTATATCCTTTGGTGGAACAAGACTTTATTGAATATTTATGGAGTTTCCCTTTAAGTCATGAAGAATGGACACAAAACCATCCCTTTAGAAGTGCAAACATGAAAAGTTAGGCCACTATCTAATATACTTTGTACGATCTGCGCCAACTCTAGTCAGGAGGTCTTCCCCAAACGCAAGATATCACCTATCTAGGGAACCCCCAGCAATTCCAAGAATGGAGATTTGAAGCCATCTTAAGTAGATCGGAGGTGAGAATGCAAAGCCTCCATTCATTCTCTACGGGACTGATGGAAATAGTAGAGCACTGTACAAAGATTTCTCTGACAGTCCCATAGACAATGAATGGACCTTCACTCCATCCAACCGAAGCCCTGTTCTCGGGATCGTTGTGGGGATTGCTGACCCCCAAGCCATCAGCAAGTTAGCCCCTATCCTTTGGATAAGGGATAACTTACGACATTGGGACAATCCTTTTTTAGGATGTATGGCCACCAGCATGGCTGTCATCTAGATACCATTTCTGGACGCGAGGCCGAAGCTCCGCTCACATGTTGCCCCATTATTTTTACCTCTGTACCCAAAGTGAATATGACCAATTTCCACACACCTTTCTATGATGTTTGGCGTGGAAGCCAAATTCACTTCTTCAAGTAAAATATTCAAGCCGCCTCTCCACTTCTCGGCGTCGTCCACAGAGTCCGCTGCAGGGTAAAAGCAGAGGAGATATGTCAGTGAGGACTCGATGCCGGCCGATGAGAAGAGGCAGGCTACTTTATGGCAGCCCGTCCGCAGCTGTACAGACAGAATATAGTCTGCATTGTGCTGTCGGACCGTAAGGGTTTCGCTAGACATCCATATTTGTCGGGTCCATCTTCTTTTTGCAGAGTAATAGTCAACAAGAATAAAAAAAAATGGAGACCAGTCCCTTGGTCAGTTCTAAGAGAACTTTCTCTATTAAGTGAAATATATGATAACGGTCATAGCAGTAAGAAATTTGGTTTCAGCCCCTCTGTGACCTTAATGGGCTTATTTTAGGGTCACCATTGCGTCTCGAGCCGTAGCTTACCTTCCAGACTTAATGTGTTAAGGACAAATTGGCTTCCATAGAAGATAGTGAAGCAGCAATCTTCCTTTAATCGTGAGGCTTTACCGCGCTCAAAATCCTTGCAGTTTTTTCCTTGGCGGATTTCCTTGATTTCGGACAGGTCCACTGCAAAAAAAACAGATTCCGAATCAGTAGAGAACTTGTAGATTTCATTCCACAAATAGCAGGCTTGTATGTCGCTCTGTAAAGTGGCAGCTGTACACACACTCTTAGCGTCAATTGGAAGGCTTCAGTTTATGGAAGTTGGTTGCAAGTTGCTAAAATGTTTTCCATGCCAGCCCCAAGTGTCAGTATGTCATTGCTCCAGGATCCCAAGTGTCAGCATGTCATTGCTCCAGGGCCCCAAGTGTCAGCATGTCATTGCTCCAGGATCCCAAGTGTCAGCATGTCATTGCTCCAGGATCCTAAGTGTCAGCATGTCATTGCTCCAGGATCCCAAGTGTCAGCATGTCATTGCTCCAGGGCCCCAAGTGTCAGCATGTCATTGCTCCAGGATCCCAAGTGTCAGCATGTCATTGCTCCAGGACCCCAAGTGTCAGCATGTCATTGCTCCAGGATCCCAAGTGTCAGCATGTCATTGCTCCAGGATCCCAAGTGTGTCAGCATTGATTGCTCCAGGCCCAAGTGTCAGCATGTCATTGCTCCAGGACCCCAAGTGTCAGCATGTCATTGCTCCAGGGCCCCAAGTGTCAGCATGTCATTGCTTCAGGATCCCAAGTGTCAGCATGTCATTGCTTCAGGATCCCAAGTGTCAGCATGTCATTTCTCCAGGGCCCAAGTGTCAGCATGTCATTGCTTCAGGATCCCAAGTGTCAGCATGTCATTGCTCCAGGGCCCCAAGTATCAGCATGTCATTGCTCCAGGATCCCAAGTGTCAGCATTCATTGCTCCAGGACCCCAAGTGTCAGCATGTCATTGCTCCAGGACCCCAAGTGTCAGCATGTCATTGCTCCATTACCCCAAGTGTCAGCATGTCATTGCTCCAGGATCCCAAGTGTAAGCATGTCATTGCTCCAGGACCCCAAGTGTCAGCATGTCATTGCTCCAGGACCCCGAGTGTCAGCATGTATTTCCTCCAGGACCCCAAGTGTCAGCATCTCATTGCTCCAGGATCCCAAGTGTCAGCATGTCGTTGCTCCAGGCCCCAAGTGTCAGCATGTCATTGCTCCAGGACCCCAAGTGTCAGCACGTCATTGCTCCAGGCCCCAAATGTCAGCATGTCTTTGCTCCAGGACCCCAAGTGTCAGCATGTCATTGCTCCAGGACCCCAAGTGTCAGCATGTATTTCCTCCAGGACCCCAAGTGTCAGCATGTCATTGCTCCAGGACCCCAAGTGTCAGCATGTCATTGCTCCAGGGCCCCAAGTGTCAGCATGTATTTCCTCCAGGACCCCAAGTGTCAGCACGTCGTTGCTCCAGGACCCCAAGTGTCAGCATGTCATTGCTCCAGGACCCCAAGTGTCAGCATGTATTTCCTCCAGGACCCCAAGTGTCAGCATGTCATTGCTCCAGGACCCCAAGTGTCAGCATGTCATTGCTCCAGGGCCCCAAATGTCAGCATGTATTTCCTCCAGGACCCCAAGTGTCAGCACGTCGTTGCTCCAGGGCCCCAAGTGTCAGCATGTCATTGCTCCAGGACCCCAAGTGTCAGCATGTATTTCCTCCAGGACCCCAAGTGTCAGCACGTCGTTGCTCCAGGACCCCAAGTGTCAGCATGTCATTGCTCCAGGACCCCAAGTGTCAGCATGTATTTCCTCCAGGACCCCAAGTGTCAGCATGTCATTGCTCCAGGACCCTAAGTGTCAGCATGTCGTTGCTCCAGGACCCCAAGTGTCAGCATGTCGTTGCTCCAGGGCCCCAAGTGTAGGCATGTCTCTGCTCCAGGACCTCAAGTGTTAGCATGTCATTGCTCAAGGACCCCAAGTGTCAGCATGTCGTTGCTCCAGGGCCCCAAGTGTAGGCATGTCTCTCTGGCTTCCAGGGACCCCAAGTGTCAGCATGTCATTGTTCCAAGACCCCCGGTTCAGTAATGGGACTCAAGTATATAGTGTCCACACCTTTAAGATTGCCTTTCTTGTGTCTTATATGGACGTTAATTTGAAATATTTGCTACTAATTGTGGTGTTAAATGAATTATTTTATCATGGGGTGATTACGTATGTCTTTATAGGACAAGAACGCTACCAGGGCCCATACATCTGATCAACACGTAGATGGTGCAAAATTTGGACCTGGATTCCCATCTACTTGTTGATCAGATGTATGGGCCCTGGTAGCGTTCTTGTCCTATAAAGACATACGTAATCACCCCATGTAATAATGTTCATCATCTTGGCCCCTTCCTGTAATAATTTCCCCACCCTGGGATCCTTCCTGTAATAATGTCCCCATCAGGGGCCCTTTTCTGGTATAATGTCCCACCATCCTAGTACCCGTGCAGTAATATTGTCCCCCATCCTGGGGCCCTTCCAGTAATAGTGTCCCCTATCCTTGGCCTTTTCCTGATATAATGTACCCAATCCTGGGACCCTTCCAGTAATAATATCGTCCATCCCATGCCCCTTCCAGTAATAGTGTCCTCCATCCTGGGACCCTCCCAGAAATAATGCCTGTATCCTGGGCCCTTCCCTAGTAAAATGTCCTCCATCTTGGGCCTCTTTCTGGTATATGGCCCCCATCCTGGGCCCCTTCCATTAATAATGTCCATTATCCTAGACTCTTCCAATAATAATGTCTACCACCTTGGGGCCCATCCAGTAATAATGTCCTTCATCTTGGACCACTTCCTAGTATAATATTCTCCATCTTGGGCCCCTTCCCGTAGTAACATCCTCAATCCTGGGCCCCATCCAGTAATAATGTCCTTCATCTTGGACCCCTTCCTAGTAGAATATTCTCCATCTTGGGCCCCATCCAGTAATAATGTCCTTCATCTTGGACCCCATCCATTAATGCTCCTCATCCTGAGCCCCTTCCTGTTATAATGTCCTTCATCTTGGACCACTTCCTAGTATAATATTCTCCATCTTGGTCCCCTTCCGTAATAACATCCTCAATCCTGAGCCCCATCCAGTAATAATGTCCCTCATCTTGGACCCCTTCCTAGTATAATATTCTCCATCTTGGGCCCCTTCCCGTAATACATCATCAATCCTGAGCCCCATCCAGTAATAATGTCCTTCATCTTGGAACACTTCCTAGTATAATATTCTCCATCTTGGACCCTTTCCTGTAGTAACGTCCTCAATCCTGGGCCCCATCCAGTAATAATGTCCTTCATCTTGGACCCCTTCCTAGTATAATAGTCTCCATCTTGGGCCCCTTCCCGTAATAACGTCCTCAATCCTGTGCCCCATCCAGTAATAACGTCCATCATCTTGGACCCCTTCCTAGTATAATATTCTCCATCTTGGGCCCCTTCCCGTTATAACGTCCTCAATCCTGGGCCCCATCCATTAATGCTCCTCATCCTGAGCCCCTTCCTGTTATAATGTCCTCCATCTTGGACCCCTTCTAATAATAATATCCTTCATCCTGGGCACCTTTCTGTAACAACGTTCTCCATCCTTTCGGTGCAGGAACCCCATCAATATCTACGTCCTGGGCAACCTTTTTTTTTTACCAGATCTTGAACTCTTGGGACGCAAAACCTGTTACCAAGACCTTCATTGATCCACAAGTCACATCTCCACTCAAACATGTTCTCCAGTGAAATAAGTAAAGAAATGTCTGTGCTGGTATTGACCGTTCTCAGGCTGTCAGCTATGTAATAGCTCTGTCCCTCACACTTTACAGTACATGCAGCTTCTCGATAAGACGTTTATGAGAAAGGTGAAGGAAGTGGTTTCACACCACATACTGTAGAATGGACAGGCACAAAGCGCTTCCTGTTTCTCTCAGGACATGGTGTCTCCCACCAGCACTGAGGAAGTACAGAAAACTAATGCTTTAAAAGGTCGATCAACCCCCCAATATTTTCACAGGAGAGAAAAGGGTTAAAAAAACATTACAGTAAATCTAAACTTAAGCAGACCCTTCGGGCGCTCCAGGGGGTTGCAACTTGGTCATCAGCAGAAGGGGAGCAAAGAGAATGGCAATGTAACATTGGACTGCAGGGTCAGACTACATACAGGGTTAGTTTGTAGTCTGTAACCATGGAGACACATAGGTGTTAATGCATTATATTATAGCAATAAAAAATATGGCTGCAAAAATACTCCTAATCCTATAAGCGGTGACTTTTGTAGGTCCACTGCATGTGCAAACCAGTAATTTAAATCCAAGCAGTAAAAATCGTTTATCGATCAATTAATCGTTCATTTTCAAGATTCTTAATTCAGAGGTAAAATCTGTCTTTAGTGAATAAAGACTTCCCTATTATTGAGATAGGAGATGACAGTTGGTTCTTATAAAGTTCTATGGAGAGCTGTAACAGAATGTCTGTGTGCTCCACTAGCTCCTCCCTAGAATGTCTGTGTGCTCCACTAGCTCCTCCCTAGAATGTCTGTGTGTTCCACTAGCTCCTCCCCTCTCCATAGAATTACAAAAGCTGCAACTGCCAGCTCCATTCTCAGTAATGGGGAAATCTGTCTTCACTGAATACAGATTTGATCTGTGAATTGAGAGAGTCCAGGAGGATAAAGAAGCAGATTTCTTTAATACGATATATTACAAAGTTGCTTATTTTCATCTGTACTATTGATTTATGAAATAAACAAATAAAAACAAGGGTGTTTTTTTAAAATGTAGCAGCAGAAGTCCTAATTTTGTACAGCAGTCAGGAAATAATGCAAGAGACGTATATACACTGCTCAAAAAAAGAATGGGAACACTCATATAACACATCCTAGATCTGAATTAATGAAACATTCTCATTGAATACTTTGTACTGTACAAAGTTGAATGTGCTGACAACAAAATCACACAAAAATCATCAATGGAAATCAAATTTATTAAAGGGAATCTGTCACCCTATTTTTCGACTATAAGCTGCAGCCACAGCCATCAGGGGCTTATCTACAGCATTCTGTAATGCATTCTGTAATGCTGTAGATAAGCCCCCGATGTCATCTGAAAGAGAAGAAAAACCAGTTATATTATACTCAACCAGGGGCTGTCCGGGGTCAGGTCCGATGGGCGTCGCGGTCCGGCGCCTCCCATCTTCTAGCGAAGATGTCCTCTTCTTTGCTTCCCGTTGCGGCTCCTGCGCAGGCGCACTGATCTGCCCTGTTGAGGGCAGAGTAAAGTACTGCAGTGCGCAGGCGCCGGACCTCTCTGACCTTTCTCGGTGCCTGCGCACTGCAGTACTCTGCTCTGCCCTCAACAGGGCAGAGCAGTGCGCCGGAGCCGCGACGGGAAGCAATGAAGAGGACGTATTCTCTAGAAGATGGGAGGTGCCGGACCAGACCGCGACGCCTATCGGACTGGACCGGACCCCGGTCCGTCCCTTTGTGAGTGTAATATAACTCGTTTTTCTTCTCTTTCAGGTTACATCGGGGGCTTATCTACAGTATTACAGAATGCTGTAGATAAACCCCTGATGGCGGTGGCCGCAGCTTATAGTCGAAAAATGGGGTGACAGATTCCCTTTAACCAATGGAGGCCTGGATTTGGAGTCACACCCAAAATTAAAGTGGAATGTAGTGTCCTTAAAACAAGTCAAAATGATGCTCAGTAATGTGTGTGGCCTCCACGTGCCTGTATGACCTCCCTACCGTACAACGCCTGGGCATGCTCGTGATGAGGCGGCGGATGGTCTCCTGAGGGATCTCCTCCCAGACCTGGACTAAAGCATCCGCCAACTCCTGGACAGTCTGTGGTGCAATGTGATGTTGGTGGATGGAGCAAGACATGATGTCCCAGAAGTGCTCAATCGGATTCAGGTCTGGGGAACTGGCGGGCCAGTCCATAGCTTCAATGCCTTCATCTTGCAGGAACTGGTGACACACTCCAGCCACATGAGGTCTGGCATTGTCCTGCATTAGGAGGAACCCAGGGCCAACCGCACCAGTATATGGTCTCACAAGGGATCTCGGTACCTAATGGCAGTCAGGCTACCTCTGGCGAGCACATGGAGGGCTGTGCG
Source organism: Oophaga sylvatica (assembly GCA_033576555.1). Classification (NCBI taxonomy): domain Eukaryota; kingdom Metazoa; phylum Chordata; class Amphibia; order Anura; family Dendrobatidae; genus Oophaga; species Oophaga sylvatica. The sequence goes on along the minus strand of JARQOD010000010.1, from coordinate 33,445,446 downwards.
ACCCTCCAAAGAAATGCCACCCCACACCATTACTGACCCACTGCCAAACCGTTCATGCTGAAGGATGTTGCAGGCAGCAGATCACTCTCCACGGCTTCTCCAGACTCTGTAACATGTGCTCAGTGTGAACCTGCTTTTATCTGTGAAGAGCACAGGGCGCCAGTGGCGAATTTGCCAATCCTGGTGTTCTGTGGCAAATGCCAAGCGTCCTGCACGGTGTTGGGCTGTGAGCACAACCCCCATCTGTGGACGTCGGGCACTCAGACCATCCTCATGGAGTCGGTTTCTAACTGTTTGTGCAGACACATGCACATTTGTTGGCTGCTGGAGGTCATTTTTCAAGGCTGTGGCAGTGCTCCTCCTTGCACAAAGGCGGAGGTAGCGGTCCTGCTGCTGGGTTGTTGCCCTCCTACGGCCCCCTCCACGTCTCCTTGTGCACTGGCCTGTCTCCTGGTAGCGCCTCAAGCCTCTGGACACTACACTGACAGACACAGCAAACCTTCTTGGCACAGCTCGCATTGATGTGCCATCCTGGATGAGCTGCACTACCTGAGCCACTTGTGTGGGTTGTAGAGTCCGTCTCATGCTACCAAAAGTGTGAAAGCACAACCAACAATCAAAAGTGACCAAAACATCAGCCAGAAAGCATTGGTACTGAGATGTGGTCTGTGGTCCCCACCTGCAGAACCACTCCTTTACTGAGTGTGTCTTGATAATTGCCAATAACTTCCATATGTTGTCTGTTCCATTTGCACAACAGCATGTGACATTGATTGTCAGTCAGTGTTGCTTCCTAAGTGGACAGTTTGATTTCACAGAAGTTTGATTTACTTGGAGTTATATTCTGTTGTTTAAGTGTTCCCTTTATCTTTTTGAGCAGTGTAGATTCCTAACTCATAGAATAACTATCTTATGATGATCCGACAATTATGAGATGTCATGCCAGTCCATACATTCAATGTCATCCCCCCAACCCTTCCTTGTTATTGGGCACATTTGAAGGCCACGAGCATACAAGAGGTTGCTTTACGGCCCGTAAGACGGGGCTGCACCATTTTGCACAGCTTCTTGCGGGCTGTGTGTGAATCGGTGCAACTAAAGACCCTTTCACATGGGCCGATAATTGGCAAACGTTCCTTTTCAACAGCCGTCGATCAGACGGCAAATGAGTTAAATGCTTTTTGCTTGGCTGATTGGATTGTTTCGGTGGAACCATAATTGATGGTAATCAGGAGCTCATCTCCCAGTGTAAACGGGATGTCCAGAATGAGCACCTTGACCGTTGTTCTGCCCCTGTATAGTTTGTATCGGCCCTTGTACAGGTGCTGTAAAATGAGCAATTTGTTTGTCAATCAGTACTCTTTATGGACAGAAATGTGTCCATGTAAAAAGACCTTAGAGAAATATTACCAGATTTTAAGGGATATAGGGGATAATTTGCTGTTTTCTGGGGGTCTAACTACCAAATTCCACAGTGATAAAGAGAATGGGGATCTGCAGAGCACCATCATAAATTGAACAGAATTGTGCATGCTCATGTATGAGAGTGAAGGTTGAGCATACGGATTGCTGCTCCATTCACTGACCACTGTTCTGCCCCTGTATAGTTTGTATTGGCCCTTGTACAGGTGCTATAAAACTAGCGATTTGTTTGTCAATCAGTGCTCGTTATAGACAGAAATGTGTCCTTGTAAAAAGATCTTAAAGGAGTATTCCCAGATTTTAAGGAGGATAGCGGACAATTTGCTGCTTTTTGGGGTCTGACTGCCAAAATTCCCCAGTGATAAAAAAGAATTGGGCTCTGCAGAGCACCATCATAAATCTAACAGATCTGTGTATGCTCATCTATGAGAGTGAAGGTTGAGCATACTGATTGCTGCTCCATTCAAGATGGGGCTGTCCAGTTCTTGGGATCTAGATTCTCAGGTTGGACTTCTGTCAATCAGTAAGCAATTCCTTAGCCTTGGGGATCACTTTCAATTCTGGAACTAAAACTTTATGGCCACATTATAATGGTACAAAATCCAGATATGCGGCTGAGAAAAATAGCAGAATTCTAAACGCAGCTCCGGATATAACTACCCTGCAAATTTTACAAGACGGTCATGTCACCTGGGGGAATGGGGGTATTAAATATTTCACGCTCCTAGTTACTGATCATAGGTGGTGGTGGGGTGGGGGATTTATGCGCCTTGTGAACGCAGCCCTCCCTGTAAATAATTTATTTAGACAAGATTCGATAAAGTGAACGATCCTGCGAGAAAAACTAAAGCATGACAGACGGGAAAATGGAAATAAAATGAAAACACACGAACGCTCCACGCACCAATCTGAGGAAAGTAGCTTTCTTTTATATTCTCATTACAAAGAGGAATGACAGGAGCGAAGACGGCGAAAATAGAATAAAAAAGTGAGATTTCATAGCAGGATCTCCTGTGAAAACTGACAACATCAACCTGATTGCCGTAAAGTGAATGCAGCCATCATCGCTAGTACTGATTGTATCGCACGCAGCTCCTGACAATAGGAGACAATAGTATTTTGCTGCTGGCAAGAGCGTTGCATTAGTTTCTGGCAGTTCTGTGAATGGGGTGTGTGCAGGAATATATTTCCATGAAAGTACGGAGATGAGGGGGACATTAACTCTCTGCTGGCTGCTCTTGAAATAAGTAATGATTAAATTCATAATACACTATTGAGGTTTAGGATTAAAACAATGAGTCTGTTTTGATTTTTTTTTCTGCAGCAACAGCGCCACCTCTTCTAAAGGACGTTGTCTGATATTGCAGTTCAGCCGCAATTATGCTAAGGGCTACATGTTAAAAATTGTTTGCTCTTGCAAAGCTATCGCTCCCAAAATGGCAGAATAGTGAGCACAGCTCTGGAGTATAATAAAGGAAATATAAGGAGCATAAGGTGTTTTTTTATTTTATAAGGCAGGCTATTTTATTTAAAAAGGGGTTGTCTGTGTAGTGATCAAACCCTTTAATGTGGACGGTTGCATCAGAATAGTGAGTACAGCACTGGAATATAATTAACCTTTGACCCTGATAAATATGGTGAATTCACATTCTCTGCTTGCAGCCGTCATTTGTTATATCCGACTTGGTAATGATTCAATGAAACCGTCAACGGTTAATTAATTTAATAATAATATAATGATAGTATTTATTTTTTTAAGTATTAGTCATATTTATTTTCACCACAAATTTTCTTAGAACATCTTATTTCCCATCGCCTACACCACATTTCCACCTCTTGAAGGTTTTGGAGGACAGCCGCGTACAACCAGAGGTCAAACCATTTCAATATTGTCCATTAAATCTTCATTTTATCATTTTGCTTTCCTGTTGTTTTTTAGTTCATTTTTATGCTTTTAGATATTGAATTTCCAATTCATAGTAGCAGGGCTTCCCGAGAACCGTCACAGGACTAGGGACGTAACGGGAAAGGTCATAATTTGTATATACAGAACACTGTCCATAACGTTATGTATTCATAGACTTTGTTTTGTCTGCAAGAAAAATGAAAAAAAAGACAATATCGGCAATTTTATGAGGTTGTATTCATGCCGGGAAGAATATTTGCATATGAAAACCTTGTGTTGCTTGTCACAGAGTATCACCGGGATGATAACCCACAGGACTGAGCACTACTGCTAGTGTTACCGCTCTGCACGGGGAAGCTCCGCGGCCGCAATCAATATTCATTAAAATGTTACCAATCTTTTTGCCTTTCTGTTCATTTTTATTCCTTTTTTTTCCCCCATCTAAGAGCTTACTAACCAATCAACATTCATTATTCATAGTCAGGTTTTTGGCTGAGCAGTCAGACTTAAAAATTATTATTTTTTTTTCCATAAATCAATAGTACTCATGAAAAATAGAAACTTTCTAACATGTATTATCAGAGAAATCTGCTTCGTTGTCAATTCACAAGTAAAGTCTGTCCTCAATGAATACCGACTTTCCCATTACTGAGATAGGAAGTGACAGTTGGTTCTTATTAAGTTCTATGGAGAGCTGTAATAGAATGCCTGTGTGTTCCACTAGCTCCTCCCCTCCATTTAATTTTAAAAGCACCAACTGTCATCTTTATTTTAGTAGTTGGAAAAAATGACTTCACTTTATTTTACAGATTTTACCCATGAATTGAGAGTAAAAGATAAGCCCCGGAGGACAAGAAAACAGATTTTTTTTTTATAAGATATATTATAAAGCTGCTTATTTTTCTGTATACTATTGATTTATGGAATAAAAATTAAAATAATGGTGATCACAGCTGGTTCACTGTATGGATAAGTGACACGGCCATTTTTCCATATGAGGAAAATGGACTAAACGGTGATTAAAATTGAATCCAGAACAACAATAAAAAGCAGTCTGCTTATTATGGTATGTTAACAAAACTCCTCCAAAAAACTGATGTCTGAATAAGGCCTAGGGCTGAATTATTTGTACATTATAGTCACTATTTTGATCAATAATGCAGTAAGGGTTACTCTTTGTAAAAATAGGTTTTATTATACACATAGATTTCACATTCTTCCTCCTGTGCTCATTGTCGCCCCCTACTGAGTAATGCACTTAAAGGGGTTCTCCAGCTAAATAAAAAAAAAAGTGCTTTATTAATGTTTTATATTAAAATTATTACAAGTTACTAATATAATTTCATTATCAAATCTGCACCGATTTCTTACTGTCTTCGAAAGTCCTTGTTCACTTCTGCGTTTGCGTCATTACAGTAAAGCGCTCCCTTCTACTTTCTTTAATTATGAAAGGCGGCTGGCTCACTGTAATAGCTGTAAGTCAGCCTCCTCTCTCTATGAATCGGGCATGGTAAGGAAGGGGACTGGTTTAGATAATGAAATAATCACTCAGTCAAACCCCTTTAAGGAACGGCACGGATAACGTCGCCGAAACTGGGAGTGAGCGAACGCTCTCTTCTCTGTCAAAGTGAATTTCTTCATCTTACTTTACTAGTGCCAATCCAGTAGACGCTGGGGGCACCTGGTGGGAGCGGGAGCTCTGGGCAATTGCCCAGTTTTCAGCCCCTAACTCCGGCCCTGATCCCGATATATCTCTTTGCTCTGCCTGACTATCTATGAAGTTTTGTGGACAACAGTTCCGATTTCACCGATTCCCTCCAATATAAATCGTGAGAAGATGGTCTTATGATGGGTTTTCCCTTTAAGAAAAAAGTTGGCAGTCAGCCCATCGCAGAGCTGGCACCTGTACTTTAGACCTCTGTATTGATGCAATAAAGTCATCCTTTAAAAGTAGGACATAAAGCAGCCAAAAAAAAAAAAAAAGGCGGCATGCTATACATACGATCAGAGACCGTGTAAAACAAAGAAGGGATCTTATGGAGTGGAGGAATGTGCCCAGCTCCGGTCATTGTGCGCTTTTCACAACCCCGTCTTGTTAGAAACCTCACTCGACAATAAGGAGATCACAAAACTGCTCGGACCGCCAGCGATCAGTTCAAACTCTGTGGAACCCTGGAAATAAGTGTTACATGTCCCTGCAGCGCCACCGCAGGAGAGATTAAGTATTACACACTGTCCATTTATATTTATGTGATACAGGACAGGACGAGTCCTCCAGAGTCGCTTTCCACTCTCGCCAAGAAATAAGGATCGTAAATAGAACAATGGCTACTTTCTTCCAAAAACAGCACCACATCTATCCATAGGTAGCGACCGGTATTGCAACTCGGCTCCTTTTACTTTCAGTACCGCTGAGCTGCAATACCCAACACAACCTGTTCGCAGAAGTGGCGCTGTATCTGGAAGTAAGCATCTATTTTTTTTTAATCCTGTACAAGAAAAAGGCTTAGGCCGGGATCACACTTGAGAGAAACTCGCACGAGTCTCGCACCTCAATACCCGGCACTGCCGCCGGCACTCAGGACCGGAGAGTGCATCTGCATGTATTTCTAAGCAGCTGAATGCTCCGGTCCGAGTGCGGTATTAAGGTGCGAGACTCGTGCGAGTTTCTTGCAAGTGTGACCCCTGCCTTAGCGTGACTTACTGGGCATTTTCCCTCTCAATTGTTTGTTAAAGGGGTTGTCCGAGACTTTAATATTAATTGCCTACCCTGTCTGATCAGTGGGGTGTGACACCCAGCACTCCTGCGGATCAGCTGTTACTGGTGGCAACTGGAACTGTTTAGCACAGCTCTGTTTAGCACAGAACTGCACATCCATCTTTCATTGTTTTGAATAGGTGGCGCATGTGCAGTACCGGCCGCGGCCACTATACAGTCCATGGTGCTGTGCAGCTCCGCAACATCTGGAACCGCTGATCAGCGGTAGTACCGGGTGTCACACCCCCACCGATCAGATATTGCTGACCTAAGGATAGGCCATCAACGTTAAAGTCTCAGACAATCCCTTTTAATGCCATTTTTGACAGGCTACCCATAGAATAAAGGGGTGCAGGACCCTTCTAAGCTGCACCCTCTTCTGAATAGCATAGCATAGAAAATGCCCTTATCTTAGGTATGACCTCGCTAACAATAAAGATATTTTTGCAGCTGCTAAATGACGAATTTGACTTTAAGAAACTGTGTATCACTAAAGAAAAAATAAAACAAGCAATCGGGTCTTTTTTTTTGTCCCTATTGAACGCAGACAACTAGATCTTTTCGGACTCCAAGTCAGGGTCATTGGATTTAAGTAACTTGTCTCAGCTCGGCCATCATCTCGTCAATAAATGGAAACGCTTAGTTCTTTCATGTGAGATAGGGAAAAGCAATTTAAAGCGCTGACCTCTTGCTCGGCGGTGAAATTGTATTCTTGCTGCAAATTCAAGAGACTTGAGACTGCTCGTGAAAGCGATTTGTGATCAGTATCAAGAGGAGGTTTAATTTTTTATTTAGTTTTTGGATTAGACGGAATTCTTTTTCTGTGTTTTGTAAACAAATAGAATGTTTATTCTGGCAGATACAATGTATCGAGCCATCCTGTCCTACTAGCATCCTCCAAGCGCTTAGAAACTATCAATGTCTTGTACATCCTGAGTGAGCGCCGGCAGCCGGCAAAGAGCAAAGCGTGATGGACCCCAGATAAGAGCGAAGTGTCACTCACGGCAGTCAAGTGGGCAACTCTGACGTATTAACAAAATAATCAAATCAGTCAACAAGACAGTAACTGAGTCTAGGGAAAAGTCGCTGCTTTCACAAAGCACAAGTCTATCTAACGCCTGCCTTTATATCACATACAGCCGGAGATAGAAAGCTTTCTTTAGGCAGCGTTGAAAGAGCTGGGATAAAAGATCCATTTACGAATACCCTATTAGAGTTATTAATTGGGGGTCTCTAGTTCAGGACCTTCATCAGATAGTTTATGCAGAGAGTGGCTACCATGGACGACCCAGAGAATTGCTTTTAATACAAACTGTGAAATACTCCCTATTCCCTAGGAGGACCAGTCATCAGACAGCAAAGAATGGGAACAGGTCCGCTCTCCTTTTAGCCAAAAGTGCATAAAGATATCAGAGCATTCACCGCGAAGAGACGTTATGGGTCCAGGGTACCCTCTGCACTTACCCCCGTCCCACAGTACAGTGATTGACAGCTGGCTGTTATATACATTCATACTAGTGTTGAGCAAAAAGATTCATAGGACCCCGGTATAGTGGTCATCTCCGTTGTCCGTCGCCGCCAGACCAAAGCCCTACAAACCTCATACTACCCGTCGGCATCTTCTGATGTGTGCGTCATCTTGCAATAATGACATCACGCCAGGACTAATAATTAGAAGACATGCCGGCAGGTAGGATGAGGCTTTTAGGGCTCTGGTCTGGCAGCCATGGACTAGTAATGTGGCCGCTCAATCAGGGTCCTGCGAATCTTTACACTCAACTCTACGTCATGCATAGTAGCCCATCAATCACAGAAAGGAAGAGGTAGCCTTCCTTTCACGAATATGGGTTTGTGAGAAACTTAAAAAGTTTGCAGCAAAGTATATTTGTGCAAATCTATAAGTCTTAAGTTACTTTCTAAAATGACAGTGGTGTAGTTCCACTTGGGGGATAAAGATCTCATGAAATGAGTTTTCTCAAGGTTGTTCTTCAAGAGCACACACCTCCCCAGGCTCCAGTTTCGGCTCTCTGCTTGCTGGGATTCGATGCGCTCCTGAAGATTGACAGTTCTGAGCAGCAGCAGGGTCTCCAGTGACAGCTTTGCCTCTGCAGCATTGGAGGATCACAAGGGATCCAAGTAGCTTCAGAGCAGCATTTCCAAGCTCTATAGCCAAGAGCTTGTAAGCACTACACTCCGTTACTAAAAGGCTGCATAGGTGGTTAGTACCTTAGGCAAGGAGCAGTAAACAATAGAATTAAAAATCCCTCTATTCTTGAGAATAAATAGAATTTTTAATAAGAGGTAATTTTCAAAGTTGTTTGTTTTTACAAGCATTTTGTAATTTTTATCAATTATCACGTTGAGACGACCGCATTAACCATAGACTGAGTAATATTACTTTTATCCCAGGGCTTTGACCCTAGTACCAAGGTCTAGTAATGATATGACGTCCCTGATGCCACTAGTACAAATAAAGTGCATACGGGGAGCCTGAGAGCCACACATGGCTCCCGAGATAACATTACATGGCTCCCGAGATAACATTGAGGACTTTTTCTATGGAGACTACCAAAAGAGATCATTAATAGAGTGTCTATGATGAAGAAGACCAAGAAAAATACAACTTGACCATATTTTAACCCAACTGGAAAGGCCCTGCAGTGAAGACTTGGACAACCTGATCACCCCCCATCACTACATGTAGCCTAGTTATGAACTTTTCCCTTAGCACATAGATTTCCATTGCACTGATTTGCATTATTCCAGTATTTAAGCTTCTCCTGACATTTCTTTTGCCCATGCGCTTACAAGATGGTCCATGATACTCACAGAATCCTTCAAGTTTATCGGCGGTCTTGCTCCAGGCCACCTGGAAGGTTTCCCTTATGACTTGGATGGTCCTTCGCTCAGACTGAGACTTCTTGTAGTTAAATACCGTCATTACAGTGCCAAGTTCAAGAGTCCTCTTTATCTGGCTCTTCTCATATTCCGGGAGAGCCCGATAATCAGAGCTTTTCCTCCGCGCCATCTTAATCTCACACTCCACGTCCACCTTAGACCTCTCAGATGTACTGCGGAGAGAAAACGAGAGGAATGAGATTCTCCTATTGGAATTTATAGAAATACTGGTTTTCCATACGCGTCACATTTACTGTAATGATTAAGTTATAATGTGGATGTGATATTACTGCACTTATCAGGCAAAATGGTGATGTGTAGCCGGTGTAAACCGCCTGTACGTATGGGGTGTCGAAATTTACAGTACCGTGGTAGTAAATGTTAGGAGGGCACCGTGGCTAAAAGTGATAGGAGAGCACCGTGGCTGTAATATTAGGGGGACACTGTGACTGCAATATTAGGGGGACACCGTGGCTGTAATATTAGGAGGGCACCGTGGCTGTAATATTAGGGGGACACCGTGGCTGTAATATTAGGGGGACACCGTGGCTGTAATATTAGGGGGCACCGTGGCTGTAATATTAGGGGGCACCGTGGCTGTAATTTTAGGGGCACCGTGGCTGTAATATTAGAGGGCACCATGGCTGTAATATTAGGAGGGCACCGTGGCTGTAATATTAGGGGGCACCATGGCTGTAATATTAGGGGGGTACTGTGGCTATGATGTTAGGAGAGCTCTGTGGCTGTAATGTTAGGAGAGCACTTTTTCTGATATGAAAACGTGCTGTAATATAGGAGGGCACATGGCTGTATATAGGGCACTGTGTAATATTAGGAGGGCACCATGGCTAATAGAGGCACTGCTGTAATATTAGGGGGTACTGTGGCTATGATTGAGAGTCTGCTGTAATGTTGAGAGCATTTCTGTAATATTAGGAACGTGGCTGTATATTGAGCCCATGGCTGTAATATTAGGGGGACACCGTGCTGATATTAGGGCCCATGCTGTAATTTTGGGCACCGGCTGTAATGCTCAAGCTAATAAATGTAATTTGAAGGCCATTGAGATAGGACCCCCTTAATCTGACTGAAAGGAATCTGTCACCACTTTTTATGCATATCAAGTAAAAATATGATTGGATTCAGTGTCAACTCTGCATTATGCCAGTATTTTTCATATCCTTTGACTCACCACCTTTGATCAATAAATACCTTTTATATTCCTCCCGCGGTGTATGTAAATCTCCTCGGTCCGGTCTGATGGGCCGGGCTTATTGCTCCTCTCTCCCCCCCTCCTGGTTTGCTCTACGCATTTATTTGGTGTAATTCCTGCGTTCACATAGATTTAGCGCGCATGCACATTCAAATGTCCTCCCGTGCGTGCGCAGTATGCTTTGCCTAACTGTGGGCAAAGCATAAAACCATTATTGCGCATGCGACGGCATACGTCATTACGTTCTATTGCGATACTTCCGGGCCATAGAAGTGGTGACAGATTCCCTTTAAGGGGACAAAACAGATTGTGTAGAAAATATCTCAGACTAAGGTTTATCTATAAATAAGATAGATGCTAGATAAATAATAGATAGATAGGTAATAGATCTTTTGCTGAGTGCACCGTGTGTAATCCTGTGTCTCTATAGCAGGCGTATAGTAAATGCCGTTTTCAGCAGGAGGAAGAGCTGTGATATGATTAGTAGATTATCTGGGAGATGACACTGATGATACATAATATTGGAGTCATGTCATCGCTGACTGATGTTTCACTACAAGCAGTTCCTGATATCATATTGCGCTCAGCAGATATTTTCTCCTGTACCGCCACGTAGTGATCACACATAAAGTTTATGGTGCAGAGTATCCAGAATTCAGTCGCTTGTTTGGACTCTGTTCACACTGGCAAAATAAAGCTCTCTGCAGGTGACTATAAAAAGCCTTCCTGCTAGAGCGCGGCATGCACCATTCTCCACTGCTGTCCCATAGGTGCAGGAAGGGAAGCAGATCCCATTTTGCATTCACCTCACAGTAAATCACTCGGAATTACCTCTGGCTGGGATGGCTGATAACAGGGAACACATGCTGCAGCAAAGATCAGGCAGGCGATGAGCTAAACACATTATTTTCTTCTATCAGCTGTGTTGGCACTTTTCCCCAGTGCAAATTATATTTTTTTGCTGAGATCCCTCATGCCAGTTTTAAGAAATCTGCAGTAGAAGCCATATGCAAATTAGGCTGTTAGTTCAATGGGGGTGTGTCAGCTTACTTGGAAAAAGCAGGACACATGCATTGACACGCCCCCAGTGCACTTCCACCCAGATTTGCATATGGCTTCTACTCCAGATTTCTTATGACTGGCGCATCAGTTCTCTGCAAAAAAATGGACAAGCACTTATATAACCGTACCACTACTGCCATAAAACTGTGCAGACAGGTTCCCTTTAAGCATCTTAATAGTGGCACTGATAGAACAAACTACAGTCATGGCCAAAAGTTTTGAGAATGACACAAATATTATATTTTCACATGATCTGCTGCCCTCTGGTTTTTATGTGTGTTTGACAGATGTTTTTATCACAGACAGAAATATAATAATTGCAAACATATGAGTAACAAAACGCTTATATTAACGTTAGAATGAGTTAATGCAGCAAGTCAATATTTGCAGTGTTGACCCTTCTTCTTCAGGACCTCTGCAATTCTCCCTGGCATGCTCTCAATCAACTTCTGGACCAAATCCTGACTGATAGCAGTCCATTCTTGCACAATCAATGCTTTCATTTTGTCAGAATTTTTAGGTTTTTGTTTGTCCACCCGTCTCTTGATGATTGACCACAAGTTCTCAATGGGATTAAGATCTGGGGAGTTTCCAGGCCATGGACCCAAAATCTCTATGTTTTGTTCCCTGAGCCATTTAGTTATCACCTTTGCTTTATGGCAAGGTGCTCCATCATGCTGGAAAAGGCATTGTTGATCGCCAAACTGCTCTTGGAGGGTTGGGAGAAGTTGCTCTTGGAGGACATTCTGGTACCATTCTTTATTCATGGCTGTGTTTTTAGGCAAGACTGTGAGAGAGCCGATTCCCTTGGCTGAGAAGCAACCCCACACATGAATGGTTTCAGAATGCTTAACAGTTGGCATGAGACAAGACTGGTGGTAGCGCTCACCTTGTCTTCTCCGAATGAGGCGTTTTCCTGATGTCCCAAACAATCGAAAAGGGGATTCATCAGAGAAAATAACTTTACCCCAGTCCTCAGCAGTCCACTGTCTGTACCTTTTGCAGAATATCAGTCTGTCCATGATGTTTTTTCTGGAGAGAAGTGGCTTCTTTGCTGCCCTCCTTGAGACCAGGCCTTGCTCCAAGAGTCTCCGCCTCACAGTGCGTGCAGATGCACTCACACCTGCCTGCTGCCATTCCTGAGCAAGCTCTGCACTGCTGGTAGCCCGATCCCGCAGCTGAAACACTTTTAAGAGACGGTCCTGGCGCTTGCTGGTCTTTCTTGGGTGCCCTGGAGCCTTTTTGGCAACAATGGAACCTCTCTCCTTGAAGTTCTGATGATGCGATAGATTGTTGACTGAGGTGCAATCTTTCTAGCTGCGATACTCTTTCCTGTTAGGCCATTTTTGTGCATTGCAATGATGACTGCACGTGTTTCTTTAGAGATAACCATGGTTAACACAAGAGAAACAATGATGCCAAGCACCAGCCTCCTTTTAAAGTGTCCAGTGGTGTCATTCTTACTTAATCATGACAGATTGATCTCCAGCCATGTCCTCATCAACACCCACACCTGTGTTAATGGATCAATCACTGAAAAGAGGTTAGCTGGTCCTTTTAAGGCAGGGCTGCAATGATGTTGAAATGTGTTTTGGGGGATAAAGTTCATTTTCTAGCCAAATATTGACTTTGCAAGTAATTGCTGTTAAGCTGATCACTCTTTATAACATTCTGGAGTATATGCAAATTGATATTAGAAAAAGTGAAGCAGTAGACTTTGTAAAAATTAATATTTGTGTCATTCTCAAAACTTTTGGCCATGACTGTACACAGAGAACCATATGGGAGGTGGGAACTAACAACATATTATATAGGGCACCATATGGGAGGTGGGAACTAACAACATATTATATAGGGCACCATATGGGAGGTGGGAACTAACAACATATTATATAGGGCACCATATGGGAGGTGGGAACTAACAACATATTATATAGGGCACCATATGGGAGGTGGGAACTAACAACATATTATATTGTGCACCATATGGGAGGTGGGAACTAACAACATATTATATAGGGCACCATATGGGAGGTGGGAACTAACAACATATTATATAGTGCACCATATGGGAGGTGGAACTAACAACATATTATATAGGGCACCATATGGGAGGTGGGAACTAACAACATATTATATAGGGCACCATATGGGAGATGGGAACTAACAACATATTATATAGGGCACCATATGGGAGGTGGGAACTAACAACATATTATATAGGGCACCATATGGGAGGTGGGAACTAACAACATATTATATAGGGCACCATATGGGAGGTGGGAACTAACAACATATTATATAGGGCACCATATGGGAGGTGGGAACTAACAACATATTATATTGTGCACCATATGGAGGTGGGAACTAACAACATATTATATAGGGCACCATATTGGAGGTGGGAACTAACAACATATTATATAGTGCACCATATGGGAGGTGGGAACTAACAACATATTATATAGGGCACCATATGGGAGGTGGGAACTAACAACATATTATATAGGGCACCATATGGGAGATGGGAACTAACAACATATTATATAGGGCACCATATGGGAGGTGGGAACTAACAACATATTATATAGGGCACCATATGGGAGGTGGGAACTAACAACATATTATATAGGGCACCATATGGGAGGTGGGAACTAACAACATATTATATAGGGCACCATATGGGAGGTGGGAACTAACAACATATTATATTGTGCACCATATGGAGGTGGGAACTAACAACATATTATATAGGGCACCATATGGGAGGTGGGAACTAACAACATATTATATAGTGCACCATATGGGAGGTGGGAACTAACAACATATTATATAGGGCACCATATGGGAGGTGGGAACTAACAACATATTATATAGGGCACCATATGGGAGTGGAACTAACAACATATTATATAGGGCACCAATATGGGAGGTGGGAACTAACAACATATTATATAGGGCACCATATGGGAGGTGGGAACTAACAACATATTATATAGTGCACCATATGGGAGGTGGGAACTAACAACATATTATATAGGGCACCATATGGGAGGTGGGAACGAACAACATATTATTAGGGCACCATATGGGAGGTGGGAACTAACAACATATTATATAGGGCACCATATGGGAGGTTGCACCAACAAAACATATTATATAGGGCACCGTATGGGAGGTGGCACTAACAGAACATATATAGGGCACCGTTTGGAAGGTGGCATTAACAGAACATATTATATAGGACACCATATGGGAGGTGGCATTAACAGAACATATTGTATAGGGCACCGTATGGGAAGTGGCACTAACAGAACATATTATGTAGGGCACCATAACGGAGGTGGCACTAACTGAACATATTATATAGGGCACCATATGGGAGGTGGCACTAACACGCCATACTACACATGGCACAAATGGGAGGTGGCACTAATAGACTATACTACATAGGGCACCAAATGGAAGGTAGCACTAACAGACCATACTACACAGGGCACAAATGGGAGGTGGAACTAACAGACCATACTACACAGGGCACAAATGGGAGGTGGAACTAACAGACCATACTACACAGGGCACAAATGGGAGGTGGAACTAACAGACCATACTACACAGGGCACAAATGGGAGGTGGCACTGACAGACCATACTGCATAGGGCACCAAATGGAAGGTAGCACTAACAGACCATACTACACAAAGCACTATATGGGAGGTGGCACTAACAGACCATACTACACAGGGCACGAATGCGAAGTGGCACTGACAGACTATACTACACAGGGCACAAATGGGAGGTGGCACTAACAGACCATACTACATAGGGCACCAAATGGAAGGTAGCACTAACAGACCATACTACACAAAGCACTATATTACAAGACAAGTTAAAGGGTTGATTGTGACTTGTAGATTCGCTACTTCCAATAGGTGGCGCTATAGAGTTCAAGTCCTCTTTTTTTTTTTTTTTTGAAGAGGCAATTTGCATATTAAATTTCCCAGAGGAGCATTGCACGGCGAATAAGCCTCCTTACCTCGACACGCCAGAGCTGATATGTCACTCTCCACAAGGAGAAACCCTTACCCTTAGACCCTATATGGGAGGTGGCACTAACAGACCATACTACAGAGAGCACTATATAGCAGGTGGCACTAACAGACTATACTACACAGGACACTATATGGGAGGTGGCAATAACAGACCATACTACACAGGGCACGATGTGGGAGGTGGCACTGATAGACCATACTACACAGGGCACTATATGGGAGGTGGCACTGACAGGCCATACTACACGGCACTATATGGGAGGTGGCACTGACAGGCCATACTACACAGGGCACTATATGGGAGGTGGTACTGACAGACCATACTACACAGGGCACTATATGGGAGGTGGCACTAACAGACTATACTACACAGGGCACTATATGGGAGGTGGCACTGACAGACCATACTACACAGGGCACTATATGGCAGGTGGCAATAACAGGCCATACTACACAGGGCACCTTTCCACGTACGTCCGGCCTCATAACCTCTCACTAGAAATTTACTGTATATTTAACCGTTTAAGGCTTGCCGGTCCCCAGAACACTTCTCCTTTATGTGAGTCTGACAGCACATTGCACCTCTGTCCACACATCCATTTAGCAATAAGTCGGGTTTCTCAACACATGATCCTTCCCCACCAGAGCGGAGCTAGAATGAGGCAGAAGCAGAAAGTTGGTGACGGAGGAAACGTTTGTTTTTCGTTTTTTCATAAATTCGATGTCCATTTTACCTGCACTGATACATTGTTGGAAACTATAGAGATTAATTTTTATTTTGCTCACAGATGATTGTCCAGACTGTAATATAAGCCCAGAGAACTTCTCCATTTACTGACGGGGGGCAAAGGTTTTGAAATTAGCCGGAATTGGAACATAAAGACCCAGATTCATCATTTATGGGGCACTGGTGCATTTTCAAGTCATTTCTTTGAGCAAAGCTAACAAAAAATGACCAAGACTGAAAAATAACGAGTGTTACAGTGGCACAAAAGCCATAATGAATTTGACGTCAACATAAAAATGCCTAAAAACCAAACTTTTACTAAAAGAAAAGTTGTAATAAGGATTGGGAGGGGACCCGTGTCCTACAACATTCTGGAGCTGTTGCACAGATGAGCTCTGGCTCTTATGGCCGGCATCTATGTTACACGACACATGATGATGGAGAAAGCCATGAACTGCCGTACTTCCTCGTCATTTCGTTGCTTCTGCTTTTTTTTTTTTGCCTGTATGGTTTTACTCTATCCCCCACCCCAAGCCTCGGCTTTCTGCACTAATGCATCCACTTCCTTCCTCGTGCTGCAAGCTTCATATTATCTCCCTTCCCCATGATCAAATGGACTTGACATGACACAAGTAGAAATGGGAAATGGGTTGCAACATGAAGCACAAACGGTCATTGATTGTAAGCCCCAGATCAGAACGCCATGTAACCTGCAAGAGTCCAGAATACTACAAGACGTCCATGTTAGATTGTCAGCTCTTGTGACAAATAGTGCCGCTTACCGCTGTTACATACCCGGTCAGGGACAGATAAACCCCCAAAAAACACCTCTGTGATCTAGAATTCACCCTATATGGTTACTTCTATACCTACCTGGGTGAATGTGCTAAATTCAGACTTGTACGTTGCTGTATATGAATGATGGATCCTGCATTATCTACTGTATATAGAGGTGCTATCAGTCATTGTACAGGAGGAGGTGAGCTGTGACATCACCTATTGTGAATGGTGGATCCTGTGTTATCTACTGTATATAGAGGTGCTATCAGTCATTGTACAGGAGGAGGAGGTGAGCTGTGACATCACCTATTGTGAATGGTGGATCCTGTGTTATCTACTGTATATAGAGGTGTTATCAGTCATTATACAGGAAGGGAGGAGGTGAGCTGTGACATCACCTATTGTGAATGGTGGATCCTGTGTTATCTACTGTATATAGAGGTGTTATCAGTCATTGTACAGGAGGAGGAGGTGATCTGTGATATCACCTATTGTGAATGGTGGACCATGTGTTATCTACTGTATATAGAGGTGTTATCAGTCATTGTACAGGAGTAGGAGGTGAGCTGTGACATCAACTATTGTGAATGGTGGATCCTGTGTTATCTACTGTATATAGAGGTGTTATCAGTCATTGTACAGGAGGAGGAGGTGAGCTGTGACATCACCTATTGTGAATGGTGGATCCTGTGTTATCTACTGTATATAGAGGTGTTTTCAGTCATTGTACAGGAGGAGGAGGTGAGCTGTGACATCACCTATTGTGAATGATGGATCCTGTGTTATCTACTGTATATAGAGGTGTTTTCAGTCATTGTACAGGAGGAGGAGGTGAGCTGTGACATCACCTATTGTGAATTGTGGACCATGTGTTATCTACTGTATATAGAGGTGTTATCAGTCATTGTACAGGAGTAGGAGGTGAGCTGTGATATCAACCTATTGTGAATGGTGGATCTTGTGTTATCTACTGTATATAGAATGGTTATCAGTCATTGTACAGGAGGAGGAGGTGAGCTGTGATATCACCTATTGTGAATGGTGGATCCTGTGTTATCTTCTGTATATAGAGGTGTTATCAATCATTGTACAGGAGGAGGTGAGCTGTGACATCACTTATTGTGAATGGTGGATCCTGTGTTATCTACTGTATATAGAGGTGTTATCAGTCGTTGTACAGGAGGAGGAGGTGAGCTGTGACCTCACCTATTGTGAATGGTGGATCCTGTGTTATCTACTGTATATAGAGGTGTTATCAGTCGTTGTACAGGAGGAGGAGGTGAGCTGTGACCTCACCTATTGTGAATGGTGGATCCTGTGTTATCTTCTGTATATAGAGGTGTTATCAATCATTGTACAGGAGGAGGTGAGCTGTGACATCACTTATTGTGAATGGTGGATCCTGTGTTATCTACTGTATATAGAGGTGTTATCAGTCATTGTACAGGAGGAGGAGGTGAGCTGTGACATCACCTATTGTGAATGGTGGATCCTGTGTTATCTACTGTATATATAGGTGTTATCAGTCATTGTACAGGAGGAGGTGAGCTGTGACATCACCTATTGTGAATGATGGATCCTGTGTTATCTACTGTATATAGAGGTGTTTTCAGTCATTGTACAGGAGGAGGAGGTGAGCTGTGACATCACCTATTGTGAATTGTGGACCATGTGTTATCTACTGTATATAGAGGTGTTATCAGTCATTGTACAGGAGTAGGAGGTGAGCTGTGATATCACCTATTGTGAATGGTGGATCTTGTGTTATCTACTGTATATAGAATGGTTATCAGTCATTGTACAGGAGGAGGAGGTGAGCTGTGATATCACCTATTGTGAATGGTGGATCCTGTGTTATCTTCTGTATATAGAGGTGTTATCAATCATTGTACAGGAGGAGGTGAGCTGTGACATCACTTATTGTGAATGGTGGATCCTGTGTTATCTACTGTATATAGAGGTGTTATCAGTCGTTGTACAGGAGGAGGAGGTGAGCTGTGACCTCACCTATTGTGAATGGTGGATCCTGTGTTATCTACTGTATATAGAGGTGTTATCAGTCATTGTACAGGAGGAGGAGGTGAGCTGTGACCTCACCTATTGTGAATGGTGGATCCTGTGTTATCTACTGTATATAGAGATGTTATCAGTCATTGTACAGGAGGATGAGGTGAGCTGTGACATCACCTATTGTGAATGGTGGATCCTGTGTTATCTTCTGTATATAGAGGTGATATCAGTCATTGTACAGGATTAGGAGGTGAGCTGTGACATCACCTATTGTGAATGATGGATCCTGTGTTATCTACTGTATATAGAGGTGTTATCAGTCATTGTACAGGAGGATGAGGAGGTGATCTGTGACATCACCTATTGTGAATGGTGGATCCTGTGTTATCTACTGTATATAGAGGTGTTATCAGTCATTATACAGGAGGAGGAGGTGAGCTGTGACATCACCTATTGTGAATGGTGGATCCTGTGTTATCTACTGTATATAAGAGGTGTTATCAGTCATTGTACAGGAGGAGGAGGTGAGCTGTGACATCATCTATTGTGAATGGTGGATCCTGTGTTATCTACTGTATATAGAGATGTTATCAGTCATTGTACAGGATTAGGAGGTGAGCTGTGACATCACCTATTGTGAATGGTGGATCCTGTGTTATCTACTGTATATAGAGGTATTATCTGTCATTGTACAGGAGGAGGAGGTGAGCTGTGACATCACCTATTGTGAATGGTGGATCCTGTGTTATCTACTGTATATAGAGGTGTTATCAGTCATTGTACAGGAGGAGGAGGTGAGCTGTGACATCACCTACTGTGAATGATGGATCCTGTGTTATCTACTGTATATAGAGGTGTTTTCAGTCATTGTACAGGAGGAGGAGGTGAGCTGTGACATCACCTATTGTGAATGGTGGATCCTGTGTTATCTACTGTATATAGAGGTGTTATCAGTCATTGTACAGGAGGAGGTGAGCTGTGACATCACCTATTGTGAATGGTGGATCCTGTGTTATCTACTGTATATAGAGATGTTATCAGTCATTGTACAGGAGGAGGAGGTGAGCTGTGACCTCACCTATTGTGAATGGTGGATCCTGTGTTATCTACTGTATATAGAGATGTTATCAGTCATTGTACAGGAGGATGAGGTGAGCTGTGACATCACCTATTGTGAATGGTGGATCCTGTGTTATCTTCTGTATATAGAGGTGATATCAGTCATTGTACAGGATTAGGAGGTGAGCTGTGACATCACCTATTGTGAATGATGGATCCTGTGTTATCTACTGTATATAGAGGTGTTATCAGTCATTGTACAGGAGGATGAGGAGGTGATCTGTGACATCACCTATTGTGAATGGTGGATCCTGTGTTATCTACTGTATATAGAGGTGTTATCAGTCATTATACAGGAGGAGGAGGTGAGCTGTGACATCACCTATTGTGAATGGTGGATCCTGTGTTATCTACTGTATATAGAGGTGTTATCAGTCATTGTACAGGAGGAGGAGGTGAGCTGTGACATCACCTATTGTGAATGGTGGATCCTGTGTTATCTACTGTATATAGAGGTGTTATCAGTCATTGTACAGGAGGGGGAGGTGAGCTGTGACATCATCTATTGTGAATGGTGGATCCTGTGTTATCTACTGTATATAGAGATGTTATCAGTCATTGTACAGGATTAAGAGGTGAGCTGTGACATCACCTATTGTGAATGGTGGATCCTGTGTTATCTACTGTATATAGAGGTGTTATCAGTCATTGTACAGGAGGAGGAGGTGAGCTGTGACATCACCTACTGTGAATGATGGATCCTGTGTTATCTACTGTATATAGAGGTGTTATCAGTCATTGTACAGGAGGAGGAGGAGGTGAGCTGTGATATCACCTATTGTGAATGGTGGATCCTGTGTTATCTACTGTATATAGAGGTGATATCAGTCATTGTACAGGAGGAGGAGGTGAGCTGTGACATCATCTATTGTGAATGGTGGATCCTGTGTTATCTACTGTATATAGAGGTGTTATCAGTCATTGTACAGGAGGAGGAGGTGAGCTGTGACATCACCTATTGTGAATGGTGGATCCTGTGTTATCTACTGTATATAGAGGTGTTATCAGTCATTGTACAGGAGGAGGTGAGCTGTGACATCACCTATTGTGAATGGCGGATCCGGTGTTTTCTCTTTATATATACCTGTTACCTTTCATTGTATTCCTGTCTTTGATGACAATGAACTGACTATGGAGAAATGATTTGTACCGAACAGGAAGTGTTGGACTATTATGAGGCTTAACAGATGGAGTGAAAACAGAAATATGTAGATTTTTTTTATTTTAATATACCTAGTGACAAGAACCATTAAAAAACACTAAAAATTATTTAAAAAATATTGCTAATATAACTTGATTTAGGACACTTTGCCTTAAAAGTGCATTACAGCATCTATAAAAAAGAAAACACTTCTATGTTCTGACAAAAGGAGGAAATTGAGTAATGGCCGTAATGTCAAGTTCATTATGTTGCAGCTGCTGCTGACGGCGCCTCTGTCGGCTGCCAGTCTTATAGAAAAAAAGTGTAATTCTTGGAAGCAATCTTACACTGAATACTAAGGCGATCTACTTGCATAGTTTTGGGGTCATGGCAGCATTTTTTATTTAAAAAAAAAACAAAATTGAGAATGACTGTAAAGTGTGAACACAGCCTAAAACTACACATGGGGGCAGAGCTGTTCCGAGTCGATCTGGTGGCTGTGATCCAAATTTTATTTACATAACTCCAAACATTGTTGTATTTCAGGAAGGGTTCATGTAAGTGCTCATTCACACGTCCGATTTTTCGGATGATAGAATCTACTCTGTGACATGCACTCATATGAACCTTATCTGAAAAGGCAAAAAACTCAATAGCCCTAACACTTCTCATAGCTGAGCGTTTGCTACAATTATATCCATAAAGGAGATAACACTTGATGAAGCATCAGCGAAACCTGTGTCTGGTAGTTGGTAGGTGAGCCTGATTATATGACTTGTTATTTACATGCATTTTTGTACCTGATTATTATCTGTGAGATTCTTTGCAATAGTATTGGCGCCTTAACCTTCCATTTCTGTTTTTTACTCATATCTGACCATATATACTTAAAAAAATATTTAGACTTGAGAGTCCTCAGTGGTTGATACCTTTTAATGGCTAACTGAAAAGATGGTAACAAATTGCAAGCTTTCGAGACTACTCGGGTCTCTTCATCAGGCAAAGACTAAAACAAAAACTGAAGAATCACATATTTATATACACAACAGGACACAGGAATAATGCAATAGGTAAGACAGGTGACGTGAAGCAAAACTGTCATTATGGCAGAGGGATGAACATAAATATTGGAACAATACAAGAGCCACCAGAATATCAAGGAATCACCTGCTACATTACAAAGCTAAAGAAGAAAATAACCGGGTGCCTCTAGTGGTCACCTACAATCCAAATCTGGAGATGCTAAGGGGAGCTGCACGGAAACTACAACCTTTACTACAAAAAGATGCCCGATTACAATCCATATTTCCAGACCCCCCACTACTATGTTTTAGGCAGCCCCCAAATCTAAGAAGCATCATTGTCAGAAGCTCCCTGTCCTCCCCAACAGCTGCAGGAATCTTTCCTTGCAACAAGAAGAAATGTAAAACCTGTGCATCTATAATGACCACGGACAAGATAAAGATCCCCAACTCCATCAGGACTACAAGATCCCAGGTACTTTCAGCTGCATCACATCTAATGTGGTGTACCTCATTATATGTACTAAATGTCCAACTGGGGGTCTGTATGTGGGGGAGACTGGGCAAAAACTGAGAACAAGGATGAATTCTCATCGCCACACAATAAGAGAAAAAAGAATGGATTTACCTGTGGCAAAACACTTTTGTATGCCCGGTCATAGTATGATGGATATGGAATTACTTGTATTAAAATCTAACTTCAAATCTGAGAAAGATAGAAAGGTTTGGGAATATAAACTTATGATGACCTTTGACACTCTTAGTGCTGGAATGAACGTGTCACATGGATTTATGTCTTTCTATATCAATTAAAGAATCTGCTTCTCTGACCTTCTGGGGCATCACAACACAATACCAGACCCCAATCAGAGGGTAATAAAACTTTCTCTCCTTATCTATATAGGAAAGATGTGTATCTTCGTACCGTGTTAGCCAGTAGATAGAAAAATATTTAGACTTGAGAGTCCTCAGTGGTTGATACCTTTTAATGGCTAACTGAAAAGATGGTAACAAATTGCAAGCTTTCGAGACTACTCAGGTCTCTTCATCAGGCATAGACTAATACAACATCTGAAGAATCACATATTTATACACAAAATAGCACAGAAAAAATGCAATAGGTAGGACAAGTGACATGAAGCAAAACTGTCATTATGGCAGAGGGATTAACATAAATATGACTAGTTCATAGATAAGGAGTGAAGGTTTTATTACCCTCTGATTGGGGTCTGGTATTGTGTTGTGATGACCCTAAAAGGTCAAGGAGGCAGATTCCTTAATTGTTGTATATAGGAAAGATGTGTATCTTCGTACCGTGTTAGCCAGTAGATAGAAAAATATTTAGACTTGAGAGTCCTCAGTGGTTGATACCTTTTAATGGCTAACTGAAAAGATGGTAACAAATTGCAAGCTTTCGAGACTACTCAGGTCTCTTCATCAGGCATAGACTAATACAACATCTGAAGAATCACATATTTAATTGTTGTAGAACGACATAAAACTCTGGGATATATTCATCCCAGCACTAAGAGTGTCAAAGGTCATCATAAGTTTATATTCCCAGACTTTTCTATCCTTCTCAGATTTGAAGTTAGATTTTAATACAAGTAATTCCATATCTGTCATGCTATGACCGGGCATACAAAAGTGTTTGGCCACAGGTAAATCCATTCTTTTTTCTCTTATCGTGTGGCGATGAGAATTCATCCTTGTTCTCAGTTTTTGCCCGGTCTCCCCCACATAACAATTCTCATCGCCACACGATAAGAGAAAAAAGAAAAAAAAAAGAATGGATTTACCTGTGGCCAAACACTTTTGTATGCCCGGTCATAGCATGACAGATATGGAATTACTTGTATTAAAATCTAACTTCAAATCTGAGAAGGATAGAAAAGTCTGGGAATATAAACTTATGATGACCTTTGACACTCTTAGTGCTGGGATGAATATATCCCAGAGTTTTATGTCGTTCTACAACAATTAAGGAATCTGCCTCCCTGACCTTTTAGGGTCATCACAACACAATACCAGACCCCAATCAGAGGGTAATAAAACCTTCACTCCTTATCTATGAACTAGTCATATTTATGTTAATCCCTCTGCCATAATGACAGTTCTGCTTCATGTCACTTGTCCTACCTATTGCATTTTTTCTGTGCTATTTTGTGTATAAATATGTGATTCTTCAGATGTTGTATTAGTCTTTGCCTGATGAAGAGACCTGAGTAGTCTCGAAAGCTTGCAATTTGTTACCATCTTTTCAGTTAGCCATTAAAAGGTATCAACCACTGAGGACTCTCAAGTCTAAATATTTTTCTCCTTATCTATGAACTGTTCCAATATTTATGTTCATCCCTCTGCCATAATGACAGTTCTGCTTCACGTCACTTGTCTTATCTATTGCATTATTCCTGTGTCCTGTTGTGTATAAATATGTGATTCTTCAGATTTTGTATTAGTCTTTGCCTGATGAAGAGACCGGAGTAGTCTCGAAAGCTTGCAATTTGTTACCATCTTTTCAGTTAGCCATTAAAAGGTATCAACCACTGAGGACTCTCAACTCTAAATATTTTTCTATCTACTGGCTAACACGGTACGAAGATACACATCTTTCCTATATCATATATACTTATTCATTCTGTGTTCATTCCTTACATCTCTTTCTATACTTCTGTACTTACTAGTCTTGAATTTTTTTGCCTGCTATTTCGTAGAATCTTACTTTTCATGGTAATTTTTCTCCCTGTACGGCTCACCCATCTGTGTTTCCTATGTTGGATATTTATTTCCACTTTCTCTATTTTAATAACATTTATTAATAAATATTTATATTATGCTTATATAATTTTGTCTTAGCACTTCTTCTTTGTTACTATTATATCCAGTCCAGACAGTCATGAGTGCAAATCATAGCGGATACATGTTATCTGTACCGATACATGTTATCTGCACCGATACATGTTATCTGCACCGATACATGTTATCTGCACCGATACATTGTTGCAAGTTATCAGAGCAGAAGAAGAATATATAGATCAGATATAACTATAGTAAATCCTCCGCTGCGAGAACCACTGGATATAAATAAGAATATCTTCATTCCCTGACAGCAAACATACACCATGAAATGGTAAGGAATGGAAACCAAATGGGGGAAATTCAGAACGTACATTTACGACATGTAGTTGTGCAAAAAATTTACCAGTGAGTGATATACATCACTGGAATCAGGGTCTCTGCCCCTATATTTTGCAAAACCTTTGTGACAGATTCCTTTTGCTGTATATTATAAAGTGATGCATCCTCTGACCTCATTTTGCTCTACGAGCGGCGGGCGCACTGGCCGTTTGGGCCCCATGACACAGTAATTTTCACCATACTGACTGATAGAAATAAATATAACTAAACAAACAGTTACGTGGGCAGAGCAGGATGACTCGACGACCTATATTTACTACTGGTTTGTGACTTTAGGTGGAAATGCTGGGCGCGTGTCTTTTTTCTGATAAGTGAGTACATTGTCTCCTGACGTTTCATGGTCTTTCATTTTCACTCTACGCGTTTTCGATCTCCTTTATTGCATCGATATGTTGTTACTATATTAGTAAAATCCTGGTATCCCAACAGCCGCTTTCCTTCTTTTCTGTGATTACTAAGAGGTTCCGAAGCAGCTAAGCTTTCCATCAGGCTCCTTTCGCCAGTAATAAGCTCTGTTTTCTGTACTCCGAGGTAGATGTCATGCATGCTCCTTCCTGCACGCTCCTTCCTGCATGCTCTTTTCTGCACGCTCCTTCCTTCACGCTCCTTCCTTCACGCTCCTTCCTCCACGCTCCTTCCTCCACGCTCCCTCCTGCACGCTCCTTCCTGCACGCTCCCTCCTGCACACACCTTCCTGCACGCTCCTTCCTGCACGCTCCTTCCTGCACGCTCCCTCCTGCACGCTCCCTCCTGCACGCTCCTTCCTGCACGCTCCCTCCTGCACGCTCCCTCCTGCACACACCTTCCTGCACGCTCCTTTCTGCACGCTCCCTCTTGCACGCTCCCTCCTGCACGCTCCTTCCTGCACGCTCCTTCCTGCACGCTCCTTTCTGCACGCTCCTTCCTGCACGCTCCCTCCTGCACGCTCCTTCCTGCACGCTCCTTTCTGCACGCTCCTTTCTGCACGCTCCTTCCTGCACGCTCCTTCCTGCACGCTCCTTCCTGCACGCTCCTTCCTGCACACTCCCTCCTGCACACACCTTCCTGCACGCTCCTTCACCTTCCTGCACGCTTCTTTCTGCACGCTCCCTCTTGCACGCTCCCTCCTGCACGCTCCTTCCTGCACGCTCCTTCCTGCACGCTCCTTCCTGCACGCTCCTTTCTGCACGCTCCTTTCTGCACGCTCCTTTCTGCACGCTCCTTCCTGCACGCTCCCTCCTGCACGCTCCTTCCTGCACGCTCCTTCCTGCACGCTCCTTCCTGCACGCTCCTTCCTGCACACTCTCCTCCTGCACACACCTTCCTGCACGCTCCCTCCTGCATGCTTTGTTCCTGCTCGCTCCTTCCTGCTCCCTGATAAGCATTTATATATGCACAAGTAAGCGCTGACATTACTTGACGTCATTTCTAACCACATCGCTGTAGTAGGTCACGACGGTGGGATCAGCGGCGAAGTTGCACAACTGCCGCTCAAAATAGCTACATCTGGTTAAAAAGTCCTAGCTCCACTTTGAAGCTGATTTGTATGAACAAATGGGTGAAAGCTTAAAGTGATATTTTCATCACGGACATCGCAATGGGTCCCATCTCACTCCTCCAGGAATGGACCGGTGGCCGCGCATGCACAAATTTCTTCTTTCACTCCTATGCGAGTTCTTAAAATTTCCGAGCATGCTCCCCTACACATAGTCACAAGCTCCGCAGGAAGACAGTGCAAGGAGCGCGCAGACCAAATTACATAAGCTTAAGCCCACCACGAGCTCCGCGAGAAGACAGTGTAAGCCCACCATACAGGAAGACAGCGCAGACCAAATGATAAAGTGGACGCAAGCATTCACATGAACACTCCTATACAATCATCAGCTCATCAATCAGCCAACAAATGAGCAAAATGCTCTTCCTTGGCCAATCAGATAGGTCACGCGGGCCATTAAAGGGGTTATCCAGCGCCAATGAACGGTGCTGATGGTGTGGTGATTCCTATTCTATACCTGCAGATCATGCTCAAGCCTAGCTTACGTCCGATGTGGAAGTGAGCGAAGCCGGATAACCCTTCTAAACCATTATGGTGGGCAGCACGTCACCCTGTCTGTGCTGCCGACAACATGCATGCTGTATGGGGACGGAATGATCGCACTACCGATTGTTTTATCCCCATACAGTTTGTGTTGGCCTCATCTACTTTTATGCAGCGAGTCTGCGCTCGTTTATGGGCAGAAATTGGCGCATATAAATGGTCCTGAAGGCTCTGACGTATGCCGCCGTATGCTATGCGTATGCTTTATGTTCAGCGCATACGCTGAGAAAATGTAAAGTCCTAACACGGCAAGGGCAAAAGTCATCCATCTGCTCTGATGAGACATAATTATATATATCTGTCTGGAGAAAGCCACAAACTCTTATGGCCTCAAAGATTTTTAATTGCTATTTGTTCTTCTTAGCCCTTGCTAGGAGACCTGTTTTTACTTGCACCCTTGTCATAACAAAAAGCTAATTTTCCTGAAATTTTACCTCTTTTGCTTCCTTTCTAACATTTATCAGCCCCGTAGGGCTGAAAGTTTACTGAAATATGTTGCAGAATCTATACTTTTACAAAAGGAAGTAACACCATGAAATTCTAGGCACAGACGTAAAATAAGATTGCATATGGCAGACTATACGTTCTCCAGAGTGGTGGGCTCTTCTGTGCGCCATTATTAGGTCTTCTGGTAAAGGTGATGAAACTTATCTGGCCCATAGAGCAAGGCTAACTTGATAATGAACTACAATTATTGGTCAACCCCCGTCACAATAAGCGAGATCGCTAGCGAGATCGCTGCTGAGCCACACGTTTTGTGACGCAACAGCGATCTCGCTATGTTGCCATGATTTACCAACTTTGGGGCCCTGTTTAAATAAAAGGGTTGTTCCTTCTGGACAATCCTTAGAATGAAGCCCATGAGGTTTCTGTAAGTCCTTCATGTGGCTACTGATTTGGCCAACAGTTTCTATGAAGATTGGCAGTGGCTTCTTGCTTATGTTGCTCCTGGTGAAACATGGCACCTGTTGCTTGCATGGTGTTTCACTGACTTTTATGTGTTTGCAGTAACGTGGCTGCTGACATACTCTCACCATACTATGGTATTTGTCTGCCTTCAAGGCTCTACTGTTTCAAGGTGCTGCCCGCACACTCGGTTCTGCTATGCTAAATAGCCCATTTACCAACATGGCTCTATAGTTTCAAGGTGCTGTTCACAACACAGCTTCACTATACCAAAGTGACTCAATTATTTCAAGGTGCTGATCACAGACAGGTTATCTCTACCAAGGTGACCGTATGCCTATATGGCTTGACTGTTTCAAGTTTCTGTTTGCATACCTGTCTCTGCTGTACTACAGTGCCTGACTACATACACAGCTCTGCTGATTCAAGGTGCTGCCTGCATACGTCACTTTGCTGTACCATGGCTCCACTGTTTCAAGGTGCTGTCCAAACACCCGGCTCTACTATACTAAGGAGCCTATCTACCTACATGGCTGGAATGTTTCAAGGTTCTGTGCACACACAGCTCTGCTATACCAAGGTGACCGGTCTACCTACATGGCTCGAATGTTTCATTGTCCTTGCCCGCACACTCTTCTTTTCTGTACTAGCGTACCTGACTATATACATAGCTCTGCTGATTCAAGGTGCGTGTCCGTACATCCAGCATATCAAGCTCCACTTGATATAGAGCATACCCTATTCAACCGTTTCACGTGCAGTCCAGGATATCCGTTCCACTCCATCTGTTGACTTGCTAATCCAGCTCTGCTATTCCTCGTGCCGTCCGGTTGTCCTGTTCACCCAGCCCTATGGCTTAGTAAATCCACCTCACCAGGTGAGCTATAACAGCGCCAATTTAGATTGGTAAACAAGGACATTATCCGCTTTCTTCTATGATTCATCAAGGGGGATCATAAAACCCATCTTCGAAATCCACAGGCCTCAATAGTGCAACCCCAACAAGACTTGACGGAGGAAAATTCCATGGTCTTTGGTAAGTTTTTTATCCTTGGAGATATTCAAGATAACCCAAATACTAAAACAAGTCTTGAAAAAGACGGACATGAAGCATTTATTCCAGACCGTTACCGTTTCAGAGTCTTGGATCAAGATGTGAAGTCATCACTTGACATTGACCCAATAGTTGTCCACCAATGTCAACTTGCTTTCTATAAATTATACCCACCTACTATCCTAGGAAGACCGGTTGGACATGGCTGAGCTGTGCTCATTGTAGGTGATTTTATTTTCCTCGTTTTTACCCTTTTTACAAATGTGGTATAGAACAAGAGTGTTCCTTACAGGAAGCAGAAGAGCATTTTGACTAATTGAGGCAGAAACAGAAATTGTGTAAGGCCAAAGTATTGTGACGTACCCAAGGCTGAACGTATGTATGTGCACGCAGTGTTTTCTCGATGTCGGCGTACCTACTGGGTTTGTCCAGTAAAAAACGCTTCAGGAAAACATCGGCGCGCGCCTGAAAAAGACTCACCCAAGAATTTTTTTTTTTGTGGGTAGCCATAATAATAATGCTGAAAGAACTGACGTGCTCTGGATGTGCCACTGCGTCAAATCGGCAATGCAAAAATAAGCAGCGTGTTCATAAGATTTCAGACATGTCATTTTTTCACGGCAAAATTGTAACGTGCGAATAAGTCTTTACAGTCCACACAACTCCCAAAAACATAAGATATGTTGAATTTTCAGTGTCGATCCTATCGTTCCCAGGGAAGATAAGCCACCACCAGTGATGTCTGTCAACGGCTAACTCCCTTCTCCATATTCAGAACAAATGGACGCTCGGGCGAGCTGAGTGTGCATATGCATGACAGTGGGTTCGGGGGAAATAGCTCGATTAGATGAGCTTTAGTCATCCGGTGTTTTCAGGTTGAGTTTCTGAAGTCAATACTGCAGCCATTTCAGCTTTCATACAGGTGTCTAAGGCCTCTTTCACACATCAGTTTTTTGCCATCAGTCACAATCTGTTGGCTCGACGGATCCGTCACAGATTGTGAAAATCTGATGGGGCCTTATACCCACAGGGCCAAATCTGCCCAGTTATGAAGTGGTGCCAAATCTAGTATCATATCACTTGATTATTGGGCAGAATTGCCTTTCAGAATTCTAGAATAGATAGGCGACAACTTGGTACCTATGTAGCAGCGTTTATGGTTGCCCCGAGATCGCCAAAGTCCTGATCGCTTAGTTTCTGCCTATACATCCATGCTTTCATTTTGCTACATAACAAGGCAAATTTTTCCATTAGTTGTGAGACAAGAAAATGGTCGGGTCGGTTAAGTTATATCAGCGAAATGAAGAGTATTTCCAGTTCGCTGTGTGACGGACTGGCGCAGTTACTTACTCGGGTGCAGGTGTTGTGTGACGGACTGGCGCAGTTACTTACTCGGGTGCAGGTGTTGTGTGACGGACTGGCGCAGTTACTTACTCGGGTGCAGGTGTTGTGTGACGGACTGGCGCAGTTACTTACTCGGGTGCAGGTGTTGTGTGACGGACTGGCGCAGTTACTTACTCGGGTGCAGGTGTTGTGTGACGGACTGGCGCAGTTACTTACTCGGGTGCAGGTGTTGTGTGACGGACTGGCGCAGTTACTTACTCGGGTGCAGGTGTTGTGTGACGGACTGGCGCAGTTACTTACTCGGGTGCAGGTGTTGTGTGACGGACTGGCGCAGTTACTTACTCGGGTGCAGGTGTTGTGTGACGGACTGGCGCAGTTACTTACTCGGGTGCAGGTGTTGTGTGACGGACTGGCGCAGTTACTTACTCGGGTGCAGGTGTTGTGTGACGGACTGGCGCAGTTACTTACTCGGGTGCAGGTGTTGTGTGACGGACTGGCGCAGTTACTTACTCGGGTGCAGGTGTTGTGTGACGGACTGGGGCAGTTACTTACTCGGGTGCAGGTGTTCCTCTCGCCTGGTGTCATCTCTCTCCCAGGTGATCCGTCTTCTCTTTTTCCCGTGACGTCAGATCTCTTCTTTCTTATACCACATTGCCCAGAGCACTCAGAGAAAGAATGAAACTCACTACGGGAAAAGTTGGGAGACAAAGTTTCAGCAAAGTTTCTGACTGCCCAGAGGCAGTGCACAGGCAATGGGGGATTGTGTGCAATACAAGGAAGTTTCCGAGCCGCAGTCGTCCAGGCGGACTGTACCAGGCGTCCTTCCTGTTTTATCTCTATACACATGTGTGGTGTGACGCAACTACTGAATATGTAATGACCTCTTAAAGAGGCAGTAACATAATACTTAGCAGATATTTGCATATTTATATAGATACAGAATGTAGTAAGGCAGGTTATTCATACTAGACTTTTTTGTTGCATTATATGCAGATGAAGGTTCTGTGTTATCAAAGATCAACGAGTTATCTATATGCACAGAAGACATATAGCGTATACATCCATCAGCCATTATATTAAAACGAGTTGCCTCATATTATTTAGTTCCATCTCATGCCACAAAAAAAACCTCTGACCTCATAAGGCATGGAGTCCGCAAGTCCTATGTAGGTGCCCTCCATTACCTTTTTAACCTTTTTAATAATTTGTTGTACCTTATCTCTTCTGTATGTGGGACCACATGTGCTAGCTTTCCCTCCCTTCAGCACTGGTAAGCCTGGATGTCCTCCTAGTTGTCCATCTTTTATCCGCTTTGATAGATACTAGCCATTGTATTCCAGGAAAATCCCTCAAGACCTGCTGTATAATAGGAACACCACAAAAGACCTGCCGTATACTGGGAATTCCACAAAAGATCCACCGTAAACTGAAAATGCGTCATCAGACCCATCGGGATCAATAAAGTGTATTGTATCGTATCGTATATACTGGGAACACTGAAGAAGGCCCACCATATACGGGGAAAACCCCACAGGACCATCAGTATACCAATAACACCCCACAAGACCCACTGTATACTTAAACATGCCACAAGACATTCCATATATTAGGAACAATCCACAAGACCTGCTGTATACTGGGAACACCCCACAAAATCTGCCATATTCTAGGAACACCCCACAAGACCTGCCGTGTATAGAGAACACGCCACAAGACCTTCTACATACTGGAAATATCTCACAAAACTTGATGTATAACAGCCCTCTAGACCTGCCATATACCAGGAACACCCTACAAGACCCGTTGTATTCCAGGAACACCCCAAAAGACCTGCCGTATACCAGGAACACCCCACAAGACCTGCATATACCAGGAACACCCCACAAGACCCGCCGTATATGGGAATATCCACTTAAACTGCCGAATCCCAGGAACACCCCCATGAGACCTGCCATATACCAGGAAAAACCCACAAGAAATGTGGTACATGGGAGCACCCTCATAAACTGCTGTATCCCAGGATAAACCCTATGAGACCTGCCGTATATTGGGAACACCCCACAAGACCTGCCATATACTGGGAACACCCCACAAGACCCGCCGTATACTGGCAACACCCCACAAGACCCACTGTGTGATTGGGACTCCCTGCAAGACCTGCCGTATACCAGGAGCACCCCACAAGACCCGCCGTATACTGGCAACACCCCACAAGACCCACTGTGTGTTAGGGACTCCTTGCAAGACCTGCCGTATACCAGGAACACCCCACAAGACCCGCCGAATACTGGGAACATCCCAAAAGACCTGCCATATACCAGGAACACCCCACAAGACCCACCGTATACTGGGAACACCCCACAAAACCCACTGTGTGTTAGGGACTCCCTGCAAGAACTGCCGTATACCAGAAACAGCTGCCATATTTTGGGGACCTCCTATAAGACTTGTTTACCAGGAACCCTTAACAAGACCTGCCAAATACCAGGAACACCTCACAAGACCGTAGAGATGTCCTGACCATGACGTGTAGCCATCACAAATTTGGCCTGGTCAGAAGTGCTCAGATGCTTATACTTTTGCCCAGTTTTCCTGCTTCCAATACATCATCTACAAGAACTGACTGCTTCCTTGCTGATCACAAGATAATCCATGGTTCACTTCAATTTATCCGGAATAGGTCGGGGTCCAACCTGCAGCTCAGCCCCAATGAAATGGATCAATCTCAGCTTGGGATACCACATTTATGGAAACAAACAGATTTTATTTACAAAATTCATCTGTTGCACCATTGATGCCAATGGAAGCAGAGGGGCCTCGTTGATTGTTACGGGGTCAATCTGGGCTCTGTTATATGTTCACTTTTAGAAAAGGAGCAGCATGCAGTACTCATTCTTCCGTTCTAAAAAACGAACACCAAACAGAAACCATACAGACCCCATGATAATCAGTGGTGTCCCTCTGCTTCCTTTTGCATCAGTAATGCAACTGATCTGTGTGCACGCGAGTTCAGTTTGCAGAACATGCAGATGTAAGTGTGAACTCTGCTTTATAGTGTGGAGACAAGTGAAAGGATCCAGTAGATCGGCAATTCGTTCTCGAGCTGCTCACGGTTTCAAATCCATTGGATGAGTTTGGGAATAAAAAAAAAAAAAAAAGCAAAAGCAAAGTCAAATTTCAGCACACCCGATATATCGCAATGGACGGCAGCTGGTATTTCAGTGGTGGGTTAATGTCACAGTATCGAGAAAGTGAGTGTCTAAAATAAATCTTTGTGGTTTCAGACACCTGTCACAGAGTATTTGCATGGCACAGTAATACTTGTAGCAGAACATGTGACACAGACGTCTGGGCAGGATCATGTCTCCCCCTGATATAATATGAGGGGGACTAAGGGGGTGCATGTGATAGATTATAGGGGTATGTCGTCGGGTTGCACTTTTTTATCTTGCTGCTTCTTTGTACTCGTGTTGTTAGGATGCATCATATTTGGCCCCAAGAGTGAGAACCTTCCCCATTAATAGGGCATTTTAGTTGGACTTTCAAGTGCATCTAATAGGGCATCATACAAGGAGTCCATACGATTTGGGTGAAACTTCTGCTCAAAAGTTGAAAAGTGGTCTTCAAGAGAAAGAGGTCTTCAAGAGAAAGGGGTCTTCAAGAGAAAGAGGTCTTCATGAGAAAGGGGTCTTCAAGAAAAAGGGGTCTTCAAGAGAAAGAGGTCTTCAAGAGAAAGAGGTCTTCATGAGAAAGGGGTCTTCAAGAGAAAGGGGTCTTCAAGAGAAAGAGGTCTTCAAGAGAAAGAGGTCTTCAAGAGAAAGGGGTCTTCAAGAGAAAGAGGTCTTCAAGAGAAAGGGGTCTTCAAGAGAAAGTGATCCTCAAGAGAAAGAGGTCTTCAAGAGAAAGAGGTCTTCATGGAAAGGGGTCTTCAAGAGGAAGTGGTCTTCAAGAGAAAGGGGTCTTCAAGAGGAAGTGGTCTTCAAGAGAAAGGGGTCTTCAAGAGAAAGAGGTCTTCGAGAGAAAGAGGTCTACATGAGAAAGGGGTCTTCAAGAGAAAGGGGTCTTCAAGAGAAAGAAGTCTTCAAGAGAAAGGGGTCTTCAAGAGAAAGAAGTCTTCAAGAGAAAGGGGTCTTCAAGAGAAAGAGGTCTTCAAGAGAAAGTGGTCTAATCCATCAAGATGACCAGTGTATGTGGTATACGTTAGAACTTTAAAATCTACAAGGACATTTTGGAATAAGGGATGGCCTTCCTATAAAGGTCTGCGCACACGTTGCGGATTGTGCTGCAGATCCGCATGTCATGTACAGTACAATGAAAGTGAATGGGAAAAAAAAACGCTGTGCACATGCTGCGGATTTTTCCGCGCTGATTTGCTGTGTATTTAAATCCGCAGCATGTCAATTCTTTGTGCGGATTCCGCAGCGTTTTTACACCTGCTCCATTATAGGTGTAAAACCGCAGGGCAAATCTGCACAAAAACCGCAGCAAATCCGCGCTAAATCCACATGTAAAACATAGGCCATTTTACCTGCGGATTTAGCAAAATCCGCGCAGAAAATTCCGCAAGTGAAACCGGGGCCTAAAGGTGATATTTCGGAAAGGTTTTACTCCCAATATCCAAGAGACAAGCAGTGCAAAGGTATCTGTACAAATCGTGGCTAGAAGATCCTGGACCCCAATGCGAAGGGGACCTTGTCGTCTCTAATATTTCTTTTTCCACTTCCACCTCTTTGGATCAGATATTTGCAGATCGTGGCTTCTCCATGAATTAGATATATATAGGTGTGCCAACATGCTGGATCCGCAGAGTGGTGACACTGCAGCACGTTCCAGCAGGACAGGTGCAGGTGCGGCTGCTGCATCCAATGCTTACTCCAAGGAGTGTAAGTACCTCCGAGCTGCCAGACAGCGCCATAGTGACATAGCAGACCTCGCTGCCAGATATAAACTCTGAGACGGGAAATATTTCAGGACTAAGTCTTTCTTTGTTTTACTGTTTCACCTGTTTTGTGCCAGGATAAAAGGTGTTTTCTGTGCGATATAGCTATTATTATCTGTATCAATAGCCGACAACCTCTAGTGACTCATCAGACCATGACTCCAGGCATACCCTGACTACTACTCCATGTGTACCCTGACTACTACTCCATGTGTACCCTGACTACTACTCCATGTGTACCCTGGCTACTACTCTATGTGTACCCTGACTACTACTCCATGTGTACCCTGACTATTACCTGACTACTACTCATGTGTACCCTGCACTACTCTATGTGTCCCTGACTATCTCCATGTGTACCCTGACTTACCCATGTACTACTACTATCCATGTGTACCCTGACTACTACTCCATGGTGTACCCTGAATCAGGTACCCTGACTACTACTCCATGTGTACCCTGACTACTACTCCATGTGTACCCTGACTACTACCATTCCATGGTGTACCCTAACTACTACTCCATGTGTACCCTGACTACTACTCCATGTGTACCCTGACTACTACTCCATGTGTACCCTGACTACTACTCCATGTGTACCCTGACTACTACTCCATGTGTACCCTGACTACTACTCATGTGTACCCTGACTACTACTCCATGTGTACCCTGACTACTACTCCATGTGTACCTGACTACTACTCCATGTGTACCCTGGCTACTACTCTATGTGTACCCTGACTACTACTCCATGTGTACCCTGACTACTACTCCATGTGTACCCTAACTACTACTCCATGTGTACCCTGACTACTACTCCATGTGTACCCTGACTACTACTCCATGTGTACCCTGACTACTACTCCATGTGTACCCTGACTACTACTCCAGGTGTACCCTAACTACTACTCCAGTGTACCTCTACTACTCCATGTGTACCCTGACTACTACTCCATGTGTACCCTGACTACTACTCCATGTGTACCCTGACTACTACTCCATGTGTACCCTGCTACTACTCCATGTGTACCCTGACTACTACTCCATGTGTACCCTGACTACTACTCATGTGTACCCTGACTACTACTCCAGGCTACCTGACTACACTCAGTGTACCCTGGTACTACTCCAGTGTACCCTGCTACTCCATGTACCTGACATATCAAGTGTACCCTGACTACTACTACAGGTGTACCTTAATTACTACTTCAGGTGTTCCTGACTACTACTCCAGGCATACACTGACTACCACTCCAGGTGTACCCTAATTACTACTCCAGGTGTTCCCTAACTACTGCTCCAGGTGTACCCTGACTACTATTCCAGGTGTACCCTGACTATTATCACAGAGGTACCCTGACTACTACTCCAGGCGTACCATGACTAAAACACCAGGTGTACCCTAATTACTACTCCAGGTGTACCCTGACTACCACTCCAGGTGTACCCCAATTACTACTCCAGGCATACACTGACTACCACTCCAGGTGTACCCTAATTACTACTCCAGGTGTCCCTGACTACTACTCCAGGCGTCCCTTGATGCTGGTGGTTGTAATTTCAGACCTGGAGACTCACCGGTTGCAGACAGCTGATCTCCATCATTTTCTTTGCACTGGCTGAATGTCTGCCTTGCGACCATTCTATCTACATTGATTCTTTAAATATATTCTTATAATGGTCTGAACTGATCTCCTGCATAGGCAGCAAAAACAAAATATAGTAAGTATCTGCAGCCACTACTGGGGGGTATTTGCCTTAAAGGGATATTCCAGGACTCTCATTTTGATGGCCTGTCCTAAGACTGGTGGGTGTGCTGCTCCGGTCACCATCACGATCAGCTAATTGAAGAGGCTGCGGCGCACCGTACATCGCACAGCGCCTTTCGTTTTCTAGTGGTTATGAATGGTACTGCAATCTGGCATCTCCACCGATCAGCTGATTATAGGGGCCCCAACAAACAAGCCACCATTCCATAAACGGTGTATTGGCAATGAATTTTACTGCGAGTTCTCTCCCATACCGGTGCACTTGCAGTATAATTTATGACCACAAGTTCATTAATAGTCTTGGGTTGTAAACAAAAATTGTCCAAAAATTATGGATAATTTTTATGCCTTCACTGTAGGATTATTCTCCATGCACCAGGAAGCTCAGAATGAACACATAGACGAGAGAGTTATGCAGGAGGGCGGGAGATCGAGTAGGAAAAATATGTTACATTTTACTTTTAAGGAAAGATTGCATCTGCCATGAAATGATCCCAACCAATATCTAGTCGGTGGCCTTAGTACTTGCAAGTTGTCATGTAGGAAGTTGCAGACCTGATTGGCATTTACAAGACCGTTTTACATTGGCCAAACACTTGCCCAACTTATTCAACAGATGCAGCCCTGGAGGAGACTCACTTAAAGGGGACCTGTCACGTGGGAGATGTCTGACCTACTGGCAGCATGTTGTAGAGCAGGAGGAGATGAACAGATTGTCATAGAGTTTTCTGAGGAAAGCTTGCATTTTATTTGTTTATGTTCCTGCTCTTTTTTAAGTAGGAGTCAAGTAGGCGGGCCTTTGTTGTGATTGACAGCTGTCTCTGCAGTTATACAGGAATAGGTTAAGTAGGCGATCCTTTGTTTTGATTGACAGCTGTTTTAGTAGTCCTACAGGAAAGGGTCAAGTAGGCGGTCCTACGTTGTGATTGACAGTAGTCTGCAGTTATACAGGAAAGAATCATGTAGGCGGTCCTACGTTGTGATTGACAGTAGTCTGCAGTTATACAGGAAAGGGTCAAGTAGGCGGTCCTACGTTGTGATTGACAGTAGTCTCTGCAGTTGTACAGGAAAGGAATCATGTAGGCGGTCCTACGTTGTGATTGACAGTAGTCTGCAGTTATACAGGAAAGGATCAAGTAGGCGGTCCTACGTTGTGATTGACAGTAGTTCTGCAGTTATACAGGAAAGGATCATAGTAGGCGGTCCTACGTTGTGATTGACAGTAGTCTCTGCAGTTATACAGGAAAGGATCAAGTAGGCGGTCCTACGTTGTGATTGACAGTAGTCTCTGCAGTTATACAGGAAGGAATCAAGTAGGCGGTCCTACGTTGTGATTGACAGTAGTCTGCAGTTATACAGGAAAGATCAAGTAGGCGGTCCTACGTTGTGATTGACAGTAGTCTCTGCAGTTATACAGGAAAGTCAAGTAGGCGGTCCTACGTTGTGATTGACAGTAGTCTCTGCAGTTATACAGGAAAGGGTCAAGTAGGCGGTCCTAAGTTGTGATTGACTGATGTCTCTGCAAGTATACAGGAAAGTCAAGTAGGCGGTCCTACGTTGTGATTGACAGTAGTCTCTGCAGTTATACAGGAAAGGTCAAGTAGGCGGTCCTACGTTGTGATTGACTGATGTCTCTGAAGTCATGCAGCAAAAGGTCAAGTAGGCGGTCCTACGTTGTGATTGACTGATGTCTCTGAAGTCATGCAGCAAAAGGTGGAGTAGACGGTCCTTCTTTGTGATTTACAGCTGTTCCACCACAGAACAATCGCTGTATAGGACCGCCTGGACTCGTAAGCCTAGAAAGAGCAGGAACATAACAATTAAAGCACAGTATTTTCTCAGAAATGTATGTATACATCTGTTTGCTCCTCCTGCTCTTTCACATTCTGCCTGCAGATCAGATAATCAGATACCATGCACAAAGTGAATGATTACCTTAAAAGTGGGTTGTCTCTCTCTGCAGGGCAGCCTTCTGGAGATTCAGTCTGGCCATTGCATGGAAGATACTTGAGTCATTCATGGATTTCACACTTGTTCAGCGGCTCTGTCTGCACCTCAGCTGAAAGTGGGAGTTTTCCACTATGACTTCCATTGTGTGCTGTGATTTTTAAAGGGGTTGTTCAATTTTAATACCTCTCTCCTGTAACATGCATATGGCCGGTGCCCTTCCTTTTTGGAATCACATTGGAGACAACTGCTACTAGGTTCCTATGCATTTTTCCAAATGTCACTAAGAAGTATCTTGATAAATTACAATTGTTTGCATTATTTCTTTATTTCGACATGACCATGTAACAATTAATCATAAAAATATTACAGTGCTGACACCTAGTGACCAAAAAACGTTGAATGTTAGATCTTCCTGGAAACTGAGCGGTGACAGAATGACAACTTTTCTGCTGCCTTAGTGTGTGGGAGGGGGTCTGAGAAGGCAGGGTCGGCTCCAGGTTCTTTAGGCCCAGGCGAAAAGGTCTTATTGGGCACCTTTACCACATACCATGATTCATGATGCACCGATACGGTAGAGAAATATAGGTGTAGTACAATGCCAAATACTTCACTTCTTACATTACATGAGGGATATCTATTGTACATTCTACAGTAGGTCAGAAACCAGACAGTATATTCCTCCATACAGTATTATGGGCACAACATAGTGCTCCATACAGAATAATGAGCCCCATATATTGCTCCATACAGTATTATGGGCACAACATAGTGCTCCATACAGAATAATGAGCCCCATATATTGCTCCATACAGTATTATGGGCACAACATAGTGCTCCATACAGAATAATGAGCCCCATATATTGCTCCATACAGTATTATGGGCACAACATAGTGCTCCATACAGAATAATGAGCCCATATATTGCTCCATACAGTATTATGGGCACAACATAGTGCTCCATACAGAATAATGAGCCCATATATTGCTCCATACAGTATTATGGGCACAACATAGTGCTCCATACAGAATAATGAGCCCCATATATTGCTCCATACAGTATTATGGGCACAACATAGTGCTCCATACAGAATAATGAGCCCATATATTGCTCCATACAGTATTATGGGCACAACATAGTGCTCCATACAGAATAATGAGCCCCATATATTGCTCCATACAGTATTATGGGCACAACATAGTGCTCCATACAGAATAATGAGCCCCATATATTGCTCCATACAGTATTATGGGCACAACATAGTGCTCCATACAGAATAATGAGCCCCATATATTGCTCCATACAGTATTATGGGCACAACATAGTGCTCCATACAGAATAATGAGCCCATATATTGCTCCTTACAGTATTCATGGCCCCAAATATTGCTCCATACAGAATAATGAGCCCCATATATTGCTCCATACAGTATTATGGGCACCACATATTGCTCCATACAGAATAATGAGCCCCATATATTGCTCCATACAGTATTATGGCCAAATTGCTCCACGAATATGAGCACATATATTGCTCCATACAGTATTATGGGCACAACATAGTGCTCCATACAGAATATGAGCCCCATATATTGCTCCATACAGTATTTGGGCACAACATATTGCTCCTACAGAATAATGAGCACCATATATTGCTCCGTACAGAATTATGGGCACCATATTGCTCCATACAGTATTATGGGCACCAATAGTGCTTCATACAGAATAATGAGCCCCATATATTGCTCCACACAGAATAATGAGCCCCAATATATTGCTCCATACAGTATTATGGGCACCACATATTGCTCCGTACAGAATAATGAGCACCATATATTGCTCCTACAGTATAATGAGCCCATATATGCTCCATACAGTATTATGGGCACCACATAGTGCTCCATAAAGAATAATGAGCCCATATATTGCTCCATACAGAATTAATGAGCACCAATATTGCTCCTACAGTATATGGGCACCACATATTGCTCCGTACAGAATAATGAGCACCATATATTGCTCCATACAGTATTATGGGCACACATAGTGCTCATACAGAATAATGAGCCCATATATTGCTCCATACGTATTATGGCACACATATGTCCATACGATATGAGCCCATATATTGCTCCTTACAGTATTATGGGCACCACATATGCTCCATACAGATATGAGCCCATTATTGCTCCTACAGTATAATCAGCACCATATATTGCTCCGTACAGAATAATGAGCCCCATATATTGCTCCATTACAGTATTATGGGCACCACATAGTGCTTCATACAGAATAATGAGCCCCATATATTGCTCCACACAGATAATGAGCCCATATATTGCTCCATACAGTATATGGGCACCACATATTGCTCCGTACAGAATAATGAGCACCATATATTGCTACCACATATTCAAGTATATGGGCACCATCATATTGCTCCATACAGAATAATGAGCCCATATATTGCTCCATACAGTATTATGGGCACACATAGTGCTCATACAGAATAATGAGCACCATAATATTTGCTCCTACAGTATTATGGGCACCACATAGTGCTCCATACAGAATAATGAGCCCATATATTGCTCCTACAGAATAATGAGCCCATATATTTGCTCCATACAGTAATATGGCCCAATATTGCTCTATACAGTATATATGGCACCATATATTGCTCCATACAGAATAATGAGCCCCATATATTGCTCCATACAGTATTATGGGCACAATATGCTCCATACAGAATAATGAGCACCAATATTGCTCCATACAGAATAATGAGCACCATATATTGCTCCATACAGTATTATGGGCACCACATATTGCTTCCATACAGAATTGCCAAATGTCCACAGATAGAGACCATATATTGCTCCATACAGATAATGAGCCACCATATATTGCTCCATACAGTATATGGCACCACATAGTGCTTCATACAGAATAATGAGCCCCCATATATTGCTCCTACACAGAATAATGAGCCCAATATATTGCTCCATACAGTATTATGGGCACCAATATTGCTCCTACAGAATAATGAGCCCCATATATTGCTCCATACAGAATAATGAGCATCATATATTGCTCCATACAATATTATGGGCACCACATAGTGCTTCATACAGAATAATGAGCCCCATATATTGCTCCATACAATATTATGGGCACCACATAGTGCTCCATACAGAATAATCAGCCCCAAATATTGCTCCACTCAGTATTATGGGCACCACATAGTGCTCCATGCAGAATAATGAGCCCCATATAATACTGCACACAGTATTCTGGGCATTACATAGTGCGCTAAACAGAATGATGAGACCTATATAATGCTCCATATAGTATTATGGACACCACATAGTGCTGTCATGTGTGCATCGCCACGAAGATCGTCGCGGTTGCACATTCTGACTTCTCACAGCTGAGTTGCTGTTTCTTTGTGTTTGGCAGTTAGGGAGTTAATTCTGTCTGTGCTCAGTTCTGGGACTGGGTGCAGTTTTCTCCCGGCTGCAATTAATTATTTGTTGATTGGTTTCCTTTAAATCTCTGGTTGTCTGTGTTGGGAGTTGCCAGTGAAATTCTTCATGCAGACCACAGATAGGATTGTATCTGTATAGACTTAAGTTAAAGAGCTCCTTAGTTGTTTTAAGCTCACCTTGCTTAGAGTTTAATATCCCAGATCATTTATGTTCCTTCTGTGTTTGAGTGTGTATGCAAGTCTGTGTTTTCTCCAGTCTGTCTTATATGTCTAATCTGTGTATTTAGCAGAGATCAGCCCATATCCCTTTGGTGGTAATCAGAATCCT
Source organism: Oophaga sylvatica (assembly GCA_033576555.1). Lineage (NCBI taxonomy): Eukaryota > Metazoa > Chordata > Amphibia > Anura > Dendrobatidae > Oophaga > Oophaga sylvatica. The sequence continues at coordinate 33,402,287 of JARQOD010000010.1, read as the reverse complement.
TCTTAGGACTGATTACAGGGTTCAGGGACTGATAGGAGACAGGGTTAGGCTGGAGACTTGGACCTCTGAACCATTATCAGTACCTCCAAGGTGAGGGATTAGTTAGGACCCCAGTTTAGGGTCAGGTTAGACCCCGGTCCTCCTCTTTCCTGTGACAGTGTATCAAGTCCTCAAGATTAACCCTGAGTTCAACGGATATCGTGTCAGGTAAATCTATTCTATATTTACATGCTGATGTTGCTAATCTATATGTTGTATAGAGTGTTGTTCTTTTAAGAATAGTTTACTGACATCGTACACATATCATAAGACCGCGTGACATTTTCACTGGCCCATAAAATTATTCCCAGTTGCCATGGATCCAGTAGCCCAGCTGGCTCTGCAGTTGCAGGGATTATCCATGGATCTGACGGACATTAAGTCCAAAGTTTTGTCTCCCTCGGAGCAAACCAGATTTGAACCTAAAGTAGCTCTCCCGGACAGGTTCACTGGTGGGCGAGACAAATTTTTTACCTTCAGGGAAGCATGTAAATTGTATTTTCGGCTTCGGCCTCGATCATCAGGGAGTGAAGAGCAGAGGGTGGGAATTGTTATCTCGCTCCTACAAGGGGACCCTCAATCCTGGGCCTTCTCCCTTCCTCCGGGATCCCCGGCTCTACAGTCAGTAGATCGATTTTTTACTGCCCTGGGTTTGGTATATGATGACCCAGATCGGGTCTCTCTTGCTGAGACAAAATTACGTAAGATACAGCAGGGAGATCGTCCGGCGGAGGAATTTGCTTCTGAGTTCCGTAGATGGGCCACAGATACTCAGTGGAATGACCCAGCTCTTAGGAGCCAGTTTTGTCATGGGCTTTCTGACAAATTAAAGGACGTTTTGGCTCAGTATGATTCTCCTCCATCACTGGAGGCTGCTATGGCCCTAGCTATCCGTACTGATAGACGGCTCCGGGAGGGGTGCGAGGTAACTCCGCCCCTGTTGTTACTCCACCTACTACTAAAGTCCCTTATGTTGAGGTTCCCCTTGTCTGTTCGGAGGAGCCTATGCAGTTGGGAGGGACATCATTTCGTAGGAGGGGATTGGCGGTACGCCGCAGGACTAGAAGGTGTTTCTTCTGCGGGAAAGAGGGACATTTTGTTGGGGGATGTCCATCCCGTGCCTTGTTGAGCAAAAAGTCGCCGGAAAACTGTTAATCCCAGGTTGTGTGGTGGACGACAACCTGGGAGTATGTATTTCGTCGCTAGTTCTTCTCAGTTCCTTGTACCAGTGGAGGTGGTGGTTGGTACGAGAGTGGAGAGATTTTCTGTTCTTCTTGATAGTGGGTCCGGGGTTAATCTGGTTGACGCTCAGTTTGCTCAGGCTCAAGGTATGCATCTGAGTGTATTGGTCAAACCGATCCCTATATTCTCCATTGACGCCAGGCCTCTCGGCCAAGGTAGCTTTGTTCATGAGGTTCATAACATTGACCTTCGGGTAGGGGCAATACATAGGGAACTATTATCTTGTTATGTGTTGGAGGGTCTACCTACTCCTATTGTGTTGGGACTTCCTTGGTTGGTTAAACATAACCCTGTGATTAATTGGCAATCCAGAAAGATAAGCCAGTGGGGGGAGTTTTGCAAAAGTAACTGCATGAACACAGTCATCAGTGCGGTCGTGCCTAGTACTTTGCCTCCTTTTTTGGAGGACTTTGGGGATGTGTTCTCTGAGGAGGGGTGTCAGGAGTTGCCTCCTCATCGCGTGTATGACTGCTCTATTAATTTACTTCCTGATGCTAAGTTACCTAAAGCTAGGTTATATAACCTTTCTGGTCCTGAGAGGCAGGCTATGAAAGATTATATTTCGGAAAGTCTGGCCAAAGGGCATATTAGACCTTCATCTTCCCCAGTGGCCGCGGGGTTCTTCTTTGTGAAGAAAAAAGATGGAGGCCTACGCCCTTGCTTGGATTTCCGCGAACTTAATCGGATTACTGTTCGAGATCCGTATCCACTCCCTCTGATTCCTGATCTCTTCAATCAAATTGTTGGCGCCAAATGGTTCTCTAAATTGGATCTCAGGGGGGCGTATAATCTGATTAGGATAAAAGAGGGGATGAGTGGAAAACGGCGTTTAACACGCCGGAGGGACATTATGAGAACCTTGTCATGCCTTTTGGTCTGACTACTGCACCAGCAGTATTCCAACATTTTGTTAATGACATTTTTCGTCATCTGGTGGGGCTGTTTGTGGTCGTATATTTGGATGACATTTTAATTTACTCACCAGATCTTGTGTCTCACCAGGAGCATGTGAGACAGGTGTTGCAGATCTTGCGAGACAATAAACTATACGCCAAACTGGAAAAGTGTGTATTCGCCGTACAGGAACTTCAGTTTTTGGGTTTCTTGGTGTCAGCCTCCGGTTTCCGTATGGACCCTGAAAAGGTGAGAGCAGTGCTTGAATGGGATCAGCCAGAGGATCTTAAGGCTCTGCAGCGTTTTCTGGGGTTTGCTAACTACTACCGGAAATTTATTTGTAATTTCTCATCTGTTGTCAAACCTCTCACTGACATGACAAGAAAAGGGACGGATTTTTCTAAATGGTCGGACAAAGCTTGCCAAGCTTTTTCCTCTTTGAAAAAATGTTTTGCTTCGGCACCCGTTCTCATCCAACCAGATGCATCACAGCCGTTCATTGTGGAGGTGGACACGTCTGACGTAGGGGTGGGTGCAATATTGTCCCAGGGTCCGTCCCCTGGTAAATGGCATCCGTGCGCTTTCTTTTCTAAAAAATTGTCGTCCGCCGAAAGGAATTATGATATCGGCAATAGGGAACTTTTGGCCATTAAGTTGGCTTTTGAAGAATGGCGTCACTTTTTGGAGGGGGCAGTCCACCCGGTTACCGTTATTACTGATCACAAGAACCTGCTGTATTTGGAATCTGCTAAGCGTCTGAATTCCAGACAAGCTCGATGGTCGTTGTTTTTTACCAGGTTTAATTTTGTTGTCACTTATCGCCCTGGATCTAAGAATGTTAAGGCGGATGCCTTGTCTCGCAGTTTCCCAGGGGCCGGGAAAATGGATGACCCGATTCCTATCCTTCAGGAGGGGGTGGTAGTGTCGGCTGTATGTTCTGAGCTTGAGGAGGAGGTGTTAGAGGCTCAGGGGGACGCCCCTGCAGGACCTCCAGGGAGACTGTTTGTCCCAAATCAGTTGAGACAAAAGGTTATTGAGGCACATCATAATTCTGCTTTAGCAGGACATCCAGGGAGTAAGGCTACTTTAGATCTCCTTTCTCGCCGGTTTTGGTGGCCTAACGTTAATAAAGATGTTTTAACTTTTGTCGCGTCCTGTGGGGTTTGTGCTCGCTCTAAGACCCCTCATACCCGTCCGTCTGGGACCCTCTTACCCTTGAAACTTCCGGAGCGTCCATGGACTCATTTGTCTATGGACTTCATCACGGACCTTCCTCAGTCGTCAGGGAAGACTGTCATACTGGTGGTTGTTGACAGGTTCAGTAAGATGGCACATTTCATTGCTCTTCCTGCCCTCCCTAATGCTAAAACTCTGGCGCAGGTGTTCATTGGGGAGATTGTGAGACTTCATGGGTTGCCTTCTGATGTGGTGTCAGATAGGGGGTCTCAGTTTGTGTCCAAGTTTTGGAGGGCATTTTGTTTACGTCGGGGGATGCAATTGTCATTTTCCTTGGCTTTTCATCCGCAGACCAATGGTCAGACAGAGCGTCTGAATCAAAGCCTAGAGACTTATCTTCAGTGTTTTGTCTCAGAGAACCAGGAGGACTGGTCTTCTTTCTTGCCTCTGGCAGAGTTCGCTCTTAACAACAGGCGGAGCGAGTCCACTGGTAAGTCCCCGTTTTTTGGGGCATATGGTTTTCATCCCCAGTTTTGTACTTCAATGGGGGGGGCCCTTCTGGGGTTCCTGAGGAGGAGCGTTTCTCGTCGTCACTTGCTTCAGTGTGGAGAGGTGTATTGAATAATCTGAGTGCTATGGGGAACCGTATAAAACGTATGGCTGATAGGAGGAGAGTTTCTGGTCCAGATCTTAATGTGAACGATCTGGTATGGTTGTCTACCAGGAATATAAAACTTAAAGTTCCCTCCTGGAAGCTGGGCCCCAGATTCATCGGGCCGTACAGGATCAGTTCCATAATTAATCCTGTGGCATTTCGTCTGGACCTCCCTCCTACGTTTAAAATTCATAATGTGTTCCACAAGTCATTACTTAAGAGGTACGTGGCACCAGTCATACCATCACCTCTACCTCCTCCTCCAGTGGTGGTCAATGGTAACTTGGAGTTTCAAGTGTCAAAGATCATTGACTCACGTCTGAATCGCCGGTCCCTTCAGTACTTGGTGCATTGGAAGAGGTATGGTCCAGAGGAGAGGACGTGGGTTCCCTGCGTCTGATGTTAACACAGATCGTTTGGTGCGGACCTTCCACAGAACTCACCCGGGCAAACCTGGCCCTGAGGGTCCGGAGGCCCCTCGTAGAAGGGGGGGTACTGTCATGTGTGCATCGCCACGAAGATCGTCGCGGTTGCACATTCTGACTTCTCACAGCTGAGTTGCTGTTTCTTTGTGTTTGGCAGTTAGGGAGTTAATTCTGTCTGTGCTCAGTTCTGAGACTGGGTGCAGTTTTCTCCCGGCTGCAATTAATTATTTGTTGATTGGTTTCCTTTAAATCTCTGGTTGTCTGTGTTGGGAGTTGCCAGTGAAATTCTTCATGCAGACCACAGATAGGATTGTATCTGTATAGACTTAAGTTAAAGAGCTCCTTAGTTGTTTTAAGCTCACCTTGCTTAGAGTTTAATATCCCAGATCATTTATGTTCCTTCTGTGTTTGAGTGTGTATGCAAGTCTGTGTTTTCTCCAGTCTGTCTTATATGTCTAATCTGTGTATTTAGCAGAGATCAGCCCATATCCCTTTGGTGGTAATCAGAATCCTTCTTAGGACTGATTACAGGGTTCAGGGACTGATAGGAGACAGGGTTAGGCTGGAGACTTGGACCTCTGAACCATTATCAGTACCTCCAAGGTGAGGGATTAGTTAGGACCCCAGTTTAGGGTCAGGTTAGACCCCCGGTCCTCCTCTTTCCTGTGACAGTGTATCAAGTCCTCAAGATTAACCCTGAGTTCAACGGATATCGTGTCAGGTAAATCTATTCTATATTTACATGCTGATGTTGCTAATCTATATGTTGTATAGAGTGTTGTTCTTTTAAGAATAGTTTACTGACATCGTACACATATCATAAGACCGCGTGACAAGTGCTCCATACAGAATAATGAGCCCGATATATTGCTTCATATAGTATTATGGGCATCACATAGTGCTCCAAACAGATTAATGTGCCCCATATAATGCTCCATACAGAATAATGAGCCCCATTTATATCTTCATACAGAATAATGTGCCCCATACAGTATAATGGACCATATATAATGCTCCATACAGTATTATGGGCACCACAATAGCAGTTGTCTACGATGTGATTTCAAAAAGGAAGGGCATCGGCTCTTCTCTGGTGCAACGAGCACGACTGAGCCTTTTAGTGGTAGTCGTGACCGAGCTGCTGTCCGGTTGCGCTCTGGCACTTTACAGACAAGGGGTGTCCCAGTCCTAGTGTTCTGTAGGGTGTGGGGTGCATCACACTCACTTATGGACCGCAGGCCTCCGCTTCCTCGAGGCTTGCGTCCTCAAGAGCAATCACACACAATGCATGGGAATCCAGGTTCTTTGCAGCAGTCAAACTTTTACTAAACAGTCCAAGTTCATCAGGTGGATACAGGTGGGATAGGGCACATCAATTCAGACTTCCTTCCTCCTTAGCACAACTCTTATTCTGTTCTGCCACGCGTTCATTCTGGACTACCCCCAATCCCACGGACTCCATTAGCCTCAAGGATTCATTGTCCACTCTGGCAGTGCACCCGGGACCGGCCATCTACCCTCCATGTAGCTCCATGTCCACCGATCTCGTGATGTCAGAAGACCAGGCCTGCTCCATGGTACCTGGCCCGAGCCCTAGGCTCCAGACACTGTTGGAATGTCCATCAGGGATCTCCATTTGGCCGCCCACTGCACTGAACTTTTGGATCATGCTGTTCCTAGCCAACCACCGCACCTGAACCTGAACTCCACTCCCCACTTCACTGACTGACGCTGAACTCTCTCTAACCAGGAATTGCCCCCCTTCATATCAGCACTAGTTCCCTAGCATTGGGCTAATTCTAACCGTAACCTTTTCTTATCTACATGGTAACCTGTTCTATATCCTATGCTGTCCTAAGCTTATACTTGTGCTATGTTCAAATTATGCTTTAACTCTTTATATCCCATACATCATTATAATACATTATATTACATTACATTAGACACACGTTACTTTTACATATAAAACCGCACAACAGTATTTGACCAGTGCGTCTGTTGTCTTCAGAGACAGGAAGAGGGTAAGACAGTCCATAATCTTACATTCCTCCCCTTTTTAAACATGGTCGTCCTCAACCATACTGAAACCTGGATGACAACACACACCATTCAACAATCACATAAAACATTTAAACTGTTACTGTTAAGTAACACTAGCAATTTTATGTATCCTATACCATAATGGATCTATGGTCTTCCAAATGCTATGCTTACTTCCCTTTCTCTTTCTGCAGCTCGTGTATGGCACACCATACTGCCCTTCCCAACAATCACTCATGCTCTGTCACTCATGGGCCGTCAGGTTCAGGTCCTTAGAAATCTTACTTGTTCCTAGACTCTTTCTGGGATTTCACCGATGGATGCCTACCAGCTACTGGGCACATAGGAGGACTCCTCAGTGGGCACAAATTGGGCCTTTATATCAGTACAGTCAATGCATAAGTGGCCCAGTTGCCTGCTTATCACCTGTAAATGCACAATCATTTAAGAAAATGTTGCAATATTCAGTTTTAGCTAAAAGATCGGCGATTGACTCTAAGTTTTAACAGAGAATTTGACTTTTTGCTGCAATCACAGAAAAAAATATTTTTTTACTTTGCAAAAACTTAACAGCAGAAAGCGGGCTACTCCAACGAGTTCATGTAACATTTAAGCTGCCAAGCTTCATTTAATGATATTATAAGAGTCTGACAGACAAGATAATTGAATCGCTTACCCAATGCCACTGGGAAGATTTGAGCTCCCGTATAACCTGCTCGTGCAGTTGACTTTTCTTATCTGAGTCTAGTATCTGCCAGAAAGTCTGTTGTTTGTGACGTAAATTGCAAACAGAATGAAATCTTTACAGCTTGTAAGTCAATTAAGGAGATGGTGCGTTCTTAGGATCTATAGTGTCCTTACCCTTTGCCTTGCCCACACCCCTCAAGTACAATAGGTGCAGGGGTTGCAATTGCACCAAGGCCATAGATTCTAAAGGGTATGCCACACTAAACAATATCGCTAACGGGAACGCTAAAAAACGTCATTATTTAGCGATCCCGTTAGCGATGTTGTTCAGTGCGGCAGCTTCCAGCGACGAGCTTCCTGCTGTGATCTCGCTCGTCGCTGGAATCGTTCCGGACCCTATTTCATCGCTGGCGCTCCCGCTGGGTAAGTATATATCGCTAGTGTGGCACCTTTTCTTAGCGATTTAGCGGTACTTTTGTACCGCTAAAGTCGTTAAGAAGATCGCTAACGGCGATAGCGTCGTTAACTATATCGCTAAATGTGGCCGCATTTAGCGATATAGAAACAATCCCGCTAGCGATCTCATTAGTATGCAACGCTAACGAGATCGCTAGCGGGATAGCTTAGTGTGGCAGTATTTTTAGTTGACCAAAAGGTCCTTAAGAAATTACCAATATTATTAAAGACTTGCCATACCCCTTGGTGCTTCTGCATTGGGACCCATGAGCTTCAAGTAGTGTTGAGCATTCCGATACCGCAAGTATCGGGTATCGGCCGATATTCGCGTTATCGGAATTCCGATACTTAATTCCGATACTTTTTCAATATCGTATACCGGAATCGGAAGTTCCCATAATTCTTTGAGAGGCAATGTGATTTTAGTCAGCCAATGAGGAATCCTACGAAGTGTGGGCACATCCTGTAATGCTGCGGTCATCTTAACTAATGGCATGGCTGTGATTGGCTGCTGAAATGATGTCAGAATACTATAAAAGGCGCCGCCGCCATTTTAGCGTCACTGTGCTGTGAACTCAGTAAGGGACAGAACGCTGCTGTGCTGACTCTGAGGGACAGTTAGATATTGCGATTTTGTGTACTACTGTGCTTGAGGCAGGCTAGTTTACCAACCGCTGTGTAAAGCTTCATTTTGCCAGTGTTGTTTTAACAGCTCTGTGCAAGGTGTGTGTGTGACAGTGCAGGTGACGCTGCAGTTTGCTCTGCATCCACCGCTGTTTGTAGGCATCTGCACGTGTCACTGACTCTTTTTTTTTATTTTATTTTTAATTTAGTGGAATTGGTGCAGCTCCATTTTTAGAAAAAAATCAAATCTATTAGTGTGAATGCTTCCATCCGTATACAATACATTGGTTGCAAACACTATAGAAGTACAGAAAGGAGCTTTCACAGATAGTGAATAGTTGTGTTTCAGTGTTCACTGCAGTCTGTGAGGTTTTGATTTTTTGAGTGCAGATCACGCTCCAGTTTAGTTCTTCAACCACTGCGGTTGTAGTCTGCTGAGCGTGTGTCACTGCCTCATCCTTCACATTTTTCTCTAATTGGTGCTGCTCCATTTTAGTGGAAAAAAATCTAATCTATTAGTGTGACGCGCTTCCATCCGTATACAATACATTGGTTGCAAACACTATAGAAGTACACAAAGGGGCCTTTAACAGCTACGAACAGTTGTGTTTCAGTGTTCACTGTAGTCTGTGAGCTTTTCATTTTGTGAGTGCAGATTACGCTCCAGTTTGTTCTTCAACCACTGCCGGTTGTAGTCTGCTGAGCGTGTGTCACTGCCTCATCCTTCACATTTTTCTCTAATTGGTGCTGCTCCATTTTAGTGGAAAAAAATCTAATCTATTAGTGTGACGCGCTTCCATCCGTATACAATACATTGGTTGCAAACACTATAGAAGTACACAAAGGGGCCTTTAACAGCTACAGAACAGTTGTGTTTCAGTGTTCACTGTAGTCTGTGAGCTTTTCATTTTGTGAGTGCAGATTACGCTCCAGTTTGTTCTTCAACCACTGCCGGTTGTAGTCTGCTGAGCGTGTGTCACTGCCTCATCCTTCACATTTTTCTCTAATTGGTGCTGCTCCATTTTAGTGGAAAAAAATCTAATCTATTAGTGTGACGCGCTTCCATCCGTATACAATACATTGGTTGCAAACACTATAGAAGTACACAAAGGGGCCTTTCACAGTACTGAACAGTTGTTCTGCAGGGTTCACTGTAGTCTGTGAGCATTAACCAATTAGGCATTACTTTCTGATTCTTTTCACATCTACCAGATGAAGTCGTGAGTAGGCACGTGGCGTGGTCGAGGCCGTCGGATTTCTGCAAGGAGTGGATGGGATTCTGTGGTGCGCCGCACCCAGTGACACAGCATACACAGTTTTCCGATGACGCGTTTCTTATGCGCACTTTTGTAGGACCCAGCGTACCCCTCTAGCTGCGATGAAGAACAATTAAGCCGTTGTTGGTTGGGATGGCAGCCAATGCATCGACTTCATATAGCTTCCACCTCTCTCTAGGACCCCACAGCACTGTTGAACAACCATCAGTCTCTTCACCGCCTGCCAAATTGCCCAGGCAGTCAGAGAGCTCTGTACAGGAGCCAGCTGAGTCTCTGCTTCTGTTCTCAGAATCTGTTGGCTTGGAAACAGGGGCCCAGCCAAGCAGCATTCTGGAATGTGAAGAAGAGGCAGTATGCAGTGATGCGCAACAGCTGTGTCTCTCTGAATCTGAAGAGGCGGGTGAGCCAGTGCCGATGGTCAGCACACCGCAGAACGCATCTGATGATGATGAGACTCAGTTGCCAGTTTCTGTTGAGCATGGTGCTGGCCAGACCACCCAACAACAGCAGGTGTTGGAAGAGGGTAGTGGTGGAGATGATGAGGTCCAAGACCCAACATGGCGTGAGGAACAGGAAGGTGGTGGGAGCAGCTCTGAGGAAGAGATTGCACCAACGGTCCAAACAGTAGGGAGAGGTAGGCTGCAGACTCGCTTGCCTGTAGCCTCCAGTTTGGCACCCGTTCGGAGCAGTTCTCTTCCAACAGCCAAACCGGGCGCTCCCAGGACTTGCTCTGCGTGGTCCTTTTTTGATACAGTTGCAGATGATATTTGCTATGTAAAATGCAAGCTGTGTAATCAAAAAATTAAAAGAGGTAAAAGTGTCAGTAACCTTAATACAACAAATATGTGGAAACATGTGCGGTCAAAGCACTTTGTTGAGTTACAAAGACACACTGGAGATGTAGGCCAACCTACAGCAGCACCTACATCTTCAGCTCGTGTTGGAGCCTCTTCCTCCAGTTCACACACAGCTGGTTCGGCTTCCTCAAAGGATCGCCATGGAAGAACCTCTGTCACTGTTGTCCAGAGACACAGTGTTATTCCACCCACAGCTGCAAGTTCCCTGTCATCCTCACACACCCAGGCACAAAACAGCCATCGGTAGCACAGGCATGGGATAAAAGACGGCCATACTCGGCAAACCATCCACGAGCACAGGCTCTGAATGCTGGCATTGCAAAACTCCTGTCCCTTGAAATGCTGTCATTCAGGCTGGTGGAGACTGACAGTTTCCGTGAATTAATGGCATTGGCAGTCCCACAATACAATGTGCCCAGCCGATTTTATTTCAGCAGGCAAGCCGTCCCTGGTCTGCAAAAGCATGTTGAGGCAAAAATTAAACATGCGCTACTAAACGCCGTCAGTAGCAAGGTCCACCTGACCACCGATGCGTGGACCAGTACCCATGGCCAGGGACGATACCTTTCACTCACTGCCCATTGGGTGAATGTTGTGGAGCCGGGTACAGATCTTGCGAGTGGCGCTGTACGTGTTCTGCCAACTCCAAGGATTGCCGGAATCAAGTCTGTCCACATTGACTCCTCCTCCTACTCCAGTTCCTCAGAATCATCGCTGCAGGAGCCGTCACGGTCTACCTCCACATGGACCCGTGGACGCTTACCTGATGCGACCGATATGAGCACAGCCGTGGCCAAACGGCAACAGGCCGTTCTGAAATTAATTCCCATGGGGAATCGAAGCCACACAGCGCAGGAGCTCTGGAATGCCATCAAGCAGGAGAGCGACGTGTGGTTTTTGCCAGCGAATCTCCAGCCAGGCTTGGTAGTGTGTGACAATGGCCGAAATCTGGTGGCAGCTCTGGGCCTTGGCAACCTCACTCACATACCATGTCTGGCACATGTGCTCAACTTGGTCGTGCAGAGTTTTTTGAGGGACTATCCGGATCTTGATGCACTGCTGCACAAGGTCCGCCTAGAGTGCGCTCACTTGCGACGTTCCAGCATGGCCAGATCGCGCATTGCAGCTCTGCAACGCAGATTGCGCCTTCCTGAACATCACATCATATGTGACGTATCCACCAGGTGGAATTCAACGTTACATATGTTGGAGCGGTTGTGTGAGCAGCAGCCAGCAGTTATGGAGTATCAGCTGCATCAGGCGCAATCAACACGCAATTTGCGCCGTCCACACCTCACCATTAATGAGTGGGCCACTATGAAGGACATGTGCCACGTTTTGCGTGCGTTTGATGAGTCAACGCGGATGGCGAGTGCAGATGATGCACTAGTCAGCCTGACTGTCCCCCTTATCTGCCTGCTTCAAAAAACACTGCAAGCAATAAGGGATGAGGTTTTGGAAGAGGTGGAGGATGAGGAGTCACAAATTCCATCACCTTCTGGAAAGTCAGCGCAACGTGGTTCCTCACAAAGGGCTGGGCAGGGCTCACTTTGTGAGGAGGATGAGGAGGAGGAGTCAATGGAGGAGGAAGACATCGCTCCAGAGGGAGGTACACAACGCTCTAGTCAGTATGTAGAGCGAGGGTGGGGTGATGCAGAGCAGGCAGAGATAACGCCTCTTGCAGAGGACAGCGTTTCTTTGCCAGTTGGGAGTCTGCAGCACATGGTTGATTTCATGCTGCAGTGCCTAAGAAACGACCGCCGCATCGCCCACATTCTCACGACGTCTGATTATTGGGTGTACACCCTCCTAGACCCTCGCTACCGGACAACGTCAAAAGCCTCATCACACCGTTGAACCGGGAGCGTAAAATGCGGGAGTACCAAGACACACTGGTGCAATCCCTAATGTTCTACCTTACTGCCGAGAGCACTGCTGCTGCTACTGCTTTACAAAGCAGCTCTGTGCGTCGAGGCAGTGTAGAGAGCTCTGCAACAAGAGGGAGCACACGCAGTGCCTCTGCACAGGGAAAGACCAGTATGTTAAAAATGTGGCAAAGTTTTGTGGCAGCGCCACAAATGTCTACACCATCCGAGAGGGCTCCAGTCAGCGGGAGGCAACGTATCCGTCAGATGGTGACAGACTACTTGGCTTTGCCTCTCAGTGTACTCCCAGATGGCTCTTCCCCATTCAAGTTTTGGGTCTCTAAGCTGGATACATGGCCAGAGCTTAGCCAGTATGCATTGGAGGTGCTGGCTTGCCCTGCTGCCAGTGTATTATCGGAGCGCGTCTTTAGTGCTGCAGGTGGTGTACTAACAGACCGTCGCATGCGACTATCCTCCGATAATGTAGACCGGCTTACTTTTCTGAAAATGAACAAGGCATGGATCTCGGCAGAATTTGTCTGTCCGTTTTCAGATTAAATAACTGGTTCGCAACGTTATCCATGTCTCCTGTTATGTTCATCTTTCTACCACCTGAACTCTACTCCCTGGACTCCAACACTGCCAGTTGCTGCTCAGAAGTGTCGTGTCCACAGAACAAAACACAAGCTCTACTGTTAGTGGGGTTCAGTAACGCCAGCTGTTCCCCTGCTGTGTCAACGGCAAGAAGTCTCCTGTTCCCGACACATGGACAGAAAAACACATGACCAACATGCTCCAAATAGGGAAGAGCCGTCACCCTGCTTGTTATGCTGAAAACATGAAATTGTGAAGTTTTGCAGGCCTAGAATGATAAATTTTTATGACAAATATGGACAAATAATAATTTGTCATCACAGCGCATATCTGCACATGTCTATTAGAAATGGTAACAAAAAATAAAACATAGTCTACTCTTCACATTTTGAAATTAATGCATAAAAGTACATTTCAGACTTTTGAATTAATGCTTTTTAAGGAACTTTATCTGTACCTGTAAGATAATGCAGTCAATGGATGTACGAATCATTAAATCCTCATCATCATCATCACGAGTTTTATTTATGACAGACATTATAAAATACACATACTGATGCCAACTGTAACTTCAAACACCATATATGAAATGGCCAGCATGTAAACATGGTAATAATGTCCAATAATAAATTATTACATCTAGAAAGTGCATCATGCATACTGACAATAGGTAGTTATACCTGCAAGTGCTGTTGAAACAACCACAAGAGATATAAATTAATACTGGTATATAGGTATCACAGTGCATAGTTACTCATGGACAATGTTGATGTAATACTGTATCTCAATTAAGTCAGCGTCAACCATTAGGCTTGTTAGTCTTGTACATTGTTAAAGAGGGAACGTAATTTTTTTGTTTGTCATAGGTGGAGTATTACACATTAAATTATTACTGCTGTATTTTTTTTTGCGTCCCTAGTGCGCAATAACGCAGCCTAACCTCACATTTGATAGTCAGCTAATTGCCACACGCTACCCTACCCTACGCGTGACAGTAGGAAGGTAGTGTTGACGGATAAAGCTTTGCGCAACCAGACATTCTTTTACCCTCTTCAACACTCTACAAGCAAAAAATGCATGATTTCAGCCGCAGACTTTATTGACGTACAGTATAACATCGGCATTACCCATCAGAGGCTGTCCACTGTCTGATACAGACATAGAATATACCTTTGCTATCCGTAGCCTTTGTTTCACCTACACTTGCAGGCACACACTTAAATTGTGACAAACAATGCCTAATGTTTTTTTAAATGGTTATTTTTTATTGTACATTATTGTGTCATCAATCACATTGATGAGTCCATGCTGGACATGTCATACATGCTATAGAAAGTTACGATTTTATGAACTTAAATAATTGAAATGTCTGTGACTGTCACATAAAATTTGCGATGATGATGATGAGTGACTATTACAAAATCCATTGTCTTCACTATGTTATGGTTTAACATAGCGTTCCTTAAGCATTATTCATAAAAAACAAAATGGACTTTTATTCTTAAATTTACAACACTATATTTTGTTACCAATTTTTTGGGTGTTGTGTTGTTCCATTTATTTTTGGCATGTGCATATATGCGTTTATATTTGTATTTTCTTTATTTTTCCTTCTTGAAATTAGAAAACATGTGTATCTTTGTACCGTGTTAGCCAGTAGATAGAAAAATATTTAGACTTCAGAGTCAGCAGTGGTTGATACCTTTTAATGGATAACTGAAAAGATGGAAACAAATTGCAAGCTTTCAAGGCTACTCACGTCTCTTCATCAGGGAAAGACTAACTAAAAAATTAAGCATCACATATTTCTATACACAACAGGACACAGGAATAGTGCAATAGGTAAGACAAGTAAGTGACGTGTATCAGAACTGTCATTATCTCACAGGGATGAACATAAATATTGGAACAGTTCCTAGATAAGGATAGAAAGTTTGATTGCCCTCTCATTGGCGTATTTTTTTGGGTTTTCATGACCCTGGAAGGGCATAGACGCAGATTCCTTAATTGATATAGAATGACATAAATCCATGTGATCTATTCATTCCATCACTAACAGTGTCAAAGGTCATGATGAGCTTATATTCTGAAACCTTTGTACGTTTCTCATATTTGAAGTTATTTTTAATACCAGTAATTGCATATCCATGATGCTATGACCGGGCATACAAAAGTCTTTTGCCACAGGTAAATTCATTAATTTATCTGTGATTGTGTGGCGCTGATAATTCATCCTTGTTCTCCTTTTTGTTGCCGGTCTCCCCTCACTTGTCCCTCCCTCACTTGTCTTAGCTATTCCTGTGTCCTGTTGTGTGTAGAAATATGTGATTCTTCATTTTTGGCTTTACTCTTAGCCTGATGAAGACACCTGAGTAGTCTCGAAAGCTTTGAATTTGTTACCATATTTTCAGTTAGCCATTAAACGTTATCAACCACAGAGGACTGTCAAGTATAAATATTTTTCTATTCTTGTAATTGAAATTTATCATTTTATTGTTGTAGTAAAACTTCATTTATTCTTGTTTGAAGTACATACATTTGCAATGGCCACGTAACAAGGCAATAACTCAATATTTTATGCCTACACCCTCCTTGACCCTGGGCTTCAACAGCGCCAGTTGCTGCTCAGAAGTGTTAGATGCACAGATGAAAACAATCGCTGATGTGTTTGTGGGGTTCAGTAACGCCTGCTGTTCCCCTGCTGTGTGTCTGGCAAAAATTACTGCTGCTAACTACAACTTCAACTTCAAACGTCTCATACTAGGCCTCTGCCTACACCCTCCTTGACCCTGGGCTTCAACAGCGCCAGTTGCTGCTCAGAAGTGTTAGATGCACAGATGAAAACAATCGCTGATGTGTTTGTGGGGTTCAGTAACGCCTGCTGTTCCCCTGCTGTGTGTCCGGCAAAAATTACTGCTAGCTACCTAATCATGGTGAAAAAAACATGACATCTCAAAGTGTCTAGTGCTACACATAGATATGAGGCTACACCATGATTTCTAAGCTGTAAACATTTGAAACGTCAACTTTCAAACCATAAAATGATTTGTCTTTGTCACAAATCTGTAACAAAATAATTGTGACATATTATTACAGATATGCACATGTCGAAAACAAATGCAAACACAAAAGCCTACTTATGCTATAGGATACTGATGGTCAACCTTGTCACTCCATAGCTTAGACAAATCCAACTCACATCATGATGACTCAAATACTGCAATGTTGGAAGTGCATAATGTGGGTTGAACTTTGACAACTGCTGCAGTGCGAAGGTTATACTTCAGTGTTCTTGCCTTTGAAATAAAAGCATACAAGTAAATATAATATCCAATGTTGATTAAGGGACGTGATGTACACCTGTAATATTGTGCAAACAATGCATGTAGGAATAGTCCTCTTCAACATTACTTATATTTGTGTCATTTTAAAAAATACATATTTGATTAGAAAGTTAACAGCCCATATCATAAAGGTCCTTCATGTAAACATGATAATCGCTAACAAAAATCATGCATTACCTTGGTAAAGTCAATAGTGCATAGTCACAATAGCAAAATATATACCTGTAAGTGGTGCTGAAAGAACGACAACTGATAGAATAGGTGAATGATATCTATTTATCAGACTGAATAGCGACACCTGTACAATGTCGATATAATACTGTACCTTAACAGAACAGCTGTGTCACACCTCACACGCATTTTTCTTGTAGCTTGTTATGTAATAGGGCACATGCGTGTATGTTTCATCATAGGTGCATGTTTACTGAGTAAAGCAGTCATGACAACGCCTTTGTGTTGTCGGTACGCTTGCGATGATGAACGATGCGCACCGTGAATGTTAGTCTGCGTCATAAGACGCACAGACGCTCCAATACCCAACGCGTCACAGCAGGAAGCCAGTCTGTGCGTCCAAACAAAGGCGCAAGCATACATGCACGTACCCTTTTATAAAGCTATATAAAAAAAAGGATGTAGTAGTAACGCACACTTTATTGAGGTACAGTATTACATCGCCATTCACCATCTGTGGCTATGCAGTGTCATCTATATATACCTTATCTATCCGTTGTCATGCTTGCAAGTCCACAGTCAGGCATAAATAGCTGTTTTCACTATGCACTTTTTAAAGGTTTTTTTTGTTAATATAAATGATTGGCACATATTATCAGTATTACATGATGGAAATTTTAGATATTTTTAAAAACTTTTTAGTGATATTATTCAGCAAATGAAAATGGTGTACATACTGTTACTTATCCATCATTAATGGATTCTGATATGTACTTGTATGCTTTTATTTAAAACCGTATAGCAGATTATTTAACCGATTTTTATTGTGGTTTGCATTGCTTTTCAACATGTTAATGTATGCGTTTATGTTTGTCAATTATTAATTTACATATATTTTTTAAAGTAAAATCATCATCTTATGGTACTAAAGGTTATATTTCTCTTGTTTGGAGTATAGACATTTTTAATTGACACGTAACAAGGAAAATACTTGATCTAGTATTTAAACATCCTCCTTGACCCTGGGCTCCAACACCGCCAGTTGTTGCTTGGAAGTGCTGTTAGCACAGTCTACACTTGCTCCTGTGTTACTGGGGTTCAGTAATGTCAGCTGTTCCCCTGCTGTGTGAACGGCAAAAAGTCCTGCTGCCTCCACCATGTTCTCTTCTCATCCCTGGGTTACAACACCGCCAGTTGTTTTCTCGGAAGTGCTGTTAGCACAGTTAACACTTGCTCCTGTGTTACTGGGGTTCAGTAATGTCAGCTGTTCCCCTGCTGTGTGAACGGCAAAAAGTCCTGCTGCCTCCACCCTGTTCTCTTCTCATCCCTGGGTTACAACACCGCCAGTTGTTTCTCGGAAGTGCTGTTAGCACAGTCTACACTTGCTCCTGTGTTACTGGGGTTCAGTAATGTCAGCTGTTCCCCTGCTGTGTGAACGGCAAACAGTCCTGCTGCCTCAACTTTAATTTCCATGGGTACCTTCTGCTACCCATCCGGGTTCCAGTACCGTCAGCTGGTTCTCCGCAGTGCCTTTGGCCTAGGTGCCTCCATGTCGGTATCCGAGTTCCAGCAACGTCTGCTGGTCCTTGGTAGTGCTTTGGAGCACAGGTACCTCCTGCTTAGTAACCGTGTCCCAGTAACGTCAGCTGGTCCTCGGTTGTGCCATTGGCTCTTTTCCTTCTGCTGACCCTCCGGGTTCCAGCACAGTCAGCTGGTCCTCGTTACTTTCATTGGCTCTTGTACCTTCTGCTACCCATCCGGGTTCCAGTACCGTCAGCTGGTTCTCCGCAGTGCCTTTGGCCTAGGTGCCTCCATGTCGGTATCCGAGTTCCAGCAACGTCTGCTAGTCCTTGGTAGTGCTTTGGAGCACAGGTACCTCCTGCTTAGTAACCCTGTCCCAGTAACGTCAGCTGGTCCTCGGTTGTGCCATTGGCTCTTTTCCTTCTGCTGACCCTCCGGGTTCCAGCACAGTCAGCTGGTCCTCGTTACTTTCATTGGCTCTTGTACCTTCTGCTACCCATCCGGGTTCCATTTCCGTCAGCTGGTTCTCCGCAGTGCCTTTGGCCTAGGTGCCTCCATGTCGGTATCCGAGTTCCAGCAACGTCTGCTGGTCCTTGGTAGTGCTTTGGAGCACAGGTACCTCCTGCTTATAACCGTGTCCCAGTAACGTCAGCGGGTCCTCGGTTGTGCCATGGCTCTTTTCCTTCTGCTGACCCTCCGGTTCCAGCACAGTCAGCGGTCCTCGTTACTTTCCATTGGCTTTTGTACCATCACCAACAGGACAAAGAAGGTTAAGACAAACTACAAGATACAGAACAAGAGACAGAAGAACAATAAGCAAAATCAAAAAGCAGAAGAACATTAAGTATAAGACCAAAATGAAGAGCAAAATATATGCACTAAATCTAAGCAGAAGAAGACTAAGCAGTGTATGGGGTGAGTCCGTTCCTCCTCGTGGTGCCCCTGGAAAATGCCTGATGCTGCTGCAGGCTAAACTGAACGCGACAAAATACTGTTGTAATTAAAATCTTTCGTGACAGCAAGAACGGAAGGATGAAAATTCAGATTTTTTACAGATTACAAGTACAGGAATGTCTGTCACAAAAAGAATATTATGAAAAGATGAATAGGAAGAAGATGAAGAAGTAGAATATGAAGAATAATAACTGTTTAATAAGAACAATATAAAGTAAGTTAACAAAAAGATGAATAGCAAGAAGTTTTAGAAGATTAAGAAGGTGAAGATGAAGAATAATTTGATGAGAAAGAGATGCTGGCTGAAGATTATGAAGGAGAAAGTGTGTGAAAATTTAAAAAGGTGAAGACCATGGAAGTTGTGAAACAGACAATTTGACAAAATAAGAAAAAGGTTAACAACATTGTGAATTTCTTCGTCAATCCGAACGTATTTCCTAAAAAAAAAATTAATGCTATTCCATTGGTTTGGGGTTAAACATCTATGCCTTTAATGTCTCCTCAACCTCCCCCAATACATTCTACATTACTCTTTGTTGTTTTCCTTAAATGTACAATTAACCTACAAGGCAAGAATGGTTTTTTTTTTATTTCGATATTTTGTTCCCATAGACTTACATGGACTTCCGGTAAGGGTATCGATATCGCCGATATTTTTTGTGTATCGGCGATACCATTCCGATTCCGATACTTTTGGATATCGGAAAGTATCGCTCAACTCTACCCTTGAGACTATTTCTTATACATTAACCCCTTACTGCCATCGGACGTACTATCCCGTCCATGGTACCTGGCCCGTAATGACCGGGGACGGGATAGTACGTCATAGGCGATCAGCTGCGCTCCGAGGGGAGCGCAGCTAATCGCCGCCGGGTGTCAGCTGATTATCACAGCTGACACCCATGACTGTGTGTCAGGAGCGGTCACGGACCGCTCCCGGCACATTAACCCCTTGCACACCGCGATCAAACATGATCGCGGGTACTGGGGGCACAGGGGAGGATCGCGCAGGGTGGGGGCTCCCTGCGCGCCCCCCTGAGACCCTCAGAGCAGCGCGATGTGATCGCGCTGTTCTGAGGGCTTCCTCCCTCCCAGACCCGGATCCAAGATGGCGCCGGGGTCCTGAGGGAGGCGGCTACCTCAGTGCCTGCCGAGAGCAGGCACTGAGAAGCTTGCATCATGCCTGTGCGATCGCTGGTGTGACAGAGTTGCGTGCACACTGTCACACCAGCGATCTGATAAAATACTGTGATGTCCCACCCTGGGACAAAGTAAAAAAGTTAAAAAAGTAAAAATAAACATGTGTAAAAAAAAAATCCAAAAAATAAAAAAAAAAAAATATTCCCCCAAAAAATTCACTTCTTCCTGTAAAGTACACATATTTGGTATCGCCCCCGTCCGTAACGACCCCCCCTATAAAATTGTCCCACTAGTTAACCCCTTTAGTGAACCCCTTAAAAAAAAAAAAAAAAAAAACGAAGCAAAAAATCAAAGCTTTAATCATCATACCGCCGAACAAAAAGTGGAAAACACGCGATCAAAAAAACCGATAAAAAAAACATGGGACCGCTGAAAACGTCATCTTGTCCCGCAAAAAACGAGCCGTCATAAAGCATCATCACGAAAAAATAAAAAAGTTATAGCTCGCAGATAAAGCGATGCAAAAAATAATTATCTTTATATAAAATTGTTTTTATTCTATAAAAGCGCCAAAACATGAAAAAATGATATAAATGAGGTATCGCCATAATCGTACTGACCCGAAGAATAAAACTCCTTTATCAATTTACCACACGCCGAACGGTATAAACCCTCCCCCAAAAGAAATTCATGAATTGCTGATTTTTGTTCATTCTAACCTCCCAAAAACGAAATAAAAAGCGATCAAAAAACGTCACGTGCTCAAAAATGGTACCAATAAAAACTCTTCCCGCAAAAAATAAGACCTCACATGACTCTGTGGGCCAAAATATGCAAAATTATAGCTCTCAAAATGTGGTGATGCAAAAACTATTTTTGCAATAAAAACGTCTTTTAGCGTGACAGCTGCCAACATAAAAACCCGCTATAAATAGTAAATCAAACCCCCCTTATCACCCCCCCCTTTGTAAGGGAAAAAATAATAAAATTAAAAAAAAGTATTTATTTCCATTTTCCCATTAGGGTTAGGGTTAGGGTTGCGGCTAAAGTTAGGGTTAGGGTTTGGCGCAAAGTTAGGATTAGGGTTAGGGTTGGATTAGGGGTGTGTTAGGGTTAGGTTTGTGGTTAGGGTTGGGACTAGGGTTTAGGGGTGTGTGGGTTTAGGGTTGGAGTTAGAATTGGGGGGTTTCAGCTGTTTAGGCACATCAGGGGCTCTCCAAATGTGACATGGCGTCTGATCTCAATTCCAGCCAAATTTTGCGTTGAAAAAGTCAAACGTGCTCCTTCACTTTTTCAGCTCTGCCATTGCGTCCAAACAGTAGTTTATCCCCACATATGGGTATCAGCGTACTCTGGACCCCAAGAGTTAAATTTTGCAATTTGTCCTATTTCTTTGCTACCCTTGGGAAAATAAAAAACTGGGGGCGAAAATATCATTTTTTGTACAAAAAAAAAATATTTTTTTGTTTTTTAAAGGCTGTACATTATAAACTTCTGTGAAGCACTTGGGCTTCATACGCTCACCACACATCTAGAAAAAGTTCCTTTGGGGTCTATTTTTCCAAAATGGGGTCACTTGTTGGGGATTTTTCCACTGTTTAGGCGCATCAGGGCTCTCCAAATGCGACATACCCCCCAGACCATTCCATCAAAGTCTGCAATCCAAAACGTCACTACTTCCCTTCCGAGCCCCAACGTGTACCCATACAGTAGTTTTTCTCCCACATATTGGATATCAGCGTACTCAGGACAAATTGGACAAACAACTTTTGGGGTCCAATTTTCTCCTGTTACCCTTGTAAAAATAAAATATTTGGGGCGAAAAAATCATTTTTGTAAAAAAAAAAAAAGATTTTTTATTTTTACGGCTGTACGTTATAAACTTCTGTGAAGCACTTCGGGTTCAAAGTGCTCACCACACATCTAGATAAGTTCCTTGTGGGGTCTATTTGCCAAAATGGGGTCACTTGTGGGGGTTTCCACTGTATAGGTGCATCAGGGGCTCTCCCAAATGTGACATGACGCCCCCAGACCATTCCATCAAAGTCTGCAATCCAAAACGTCACTACTTCCCTTCCGAGCCCTGACGTGCGCCCATACAGTAGTTTTCTCCCACATATTGGGTATCAGCATACTCAGGACAAATTGGACAACAACTTTTGGGTTCCAATTTCTTCTGTTACCCTTGTGAAAATAAAATATTGGGACGAAAAAAATCATTTTTGTAAAAAAAAAAAAAAGATTTTTTATTTTACGGCTGTACGTTATAAACTTTAGTGAAACACCTGGGGTTAAAAGTTCTCACCACACATCTAGATAAGTTCCTGAGGGGTCTAGTTTCCAAATGGCGTCCATTTATGGGGGTTTCCACTGTTTAGGCACATCAGGGGCTCTCCAAATGCAACATGGCATCCAATCTCAATTCCAGCCAATTTTGGTTGGAAAAAGTCAAATGGTGCTCCTTCCATTCCGAGCTCTGCCGTGCGCCCAAACAGTGGTTCCCACCCACATATGGGATATCAGCGTACTCAGGACAAATTGGACAACAACTTATGTGGTCCAATTCTCCTGTTACCCTTGAGAAAATAAAAAAATTAATGACTAAAATATAATTTTGTGTGAAAAAATGGGATTTTTTATTTTCATGCCCGGGCATTATAAACTTGTGTGAAGCACTTGGGGTTCAAAGTGCTCACCAAAGATCTAGATAAGTTCCTTAGGGGGTATAGTTTCCAAAATGGGGGTCACTTGTGGGGGGTTTCCACTGTTTAGGCTCATCTGGGGCACTGCAAACGGAACATGACCCCCATCAACGTCTGCATTCCAAAACGTTACTACTTCCTTTCCAAGCCGTGCACCCAAACAGTTCCCCCCCCCCCACATAGGGGGTATCAGCGTACTCAGGACAAATTGGACAACAACTTTTGGGGTCCAATTTCCTTGGGAAAATTCAAAAATTTGGGACTAAAAAATCATTTTTGTGGAAAATTGTTTTTTTTTTTTTTTCACACCCAGGCATTATAAGCTTTTGTGAAACACTTGGGAGTTCAAAGTGCTCACAACAGATCTAGATAAGTACCTTAGGGGTCTAGTTTCCAAAATGGTGTCACTTGTGGGGGTTTCCACTGTTTAGGCGCATCAGGGGCTCTCCAAACACGACATGGCGTCCAATCTCAATTCCAGCCAATTTTAGTTTGAAAAAGTCAAACGGCGCTCCTTCCCTTACGAGCTCTGCCGTGTGCCCAAACAGTGGTTTTCCCCCACATATTGGGTATTGGCGTACTCAGGAGAAATTGCATAACAACCTTATCTGTCCATTTTCTCCTTTTACCCTTGTGAAAATAAAAAAAAAGTTTGTAAAAGATCATTTTTGTGGCTAAAAAGTTAAATATTCATTTTTTCCTTCCACGTTGCTTTAGTTCCTGTGAAGCACCTGAAGGGTTAATAATCTTCTTGAATGTGGTTTTGAGTACCTTGAGGGGTGCAGTTTTTAGAATGGTGTCACTTTTGGGTATTTTCTGCCATATACACCCCTCAAAGTGACTTCAAATGAGAGGTGGTCCCTAAAAAAAATGGCTTTGTAAATTTGTTGTAAAAATGAGAAATCGCTGGTCAACTTTTAACCCTTATAACTTCCTAACAAAAAAAAATTTTGGTTCCAAAATTGTGCTAATGTAAAGTAGACATGTGGGAAATGTTATTTCTTAACTATTTTATGTGACATATTTCTCTGTTTTAAGGGAATAAAAATTCAAAGTTTGAAAATTGCAAAATTTTAAAAATTTTCGCCATATTTGCGTTTTTTTTCAAAAATAAACGCAAGTTATATCGAAGAAATTTTACTTCTAACGTGAAGTACAATATGTCACGAGAAAACATTCTCAGAATCGCGAAGATCCGTTGAAGCGTTCCAGAGTTATAACCTCATAAAGAGACAGTGGTCAGAATTGTAAAAATTGGCCCGGTCATTAACGTGCAAACCACCCTTGGGGGTGAAGGGGTTAAGCAAGGAAACGTTACACAGCATCGCCATCTACTGTCAGGTCAGCATAAAGTCCTCCTTTTACTTATAATAAGTCCTAATCTGTTGCATATGCCAACACAAGTTACATCAATACCTCTGATATATACTGTATACACACCCAGACAGACAGCAGTCCTGCGAGAAGAGTGCCCACTATAGGGAGATACTGGATAAAACGTCCTCATATATAAATAATTCATAATAAACCGTTAAGTAGGTGATCACACTCATGTAAAGGTGCTTAAGTAGCCCTACTCTCTCCTTTTTACCCCACCATGCAGCGTGGACTTGTTCTCAGTAATGATAGGGAGATAAATGGCTACCTGACATCTCTGGTATCTGGTAGTAGATTATCTCCACTGAGAACATAGGATCAAACATGTTGAAATCCAGCATGCCCAACCCTTATTACCCCTGACATCTACTGCCAGGGAAAAGTTGAGACCCTTCCATACACAAAAGATGGTTGTCGCTTCTGCCTAAATAGAAGAATTCTGTTGATGTTCGTCTCGTATATAGTTTGGTATGTTTCAGGTTGCAATCTTCATTCATTTTCAGACCCCCTGATATGCAGTATTCGGCCTGCTCACTGTTTGAGACTTTTCTCCTGTGGATGTGTCTCTCCCAGTAATACATGCTGGATATGAAGGCTGTGTGTCCTGGATACAGCTGACTACACTAGCAAATGCATCAGCACAGCTTCATTCCTGGAGTGATTTCTCCCACTGTATGATGAAGGACACTGAGTTCTGGAAATTCTGGCAAATCTTCCTGGCATCAACAAAACCACATGGATATAAGTGCTTCTGAAATGTTTCTTGTGCATAACACCTTAATTCTCCGTCATCATCAAGTCCCAGCTTCTAATCATTCAGATAAAGGGCTGGAAACAGGACATGGTATATAAAAAGAGAGTGTGGTTCAAGGGGGGACAGGAAATGGATGGAACGGTGCCATTCCCCCTATAAAGCACAGGGAACAGTATGCTCATTCATCCTTAAAGAGAATCTGTCAATAGGATCAACCATTCTAAGCCGTCTATATGGGCACATAGGTCATAGGAAGCTGAATAAAATGATACCTTGATATCAGGTACCAAGTGTCTTATTACAGAGAAATACACGTTTTTCTTAATATGTAAATGAGAGGTTAAGATCTATGGGCCGGACATAGATCTCTCCGAGAATCTCCGTCTAGAGAAAGGGGATGTTACCAGTGTGAGACATGTAATGACTGACAGTCTGCTCTCTGGATCTACATGTCTCACACTAGTAACACCCCCTTTCTCTAGAGGGAGATTCTTGGGGAGATCTATGCCCAGCCCATAGATCTTAACCTCTCATTTACATATTAGGAAAAACGCGGATTTCTTTGGAATAAAACATCGGATCACAGATATCAAGGTATCATTTTATTCTGCTTCCTATGACCTTCATGCCCATATAGACGGCTTAGGGGTGTTGATCCTACTGACAGATTCCCTTTAAAAGGATTCTCATTTAAAAAAAGATGCTAATTTTTTTATTGGAAGCCAAGGTTTCCATGATAAACCTAAAAATTATATTTACTTGGCCTCCACCATTCCAGATGTTAATGTATCTTTCAAACAATGTGGAAGCAGGTTATCACAGCTCAGCAGCTCGGTGCCATCTCTTTGGGCAAGAGCCGTAGATTTTTATAGTTGAAATCAATTCCTGTTCGATATGAACATCCTCCTGCCATTGGCAGTTTTCGCCCCCTTTTTTTTGAGGGTGGAGACATGACAACGATGTGTAACTCACCAGGGGGCGACAAAGAGCACAAAAAAAGCTCCGCCCAGTAAGAAAACTGGCCCCACCCCAAGGCATAATTTGTGTGCTACACAATTGAGTCGCACTAAGTACCAGGGCAATGGGGTACTCGGCACCGAGCCCATGAAAGTCTATGGGGTTTGTCACTGGCAGCAGACTCGGTCCGTGGCCCTGGGCGCTCATACAATGGGGGATATTTACAGGGGATTATTAGGATAGGTAGTTCGTGACGCCACCTGTGGTGTCTGATCAATTGGACCAGCGCTGCTATAAGGATCTTCACAGGGGATGTTATGGGGCAGCTGGGTGGTAAGTCTCCCACAGGTGAGACTGGTCCCTGGAAGTCTATGGTGATGATGCAGGGTGTAGTTAAGATTTCAGTCACACACAATGCAGCTTCTTTTCATACCTTTACTGGTAGATGGTTCAGGCAGGTCCCGGGGAGCTGGTCGGGGTGGAGAATGCACATTCGGGATAACCGCTGAGCAGGTTAGAGGCCTCCTTTACTTCATATATATCTGAGCCCAAACTTGCATGAAGCGAAGTTAACTCTGCAATCTCCAGCTTTTCTCAATAGCTGCAAAGCCCGGCTGACATTGTGGTGGAGCCTTCTATGTCTCTGATTATCAGATGTTGAGAGAACTAAGTCCTTACTTTTGTCTGGCGCTTGACTCAAAGTCCCCGCTCTCCCTGACTCCGGTTACGTATCAGCGCTTAGGGCTGCTCTCTGCGACCTGTAGTCCAGAAAGCCTCCGTTATCTTGTTACTAAGCATGAAGCACTAGCAACGCTTCGGACCCCGGTGTCCGGTGAATTAGTGCAGGTAATCCAATACCCGAAGCACTTCTCTCTGTCTTCTCCACTGCGCCCTTCGCCCTGCTTCCCGCTCTTAACATAAGCACTTGTAGCTTTTTGATGGAAATGTCAGCGATGGAAATGTCAGCTTTCTCCAGAGCTCACTGGACAGCTCTCAGTATCCTCCAAGTCCAAACTGGACTGAAACTGAACTGCACTGTCCTTAGACAGGAAACAGACTAGGATGACTCACTCCTGAGCCACCCGGAGGTTGACTGACTGACTAGAAAGACTGAACACTGAACTGGAGATGACTCACTCCTGAGTCTCCCAAGGCTTGAATTGCTGACTGCTACGTGTCACTACCTCTTATACCCCTGGTGGGTGTGTCTGAAAATGTGAGTGAAGTGAATGGATAGCAAGCTTTTGCGGTTACCTTCCTGTGCATTTTCCTGGATATGTGTGCCTGACATAGCTGGGCCACACACAATCATAAAGAATGAAGTCACCGAAGAGGTTTTTTTTCTATGTTTTATAGATTTACAGATTTGTTTACTGCATCATTAATGTGAAAATTAATTGCAATCTTAATTGAACTTCAAGGGTGGGTATTTTTAGTAAAAAAAAAAAATTTTTATACCACAAAAAAAAACAAAGTGAAGCAGTATAAAATGTCAGACTCCACAGTTTTCTGCTCCTTCCTCTATATAAACATGAAGAAGAGCTTCCAGCTGTTTTGTCACTTGTCACCGCCACCGCGTTCTCTTACTGCCTCCGTAGTGAACCTGATTGAGTAACCTGCCATCGTATCTCACCCTTTAGTGAATCTCTGATACACAGTAGATCATGACAAATCTCAATCAATAGCGGTGAAGGTTAGCAGACTACTTATAGTCTCTGAGAAAAATATCCAACAGCTACGGAAGAAAGCAAATTTAAGACAGTCAATCTGGGGCCAGATAATGGATGACGTGATAGAAGAAAAACAGGAGAAACTCAGGCTATTAATCTGATCTGACATGGAAATCATTGAAAAGCTTCAATATTTTTTTTTTTTTACTATTTCAGAGATGTTTTAGCATGTGAAATATTCTTAGTTGGCATCTCGTAATACTTTATGCATCAGACTATATCATTCCCATGCAGACAGGCATGTATTCAATACATAGGCAAAACCCGAAGCATCACAGTCTAGGATGAGTCAAGTACAATATCCTAAATGTGCCCAGCTGAATGAAT
>JARQOD010000010.1:33350999-33374379 GCA_033576555.1 Oophaga sylvatica | reverse complement strand
AAAACTTGATAAAAAGTTATTTTTATGCTAATTTTACACCTGGCATGTCTTAGGGTAGGTAGGGCACATAGTACATATGGTCTTTGTCACCTTCAGATGATTAATAACTTACTATAAGGTGCCAATATTACATTTTCCTTCTGTTTGTCTAATGAACAGTATGTATACATTAAACATGACATATTGCTATTTTAAATATTTTATTGCATTTACAAACTGTTACTGCTGATTTTAGTGTTCTCTAATGCCAGGACCATGGAGATCCACCGATCACAGTGGATCATCTATAGCTCAGTCTCGGCCATTGTTAGACAAGTTTAAATGGACAAGATGCACTTAGGTGCAAATAGTAGTGAAAAATGAAGTTTACTTTTTTTTTTTTGTTCATATAAAGCCTGACATTTGGGAACAAAGCTGAGTCAAGACATGTTAATAACGCAGTCACCTCCACCTAACTACATATTCACAGAGATCCTAATCTGTGACCCCAGGACAATGCACAAACCAGTTCTGAGCGGGTGCATTATCTGCGTTATGGATTATTCTTTTTTGTCTACGTCAAGTATTTCCTGATACACGATGACATGTTAAGTCAGACCTTTGCGTGAGTAACCCTTGGGTACCACCACCAGGAATGTCAGTCACACCAAGCAAAATTCTTCACATGCTTTGGAATAACACAGTGGTAGTTCTCCAATATAACCACATGGGGGCAGCAACTGACCATTAACTACAACTGAGGCGACAGCACAAATTAGCGACATCATCATAGTTAGAAAATATTCATATGCCATCATAAATACCTTTAAAATGCAAATATATTTAGTTGGGTCAGTAAAGTATACAAGTGTCATATAATTCATGTAGTGAAGACTCAGCTAAGGAAATCAATATCATCCTCTATATTAAAGGGAATCTGTCAGCAGGTTTTTGCTATTTATTCTAAGAGCAGAATAATATAAGGCAAGAGACCCTGATTCCAGGGATTTAGCAATTATTAGGTTACGTTCTGTAGATTCAATGCAATTAGTATTTTATCAGCAGGAGATTATCAATTCTGGACTGGTTTTCAGGCTAGTCTGTAACCCCACCTCCACCACAGTATACACAGGAAGCTGCCAATCAGAGCTGTGGGCGGGGTTATACACAGGAAGCTGCCAATCAGAGCTGTGGGCGGGGTTATACACCACTCAGTATTATGACCTCTGTTAGATCTTCAGCAGAGAAAGAAGGCATTATATCACAACTGCAGCAAGCAGCTCAGTAAGTGATGCATCACTGGAATCAGGGTCTCAGCCCCCTACCATATACTGCTCTCGGATTACATTGCAAGAACCTGCTGACAGATTCCCTTTAATGGAGGGCGCCATACCGAGCGTATATAGAACCCCAGTCCCAGAAGATAAAATGAAAAAAAAATCTGGACTGGATGTATGAATTGCGCCAAGCACGTATCTCACACATGCGCAGTCAGCATGTGTGTAAATATTTTTTCTTGACGGTTACATTGATATACTATTATACTGACGTTTTGCCAGTGCTCACAAGTTCCTTTATAGATATTTTGTTTACAGATGACAAATTTTCTTTGAGAATCACAATAAATGGGTTCATCTCATTAACACCAAAAGTTTATGAAAATAGCTGAAAGGAGAAAGTGAGTCCAACTGGGAGAGAGCAGATCCCAATCTAAAGAGTGACCCTTGTAAAGGAAAAAGAGAAAGAAAAGCCTCATTAGCCGTGTAATAAATGTTACATTTATAAACATTCCTTCCAACCTTAAGGGCCCCGTCACACATAGCGACACATCAGCGATCCCAACAACGATATGCACTTGTCAGGATCGCTGGTGTGTCGCTACATGATCGCTGCTGAGCTGCCAAACAGGCAGCGATCAGGACAGCGATCAGGACAGCGACTATGCGGGTAACGTCGCTTAGTAACCCGCAGTGTAGGTTGGATACCAGCACGCTGGTGCAGGGAGCTGGTAACCAAGGTACACATCGGGTTTCCAGGTGCTGCGCGGCGCCTGGCAACCCGATGTGTACCTTGGTTACCCACTGATCGCTGGTCTCCCGCCTGTCACACGCAGCGATGCGTGCCTGCCAGCAGGAGACCAACGATCAAAAAAATGTCCAGGACATTCAGCGACGATCAGCGATACCCAGCAGGGGGCTGATCGTCGCTGAATCTCACACACAGCGATATCGCTGGGAGTCACTGTTGCGTCACAAAACTAGTGACTCAGCAGCGATCTCACTAGCGAGATCGCTGTGTGTGATGGGGGCTTAACAAGAGTTAGGGCTAAGATAATAAAATAGTTATGTAAGAAAATGTAACAATATAGAACTAAGGTTGGGGCTTGGGTAAAGTAAACATACATAAAAAGAGGAAAAAAAATATAACAAAGTACAATTAAGGTTAGGGCTAAGATAATAAAATAGAAACATAAAAAATACACTGCTCAAAAAAATAAAGGGAACACTCAAATAACACATCCTACATCTGAATGAATGAAATATTCTCATTGAATACTTTGTTCTGTACAAAGTTGAATGTGCTGACAACAAAATCACACAGAAATCATCAATGGAAACCAAATTTATTAACCAATGGAGGACTGGATTTGGAGTCACCCACAAAATTAAAAGTGGAATGTAATGTCCTTAAAACAAGTCAAAATGATGCTCAGTAGTGTGTGTGGCCTCCACGTGCCTGTATGACCTCCCTGTGCCTGTATGACCTCCCTACTGTACAACGCCTGGGCATGCTCCTAATGAGGCAGCGGATGGTCTCCTGAGGGATCTCCTCCCAGACCTGAACTAAAGCATCCGCCAACTCCTGGACAGTCTGTGGTGCAACGTGATGTTGGTGGATGGAGCGAGACATGATGTCCCAGATGTGCTAAATCGGATTCAGGTCTGGGAACGGGCAGGCCAGTCCATAGCTTCAATGCCTTCATCTTGCAGGAACTGCTGACACACTCCAACCACATGAGGTCTGGCATTGTCCTGCATTAGGAGGAACCCAGGTCCCACTGCACCTGCATATGGTCTCACAAGAGGTCTGGGGATCTCATCTCGGTACCTAATGGCAGTCAGGCTACCGCTGACGAGCACATGGAGGGCTGTGTGGCCCTCCAAAGAAATGCCACCCCACATCATTACTGACCCACTGCCAAACCGGTCATGCTGAAGGATGTTGCAGGCAGCAGATCGCTCTCCACGGCATCTCCAGACTCTGTCACGTCTGTCACATATGCTCAGTGTGAATCTGCTTTCATCTGTGAAGAGAACAGGGCGCCAGTGTCGAATTTGGCACAAACCCCATCTGTGGACGTCGGGCACGCAACCATCCTCATGGAGTCGGTTTCTAACCGTTTGTGCAGACACATGCACATTTGTGGCCTGCTGGAGGTCATTTTGCAGGGCTCTGGCAGTGCTCCTCCTGTTCCTCCTTGCACAAAGGCAGAGGTAGCGGTCCTGCTGCTGGGTTGTTGCACTCCTATGGCCCCAGACAGACAGACACAGCAAACCTTCTTGCCACAGCTCGCATTGATGTGCCATCCTGGATGAGCTGCACTACCTGAGCCACTTGTGTGGGTTGTAGAGTCCTTCATGCTACCACAAGTGTGAAAGCACAACCAACATTTCAAAAGTGACAAAACATCAGCCAGAAAGCATTGGTACTGAGATGTGGTCTGTGGTCCCCACCTGCAGAACCACTGCTTTATTGAGTGTGTCTTGATAATTGCCAATAATTTCCATCTGTTGTCTATTCCATTAGCACAACAGTATGTGACATTGATTGTCAATCAGTGTTGCTTCCTAAGTGGACAGTTTGATTTCACAGAAGTTTGATTTACTTGGAGTTATATTCTGTTTAAGTGTTCCCTTTATTGTTTTGAGCAGTGTATATAAAAATATAATAATAAACAACTAAGGTTAGGGTTAGGATAATAAAATAGATATATAAAAAATCTATTCTGTTATTCTAAACACTGTTTTTCTGTGATTACTTTGTATCTCCGTTCATACTGCACCCACACACACAAATGATACACCATTTGAAAGGTAAACTTGCCCCCTTCAGCAAGAAAATATCCAAACAAACCGCACATCCACGATTTGATAACAAAATACAGTTTAAACATTAATTTTCATAAACTTGCAGTAAGGAAAAATGACCTGCAGGTGGCACCACACTACCCCAAAGCACAATACCACCAAGCTGCTTACAGACATCACAAACAAATCCAAACATTTGCCTTGGGGTATTTCCAGCTTTCTCAAGTGCTAGCCCAGCCTGTTTCAGGCACATTGGAGGATTGAACACTTCACTGCAGGTGAGTCACATGTGCAGGACACATTTGTAAACATGCACTGCTTTTTTGCTGATTACTTCGCCCCACACACACAAATGATACACCATTTGAAAGGTAAACTTGCCCCCTTCAGCAAGAAAATAACCAAACAAACTACACATTCACGATGTTATCACTAAATACAGTTTAAACATTTATTTTCATAAACTTACAGAAAGACACAATGACCTGTGGCACCTCAACCGGAAGACATTTTTTTATTGTATTACCAAGCTACATAACCTGTCTGTGTTCATCATCTCATGAAATACATTTACATTTGACCAGCTTGCTTTTTCTGAAATTGCCTGCGCCCCCGACGACCAATGTGCGAAAATTTCGCACGGGCCAAGCTAGTATATAAAAATATAACAATGCAAAACTAAGGATAGGGCTAGGATAATAAAATAGATACTTAAAAAAATATTTAAAAAAATATAAAAATGTAGAACTAAGGATAGGGCTAGGCTAAAATAGATGCATAAAAATATATAAATATATAAAAATGTACAGCTGAGGTTAGGGTTAGGATAACTAAATAGATACATAAAAAAATATTTAAAAACATAAAAATGTAGAACTAAGGTTAAGGATATTTAAAATAGATACATAAAAAAATGCAGAAAAATATAACAATGTACAGCTACGGTTAAGGCTAGGATAAAAAAAATAAATACTTTAAAAAATGGTTCACTGGTTAGGGACCACAAAATACTTACCTTGTCCCACACTACGTCACTGTGATTTTCACACATTCATAATGGTGGATTAAGCGTGAAGAAATTGTAAAATAGGAAGAGGCGGACAGTCTGTGCCAATTATTAGAACTTGGATTGATAAGTATCTGTCCCTGGTTCCTAGTGAGAAAGCAGGAGGCAACTACATTGCATGGCGTCCAAACCAGAAAATTTCCAGGGCCAAGTATGAACTGCGGAAAGACAATACTTTTCTTTGGGCTTTGGAAAGGTTGCACGGCAATCAGCCCGAAATCTAAACACCCTCCATAGAAATGAGGCGATAACATTTCTAAGGTCAGCTCTCAATAAATAGACTGAACTATAGGTTGCAAGAGAGCAGAGCGGGCACTCAGGTGGTGTAGGTTACTAATTGGGGGCTGGTAGCATAAAAGAGGTAACCCAAAGCCACGGAGCTGAATATCGCTGGCATGTGTGATGACAAATGGCTCCATCCACATAAATGATCTATTGTGCGGAAGTATGTGGACAGGTGGAGGGGCAGAATCCAAACTTTTGGCTATGTTTCACTTGCTACATTCTATTTACTAGATTATGACCGATACCCAGGGACTGCATTATTAAAAGGGCCCCCTCGGACCAGGGATGTCAGCACTGGTGCTCAGTTATATAACGTGACCGCTGCAGCCGATCAGCTTCAGACAGAACTCCATCTGACGGAATTGGGAAGGCTGGAGCCCATCAACCGCTGATCGGCTGCAGCGCTCACATGTTATAACAACATAGCTGTAGCGGCACATATGTATATCATAACGAAGCACCAAAGTGGTGCAGAAGAGCTGCAAAGAAGGACAACAATCTGGATCAGAAGGGGTTAAAGGGTGGACCTCGAAAGGAATTCTGCCACATCTCTGAGACATGCCAATAGCATTGGATGACACTCCTTCTACTCCCCAGGCAATGCCTGAAACAAAGGGCGGCAGCATGGATTCACGCAGCCTGCACAACACTATTACTTGAGATTTTCCTCTCTTACTTCCATATATACAGCTCTGGCAAAAATTAAGAGACCGCTGCAAAATTTTCAGTTTGTCTGATTTTCCTCTTTATAGGTATATTTTTGAGTGAAGTGTAAATGGCTCTTTTATTCTATAAACTACGGACAACATGTCTCCAATTTCCAAGCAATAAACTTTGCATTTATTTTCAGAAAATGAGAAATGGTCAAAATAACAAAAAAAAAATGCAGTGCTTGCAGACCTCAAATAATGCTAAGAAAACAAGTTCATCATCATTTAGAAACAACAATAGTAATGTTTTAACTCAGGAAGAGTTCAGAAATCAATATTTGGTGGAATAACCATGATTTTTAATCACAGCTTTCATGCGTCTTGGCATGCTTTCCACCAGTCTTTCACACTGCTTTTGTGTGACCTTATGCCACTCCTATATGTAGGCAAGGAAAAGGGAAAGCAGGAAAATAGTCAGCTCACCAGTCTCAGCAGTAGTCCAGAAGATTTTCAATCTCAGTCTCAGCAGTGATCCAGAATCCTCATGCGCAGGAGCCACCTTGATTAGAGGCGTTGGCTGCAGCAAAACATGTAGAAAAAAATCTCCAGCGCAAAAATGAATAAAAGTGACCTTATGCCACTCCTGGTACATAAATTTAAGCAGTTCTCCATTGTTAGATGGCTTGTGACTATCCATCTTCCTCTTGATCACATTCCAGAGGTTTTCAGTGGGGATCAGGTCTGGAGATTGGGCTGGCCATGACAGGGATTTGATGTGGTGGTCCTTCATCCACACATTGATTGACCTAGCTGTGTGGCATGGTGCATTGTCCTGCTGGAAAAAACAGTCCTCAGAGTTGGAGAACATTGCCTGAGCAGAAGGAATCAACTGTTTTTCCAGGATAACCTTGTATGCGGCTTGATTCATACGTCCTTCGCAAAGATTAACCTGCCCAATTCCAGCCTTGCTGAAGCATCCCCAGATCATCACCGATCCTCCACCAAATTTCACAGTGGGTGCAAGACACTGTGGCCTGTACGCCTCTCCAGGTCTCCGTCTAACCATTAGATGACCAGGTGTTGGGCAAAGCTGAAAATTAGACTCATCAGAGTAGATAACCTTACTCCAGTCCTCTATGGTCCAATCCTTATGGTCTTTGGTAAACTTCAGCCTGACTCTCCTTTGCTTCTCATTGATGAAAGGCTTTTTTCTAGCTTTACATGACTTGAGCCCTGCCTCTCGGAGCTTGTTATGAACTGTTCTTGCCATGCAATTCACCCCAGCTGCCATTTGCCAGTTCTTTTGTAGGTCACTTGATGTCATCCTGCGATTGCTGAGTGACATTTGAACAAGATGACGGTCATCCCTTGTCAGTGAGAGACGTTTTCGCCCTCTGCCGGTCTGTAGCTTTGTTGTCCCGATGTCTGCTGCATGACCTTGTTGTAATGGACTGCCGTCTTAGAAATTTTAAGGATGGAGGCAACATGACGCTCACTGTATCCCTCTGCTAGTAAAGCCAGAATTGAGCCCTTCTTCTCCTCACTCAAGACTTAGAGTTATTTTTTCATTATATATATATAATTATATTACTAGCACTTGTTTTGCATCCTACTTGTCCTATAGCAGAAGATTGTGAACACCACAGCAGTGTTTTTATACTTTCCTTCGTTAAATAAGATTTGATTCAGGTGATCACCTAATCAGAAGCACATTAAGTAGAATGAGGTGAACTCTGGTTGGAATTACACTGACACTGGAATGGAAGTCAGACATGGAGAGAATATATTCTTTATGCAGCGTAATTAAATAAATAAATATTCCCCCATTGTTTTGGGTGTTTTCCTTTATTTATGGCATTTGCCATGCGGTAAAAAATGGCACGATGGCTTTATTCCGTAAGTCATTACGAACAGGGAGAAAAAAAAATGTTTTTCTTTATTTACTACTTTTACACATTAAAAAAAATTAGTTTGTTTCACCACGCATTGAGTGTTTATGGCAGAAACAAAAATATTTGTTATAATGACTGAAAAAGCACTCGGCGTTAATTTTCAGACTCTTTTGCTTATTATTATACATTTTTGCTTAAGCTTAAGAAATTGCTTAAGAAATTGGAGGAGTGATTTAAACTTTTCCTTTAAAAAACAAAAAAGTATAATTTTTCACATTTTTCTTCAGTCCCCAATAGGTTAAATAGCTGCTATTTACCCATATCTGTATCTATTGTCTACAGCTCGAGACCTTGCATACAAAATAACATCTACTTTCCATAAATGATTCTGTAGGTTATATAATCGATGCTTTTTGGGCACTGCGTCAATCATAGTAACTGCTGTTTTCATTTTTCCCCACTAAATCAATAGTCCATTTAATAATAAGATACTTTGTAATATATCTTTATAGAGAGTTCTGCTTCTTTCTCCTCCTGGACAGCTCTTTCATTCTCAGTTTATGGGTAACGATTCTACTTGTGGGGAGTGACATGCCTGAGATGCCATAGTAAGGAGACTTATAGGCAGTGCATTAAATATGGCCTATAAGTCTTCTGACACTGGCTTGTCCCTCTCCAAAAGGAGAAACGTTACCTCTTAAATCAAAGTTAGAGGCCTCTCATACATCCAAATAAGATCTCATGCTTTGCACTGAGTAGGGGCAAACATGTGTCTGAAAATATTCTAGTTTGACTTTTAACTAAGGCTCGTTAAAGGGTTGATATTGACTTTTAGGATTGCTACTTCCAATAGGTGGCGCTAGAGTTCAAATCCTCTTCCTCTCTGAAGGGTAATTTTATAGTTAAAATGTGTCTTCAGTGAATGCAGACTTTCCCATCACTGAGACTGGACATGACCGTTGATGCTCACAAGGTTCTATGGAGAACTATAGCGGAATGTCTGTGTGTTCCACTAGCTCCTCCCCACTCCATTGCAGTGATCACTTGTAATCTGTCGAGAAAATGATAGTAAGTGTTCCCGCTCCCTGCAAGCGCCTCCACAGGAGACATTAAGCAATGCACTGTTCCTATCCAGATAATT
Organism: Oophaga sylvatica; assembly: GCA_033576555.1. Lineage (NCBI taxonomy): Eukaryota > Metazoa > Chordata > Amphibia > Anura > Dendrobatidae > Oophaga > Oophaga sylvatica. The sequence continues at coordinate 33,365,278 of JARQOD010000010.1, read as the reverse complement.
GGAGTGTCTGTGTAATTCTGGTCAGAGCGAGATACATTACAATCCTCCTACTACTGGATAAGAAAGTATAAAATACTGTTCTGTTCCTTTTTTTTTCTCTTCCAGAAACAGCGCCACTCTTGTCTATAGGCAAGGTCTGGTATTGCAGTATTCATTTTAATGGTGATGAGCTGCAGCCTACGGACACTAATGATGCTGGAGAGATAACAAGGTTAATTTTTGTAAACATTTTTGGCTATATTTCTGCCTTTTACAGAAATAAATGAGTAGGGAATAAGCAGATACGACTGACCGAGCCCCAATAAATAGGGTTATTCCATGCAGACCTGCAGATGTTCAGATGCAAATCCACCACAGAAAGCCATCGGTCATCCACCGCATGGACATATGCAGAAATGCATCCCAAGCAACAAGCGATACAATATCTGCCGTATACAAAACCACGGAGCACAAGAAAACGTGAAAAGCCACGCAAGAAGCGGCCACCTCGTGCCAGCGTCCCGGCTCTTATAATGATATGTTTTCTGTACAGGAGGGCTAAAATTAGACCCTAAATTATAGAGGACTCCTAAAAACTACATGGAGTAGTTATGGCTAAAACGCAGAACACATATTGAAAATTAAAGGGGTTGTTCTATGGCCGGACAACCCCAATTTAATCAATTTAGGACCACATAAAAAAAATTAAGACCGTATATACTTGCACCGTTCCAGAAATGCTGGCGCCGCGTCCAGAAAGTTCCAAGAAAGTGATGTAACTAGTGTTGTGGGCCGGCTGTAGCCAATAACCGGCCACTGTTTGCAGCTCATCAATGTTCCGACTGCTCTGCCGAAATAGCTGATTGGTCGCAGCCTGCACATGACACAGGTCGCGTCACTCTCCAGGATTGAAGGCGAGAAAATGTTGTTTTTTTTATTTTTATATGGGGTCTTGAATTTATTAAATTGGAACTGGGGTTGTAATGGAAAACCCCTTTAAGTGAGAACATAAAATAACATGCCAACAAGTGAGTACAGATGTAACGAGCCAGAAGAAAAAAGGAAAGATAATGCCGCTGGTAAACAGACACTGTACCTTGGAATGGCCGTGGCACCCCTGACGTGCGTTTTGCGTTGAGCTTTTTCACAACGCTCCCATGTGAAAAAGCTCAACGCGAAACGCGCGTCGGGGTGCCACGGCCATTTAAAGGTACAGTGTCTCTTAGAGAATATAGGAGTGCTCCACCACGCCAAGCATTCCTATATATGGGGAGCTGCTGACTGACAGCTGCCTAATGTGCTTAGCCCTACCACTGCCATATTGGCAGATTGTACCCTCGCCTACCCTCTCCTCCTGCAGACAGGAAGTCCTTGTGGGCAGGGTCCTCGGTCCTATTGTGCCCACTGTCACATAGATGTATTTACTTACACTTGTTTTGCACTTGGTTATGTATAACTAGATGATTATTTGTACTATAGATAGATAATAGAGAGATAGATAAAAAGAGGATAGGATACATAGAAGGATAGATAGATACAATAGATAGATAATAGATAATTGTAGGACATCTGGTAGACGTAGGAGATAATTCTGGTAAGAAGAGTCACTTATCCTCCTTAGTGGCAGCGGACAGTATAGGCCGAGACCACGGTGACCACAGTCATCCTCTATAAGCCGCTAATCCAAGAGACTAATGACCAAGAGTCAGGACGTGTCCTGGTGAGAAGAACATGCCAGGCTGACCTCCATGCTGATGCAGAATTCCCTGCAGTCACGTGGAGCCCTGTACAGGAACGTCACCTGTCAGCGGTGTGTTCTCACTATCTATCCAGCTATTGATAACATGGACAACTTAGCTATTGCAGCAATGTGTGCGTACCATCATCGCTCGTAGACTTTTCCCATATCCTTGAAAAATGTTTTCAATGGAGGAGCCTTCTAACAGAAAAGTGCCAGATGGTAAAGTTTCATTTTAAAGCATCAGCTCCTTTATAAGAAGTGTTCATCTGAACAGCGGCGAGCTGATGTCAGCCCTGCACCAGCTTACTGCTGGCAGCCATCGTGTGAAGCCATACATGACATGTAGCTAAGCACTGTGTAGTGTGAGCACAGGGGCGATGGCCGCACATTACACTATACACTAAGGAGCTGCCAATGTCATTCATTCTCCAGCCATGTACCTTCAGGATCCAAGCATGCAAGTTCAGATCTGTGCCCTCAAGAGCTTGCAATCTATTATTCTAAGACATCCAATAAATGATTCCACGTGCAGCATGGCAATGGAGACACAAGCGCTTTACACACAGGTGTAAGGAGACACAAATCCAGCATTGAGGGGGACCTCAAAAAGGACCACCACGCTGCAGACCAGAGGACGCTGCTACTGAAGATTGCACCATGTGGCTCCTCAGTGTGCAGCGCTGGGGTCCTGGGATCAAATCCCACCAAGGACAACGTCTGCCAGGACTTTGTATGTTCTCCCTGTGTTTGGGTGGGATTCCTCTAGTTTCCTTCCACATTCAGCACGATGGAATAATGTGAGTAGGTACATCGATACGAACCCGGTTCGACTGAATCAATGTAAGTCATGGAACAATATGAATTAAAAATTCGATTTTCCAATTACTGGATCGGATCGAACCGGTTTCGTATCGATGCTCAACCCTAATGGATCCAATGGACAGCGATGAATGTCTACACTCTACAGAATATGATGGCGCCATATAAGCAACGTATATTAAAATAAATTATCTGACACCAGAGGCTCTACAGCTGTTGGAGGTCTACAACTCTCAACCATGGCGATTGTCAAGACATGCTGGGAGTTGTAGTTCTCCAACAGTTGCAAACAACTTAGACGGATATTGAGAAAAATGACAAAAAATAGTCGGAAACCATAAACAGATACAACAAGTACATTAAACAACAGATCACCCGCCAAAAAAATAAATAAAATAATCTATATATAAATGATAATAAATAAAAACATATCTATTTTATATATGTATACAAATATAAAAATATATAAAATATGTACATTAATATATGTATAGATTAGATATACAAGTGTGCGTGTGTATATGTATATATTTACATACACCAAATAAATAAGTAAAGTCTATATATTTGCTGTAAATAGAAGCATCATGCTCTTTTACAGCTCAGGTGGCAGATACAATGTTTCAGTAATAAAAGAGTAATACTAATATCAGTCTGGATGTGCAGAAGGTGAGGCACATGGCGCAGTCCTCATACCTGTAGCTGGGCACACACATGCTGAAGACTGTGGCTCTGTGCCCCCCACACCAGGCTGACCACCCTGCCCCCATCACACACTCACCTCCTCTCCTCCTCACAGGACAATGAGCCTCATTCAGACGTGGCTGCGGGTCCTGTGTGCTGGGAGGGGGAGTGTGCCAGTGTCCGCCCCTCACAGGGGTCCTGGGCAGGAGGAGAGAGGCAGGAATAACAGGTCCCTGCCTCCCCTGTCACCTGGAGGTGACAATGATCATTGCACAAGAGCAGTGTGACTGTACAGAGGAGGGGGCAGAGCTGCAGGGAGAGGGGCACAGGGGGTATAGCGAATATATACTGTGCATGGACTTCTATAGCCCCCACCCTGGATCTGCCCCATCCACCTTTCCTACAGCCCCTACCCAACATCCCTACAGTCCCTATCCCTATTCCCTTTTGTACACTTGCTTTGGCAAAACTAATGTGTATTTAGTCCTGCCAATAAAGCTTCTTTGAATCTACTGGGAAGGGGCTCAGGGATGTAATAAGGGGGTATAGGGGAATATACACTGGGAAGGGGCTCAGGGATGTAATAAGGGGTATAGGGGAATATACACTGGGGAAGGGGCTCAGGTGTAATAAGGGGTATAGGGGAATATATACTGGGGAAGGGGCTCAGGGATGTAATAAGGGGTATAGGGGAATATATACTGGGGAAGGGGCTTGGGCGTAATAAGGGGGTATAGGGGAATATATACTGGGTAAGGGGCTCAGGGATGTAATAAGGGGGTATAGGGAATATATACTGGGGAAGGGGCTCAGGGATGTAATGTAATAAGGGGGTATAGGGGAATATATACTGGGGAAGGGGCTCAGAGATGTAATAAGGGGTATAGGGGAATATATACTGGGGAAGGGGCTTGGGTGTAATAAGGGGGTATAGGGGAATATATACTGGGTAAGGGGCTCAGGGATGTAATAAGGGGTATAGGGAATATATACTGGGAAGGGGCTCAGGGATGTAATAAGGGGTATAGGAGAATATATACTGGGGAAGGGGCTCAGGGATGTAATAAGGGGGTATAGGTGAATATATACTGGGGAAGGGGCTCAGGGGTGTAATAAGGGGTATAGGGGAATATATACTGGGGAAGGGGCTCGGGCGTAATAAGGGGGTATAGGGGAATATATACTGGGGAAGGGGCTCAGGGATGTAATAAGGGGGTATAGGGAATATATACTGGGGAAGGGGCTCAGGGATGTAATGTAATAAGGGGGTATAGGGGAATATATACTGGGGAAGGGGCTCAGGGATGTAATGTAGTAATATAGGGGGGTATAGGGGAATATATATACTGGGAAGGGGCTCAGGGGTGTAATAAGGGGTATAGGGGAATATATACTGGGGAAGGGGCTCAGGGATGTAATAAGGGGTATAGGGGAATATATACTGGGGAAGGGGCTCAGGGATGTAATAAGGGGTATAGGGAATATATACTGGGGAAGGGGCTCAGGGATGTAATGTAATAAGGGGTATAGGGAATATATACTGGGGAAGGGGCTCAGGGTGTAATAAGGGGTATAGGGGAATATATACTGGGAAAGGGGCTCAGGGGTGTAATAAGGGGTATAGGGGAATATATACTGGGGAAGGGGCTCAGGGGATGTAATAAGGGGTATAGGGGAATATATACTGGGGAAGGGGCTCAGGAGTGTAATAAGGGGGTACAGGGGAATATATACTGGGGAAGAGGCTCAGGGATGTAATAAGGGGGTACAGGGGAATATATACTGGGAATGGGCTCAGGAGTGTAATAAGGGGTATAGGGGAATATATACTGGGAAGGGGCTCAGGGTGGGTGTAATAAGGGGTATAGGGGAATATATACTGGGAAAGAGGCTCAGGGTGTAATAAGGGGTATAGAGAAATATATACTGGGGAAGGGATATAGTAAAGTGGGGTTACTGGTGCGGAGGTGAGCCACGGCTTTGACGGATGGGGATAAGGACAGTCTATAAAGACATCACAAGGACGAGTGATACATAGGAGATACTTACTACTTATAATAGAGTGAGGGGCTGTCCTGGGGCACATAAAAATGGTGTAAATTGTCAGAAACGCACACCAGCTGCTGACTGGAGTAACATTTCAGGTGGTGGCGCAGGCAGCTGAAGAATACACTAAACTGATTTAGAATCACACACATTCTTGACCTTTGTTCTCAGGATTCAGGGAAGTCTCGGAGATCCGTCTCGCACCAATCCTTAGGTTTTCACATACCCAGTGGATTGGTTGTAACGTTACCTGTTGGGGATGACCCTATAAGATTATAGGGACCAATTTACTAAGAATTCACGCTACTCTTACTGAACAGTGCGTGGAATAAAATGTGGCAAATTTATCACAAGGCGCACAGTCTTAAATGAATTTGGCGGTCACATATTTCTGTTGTAATTTACTCCACTTTTATGGCGTAATTTCTGATGACACTGTCGGGCGGACTTGGTGACACCTTGTCCTGTCCCGGCTCTGCTCATTTTCAAAGACTGAAAGGTTGCAACATTTTTATTTTTTGCAATTTCGGGTTGCACAAAAATTATTTTGTAACATTTTCAACAAATTTTATGCCAGATTTCTGGAGAAAAATGCTTGATAAATCAGGGTCGTAGAATCTGTGCTTCTACTGCTTCCCCTGAGTTAGTCTTCGTAGCCATTACTCTGCAGATTATTAAAATTTACAAAATCCCTTCCTCTGCGAAGTCAGCATATTCTCATTTCTAGTTGATGTCACAGCTGTTAACTCCCTGGAGCACAAAATATCTTACACTCCGTCCCAGCGCTGTCAGTACAATGGCGTAATCATGAAAGAGTCAGGGGTCAGAATTTCAAAAAAGTAGCGGATCACGACAAAAGGGGCTAGGCAAGCAGATGGTCAAGACAAATCCAAGGTCGACCAACAAAGATCAGAATACCAGACAAGGAGTACAGAGCGAGCAGAATGATAAGGTGTATATATAGATACATGGCTCAAAAAGTTTACAAGTTTTTTTTTTTTTTTAGCTTCACAAGTATTTCCATCTAGTAAAGTCATGGCATGTGGCCACAATTCACACCGACTCTGAAAATGAAGGAGTCGCAGTAACGGGTGTGAATACGGCCATTCTACAACTTTTCTGCACAGCCTACAGGAGATCCGCTGTTCAGAGAGAAACTTAGAGGTTTGAAAGGTTCTAAGTATTATAAATAAAGATGGTTGTAACGTAATGGCCGTCATTTGCTAATCGCTGGTCCGTCCTGTGCTTCTCTACACGCGGCCGGAGAGCTAAGTGACACATTCTAGCTAGCCTCCACCAGAGGTTGCTGTAGACAGTTTTATTATGGAGGTCAATGGTTGTTGTTTGCAGCAAGCTCCCTCTAGTGGTGGTTGCAGGCAGACAGAATTTTAGCATTTAGTTCAAGCATTATCCCTATGAAATGACTAAGGATGGCAATCTTACTGTTGAGAACAAATTACCTATCTGACTTCTTTCTATAAGGAAACTTTCTAACCAGCTACAAAGTTCTAGTAATAGTCCAAGTTGGGATACCCCACAGTGATACCACCACTGTATTAAAGGCTGAGCCGAAATCCACATACAGGACCCTCACATGGCTACAAAAGGCATCCACATGACTTAGAATAGTAACGTGCACATATCAAGTTTTCTGAAAGCTCTAAATAATTGCACTACCGAATCTGCTATGCAACAGACATCAACGGTGCCCAACAGACCACAAGGTATATAATGGGATCCATCTGGTTTTCATCATGGTGTCCGTTTTTGCCGGAGCAATGGCAAAACGTTGCTCTGTGTCATCTCCATGCCTGATCTGTGTTGAATAGCTGCACCATTGATCCTCGCCTGCCAGAACATATGCAAAGCCACCAGTTATCGCACTCCTGTCCCATTCATTAGTGTCACATCCTCCTGGGCGATCCAAGGTTAGAAGATCACTACGTATTGTGAATCCGAGATCTTCCATTTAACCTGTGTATTTGTGTCCCATATTAAATGGTTTCCATTGTTGCTGAAGAGGTTAACGACCCTTTCTATGCTGGTCAGAAACGTTTGACTCAAACTGGTTAATGAATTGACACCTATGTCTCTGCTCTTCCGAGTTACTCTGAAAGGTTAACATTACATCACTTTGACCTACTGAATACATGACATTTCAATCACACTAAAGACACAATGCAAAGTGAAGTCCGTTTCCAGAATAACAACCGTACACAATAAAAGCATCAATTATAGAGTCACAGACACAGCACTAGCACTAAGTCACACAGCTAAGGAGGTGACAGTAGGCTTCTCACCTGCTTCTGGTTGGTCATGTTTAAAAAAACAATTATTCTGGAAATTCCCAGCCTATTGTTCTCAGTCGCACATTAGGTGGACGGCTTAGAAGCTGCAGGACAGGATTTTCCTTTTTTTATTGAAGCATTACATTGGCTTTATGCAGCTGCCGATCTCGCTATTACCAGGCACAATTCAGAGTTCATAAGTGGCTAATAAAGGGCCTGGTACGGATGAGAGGTTCTTGAGCAACACGGACAGGTGGCACTGGTGCAGCAGGGCAGATGAGATGGGCTGAAGGGTTGTTAAAGATGGAACAGGCTTTTGAGAAACTGTTGAACTAATGTAGCAGAGCTGGAACAGAGATGTGGCAGAGCTGGAACAGAGGTGACTGACATAGCACAGCTAGAACAGATATGACTAATGTAGCAGAGCTGGAACAGAGATGTGGCGGAGCTGGAACAGCAGTGACTGACATAGCAGAGCTAGAACAGATATGACTAATGTAGCAGAGCTGGAAAAGAGATGCATGACGTAGTATAGCTGGAACAAAGATGACTGATGTAGCAGAGTTGGAACAAAGATGACTGCTGTAGCAGAACTGAAATTGAGACAACTGATGTATCAGAGCTGCACCAGAGATGGCTGATGTAGCTAGCAGAACTGGAATTGAGACATCTGATTAGAGATGTAGCAGAGCTGGAAAAGATGCATGACGTAGTATAGCTGGAATAAAGATGACTGATGTAGCAGAGCTAGAACAAAGATGACTGCTGTAGCAGAACTGAAATTGAGACAACTGATGTATCAGAGCTGCACCAGAGATGGCTGATGTAGCAGAAGTCCATCAGAGATGAAGCAGAGCTGAAAAAGAGATGACTGACATAGTAGGGCTGATGAAGTGTCTTAGTAGCCAGGAATCTGTCTGGATATCGATGGTCTCCTAAACAAATTTGATTACTGAGGTCCCACTGTGCAATTTGCCCTCTGAGTCAACCATATGAACCACTATGAAGGCAATTGGAAGATGGTGAGACACCCGAGTCATCGATGGTCCACGTGGTGGCCACATTTTCTCCACCATTCTAGAGCAATAAAGCTCTTTGCTTAAGAAATATCATCCGGTCATCTTACTATGGGGCCACCAGTGAAATGAAATCTTAGGGAACACACACGTGGGTCTCGAGTCCATTTATAGAAAGGACGGCTGTACGGTTGCAAAGTCTTCAAGAACAGACTGAGTATTCATTAGGTCAGGTAATAATCCTCCTGATCATGGGGTTCCTTTCTGGTTTCTAAAATTAAAGACATCACAGGGTCACAAAAATATGAGACTTCAGAAAGTGAAGGGTGAAAAATTATATTTTTCTTGGAACTTCAAAAGTGAAAAATAAGGAAGTATAAGCAAGTTCAGCTATCATGTAAGGTCAACGTTTAGACCTCTCTGGTGCATGAACACTTGGTTCTTCCTTCTTTTCTGACAAATGTTATCTATCAATTCTTGCTGGGGGTCCCACCTCTCCTCCAGTGGATTTTTATTAAAGGGGGTCATCCACTCTTCCATAATAAGGTTCCCCAACAATATGCTTAAAGGGTTGTTCCCAATATAATAAGAGAATAAGAGCGCTGTCTCCGGCAGTCACACAGACAATAAAAGAAGTGGAGGTCGAGCATGTGCACCTCGCTCCATTCAAGATGGGCCTGTTCTCAGGATCAATGGGGAACCCCCAGTAACCAGTATTTTGGAAATAACCCTTTAACTTCTGGATCATCAGAGATCTAGAGATGGCTTTAGTATGCGAGAGCAATCCAGCCAGCAAGTATTCAATTTCCCTGCAGCGCCTCTAAAGGGGAAAACGTGCATTACACGCCGCTTATAGAATTTAGTATATGTTTTCCTTGTAACGCCGGTCCTCCGGAGAGAGGAGTGCTGTACTATGAACTAAATGGAGTATCATTTCTCTCTTAATTTAGGATTCCTTAATGGCTACAAAAACTACAAAAGTGAATCATCGTAATAGGGGACCTGCTGCCATAACAGACCTGTTAATTATAAAAGATGGTGCAATGGTGTCCACTGAGGCCACGTCATCCCTTACCGATGACTTAATTAGCTTTGGGCGGAATATAAAGAATGATTGGAAAATTTTGTGCAAGAGCAGAGAGGGGCGAGTAGGCTGACACATACGAGACCACTTCTGTAATGTTTGCACAAAAGTAAAACGTTTCCTCCTGTGCAATGATGGAATGAATGGGACACGCTTGGTTTGGTGCAGTGAGTAAGAATAACCGTTTGCTTTCTTTTGCTGCGGATATGAGCCAAGTTTGGAACCAAGCTGTCTCGTAGACATAATTGGAGTGATGCACGGGTTCTATGCGACGTCACCTTTGCTGTGCAGTTAATGACGTGGTATCCAAAGAGTCTCACCCAAAAAACAGATACAGATTGTGGCAGTCTTTTGGCCTCCTCTTGGCTAAATGGAGCCCTATAGATAGGTAGAAACTATATACGCTAGTAAGCGGCTGCGCTGACCTTGGTCTTGATAAAACACAGTGGACCTACACCAGCAGATGACATGGCTCCCCAAACCATCACTGATTGTGGAGACTTCACACTAGACCTCCAGCAGCTTGGATTGTGGCCTCTCCACTCTTCCTCCAGACTCTGGGACCTTGATTTCCCAATGAAATGAAAAATTTGCTTTCATCTGAAAACAACACCTTGGACCACTGACAACAGTCCAGTTCTTCTCCTTGGCCCAGGTAAGACGCTTCTGGCGTTGTCTATTGGTCATGAGTGGTGTGACACAAGGAATGTGACACTTGTAGCCCATGTCCTGGATACGGTCTGTGTGTGGTGGCTCTTGAAGCAATGACTCCAGCAGCAGTCCACTCCTTGTGAATCTCCCCCTAATTTTTGAATGGCCTTTTCTTAACAATCCTTTCAAGCCTGCGGTTATCCCGGTTGCTTGTGCAGCTTTTTTTACCAGACTTTTTCCTTCCACCAAACTTTCCATTAATATGCTTGCATACAGCACTCTGTGAACAGCCGGCTTCTTTAGCACTGACCTCGTGTAGGTAACCCTCCTTGTGCAGAGTGTCAGTGACTGCCTTCTGGACATCGGTCAAGTCCGCAGTCTTCCCCATGATTGTGGAGCTACTGAAACAAACTAAGGGGCCTTTATAAACTCTTAGGAAGCCTTTGCAGGTGTTTTATTCTAATTTACTGAGATAATGACTTTTGGGTTTTCATTGGCTGTAAGCCATAATCATCATTAATAGAAATAAACACGTAAAATAGATCACTCTGTAATGACTATATAATATATGAGTTTCACTTTTTGTATTGAAGAACTGAAATAAATTAACTTTTGGTGATATTCTACATTTGTGAGAAGCACCTGTAGATTCAAGTTTACCCCAGACATTTCGGGGGATACTTATCATTGCTTTTGTACAATCTCGATGGCTTCAACATTACTAGCGAGAAGGCATCTTGCATTTTCAGTCTTCAAGAAGGTCGATTGCTTTATTTTCTACTCTCCAAGGAGACGGCTATTAACCTAGAAGACGAATTCTATGGCTGCTGCTATGCGGTCCTGCAACTGAGGTCCACCCCCTCTTCATATCGCCCTTTGGGGACTGGAAAGCCCAAGTGGGAGGGAAGAGCATCTGTTATGACGTAAATTACTTTACAAGGTAATTCTTCTATCTTGATGTAGGAAAGATGTGTATCTTCGTACCGTGTTAGCCAGTAGATAGAAAAATATTTAGACTTGAGAGTCCTCAGTGGTTGATACCTTTTAATGGCTAACTGAAAAGATGGTAACAAATTGCAAGCTTTCGAGACTACTCCGGTCTCTTCATCAGGCAAAGACTAATACAACATCTGAAGAATCACATATTTATACACAAGAGGACACAGGAATAGTGCAATAGGTAAGACAAGTGACGTGAAGCAGAACTGTCATTATGGCAGAGGAATGAACATAAATATTGGAACAGATCATAGATAAGGAGAGAGTTTTATTACCCTCTGATTGGGGTCTGGTGTTGTGTTTTGATGCCCCTAGAAGGTCAGAGACGCAGATTCCTTAATTGATATAGAATGACATGAATCCATGTGACACGTTCATTCCAGCACTAAGAGTGTCAAAGGTCATCATAAGTTTGTATTCCCAAACCTTTCTATCTTTCTCAGATTTGAAGTTAGATTTTAATACCAGTAATTCCATATCCATTATGCTATGACCGGGCATGCAAAAGTGTTTTGCCACAGGTAAATCCATTCTTTTTTCTCTTATCGTGTGGCGATGAGAATTCATCCTTGTTCTCAGTTTTTGCCTACAAGATCCCAGGTACTTTCAGCTGCATCACATCTAATGTGGTGTACCTAATTATATGTACTAAATGTCCAACTGGGGGTCTGTATGTGGGGGAGACCGGGCAAAAACTGAGAACAAGGATGAATTCTCATCGCCACACGATAAGAGAAAAAAGAATGGATTTACCTGTGGCAAAACACTTTTGCATGCCCGGTCATAGCATAATGGATATGGAATTACTGGTATTAAAATCTAACTTCAAATCTGAGAAAGATAGAAAGGTTTGGGAATACAAACTTATGATGACCTTTGACACTCTTAGTGCTGGAATGAACGTGTCACATGGATTCATGTCATTCTATATCAATTAAGGAATCTGCGTCTCTGACCTTCTAGGGGCATCAAAACACAACACCAGACCCCAATCAGAGGGTAATAAAACTCTCTCCTTATCTATAATCTGTTCCAATATTTATGTTCATCCTCTGCCATAAATGACAGTTCTGCTTCACGTCACTTGTCTTACCTATTGCACTATTCCTGTGTCCTCTTGTGTATATATATATATATATGTGATTCTTCAGTTTTTGTTTTAGTCTTTGCCTGATGAAGAGACCGGAGTAGTCTCGAAAGCTTGCAATTTGTTACCATCTTTTCAGTTAGCCATTAAAAGGTATCAACCACTGAGGACTCTCAAGTCTAAATATTTTTCTATCTTGATGGTCACCGGAGATGTTGCCCAACGTTGCCATCTCCGTAAATATATATATTACATGCCCCATGCACCTGATGACATTTTCCTAGGCGAAACATCTTCCAGATAAAAAATGTTAGTCGGTTTCCTGATGCAGCTTCTCTGGTGGTTTTGTTCTGCTGTCAGAATTTGTTTTTCCTGTAATTTATTTTTTGTAATAATTTGGTACCTAGCGAGTGGCTTCCCAGCGGAAGCCGCCCCCCAAACATTTCACATTACTCTTACCAGCTTCACAATTTCCAAACCTGAAAGTGGTTCAAAGAAGTGACCTGACTATTGTTCTTCTGACGTGACCTGAATGGAAGATGCCACAAATTAAATAGAAATCTACAGGGAGCCCAAAAAGACAGACTTAATACTCCTGGCATGTTTTCTGGAATTTTAAAAAATGCCAAAAAAAAAACAAAAACACAAACCAGGGGTGTTTCTGGAAGCGTGTTCACCTGTGTTTAAAAGACATGTTGTGCACATACCCTTCGAGTATGTGAACTCAGTTTTTGGAGCAGGTTCCCTTCAAAAATGCTCGAAAGAATCATTCTGTTCCTTTCTATTGTAAAACCACTTTCAGTCATTTTAGAGTTTTATTTTTCCCCGATTCAGGTTTTGAAAAGTGTCTGATAGGAGAAAAGAAAGTACGTGTCACTTCCTTGAAGTGGAATTTGAAGGAAACTATTCCAAAACTAGACACTGTCCAATCAAAAAGGCAGCAAAAACATCTTCCAGAATCGAAAATCTCCTCTGAAAACTCCCAGAAGAAGCAACGTTTCCCGAAATGATTTCCAATAGAAAACGAGACTCAGGCAGGTAGGAGTTGGTCCTTAGGGCTCCCTGCAACTCCTCGTGTTCTTTTTGGTCCTTAGGGCTCCCTGCAACTCCTCGTGTTCTTTTTGCTTTCCCTTCCGAAAAGGGGGATCTCGTGACCGCTGCGGCCAATCATCAGGCATTAACGGACTGTCTATTCCAGAAGAACGAGTCTCCTTGCTCTCTCTACCGGCTCAGACAGAATGTAACCGCTGTAGCCAGTTAGCGATTGCAGCGGTCACCAGAAAAGAAAGCCAAGATGCCGGCAGGGCCACTGGCTGCAAGTTGGATTAGCGGCTGGAATCCCTTAGGGAAGTAATTTTTTTTTACACCACCCTAAGCCTGAACTTTAACAAAAATTGACAGGTCATAAAAAATAGGGAATTGTATTGACAAGACTGGTCGGGTTAATCTGGTGTAACCCGGGCCGACATATAGGATGCTGTCTACTTCAAGTCATGAGACTTTTGGACATGTAGACTGGCCTGAAAGTACAGTGTCACTGTGCGCAGAGAGCCGCATCCAAAATCCACAAGAAAAGAACACTTTAAAAAAACATCCTATGGGTCACAAAGGGAAAAATGCCTATGTGAATGTGGCAGTTGTTCCCCCCCCATGTAGAATTCATGGGCCCGAAAATAAAAAAAAAAGTTTTTAAATTTGTCTGCCCAATTACTTTTTGCTGAGTTTTTCAGAGCAGAAACTCCAATTTTTTAGGAGTTTTGCATCTTTGAGAAGGATTTTGGAGAGTTTTCTGCCCGAGAAACTCTTAGAAAATCTGTGCGCACATAGACAGCAAAGTGGAAGCAAACAAAAAGTCCTACACAAACCCCCCAAAAATTTTTAAATA
>JARQOD010000010.1:33326777-33350899 GCA_033576555.1 Oophaga sylvatica | reverse complement strand
TAAATCTTTTCCAGTAATAATACCTGACAGGACCCCATATCTAACTACAGTAATTAATACCTGACAAGCCCTAAAAGTCATTCTCTAATATAACCCCGACGGAGCCGTACTCTTAAACTACGTAATATATACCCGACAGGAGCCCGTAAGTCATATCTAAAGTAATATATACCGACGGAGCCCTTTCATCTAATCTCAGTAAATATCCTGACAGGGGCCCCACTCTTATCTACATATATTACCTACAGGAGCCCATAAAGTCTATACTACAGAATAATACCTGACAAGCCAAAAATTTTATACACAGTAAATTACCGACAGGAGCCCCATCTTATCTACATATATATACCTGACAGGACCCCAGTCTATATCACAGAAAAAATACCTGACAGGGAGCCCTACAGTCAATCACAGAATAATACCTACAGGGGCCCTACAGTCTAATCAAAATAATATAACCTGACAGGGGCCTTTAATCTTATCTACGTAAAAAATACCTACAGGAGCCCAAAAAGTCTAAATTTTACAGTAATATATACCTGACGGAGCCCCAAAAGTCTTACTACAGTAATAAACCTGACAGGGGCCCAAAGTCTATACTACAGTAAAAATTTCCCCACGGACCCATAACTATATCACATAAATATACCGACAGGACCTTACAATATCTAAAAAATTATACCTGACAGGGCCCGTACGTCTATACAAGTAAAATAACCCGACAGGGGCCCTACAGTCTATATCACAGTAAATATACCTACAGACCCATACACAATCCCACAGTAATAAAAACCTGACAGGAGCCCGTAAAAGTCTAAAAACACAGTAAATAATCCTACAGATCCCCTACAGTCTATATCTACAAATATACCTGACAGGACCCTAATTCTAATCTACAGTAATATATACCAAAAGGAGCCCGACAGTCTGATCTACATAATATATACCTGACAACCCATACAGTCTATATCCTACAGTAATATATACTGACAGACCCATACATCTATATCAACAGTAATAACCTGACAGGAAGCCCTACAGTCTATATCTACAGTAATAATACCTACAGGGGCCTTACAGTCAACTACTAAATATACCTGACAG
The DNA here is from genome assembly GCA_033576555.1 of Oophaga sylvatica. Lineage (NCBI taxonomy): Eukaryota > Metazoa > Chordata > Amphibia > Anura > Dendrobatidae > Oophaga > Oophaga sylvatica. Next base: position 33,349,795 of record JARQOD010000010.1, on the reverse strand, counting down.
GAGCCTGTACAGTCTATATCAACAGTAATAATACCCGACAGGAGCCTGTACATCTAATCTACAGAAATATAACCGACAGGGGCCCCAAAAGTCTATACTACAGTAAAAAATACCTGACGGAGCCTTACAGTCTATATCTACAGTAATATATACCTGACGGGCCCGTACAGTCGTTTACATAATAATACCCGACAGGAGCCCCTACACTATATCACATAATTATACCACAGGCCCGAAAATCTAATCTCAGAATAAATACCTGCAGACCTGACAGTCATATCACAGTAAATATACCGACAGGGGCCTTTTCAGCTAAATACAGTAAAAAAACCCGACAGGAGCCCTACATCATAACAGTAAATATACCTGACAGGGGCCCGTCAGTCTTTTCACAGTAATAATACCTGACAGGGGAAATAACATTTTAATCAACAGTAATATATACCGCAGGAGCCCGTACGCTTAAACTACAGAAAAAATACCGACAGGAGCCCGTAATCTATATCACAGTAATATATACCTGCAGGGGCCCCCACAGTCTTATCACGTAATATAAAAAAATGCAGGAGCCCAACATACTACATAAATAATCGACAGAGCCCCCTACAGTCTAAACACAGTAATAAATCCGACAACCCTACAGTCTATATCTACAGTAAATAATACCTGACGGAGCCCCACAGTTGTATCTACAAAAAATTTTACCTGACAGGGGGCCCAAGCATATCTACATAAATATACCTGCAGGAGCCCGTACAGTCTGTACTACAGTAATATATACCGACAGGAGCCCCAAAAGTCTATACTACAGTAATAACACCGACAGGGGCACACATCTAACACAGTAATATATACCTACAGAGCCCGAAAATTTTAACACAGTAATATATACCTGACGGAGCCCGACTCTAACTACAGTAATTTTAAACCTACAGGGCCTGTACATCTATTCTACATAATAATACCTGCGGACCCGTACATTAAACACAGTAAATATACCTACAGGGGCCCGTAAAAGTCTAATCTACTAATATATACCTGCAGGGGCCCAAAAGTCTATATCTACATAATATAACCGACAGGAACCCCTACAGTCATATCTACAGTAAAAATACCTACAGGGGCCCATACATCTATACGTAAAAATACCTGACAGGACCCATAAGCTATTCACAGTAAATATACCTACAGGGGCCGTACAGCATATCTACAGAAAAATATACCTGACAGGAGCCCGAAAAGTCAATCTACATAATATATACCTGACAGGAGCCTGTACAGTCATATCTCAGAAAAAATACCCGACAGGAATGTACAGCATATCAAAAGAATTAACCCACAGGGGCCGACAGTCTTAAAACTACAGTAATATATACCCGAAGGACCCCCACAGCTATATCTACATAAATATACCTGACGGAGCCCTACAGTCTATAATCAAGTAATATAACCTGACAGGAGCCCCCCATCTGTATCACTAATATAACCCGACAGGAGCCCGTTAGTCTATACTACATAAAATACCTGACAGACCCCAAAAGTCCCATATCACATAAAAATAACCTGACAGGGGCCCGTACATCTTTTCTACAGTAAATATCCGACAGGAGCCCGTAATCCCTTTTCAAAATAAAAAAAATACCTGACAGGGGCCTGTACATCTAAATACAAAATATACCGACAAGCCCGAAAATCTACACTTTACAGTTACCGGCAACGATGGGCTGCAGCCAGGCACCTGTATGGAATGCATACATTTTGCTGGCTTTTAAAAATTAACCTTGAAGGAGCACACCATTCTAGGTTTTAAGGGGTGCAGTCGGGGCCCGGCAGCACCCAGAAAGTCTGCTATCTTGAAGAATATAACCGGCAGGGGCCCAACGTCTACTCAACCCTTTGGGGAAGGGCCGGGGGACCTTGGGCCCCGGGGGCAGGGAAAAAAATGTGACACGGGCCACCCCTGACACCGCCCTCGTAGATGACCCCCGGCGCGGGAAGAAAATCCCACATCCCCCTGTTTTCCTTCAAATGTAGGGAGTCACAGAACAGAAAGCGTTTTTTCCCCGAAGTACGCCCGAAAGCCCCCCCCGGTTTTTTGTTTTCGTTGCGTCTGTGCTCGGGAAAATAAGTGGATGTTCAAGGGAAAACCCCCGCACTGGGTGAGAGACGGGGCGAAGGGAGGGGGCGGAGCCCCCCACCTGACGGTCACCGACATTTTGCTGCCCTTCACGCCAGGCGAGGGCCCCGGGCCTGTCAGGGCCCCGGCCCCTACACGCAATACTTTCCCCCTCCATCCTGTGTATTATACCCCCCCTGTACATTAAATATCCTGTGTGTTATACCTCCCCCTGTACATTATATATCCTGTGTGTTTACCTCCCCTGTACATTATATACCTGTGTGTTATACCCTCCCCCTGTACATATATATCCTGTGTGTTATACCCTCCCCCTGTACATTATATATCCTGTGTGTTATACCCTCCCCCTGTACATTATATATCCTGTGTGTTATACCCTCCCCCTGTACATTATATATCCTGTGTGTTATACCTCCCCCTGTACATTATATATCCTGTGTGTTATACCCTCCCCCTGTACATTATATATCCTGTGTGTTATACCTCCCCCTGTACATTATATATCCTGTGTGTTATACCTCCCCCTGTACATTATATATCCTGTGTGTTTATACCTCCCCCTGTACATTATATATCCTGTGTGTTATACCTCCCCCTGTACATTATATATCCTGTGTGTTATACCTCCCCCTGTACATTATATATCCTGTGTGTTATACCTCCCCCTGTACATTATATATCCTGTGTGTTATACCTCCCCCTGTACTTATATCCTGTGTATTATACCTCCGCCTCCCCCTGTACATATATATCCTGTGTATTATACCTCCGCCCCTCCCCCTGTACGTTATATCCTGTGTATTATACCCTCCCGCCCCTCCCCCTGTACGTTATATCCTGTGTATTATACCCTCCCGCCCCTCCCCCTGTACGTTATATCCTGTGTATTATACCCTCCCGCCCCTCCCCCTGTACGTTATATCCTGTGTATTATACCCTCCCGCCCCTCCCCCTGTACGTTATATCCTGTGTATTATACCCTCCGCCCCTCCCCCTGTACGTTATATCCTGTGTATTATACCCTCCCGCCCTCCCCCTGTACGTTATATCCTGTGTATTATACCCTCCTGCCCCTCCCCCTGTACATTATATTCTGTGTATTATCCTCGCCCTCCCCCTGTACTTATATCCTGTGTATTATACCCTCCTGCCCCTCCCCCTGTACATTATATCCTGTGTATTATACCCTCCTGCCCCTCCCCTGACATTATATCCTGTGTATTATACCCTCCGCCCCTCCCCCTGTACATTATATCTGTGTATTATACCTCCTGCCCCTCCCCTGTACATTATATTCTGTGTATTATACCCTCCCCTGTACGTTATATCCTGTGTATTATACCCTCCTGCCCTCCCCCTGTACTTATATCTGTGTATTATACCTCCTGCCCCTCCCCTGTACATTATATCCTGTGTATTATACCCTCCGCCCTCCCCCTGTACATTATATCTGTGTATTATACCCTCCTGCCCTCCCTGTACGTTATATCCTGTGTATTATACCCTCCTGCCCTCCCCCTGTACATTATATCCTGTGTATTATACCCTCCGCCCCTCCCCTGTACATTATATTCTGTGTATTATACCCTCCGCCTCCCTGTACATTATATCCTGTGTATTATATCCTGCCTCCCCTGTACGTTATATCCTGTGTATTATACCCTCCTGCCCCTCCCCCTGTACATTATATCTGTGTATTTACCTCCGCCCCTCCCCTGTACATTATATTCTGTGTATTACCCTCTCCCTCCCCTGTACTTATATTTTGTGTATTATACCCTCCTGCCCCTCCCCCTGTACTTATATCCTGTGTATTTACCCTCCGCCCCTCCCCCTGTACATTATATCCTGTGTGTTATACCCTCTGCCCCTCCCCTGTACATTATATCCTGTGTTTATACCCTCCTGCCCCTCCCCCTGTACTTTATATCCTGTGTTTATACCCCTGCCCCTCCCCCTGTACATTATATCCTGTGTTTATACCCTCTGCCCCTCCCCCTTACATTATATCCTGTGTGTTATACCCTCCTGCCCCTCCCCCTTACTTATATCCTGTGTTTATACCCTCCTGCCCCTCCCCCTGTACTTTATATCCTGTGTTTATACCCTCCTGCCCCTCCCCCTGTACTTTATATCCTGTGTATTATACCCTCCTGCCCCTCCCCCTGTTACGTTATATCCTGTGTATTATACCCTCATGCCCCTCCCCCTGTACTTATATCCTGTGTTATACCCTCCTGCCCCTCCCCCTGTACATTATATCCTGTGTGTTATACCCTCCTGCCCCTCCCCTGTACTTATATCCTGTGTATTATACCCTCCTGCCCCTCCCCCTGTACATTATATCCTGTGTTATACCCTGCCGCCCCTCCCCTGTACATTATATCCTGTGTATTATACCCTCCTGCCCCTCCCCTTTACATTTATATCCTGTGTATTATACCCTCCTGCCCCTCCCCCTGTACTTATATCCTGTGTTTATACCCTCCTGCCCTCCCCTGTACGTTATATCCTGTGTATTATACCCTCCTGCCCCTCCCCCTGTACTTATATCCTGTGTATTATACCCTCCTGCCCCTCCCCCTGTACTTATATCTGTGTATTATCCTCTGCCCTCCCCCTGTACGTTATATCCTGTGTATTATACCCTCCTGCCCCTCCCCCTGTACTTTAATCTGTATATACTCCCTCCTGTCTATCTGTGTATTATCCCCTCCCCCTGTACGTTATATCCTGTGTATTATACCCTCCTGCCCTCCCCCTGTACATTATATTCCTGTGTATTATCCCCTCCCCCTGTACGTTATATCCTGTGTATTTACTTGACCCCAGTTCATTCAATGTGTCATCTATGTGCCCCCGATTATGTCACATAATTGTTTATTGACAGGTCAGTAATAGCGTCAAAAGTATGACAGATAGTCCAATTTTTTTTTCTGTCATGGGTTCAGCTTGATAAGAAAAAATAATCTGGTGAGTCCCCTCTCTTTTCCTATTTGGTCATGAATTGGATGTTCAGTTATCCTATTCTGTCTGTTTGTGTGTGACAAGCTCTCCTTGTCACTATCCGGTCCCAGGGAATGGTGTGTGTCGTGCTAGGTACGTCGGTGGCCACGCACCTGTGCCATCACATGAACAACCTGCCATGTCACATTCATAATAGATCTCTTGTCGGCGGTCTGCCCCACATTCCTGCCAGTCGGCTAACACTTGTCTGGTGACTCCTCCATCATCTCTTGGTTATTATGTGGACTCTTTACTGAATCCTCCTTTATTCCTATTATATATTTTTTTTCAGAACACAGGTGCGTGGAGTCGGCGAAAATCCGAGCCAAATATCCGGACCGTGTTCCGGTAAGTTGTGATGTTTCCTGCAAAGGGCTCATCCATTATTCAGCACTCGCTCTATTTGAGCTGTATATAGATTGCATCGGCTACAAGCAATAATTCCCCTCTTATCTCCTTGTACCAGAACCTGTTTATGAGATTCCATTATCCCGTAGTCTTAAAGGAGACCCGCCACTTGTCAATAATACGCATTATTGCTACCTGATGTAAATCATTTTGTTCTCCTTTATCTGGTGCTATTTTGCTTTTGTCCCTGCGACTTTCTGCTCTTGAATCCGGTGCTGTTTTGCTTTTGTCCCTGCGACTTTCTGCTCTTACTCCGGTGCTATTTTGCTTTTGTCCCTGCGACTTTCTGCTCTTGACTCCGGTGCTGTTTTGCTTTTGTTCCTGCGACTTTCTGCTCTTACTCCGTTGCTATTTTGCTTTTGTCCCTGCGACTTTCTGCTCTTGAATCCGGTGCTGTTTTGCTTTTGTCCCTGCGACTTTCTGCTCTTACTCCGGTGCTATTTTGCTTTTGTCCCTGCGACTTTCTGCTCTTGACTCCGGTGCTGTTTTGCTTTTGTTCCTGCGACTTTCTGCTCTTGAATCCGGTGCTGTTTTGCTTTTGTCCCTGCGACTTTCTGCTCTTACTCCGGTGCTATTTTGCTTTTGTCCCTGCGACTTTCTGCTCTTGACTCCGGTGCTGTTTTGCTTTTGTTCCTGCGACTTTCTGCTCTTACTCCGTTGCTATTTTGCTTTTGTCCCTGCGACTTTCTGCTCTTGAATCCGGTGCTGTTTTGCTTTTGTCCCTGCGACTTTCTGCTCTTACTCTGTTGCTATTTTGCTTTTGTCCCTGCGACTTTCTGCTCTTGACTCCGTTGCTATTTTGCTTTTGTCCCTGCGACTTTCTGCTCTTGACTCCGTTGCTATTTTGCTTTTGTCCCTGCGACTTTCTGCTCTTGACTCTGTTGCTATTTTGCTTTTGTCCCTGCGACTTTCTGCTCTTGACTCTTGCTATTTTGCTTTTGTCCCTGCGACTTTCTGCTCCTGAATCCGGTGCCGTTTTGCTTTTGTCCCTGCCACTTTCTGCTCTTGACTCTGTTGCTCTTTTGCTTTTGTTCTTGCGACTTTCTGCTCCTGAAACCGCTGCTGTTTTGCTTTTATTACTGCAACTTTCTGCTCCTGAATCCGGTGCTGTTTGGCTTTTTGTTACTGCGACTTTCTGCTCTTGAATCCGGTGCTGTTTCGCTTTTGTTCCTGCGACTTTCTGCTCCTGAATCCGGTGCTGTTTTGCTTTTGTTACTGCGACTTTCTGCTCCTGAAATATGCTCTCTGTTTGTTTGTATATAAATCTTGTCTTGTTGGCAAAGTGGGTGTGATATTAATTCTTCTCTGTAGGTAGCTTATGACCACACCCACTTAGATATGAAGGCCAACAGTTGTAGTAGTAGTAATCTCTGATTTCCAGAATCCGGATCAGACTTTTGACGGATTGCACAAAAGTCTGATCCGGTTCCATTGACTTCTATTGTTTCCGGCCGCCTGATGCGCCGCTTCAGGCACTATCAGGCGGCTCTGGTAAACAAAAAAAAAAGTTACATGCACCGTTTTGTCCGGCCGCCGGAATGTACATTTCCGCCGGATCCGGACAAAAACGGATACAATGCAATGACATCAGGCACGATCCGGCGCTAATGAAAGTCAATGGTAAAAAAACGCATCCGGTACCGGATCCATTTTTTTAGCAACACGCCGGATCATGCCTGAAGTCAAAAAAAACGGATGTGTGAAAGAGGCCTAATACGACTCATGCACTTCCCAGGTCATCGTGGAGAAAGTATCCGGTTCACAAATTGTGGATATCGACAAGCGGAAATACTTGGTCCCCTCTGACATCACCGTGGCTCAGTTTATGTGGATCATTAGAAAACGCATTCAACTGCCTTCAGAAAAAGCCATCTTCCTGTTTGTAGACAAGACTGTGCCTCAGTCCAGGTGAGACGAGGACGACGTACTCTGATTTCCTCCAAGTGCCTTCTTGGCTGCACTCCTAACACCCATCTTGTGCCGCATGTTGGGGAGGGGCGCGCTGCACATCGTGGCAAAGGGGCGCGCCGGGGTTTGTGGCTGGGGGTCTTAGTATCTTTTAAATAGGATAACCTGGCTAAACATTGATTGCATGTTGGTTGTGCCGCACTGGAAACAGTGCGGCTTCTGTCCTGGCACATTGCACAAGGGGCACTTGTCATTAAGGAATCCCTCTTGATGTTAAGGTACTTACACATCTTAGATAGCTGGGGGCTGAATGCTAATCCTTTGCCGACTCCATGTTTCTGTGGGGTTATTGCAGATTGGTGGGAGCTCTGACTGATGGCCGCACGGGCAGTGGGCCAAAAGGTGGGTGTGCTGTCGCTTCAGTCCAAGCTCTGTGCCCTCATTCTGGTTATTGGTCAGACTCCAACAATCTAGTAATTGTTAGTTGTCCTGTGAATGGGAGAGAATCCAGAATATCCCTTTTAAAGAGGAGGTTAGCAGATTTACAGATATTTTAAGAAGCCGTGGCAATCGGTGTTATCAATGTCTAATCAAATGAAAAAGCCAAGGATTGATCCTGTGGAACGGCAGTGCGACTCAGTAATTGTTTTCCTGTCTTTTTCCTTTCAGTCTAACCATGGGACAGCTGTACGAAAAAGAGAAAGACGAGGACGGCTTTTTGTATGTTGCGTACAGCGGAGAGAACACGTTCGGCTTTTAGACGCATCGACGGCTTGTGAATCTTGTAAATAATGTCAGTGGTTTTAACATGATGTGTAAGTCTCCATCCCGTAGGATTAGATGCATCTTAACTGGACGCCTTCTTATGTTTTTCTTTTCCATGTCTTGTCCTCCATCTTTGTCTACATTTTTTTTTTTTTTTTTCACTTAATTTATTTTTCGTGCTTTGTGAAGACGTCACTTTACTGCCAAAGAGGCCGGCAATGTGCCGGAAGGTAGAAATCGGCAGCCGATTTACTTTGGCAGTGAAGTGGTCAAATAATAGTACTTAGGAAGAGGTGGGGACCGGCGACTCCCCCACTAGTAGCATTCATCATATATAGGTTTTGGATTTTGTTTCCATGGTTCTGTCATTTGCTGACCTTCGCTATAACACACAGGCGATTAGTGATTGATATTGTAATCAGTAATTACTGGTATGTAATATTCACCTTTACAAATTCCTGCAAATAAAACCATTCAGTCCATAACTTCTCGTTTCGTCACAGTAAGGAATTATACACACTATGCATTTTACATCTCCCGACCTGCACAACGTGTGCCCCCCCCCGGACGAATACATTTAAGCACTGTGTAGCCGGGACTGAGCAGTGCTCATCGGTCTCTGTCCCCGGTGTTTAGCAGTGTGATGAGGTCAGCACGCTGCTGCCAGCACAGCCAAAGGTAAGCACTCCATTATGGAGTCGAACACTTAATGCTTAATCATTGTGGGTAAGATGGGGAGGGGTTAATGGTACTGTAAGGACACATAATGGGGGTCACCACTGTTAAAGGGGGCATAGTTTTGTTCGAGGTGGTGGTAGGGGGGTAATGCAGCAAGCGATGCCCTCAGTGGATGTGGCTTGCACAGACTAAGAGGATCGCTTTCAGATAGATGCTACTGTGCAAACTGAGCAGATTCTCTCCAAATTCTGCTCAAATACCCAAAACCTTTGTTCTGGTGATGTATTGATGCAAGTACCATTGGACCAAAAAAAATGTGTTCCCCTGGCTTATGGTGACCCAATAGTCTGGATCTACAAAACATGGGTCACAGCTTTGCATGCTGCTGTCATTTATCGATGCCAGGAAAAGGCATCGGTGGAAGGGTGTAGGGTTTTTTTTGTGTGCCCATTGTTCAAAAATGTGACAAACTACAAAGAAAGTAATTGAAAAAAAAATATATATATTTTTTTTGTTCAAATCATAATAGAAATACTCGGTTCTTGATAATTTGACGGTGTACAGAAGAGGCCAATCCTCGGTTGGGTGTCAATCTTAACACTTGGTGGACGCGCCGATTGCCAGCCCGGGTTTGGTGCCAGTCCAACTGGGACGTGCCGATTGCAACCCGGTTTGGTGTCAGTCTTACCTTGGGTGGACGTGCCGATTGCCAATTCCCGGGTTTGGTGCCAGTCTCATACTTGGGTGGACGTGCCGATTGCCAATACCCGGGTTTGGTGCCAGTCTCATACTTGGGTGGACGTGCCGATTGCCAAGCCTCGGGTTTGGTGCCAGTCTCATACTTGGGTGGACGTGCCGATTGCCAATCCCCGGGTTTGGTGTCAGTCTTACACTTGGGTGGACGTGCCGATTGCCAATTCCCGGGTTTGGTGCCAGTCTCATACTTGGGTGGACGTGCCGATTGCCAATACCCGGGTTTGGTGCCAGTCTCATACTTGGGTGGACGTGCCGATTGCCAATCCCCGGGTTTGGTGCCAGTCTTACACTTGGGTGGACGTGCCGATTGCCAATTCCCGGGTTTGGTGCCAGTCTCATACTTGGGTGGACGTGCCGATTGCCAATCCCCGGGTGTGGTGCCAGTCTCATACTTGGGTGGACATGCTGATTTCCACTGTCTGTCTCAGCTGAAGTGCAGGTAGTCGCGTGACGCTCGGATCCAGGATGTGAAGCTCTGTTCTCGGAGTTGCCTCCAGGCCTCCTGGTAACACACAGCAGCTTCTTTGTAATCATAATATGTCCTCAAGTCCCTGGAAGAGAAAAAGGTTAAGATATTGTACGAGGTTTACATAAACCAGCGATGGGACCGAAACACCCTGAAATTATGATAAAGACGAGTCCTTGAGTCACGGCCTAAGCTGGAAGAGCCGCGGGACGACACTTGGGGTGATGTCCTGCCGCTCTCCTTAGTTCTCTAGGAGGTAAGAAGCCGCCAGACGAGAAAGTAAGGGATCGAGAGCCTAAAATCTCCCATGGGACAACTCGACCTGCAGCTGTTAAGCAGTTAAATCTCGCTGCCGGTCTGACAACTGGATTTAACATGTGCCAGCGTATCACAAATCTCGCCCATCAACACTCATCACATGATCGTGGGGTGCCGAAGGGTCATGACAGCAGGGGGTCTGTAGAAGACCCCTGTGCTTGTCCTAGTGAATCTCCTGTGAACGCCGGCTTGAGGCTTACATTCATGGGAGAATGTGATTTTGCTGTACATAGCAGGGCTGAAGCTCGGACAATCGCAGCTTCAACTCTCCCAAGAGGACAAAATATAGTAAAATGTAAAAAAAAAAAGTTCAAATCGCCCCTCTGAAAATAAAATCATTAAAAAATACACATTTGGTATTGCTGTGTTCAGAAATGTCCGATCTATCAAAAGTAAATTAATCCAATCGGTAAATGGCTTAAGAAAAAATAAAAAGGCAGTTTTTTTTTTGCCCACCGCAACATTGAAATAACAGGTGATCAAAGCATCGTATCTATCCCAAAATGGTAACAAAAATGTCAGCTCAGGGTGCAAAAAAATAAGCCCTCACCCGGCCCCAGATCCCGAAAAATGGCAACAAAAGCAAACACTTATGAATTTCTGAACTTTTTTTGCCACTAAACTAAAAAAGAACCTGGGGATTAATATTGCCAGGTCCGTTTAAGCATTTAGTGACCATGGTTAAAAAAAAAGAAAAAATTCTGGAATTGCACTTTTTGTTTTTTTTTTTGTTGCTTTTTTTTGCAATTTCGCTGCACTTTTCCAGTACATTTATATGGTAAAATAAATGGTGTCGTTTAAAAGTAAGACTCGTTCCGCAAAACAACAACAAGCCCTCACATGGCCGTATTGACAGAAATAATATATAAAAAAAAAGTTAATAGCTCTGGGGAGTAAGGGAGAAAAAAAATGAAAAACAGAAAAAAAGCTGCTGAAGTTTTAGCCACCAACCAGACAAAAACCTTAAGTTTTTTGTTTACTTGCTTTAGCAACTAAATCTCCTTCCTATCCCTAAACGCAGCCCCTGTTGGGCAGATCCAGGGTGGAAATTGCCTAACACGCCATCATTTCACAGGCGTCTCGGGTGTGAGCACCGTACTCGCTGTCCACGGTTTGTTGGGCCACTCCCACCCTGCAGTGAGTACACGCTGTATCATGCATCCTCCCAAATTTGGTGACAAAATTTTTTTTTAAAAAAATGTGAAAACTACTTATAAGATTATGCAATTGGCGGTGTCCAAAACTGCATGTCCTCGTGACCCAAGGTGTGGAAAGCACAAAATGTAACGAAACATTTCACTTTATTATTTACGGTAAATTGCATTTTTTTTTTTTTAAATTGGGTTTAATTACAAATTTTGCACCCTTTTGGCTTTTATAGGTTCTTTATTTCCCGAAACGTTAAACTCTGAGGTGGTCTGTGATTATAAATCAGCTGAGAGGAGCTCATGCCATCTGAATAAGCTCACTGATGGATTCTCAGTTCACTCATTTAATAAACCGCACATTACCGAGGCTATAGGAGGTGATCAGTGCAAAATTTTGAATGAAAGCCAATTACAAAAATTATTATTAGCCCCAAATACACACATTTAGATAAAGATAATAATTCCCAAACATGGAGAACATCTTTTAAGATCTTTGCTTGCTGTCAGTGAATGAATCAGATACCTGGATGAGTTACAATAGCTGCCTCAATCTGTGTCCTGCAGCTTTTACTTATACTTACTTTTACTTACTTTTTTTTTTAGTCTGAAAGTTCAATAAAAAGTTGGCAAAGTTGATTTGGTCTAAGTGCAGTTGAAGAAAGTTTGCTGAAAACTGATCCCACGTCCTCCTGGCACGAGATTGTTCATTTATAGAAAAGCCTTTGATCCGGACCCCACTACAGACATTCGCCAGCTCTTCCTGGCACTGCCACAGCCCTGACTTGTGCCGCCTAATCCTCAGGGCTCGAAAGACGAGGCAACGACCAACAAGGCGACTCCTTTTTCTGTTGTGCCGTGTAATCCCCTCCACAAGGAGCCACGTGGGTGTCCGATCGCTCACCACAAAATTAAAGGGGTCCCTGGTTTTATGTAACTAAAGCTTAAATCCTGCCGAAAAGTTCTGTAACTTTCCAAAAATCCCTGCTTGCTACACGCAAGGCCTAATGTCTCACATCTGAAGGTTTGTTACAGAAGTATCAGGTCTAAATACCATATTTTTCATACTATAAGACGCACTTTTTCCTCCCAAAATGTGGAGGAAAATGGGGGGGGGGGTGCGTCTAATAGTCCGGATGTACCGGCTCTGCCGGAGCAGTTTCGGCGGAGCATCGTGTAACAGGGCAGGAGCCGGCGGCTGCGGCTAACTCCGCTGCCGAAGAGAAATGAATATTCACTGCGTTCCACGCCCACGGTGCATCTTACAGTCCGAAAAATACGGTACATAACACAAAGCTACTTCCTATGCTGAGCGTTTGTTACAATGTTTCAGTCCAGGTGAAATGGATCAGGCACGTTGCAAAAACACGGATTGAGTTCAGATTTTGATTACTTGTTAATTTAAGTCTAGGGGTCCACTAAAAAAAAAAAAAAAAAAATCGGACCGCTCTGATCCCACCCACTTATGTGTTAATGATTTTCATGTTTCTTTGATAGAATCTTCAAAAAAGACAAAAAAATAAAAAATCTGACACTTTTACCAAACACTGATGAAAATTAGTACAAGAAAAGTCATTGCTGTTTGTGCCGACACAAGAAGCCCCTCTGTGGGCTGGAAGTGAAGTGGCCGGGCTTAGAGACCAAGGCGAATATCGAGAGATCGCCGATATAATGAAGTGGATAACCCCTTTAAGGCCGTTACAGGAGGAGTAAACCTGTAGCCCCCCTTTAGCTGTGACACGTATGAGGTGTGGTCCTTAAGCTATAAACAAGAATATTCTTTCGGTCACCCCTCTGAATCCCAGGACAGGCGCCCAGCCGTCCCACCCTGCAGAGCAGAGCTGCTAATCTTGCGGAGCTGTCCTGCCCAGACATTCAGCTTTATCGTTAACCCTTTGGTGATAGGTAATCAACGTCGAGCACCATAAAAGTACAGCGCTCCACCGCTGTCCGCAGATCCTCGTCCAAAGGGCGGGCCGCCATGTCCAGACATGGACTCAACAAAGCCATGGGAAACCATTAGACTGATGAGTTGGGGTCAGTAGTCACACAGCCGGTTCGCACAACGAGGGCCACGCTCAAGACGCATTCCCGCTACAGACTACAGGGTGTGCGACGCCGTTACCTGAGGGTCGCCGGGACCTGCTCTTCGGACAGATTCTCTACCAGGTGACGGAACGTGTGAAACATTTCCAATTTACAGATTCGGGATCTGGAGAAAAACATAAATCACCTAACATTATATACAGCAGTAACTACACGGCGTCCGTGCCAGGTCACAACATCGGCCTGACCCCCAGGAGAGACGCCATCCACCACAGGTGTTAACACGTTTTGGGCAATCCACTGTGTAGCTGGCTCGCCTCTGTCCCGGCATGTTAGTCCGGCACCATGCGCGGTTACAGACCCTCTGCAGCCCCCCGCTAGCGGCATCACTACCTGGACTGTGGCGCTCCGATTGCCTTCTTCGTTGTCCCTTGTCTGTAGCCGTTAGCGGTGACATCTAGTGGCTGATGTGGGATTGCGCACCAACTAATCGCTGCAGGAAAGATTGAACACAACGTTAATGCTACTCAGTATCTGATGGCAGAAAAAGGGCAGTAACCAGCAGAGATGGCCGTTCCACAACAGACACAATCTCTGTACGTTTGTAGCTGTACTATCTGGTTGCTGTGCCCCTGACAATATTAAGAGACCCTTTAGGGTGCAGCCGGCAGGGGGGCGCAGTCGGGCCTCCTAACATGGTGGCCCGAAGTGTCTCCCCTGGCGGCTGCATTCTGAAGCCCCCCTGGACTGGGAGTCGGGACAGAGAAGCTGCAGCATGCCGGCTCCCAGTGAACAATTGTACTCATGTCTGTAAGACTGCCGGGTCAGAGCAACATTGGCAGCGTGATCGGGTTATGTGATCACGCCGGTGCCGTCACTCGCCAGCACTGAGAGCATTGGTGGTAAGTGCTCCATGTCAGATGGGGGGTTTATTGTTTGGGTGGGTATTTACTGGGTGTGGGTATCTTACTGTGTGGTGTGTGTGGGGGGTATTTAGTTTAACGGGGCAAGGGAGATTTTGTGTAACGGGGATGATTTGAGGATAAGTTTGGGGAGCAAAGAAGGGACAAGTGCAGATACAATATGGGAAGCAGGAGAAATTTGAAGAAACAACATGAAGAGGAAGGTATGAGATGGGAGGCATTTATGGGGGATGGGTGCAGACACAGTATGGGGAGTTGGAAGGTTGTGTGAGGAGGCAGTATGGAAAGTGAAAGGGTAAATGTATGAGGAGGGAGGGGGGAACGTGAGGAGACTATTGAGGTGGATAGTATGAGGAGACAGTATGGGGGAACAAAAGTGTGAGTGGGCATAGAATAGAGACTGAGTAGTGTTGGGGGGATAGCATGGGGGGCAGTAAGCCAAGGAGGGTGAGTGTGATGAGGGGGCACAGTATAGAGACTGGGCCCTATAGAGAGGACACAGTGTGAAGAGGCGTCCCAGTATGGAAAGGAGGGGACAGCGTGGGAGTCATATCTTGTGCAGGGCTCAGAATAGGGCAGAAATTTTTTATTCAGGAGCATTACAATGACACTTCTATCTTTAACGGCCTTATGTGGAGATTTGCTGCAGAAAACTGGAGAAGACGCCCCCCGGAAGAAGCTACCTGCGAAACGGTGCTCGTCGGGCGGGGGGTGCGAGGGGGTGGGCATCACCAGCATCCACCTTCTGTGCACAGTTCTCTCAGTGCCTGCTCCTATCTCAGCTACAACACCAGGTAACAGCCATTTATACCAACTCGTTGAATATGTTTAATTGATGTTTCTGAACCATTATTAGGATTTATTTTGGATTGGTACAAGCTGCGCTGGACTCTAATCCATTCCAATCCTTTTTACTGTGTCCTTTCCTCCCCCTTTTTTTTTTTTTTTGGGTGAATAGGCTGATTTAATAGTGCATTTACGGAGTTTGCACCACCAGCCACCATTATAAGGGTCTTTAGGGATTTTGGACACCATATCTGATGATCTCACTAGGCATTGCGCACTTTAGTTATATTAATTGTATTTCCTTCAATCATCTGACATACGTATTTATTGCTGCTGGTCATCCTTCCCTCTTTTTAATTTGGAGGCCCCTTTGCCCGGTCTATTTTACTATTGATATTGATTATTTTAACTTGGCAATTATTAAAATATATTTTTTAATTCTATCTTTTGTCTTACCTCACTTTTTATCTTTTAATAGATTATACAATAATAGATTATGCTTGTAATGGAGAAGATGGAAGTCTACAGAGACGATCTGTGGATGAGAAAACTCATCATAGGGTCAAGATAAAGAAGAATGACTCCAGACACGTCATCTACCAGGTACCTGGATGTAGTTTTTTGTG
The DNA here is from genome assembly GCA_033576555.1 of Oophaga sylvatica. Lineage (NCBI taxonomy): Eukaryota > Metazoa > Chordata > Amphibia > Anura > Dendrobatidae > Oophaga > Oophaga sylvatica. The sequence continues at coordinate 33,333,824 of JARQOD010000010.1, read as the reverse complement.
ATACTGACTAATTCTCTTTTTTTTTTTTTATTTATGATCGGAGGGGTTAAAGGGGTTGTCCAAGTTTGCGATCAGTCTGCAGTCATTTTACGTGACTGCAGACTTCTGAATTCTCACAGTGCGCACTGCACGCTGTCAGGATTCTCTCGTGCCGATTTGCAGACATGCGGTCACATGCCCACTCAACATTCATGGCCTCACTCAATGAAAATGAATTGAGCGAGACCGGACAAGTCTAGTTGGAAAGTGGTCAGAGGTATTCAATTCTCATACTTGTGCTGACATGACCGTCCACTCTTGCAACCAGCAAAGAAGAATCCTAAAAAAGTGTCCAGAGCATGCGATGTGAGATTTCAGGAGCCTGCAGTCACATAGAGTGACTTCAGACTTTCATCTCAAACCGGGACAAGCCCTTTAATTATAAAATGAAGCACTTTAGCCAAGCCTAACAGTGTGTAATATACTCACTGTCAAGATTTAGCTCTGCTTGCAGGTTCCAGCAGTCATCACATGGCCACTTCACTCATATGCGATCTTCATACTTAGGTCACGTGACAATGAGCTTCTCTTCCTGCTTCTCTCAGCGTTTCACTGAACATAGAGAGAATTAGTTACAGCAGCTCATCGGCACGTGACTAAGTGTTCAAATCGCATGTGTGCTTGGGGTGGGCTCACCAAACTGAATTCTTGCCCCCAGCACCAGAAAACCTAGATGCACCTCTGCTTTAGGGCGTCGGGCAGCATGGTACGGTCAGGCGTACATCTCTCAGTCTGGACTCACCTGCCCCGCAGGGCACCATCTTCCTTGCACCGTCCGCCTTGCTCAGTGCGTCTCTTCCGTGCTGAAACTGTAATTGTGACTGCAGAATCTGTGGCTGATGCACCCGGTATCCGTCGGGCAGACCCCATACATTTTGGCACCTGGATAGGGAAGAAAAAAAACAAAACAAATCAGACATGTCCGCTGCTGCCATCCCCTGTATTCAATGTGAATAGTGGCCATGATGTATGGAGTACCGACTGTGCAGAGCCCGCTCCATGGACTGCCGGCTGAAAGAGCACTTGCCCACCACCACCGAGGACAGATAGACGGGCTGTTGTAGGAAGTGCATGAGTAGCGCCCCCTGGAGGCCCAGCACGTTCCAGCGAGCCATCTTATCGCTGCAGGACATGGATATGGTGCTGTCCCCCCGGCCGGGCTTGATGCGGAGGACCCCCACAGTGTGATAATCCGGCCCTGGATCGCGTCTGTCCTGCACCTCCCCGGGAACGCACTTCGCTCCGGTCCTGAACACATCTATGGGCTCAGGGGTAAAATCTGCACTGTCATCCTGTTCCTTCAGTTCAGTTTTGACCCCGATTTCCTTCTTGGATCCATCTTGTCTCATTCTCTTAGCAGCGGGGGAATCACAAGCCGCCGGCTTCCTTTTATCGCCTACAGTGATTGGTGTCGCCTCGGCTGATGCTGCGGATGTGGGGCAGAGCTGGTCCTCTAGGGGAAGCATGGGAATAATAGAGGCATCACCGCCTGCAGGGCAAATAGTGGGGTATTAGAGGGATGCGTTAGGGCGGGCAGACACAGAAGGAAACGGTGGATCCACAGGGCCCCAACATGGCAGCGACGCACAGGACCTCCCTCTATTAGCATAAGTGGTACTTACATGGTGTGTGACTGGTGAAGAACACAAAGGAAACCCCCGGCCTCAGCGCCCACCTGTTGGCTTCACTTCCAGGGACCAGCACACAATCCTGGCTCCCTGACAGCGCTAAGGAAAGCTGATGGAGGAGATACCTGGCAGAGACAAGAAGGCAGAGCCCCCATTACAGTCTGTAGTACTGAGCAAAAGCCAAGTGTCCGCTCTGTAAGACGAGCAGTCTGATCCCGCGACATGGCAGATCCCCCCACCACCACCCCCCAAAAAAAAAACGTCCTTCCCCCTACATGACAGATCCCCCCCAGACATGGCTAATCCTATACTCGACTCAAGTCACAGTTATATCATCACAAGCGGCACCCAGATTGTGAGCGCTATTGCAGCTCGTTCCCACATATTACCCCAGCGCTGACCTGCATCTCCGCACCCGACCAGAGCACAGAAGACAGTGGTCGTATTTTTCTAATCCTCTATGAGCCCCTTTGTCCCTTCCCTTTCTACCTCTTATTTTTGCATTGGGCTTTAATGCTTCCGCGCAAACGGGCGCCTGTCGCGTGTACGGTGATGTCCCGCAGCTTCTCTCAGCCTGCAGGTACAGATGAGAGGCGCTGCTCCACCCTACAGTTTGGGGAGGATACACCGATTCTCAATCCTATGTTCGCCCCCCGTGCCGCTCCTACGCTTGCCTCTGTACTGCTCCCATGCTCGCCCCCCGTGCCGCTCCTATACTCGCCCTCTGTGCTGCTCCCACGCTCGCCCCCCGTGCCGCTCCTATGCTCGCCCTCTGTGCTGCTCCCACGCTCGCCCCCCGTGCCGCTCCTATGCTCACCCTCTGTGCTGCTCCCACATTTGCCCCCTGTGCCGCTCCCACACTCGCAGGAAGCAGAGGTGTACTGGACCGGCCGGGACCAGTCATGGGGCAACTATAACGTTTTTTGTTTTATTTTGCACGCTGCAGAAGATCAGCAGTAAAGTCCAGACCAACATCTGAAAGATTAAGTGCAGACTTGCCACTGTGGATTTACTACGGAAACTTTCCACAGCAAAGACGTCAACTGTGGATATAAGGACACGGCAGAAGAAAGGATAATCTGGGAGCTGACAAGTAATCAGATGTTTGGGCTCCTGGCTGTGACTAACAAGCATTCATGCTAAATCAGCATCGTTACCTCTGAAAACTCCTCTTTGCAATTATCTCCGCATGACTGTCCTGGAGAACGTCACCTGGACAGGGACATAAGGTAGTGCTTAATGACAGGGCTTGTGTCCATCCCCATATACAGTACAAGACATTGAAATAAGTGGCGCCGACATCCGCTCAGTCCTATTAAATTACATGTATATTTTGGCCTATGTGAGTGTGTTTCTTTATGGACGGGCAGACGAGTCGACTCCCATCATACCGGCCATAATGGATGACATCTCTCTTGTCTAGCTCTTTATGCAGAAGTAGAAAAAAGTTGAGTTGAGCATTTCATCCTTAAGCCCTTCACCCCCAGCCTGTTTTCTCCTTCATGATTGTGTTGTGCCGATAGGAGCAGAAAGGGAACTCCCGCCTGCTGCGATGCTGATCGATGTCACTATTGACAGGGGCATTAGAGGGGTTGAACGTCGGCGATCGGCTCTAGCACAGATAGTTTCTGCCCGGTGTCAGCCATGATCTACAGTGGAGCCCGCTGATGATCGTGTCGGCTCTGCGAGTGAGCTGACGCGATCATTGCGCCTTACATGTATGAGGGTTTACAGGAAAGCACCTCCCGCAGCTCCGTACATGTACGGCGAATGTTGTGAAGGGGTTAAAGAGATTCTCCAATCTAATGACATACTCACCGGTCTTCCGTAATTTTGATTGCCCGATACATTTTGTTCCAGTTCCCATAGCAACAACTGTGAAATAAAAGGGAAAGAAAAAGAAGCATTACACCATCTGGTGGGCAGAGAGGGAACTACAGGGAAGGTCTCAAGAGCCCACGATCCACCATCACCTTTCTTAGCGCGGGGCACAGACTCCACCTGTATCACCGCCGCCATCAGGGTCCATTCCTTGCTGGTGTCTGGTTGGCCTTGCTTAGGGAGCTTGGTGCGGTAATGATCATAACACAACGCAGCGATCTCATCCGCGGCGTCCGACCTGTAAGCAGAGAAAAGATCCCATTATGAGCCGCCCGATACAAGTCACGCAGCCAGTCAATGGCGAATGTGGCATGCCAGGACGCTATGTGACCAAGCAAGTGGCGAACAGTGGGAACGAGCCGGCTTGCTGGCGACTTGCTGCGCACGTGTGGGTGATAAAGCGATCACATGGCATTCGCGTGAATTAAAGGGATCGTCCGCTGTCGCTCACTACACAGGTACTTGTAGACGATGCAGAATGACCTGCGATGGACAATCCCTTTAATTCACGTGATCCATTGGCAGGACTGCAGGATTCATGGATTCTGCCCCATAGAGACGGTTTCCGGTAACTGCAGTCACAATATGGCCACAAATATCAATAGGAACATTGCCAGTGGGAAATAACGGCAGCCTGGCGGTCACGGAGACTTATCAGGTGGCCTCCTGTGCGTCCCGGGCACCGCAGAGCTGCGAGCTGACCCACACCGGCTCCCTTACCCCGCCATTAGTGATGACGTCACCAGGTGCGCCGCCGAGTACAAAGGCTATAAAAGCGCCGCGGCCGCAGTCCACACTCCGCTTCTCCTAATAACAGACCGGGCTCCGCGGCTTCTTCCCATCATACTAGCGCCAGGCCGGAGTGTGGACGGCACGCGTGAGGGCTTCTGGGAGTTGTAGTCTTTTCCCGCTGGTTGGTCTCGTTAGACATACGCCGATATTACGTGCAGGACTACAATACCCAGAATCCCTCACAGTGCACTGGTGCTATGGAGGCTAGATTACAAGTTGTATTTTGGGCCGGGGATCACTTTCATTGAACAGTTGGCACAGTTTATCGTACCGTGCATATTGCTTCTTTCTGGTGCAGGGGTTAATGCAGCATTTTTAATAATGCTTTTTTTTTTTTTTTTCAATTCCCCACAGAAGCCATTAGGAAAATAAAACATCGACTATAAAGGCGCAGCGAACAGAGGAGTTGTCAGAGTCACATCCACTCTGCTCAAAAAAAAAAAAATCATTTGCAGAAACTACGCTGTGGCCTCGCACATCATAGGCCCAAGGTATCAGTCAGCCTTTATTTGCCTTTTTTTTATAGTATTTTTTCGCACTTAATTCTCCAATATGGTGCACACGTACTCACGGATTTCGAGCAAAAGAAAAACAAAGTTTTCTATATTTTTGTCTTCTGTTTTTTTAAAACTCTAATATCTATGAAAAAATAAAGATACCCAAGAAGCTGCGTAAGTGGCACAAAGTCTTTATTGCCTGATGCAAAGAGAAGACGTGTGCGTTTCGCCTCCTTCCTCAGAGGATCCTATTGTTGGGTGGTTCTCGCAGTTTTCTGGCTAGGGCACAGTATGGAGAGGAGAACCAATGTCACCTCTGCAACACTCCTGATGGTTGCAAATACTTTTAGAAGGCTCACACATGAGCTCTCAAGGAGGCACCCATTCATTGGAAACCATTGCAGGTGACCACCTGATGAAGCTGCCGCAGAGAATGCCAGGAGGGTGTAAAGAGGTCAAAGTAAAAGGGGGTACTGTGGGGAACCGAAGGCGTAACATGTTCTGGTTTGGTCCTTACTCCTTGTTTTCACATGCGTTCCTTCCTTCGGGGTTTTGCCGCCTTCAGTCTGAATCTACAAGGTGCTCCTTATACCACTGTATGAACAGACGTGTCCAAAGTTTTGTCCTGAGCACGATGATATATGAAGAGATGCCATGAGGCCTCAGGACCATTGTAGCTGCTTTCGGCACAGTAATCGTCCCACAGCTACCGCCGTGTATTAACACTCTACATGCCAAGAACACAGTTTATATAATTTATTTTTCAGTATAAAGCAGCACAGAGCTGTGACGAGGTGCAGACGGAGCCCCTGACAAAGACGTATCAAACAATTTAAAACAAGACTGATCCCAAAAAGTTACACAGACGTCCCGGAGTCCTGACTGGGTGCAGATTCCTTCTTGTTGTCTTCAGGCTTCATGGCTGGAAACAGGAGCACCTCCTAGAGAAACGGAAGATCAAAGTCACCTCCGCTGTTTGGGATAACCCCGGAATGGTCAAAAGTGCCCTTACCTTTATATTATTGGAGTCCGTCAAGAACATAGTCAGTCTATCAATACCCATTCCCCAGCCGGCGGTAGGTGGGAGTCCATATTCCAGGGCGGTGCAGAAGTTGTCATCGACGAACATGGCTTCATCATCGCCGGCTGCTTTGGCCTAAGAAAAGGAAACAGTTCACAATGCAGATTTAGGATTTTTCTTATAATTAGGACCAAGGAATGACACGCCCCGCCGTCAGTCAGTGGGGTTAACCTTTGGGACTGGCCTATTCTGACAAAGATTACCCTGGGGGGAAAAAATTTGGGGGGACGGACAAAATTTGGATTTACCCTTTTCTTGAAATTTTTAAAGAGCCCCCTGCCTACTGGGTCTTCATTCCCGGGATAAGCATTGCAAATTTCCCCCCCTTTATGGAAAAAAAGCTCAAAACCCTTTTTTCAGCCCCCTTTTCCCGATCGTCCCCTTTTTGGGAAGGAAACCGGGTTTTAAAAAATTTTAAAAAAAATTTTTGATACCCCACGTCCCCCCCCAGGTTTGTCGGGGAACCCTTTAGCAAAGGGGGGTCTTTTCTGCGGGGTGGTCCAATGTAAGTTGGGGTTATTTTCAAGTTTCTTTCCCCAAAAAATCACCAAAAAAGCGGAAAAAAAAAAAAAAAAATAAAATTGAAAAGGATTAAAACAGTCAGCACAATAAAAACCCAAAGGGTGGGATCCCCTTTTTAAAAACCAAAGAGTATGGATGGTTTAGGGGGCGCCACGCCCCCTTTTTTACCTCAAAACCTTATTAATAGCCCGCTGTGGTCCGGGGGGCGAAAAAACCACCCCTTCCTGAAACAATCAAAAAAGGCTTTTCGGGTTTTGAATTTGAGACAAAAAAAAACTTTCAAACTTTTTAAAACAAAAGGGGGGGGCCTTTAAAAAATTTTTTAATCTACCCCCCTTATTTTTCCCTTTTTTGGCAAAAGACGGACGGGGGGCGCTTTCCCCAAAACCCTTTTCCCGTATGTCCTGTGATTCCCAATGGGGGGTGAATTTTTCCTGGGCGGGCCTTCCCGGACCCGGGGTGGTAATCCCTTTGTAACCACCGGGATTTTTTAAAAAATTTTTTGCAAAAAGAAAGGAGGGACTAATAAAACCCTCAAAAAGGGGTTTTAAAAAAAAAAGTCTTTTTATAATTTTTTTAAAATTTTTTAAACAAAAAAATGGAAAAA
>JARQOD010000010.1:33257821-33326677 GCA_033576555.1 Oophaga sylvatica | reverse complement strand
ATTAATATCATTTTATAATGGAGTTTCTCAGTGTATCCACATCATGATGAGGGGTGATTAGTATTATACGTACAGGAAGGCAATATATTTACCTATTCCCCATTTAGCACCATACCTGTAGGAATGTTATATCTGTACCTATCTCCTATTCGGTACATCGGGCATTGCTAGGGAAGGTATACATCAATTATATCTTGCTGCCTTATACAATTATCTTCAAATATTGCTATCCCCTAACATTACACTAAAATCAAGTGTCAATGACCTTCTCATGACGCCGATGCGTCTTATTTATTCCAGTCATTATATGCTCTAGTCATTCTTTCAGTGTGTTTATAAGTTCAGACTAGACTTTTGGTCCAATAGCTGACAATTATAGATTGCATCTTAGCTTATATTTGACTGTCTGGTATGCACACACATTTAGATTTCCCATACACTGGAGGAGCTTTGACTAGTGAGTGAACAAGTATGAGACTGATCACATTCACTTTCATTAAGCTGTGGCACAAGAAGGCAGTTTTATCATAACTCCTGTTCATAAAAGGAGGCTGCTGTATACTAGCAGTGTTGTACAGCAGATCTGTGCCAATCTCCATTATACTTCCACCACCCCGTGTGTTGTGAACTGTTTTTAATACTTTGGGGACTTAGGGTCACCTTTAATGTTAGCTGGTCTCTGTATTAATGTTAGGGGTCTCCCTACTATCTGGGTAGAGGTATCCCCTAAGGTGTAAGGGCCTAACAGGGACCCTAGGGTCAGCCATCGTGGAGCGGGGGCGCCACAACGCTTCCCCCTAGGGTGCCAACCTCCGCTGTTAGGCAGGTGACAGCCCAGACCTACATCAGGGACTCTAGGCTATCCCCATAGCTTTTAAGTTAGGAATACACTTTGTTTTTTGTTTTTTATATCACGGTTGTTTTTGGGTGCTACCCATTGAGGTATTTTATCAATAAAGGATTGCCTATAGGGCATGATTCTATGATTTTGGTTTTGAAGCCCTTCTGTACCTTATATATTTTTAGTAGGGATTTAAGGGCCATACGCAAGGACAGGAGATCGGAGAGGTGTTGCTGGCACAGAGATCGTTCGTGGAGCGACTCCAATTTGCAAATTTGAAGGAGCAAGGCATCGGTTTGTTTCTCCCTAGATTTTTTAAGTCTAGAGGCCAGTGAGATTAATTCACCCCTGACAAAAGATTTGTGAGTTTCCCAGACGATGGGGATTGACATGCCTGGAGTGTAATTTCTATGGAAGAAGTCCTGAAGAGGTATTTCAATGGCATTTATGTTATCTTGAGCGTCCAACAGTGTCTCATTGAGTCGCCAGGTGTACCCGAGACCACCCACCCCAGGTAAGGCCAGTGTTAAGGATATAGGTGTATGGTCCGATACTGTCATGGATCTAATATCCGCCGTAGAATAACACCCCAGGTGGCGTCGGGATAGAAAGAGGTAATCAAGTCTTTGGTATGAGCGATGCGGCGTCGAATAAAACGTATAATCCCTAGAGTCAGGATGGAGGACTCTCCAGGCGTCCACCAAGGACAGCTCCGCCAATAGCAGTTTAAGTCGTCTGAGATTCCGAAAAGAAATGGCGGAGCGGCCCGTGGAGGAGTCCACCAGAGGCTCCATAGTGAGGTTAAAGTCTCCACCCAGTACCACTAGCCCCGACATAAATTGCTGTAAAGGCTGGGTCTCACATAACGATACACCAGCGATCCCGACAACGATATGCACTTGTCAGGATCGCTGGTGTATCGCTACATGATCGCTGCTGAGCTGCCAAACAGGCAGCTCAGGCAGCGATCTGGGACAGCGACACTGCGGGTAACATCGCTTAGTTACCCGCAGTGTACCTTGGATACCAGCGCCCTGATGCAGGGAGCTGGTATCCAAGGTACACAGCGGGTTTCCAAGCGCTGCGCGGTGCCTGGAAACCCGCTGTGTACCTTGGATACCAGCTCCCTGCTTCAGGGCGCTGGTATCCAAGGTACACAGCGGGTTTCTAGGCACAGCCCCGCGCCTGGAAACCCGCTGTGTACCTTGGTTACCAGCGGATCGCTGGTCTCCCGCCTGTCACACGCAGCGATGCGTGCCTGTCAGCGGGAAACCAGCGATCAAAAAAATGTCCTGACATTTCAGCGACGATCAGCGATACCCGGCAGGGGGGCTGATCGTCGCTGAATGTCACACACAGCGATATCGCTGGTGAGCTCGCTGCTGCGTCACAAAACTAGTGACTCAGCAGCGATCTCGGTAGCGATATCGCTATGTGAGACGGGCCCTTTAAAGACGTAGAGTAGATAATAGCCAGTCGACTGTGCGAACATTGGGCGCATAAATATTAGCAAAAGTCACTAAAGTGTTTCCCAGTTTACCCTTCAAGAAAAGATATCGACCATCTGTATCTGCCAACTGCGCTTGCAACTGAAAGTGAAGATTGCGGCAAAAAGCTATACTCACCCCTCTCGACGCGTGGGAGTCGCTGCAACTGTGGAACCATACTGGGAATGAAGAGCGAGACAGTTGTGGAACATGATCGTGACGGAAATGTGTTTCCTGCATAAAAATAACAGAGACACCATCTTTTTTAAGGAGTCGCAAAACCTGAGCACGTTTTGCAGGCGCATTCATACCCTTAACGTTATAGGATTGAATAACAATATCACGTGGAGTCATCATGGAGGTGCATTGGGAGGATAGAGAAGCGATAAAGCGGTGTACCGTAGCAAGGACAGAGCGACCCTAAGGAAAGAGGAGTGTGACAGGAGGACACAAGAGGGAAAGAACACAAAAAACAAAAAAACAAAATCAAAACAAAGACAAAAAATAAAGCACCATAGGTAGCGGTGCTTGTGAACATTTGGAGACATGTGAATTAGGCGGATCCACAAGGGGAGCCGGGAGACACTGCACCCTCCTGAAGAAGGAGGAGGGGGCAGTGGAGGCGATGCAAGGTTCGCATAAGAGCCTGTCTGCAATAACCTCCAGCCAGCTTGTGGGACCCAAGAAAACCTGAGTCATAGTGAAATGTACTTGTCCAAAAATGGGGACAGAGAGACAAGGGAGAAAAATACGAGCCTAAGTGAACAGAATCATAAGTTAGATATAACCACAGTGAGTTAACAATTCAACAGGAAGGCTGCAAAGTGGAAAATGTAAACCTCAGGTTTCAGGTAGAAGGGGGGCATAAGACCTCCAGAACAAAGGCATTACACCGGGTCTACCATGTCCTGGTAAGAACAAGAGCAGCAAGCTAGACCGGTAACAGCTCAGTCTCCAACTGGGTCATCGCGTGCAGGTAGAGAGCGACGATGCGACTTGTTCTTGGAGCGGGTGACTTGCCAATCTTCCGGGCGCGGCTGGATCGGTGGTATGGACGACTCCGGAACAGGTAGCCAGGACGCCACAGGCAGTGAAGGGATGGATAAGGCCTTCCACAAAGTAGGTAAGTTCTCTGGATGACGTATAGTAACTTTCTTGTCGTGGCGTGTGACAAAGAGCCCAAAGGGGAACAACCATCTGTACTGGGCGTCATGTTCCTTCAGGTGGGTCAGAAGAGGTTTTAACAAGCGGCGCTTCTGGAGGGTAGAACTGGCCAGATCTTGGTAGAAGGCCACTGGGGACCCGTCTAGCATCGGGGACCCCTGCTCCCTCGTGGCAGTGAGAAGCGCAGCAGTATGATTGTAGTCCAGTATACCACAAATAACGTCCCTAGGGGGGTCAGTGTCCCTGCGGCGAGCTCTGAGGGCCCGGTGAATGCGCTCCACAACCACAGCTTCAGCAGGTTCTTCCCCAGCAATGCAGAGAATAAAGTGCGTGCCACAGAGCGCAGGGCCTCGGGAGCATGGGACTCAGGGATACCTTTCATACGCACATTGCGGCGGCGATTCCTGTTCTCAAGGTCTTCGGCAGCACCGAGGGCCGCATTAAGATGCTTGGAGTGTTCCTGGAGCGTAGTACAGATACCATCGCCGAATTCCACATAGGAAGTGTGTGCCTGCTCCAGCTCCTCCACACGGCGTCCACGTGTGACACCTCCGCCTTAATGCTGGCCAGCTCCTGTAGCGCTGGAGCAATGGTCCGGCGGATGAAAGAGCGGGTGACCTGGTTGGAACGTTCCGGCCTGTGCCGAGTTGTTCTATGTGTAGGTGCTGCAGCTTCATCCAGGGCACATTGCAATGTTTCATTATACAGTCATGGCCAAAAGTTTTGAGAATGACACAAATATTATATTTTCACATGATCTACTGCCCTCTGGTTTTTATGTGTGTTTGACAGATGTTTTTATCACAGACAGAAATATAATAATTGCAAACATATGAGTAACAAAAGCTTATATTGACAGTTAGAATGAGTTAATGCAGCAAGTCAATATTTGCAGTGTTGACCCTTCTTCTTCAGGACCTCTGCAATTCTCCCTGGCATGCTCTCAATCAACTTCTGGACCAAATCCTGACTGATAGCAGTCCATTCTTGCACAATCAATGCTTTCATTTTGTCAGAATGTTTAGGTTTTTGTTTGTCCACCCGTCTCTTGATGATTGACCACAAGTTCTCAATTGGATTAAGATCTGGGGAGTTTCCAGGCCATGGACCCAAAATCTCTATGTTTTGTTCCCTGAGCCATTTAGTTATCACCTTTGCTTTATGGCAAGGTGCTCCATCATGCTGGAAAAGGCATTTTTGATCACCAAACTGCTCTTGGAGGGTTGGGAGAAGTTGCTCTTGGAGGACATTCTGGTACCATTCTTTATTCATGGCTGTGTTTTTAGGCAAGACTGTGAGAGAGCCGATTCCCTTGGCTGAGAAGCAACCCCACACATGAATGGTTTCAGGATGCTTAACAGTTGGCATGAGACAAGACTGGTGGTAGCGCTCACCTTGTCTTCTCCGAATGAGGCGTTTTCCTGATGTCCCAAACAATCGAAAAGGGGATTCATCAGAGAAAATAACTTTACCCCAGTCCCCAGCAGTCCACTGCCTGTACCTTTTGCAGAATATCAGTCTGTCCATGATGTTTTTTCTGGAGAGAAGTGGCTTCTTTGCTGCCCTCCTTGAGACCAGGCCTTGCTCCAAGAGTCTCCGCCTCACAGTGCGTGCAGATGCACTCACACCTGCCTGCTGCCATTCCTGAGCAAGCTCTGCACTGCTGGTAACCCGATCACGCAGCTGAAACACTTTTAAGAGACGGTCCTGGCGCTTGCTGGTCTTTCTTGGGCACCCTGAAGCATTTTTGGCAACAATGGAACCTCTCTCCTTGAAGTTCTTGATGATGCGATAGATTGTTGACTGAGGTGCAATCTTTCTAGCTGCGATACTATTCCCTGTTAAGCCATTTTTGTGCATTGCAATGATGACTGCACGTGTTTCTTTAGAGATAACCATGGTTAACAGAAGAGAAACAATGATGCCAAGCACCAGCCTCCTTTTAAAGTGTCCAGTGGTGTCATTCTTACTTAATCATGACAGATTGATCTCCAGCCATGTCCTCATCAACACCTACACCTGTGTTAATAGAGCAATCACTGAAAAGAGGTTAGCTGGTCCTTAAAAGTCAGGGCTGCAATGATGTTGAAATGTGTTTTGGGGGATAAAGTTCATTTTCTAGCCAAATATTGACTTTGCAAGTAATTGCTGCTAAGCTGATCACTCTTTATAACATTCTGGAGTATATGCAAATTGCCATTAGAAAAAGTGAAGCAGTAGACTTTGTAAAAATTAATATTTGTGTCATTCTCAAAACTTTTGGCCATGACTGTAATACTTTAGCGCAGTCAGGACATGACTTATCAGAAAACGCTCATAAGAATGAATACAGGTGTTTTAATGTAAGAATGACCCACTTTTCACATATTCAGGCTTTGAAATGACTTAATCGCTTCAGTTTTGTTTTTAAAAAAACTTTGTGGGGGATGACATGAAAGGTTTTTGGAGCGTTGCTGGCTCTATCCATGTGTGTTAACATATTAAGCACACAATAAAAACAACTATGGCATCCGGTGACTTATATGTGCCATCTGTAATTGCACATGCTCTTTTTTTATCTTCTCCGTCCAGTCCTGACCATCATGAACACTTCTTCCACCCTCGGCTCACCTCTGCAGATATTGCCCTCAGTCGGTAATGATACCCATAAAGCTTTAGACATTACACAAAGCGCACTGCAACCATATTTTTATTAAGCCACAAAAGAGAGAATAAATTCCCAAGTCCAGTGGCCACTTTGGGAAGTCCGTGGCCACCGGACCAGAGCCCTGTGAACAGTAGCGTAACTTGAAGTTCATGGACCCCAATACAAAATCTCCAAAAGGCCCCCCAGCTATTACATGTTATTAAGAGGAATAGGCATTTCATATTGGCCAAAGGGATATTTTGGGTTCCCCCTAGGCTCCAGGGCCCAGGTGCAATTGCAAACCATACACTTACTATTGTTATCTCCTCCTAACTGCTGGAATCCCTGGCACCTCTTTCGATTTATAGGTCATCATCTTTACAATGCAAAGTGAATAATCATGTGCACAGCCGTATAGGAGTATCTGAGTAGGTTCCCACACCATATAAATATAGCAAATAAACTCAGAACTCAACTTCAGTAGAGTGATGATTTTTAATCGTGTCCACAGTAATAACAGAAACGTTTCGGTCCTGAACTTGGACCTTCATCAGTCACATGGACTACTGTGAGTAGGTGGACCCAGCAAAAAGAGGGGCTATGCCCGGAATATCAGGTTTAAATTCTGTTCGATATAGGTGATCAAATATGGCAGCGGTTACCTGGGGGGTCCGGTGGAGCAAAAATGTGCCTGAGGTGGACGCGGTATCCGCCGCTAGTCCGTGCATATTTGATCACCTATATCGAACAGAATTTAAACCTGATATTCCGGGCATAGCCCCTCTTTTTGCTGGGTCCACCTACTCACAGTAGTCCATGTGACTGATGAAGGTCCAAGTTCAGGACCGAAACGTTTCTGTTATTACTGTGGACACGATTAAAAATCATCACTCTACTGAAGTTGAGTTCTGAGTTTATTTGCTATATCATCTTTACAATGTGATGAGCGTGGCATGACACATCCGGCCTACTAATCAGAAGAGGAAGGTGGTTCGCATGGATCTAGGCTGGCAGTGCCGGACCGCTGTAATGGACTTTGTGCCAGTATCCTATGAATTAATTTACTCGTCTCTTTAAGCCACGTATCTAACCATGTGCACCCAGTCTCACCCAGCCCCCCTAATCCAATATGGATGCATTGTGTGCGGGCAGGATCAGGTAGTTGAGCTGGCCTGATGATAGAATGATGGCAGCAGGACATCTTGAGGACCTCTTGACGGTTCTGAGACGAGACTCCCTGATACAACTTCACATACATAAACGATAAACGGGTGAAATAATAAAAAAAACATCCCCAGAGAAGTAAGTAGTTGGACCCAACACCATAGGAACACCTTTAGGGCGCAGTCAGACGTCCGTATCAATCGAAGCGAGATAGTAACGCAGTGCATGGACTGGCCGGTGGCTCTCCTGGACTGAGTGTGACAGTTTCATGTATTTCTATGCAGCTATCAGGTGAGCCAGTGCCAGTCCATGCAATGCTTTCTGATCATGGTCCGATTTATTTGGTTACCTACTCTTTCATGGGCAGCAGTATTGCCTGATTCGGTAGTCACTAGGTTGCAGCTGCAACTCCGGTCTACCAACTGAGGTCTGACAAGTCTGCCAGCTGTCCTGTTATGATTCGGTAGCTGAGGAGTGCAGGCAAAAAGGCAATACACCAGAGCAGTTGGAATCTAAGAGATTGCAGTACCCTGACTAACCACCACAACTAGAGGCAGCCGTGGAGCGTTCCTACGTTGGTCCTAGACGCCTCGTCACAGCCTGAGAAACTAACTACACCTAAAGATAGAAATAGGAAAGCTATCTGCCCCGGAGCAGAACCCCAAAGATAATAGCAAGCCCCCAAACATGTAATGGCGGTTAGACAAGACGAAATACTGACACAGACAGAAAATAGTATGAGCAAACGTTGGGGCCCAAACTAACTAAATAGAAAAGGATAGGAAGGGTACTTACTGCAATCCCAAAAAAACCCTGAAAGCACCAACTCTACTAATTTCAAAAACACCTGAGATCACACGACCTCTACCACCTAAATTAGCTCTCTGGTGTAACAAAATCAAAACAGCAGCCACTGAAAAAACTGGAAAAAGCAAAAGTACAAACATCAGTGGCTGAACTAAACTGAGAGGGCAAAAGCCCCTGAGGGGACCCAGAAGGCCCCCACAGAAGTGCAGGACAAAATGCAAAAATAAAGCACAGAAACAAAAAGAAGAAAATGTCTTATCTGTTAGAAGGAGATGCAGACACGACACAGCAGGCTACAAGGGAAACTGGAATCAAGGATTCAGACCAGAACAATTGATCACCGGCAACCCTGATGGGAAGGTGACTCCCTTATATAAGACCAGTCAGTAACACCTGATTCCCAGTCCTCACAATCTTCACTGAACAGACCAGTACCGCTTGTAACCACCAGAGGGAGCCTCTGCTCAGAACTCATCTCAAACCCATTCACAACACTGTCCTCTATACTGCTGCTTGCACAGGACTTAGGCAGGGCATGAGCCTTTGACATGCATCGAGGGTTAGTTAGCCCTAGCTCTCGTCACCAACATGAAGCTCGGGGTGTGTGGGCAGCATCAGCAGGAGGAGGGTGGCGTTGATAAGTTACTACTGCAAGAACCTTACACAATCTAATGGGCACCATCCATTGCCAAATCACTGCGCTAATGTAAATGGCCACTAGATGGCAGGTTGATGCCGTTGCATTTACGATTGACTGGGGAAGTCTGCCTGCTCTACAAGAAAAGTAAGTACACCAGTATATCCTTCTACATTCTGATTCTCACCATCAAACCTGTTAGAAGAGACAAATAGAAGTATCAGTCGAATCTCGTTCCAGGCTGCGATAGGAGCCCATGATGAGGGCAGGAGGGTTGTATGGCCATTCAAATCACAGCTTAGGGCATTGTCGTGTGTCTTATTCTTGAGACCCCCAGAAGAGCAGAGCCCTGCGAAGTGGTCCAGTTTTTCCAGCCAGATATTGATGGCTTATCTTCATCAGACCAATGAGGACCTTCCCACCCACTGATCAGCTGTTTGCAGCCCCTGCTGTGGCAGTATGTACACAGAATAGCACAGCGCCATACACCGTGTAGTGGCTGCTCTCTGGTACTGCAGCTCAGCTTCCATCCACTTCAATAGGAGCCAGGCTGCAGTATCTAAGAATGGCCACTACGCCATGAACGGAGCTGAAAGGAACAAATGTATACCAAGGAACTGACAGTAAATATGCACATAAATATAAGGTTATGCATGTATAAACTATTATTATCACACTCCTGCACTGCAGGCTCCACTAGATGGCAATATAGTAATAAGCAATAAGTATATAAGCAGGACTGCACCTAGACCAAGCAGGCCTGTCGAGCAGCAGCAAGGCTGCCATCAGGTGGCAGCAGAATAGTCAAAACAAGCCGGGTCAAATCCTAGACTATAGCGCAGTACCAAAGGAATGAACAAACTCGGTCAAGGACAAGCCAAAGGATCAGTAACTGTCAGGAGCGGATAAGACAGAAACAGGTCAGGATACAAGCTAAGTCATAACCAGGACGTCAACACACTGAAGGGGAACACGGAGTCAGGACGGGAATAGGGGAAAACAGAGGCACGGATTCAGACAGCAATCACAACAGGACAAATCAGAGCAATCAAAGTCAGCTACAGCAGCCCTAGGCAAGAACTGTAACTGACATCGCCTGCAGCAAGCAGCGGCGATAAATAGCCAACCTGAATGCAGGTGAGGATGTAAACTAGGATTGGGTGCATTATATGACCAGGCGACAAAACTTTTGTCTTGCCAATATCTGACTATTCTGTGTCCATTAAATGATCAATATTTCTGCATTGATGCCAATTTATTTTCTTAACCTAAACCACATTTCGGAGGGTTTCAGCTTTCAAAAGAATAATTTATACAACCAATGGATGAATTTAACGTCAGGTTATAAGCTTTTATTTACATAACATGGATAAGCGACATTACTTCTGTCAGGGAGTGTAGGATATCACACCAGGACCTCAAACAGCTAATACATGCTGGCACCAGAGAGCTGTACACACATCGGCTGTTTTCCAGAGAAACTATCACCGACAGTCAGCTGATGCATCAGGTGACTATTTAAAGGATGGTGGGAGTGGTTACCACCCACATCAGCTGACCCAGCAACACTGCAGTTACACCAGACTGCCAGCGGGGAATAACTGACATTAACCCCCGCTGGCATGAAAGGAAAAAGTTTTAATTGAGTGGAACCAGAGCTGCCACAAATCCAAAAATGGATTGTGAAAGATGCTCAAGCGTTCGTGTATTCCCTGTGTGGACAGTAGAGTAAGCTGCTTTAAAGGGCTCGTATTCATCAGAGTAAAGTTCTCCAAACCCTAAACCTGTCCGACAATATTATGTGAATCATCCAAATCGAGCTTTCCTGTGTATGGCAATGTTGAGCGAGATAGTTGTTGGACGAATTATCTACTATGTAAGCGGGGCTCAAGACACATTGGTCAGTAGGTTATCTAGTAGGAGAATAAAGGATTACTTCTCTACGAGAATAGTTGGTGGCTCTAAACACATTGGATAATCAGTCAGTCCAGGATTGTCAAACTTTAACTTTATGGGAGAACTAAAGGGTTAGTGAGAGTCAGAGAATTGGTATTCTACATGCAAACCATTCTAAAAAAAGTATCTGTAAGCAGTCCCAGTTTCTACATCGTAATATATATATTTTTTATAAAAATCTAATTACTAATACGGGCTGAGATATGGATGACTGTTGACTGGCAGCTATAGATGAGCAAACCCGAGCTGTAAAGTTTGAGGTTCATACCGGACACCTAGTGTACAGTGCTGAACTCTGAACACAGACTTCTCCCGGAGTCGAGAGACTGATTGATTTTCCAATTCCAAAGTTCGGATCACCATTGATTTCTATGGGGTACAGTTCTGGTACCTGAACTTTGGACGAAAGTTCGGTCGAACCCGAATCCCTACTTGCTCTTTTCTGCATCTGTTAGCAGGCTTTAGCCAGTAGTGTGTTGAATAGAGGGTTGGGGTGGACTACAACCATCTTTCTTAGGATACAGGTCTTGAACTGAAAGCTAAATGAGTTGGGTGCAGAAAAAGGACACTGCTGAATCTACAGCCATATCAAATTTTTTATTACATACATTCACTCACAACCAAACAAATTAAATTATATATTTTTTTCACATTCTTTGACACAATCCTTATGTTTAAAAGCTTACTAATCAAAGGAATGTCTACTAGCTCCAATCAGGTACAGAAAATTAAGAGGAAAAAAGCTTACTTTATTCTGGGACTGACACCAGTACTGCACTGTGGTTGCCAGTAGTCTCTTGGTAATGCTATATCACATGGCTGCTGTTTGGCTGCAGCCTTCTCTATTCCGTCAGAGTGACTGCAGCCGTCACATGTCCATCGGGAAACAGTAGAGAAATCGCAAGACCAATCCGCCGGTCCGAGAGGTAAATATGCACTTTTATATTTTCTGGACCAGAACAGAGCTAATAAGAAGACGATGACAGTCGTGTACAAACCCTTGAACGGAATTTCACCAAGAGTCTTTTCACATTTCAAACAACGGTCGGTTTCTCAGACGTCTTTTCTCTTTCCGGCAGAGGCAGCAATGTTTCGTAATTTAAGTTATTTTGTTCTTCTTTGCTTTGAAGAAGTTTGTACCCAAAAGTTTCCATGGCTTCGGAGCACACGTTTTGTATCTTTTGGACGGTTTCAAACTTCAGAATATCGCGCCACGCCTTGGAGACATTGTTTGCATCTCTGGAGTTGATGACAAACCGGCTCCCTCTGCCTTTCCCGTGGGTTATGTTGTGTATCCAGCTTCTCAGTTTGGGGGTAAAGTTTAGTGTACCAAATAAATACATCTGCCTAGCCTTCTCGGTAGGGTCCTGTACTATGTCTTCATAACGTACCATCATGTAGCGACTATCCACAGCACTGATAATGGCCGAAAGATAAATGTCTACCTGACTCTCGCAAATCGCTTCTATCAGCTTGTAGGGTATGTCATCTGATTTGTACTCAGATTTGTTTTTTACTATCCCCCGGAAAATGATATTATTATCCGGAGAAAGAGCAGAAGCCGCTGTATCCCGGGACTGAAAAATGGCGCGCGGATCCCGCACCAAGTGCAAGATTTTGAGATTCAGAGACGGATCTACTAATAAGGGATAAAGACTCTTCAGATCGAAAAACCTCACTTCTTTCACTACAATATGGGTGTAGGTTTTACATGAATTTTCAATGGTGTCAAACGGGTAGTCTTTACAAAGCGTCCGGCAGCTGGTCTGAGATATTATATCGGTACGCTGAAAAAGTTTGCAAGCAGGTGGAGAACATAAAGCTCGACTGGTCTCCCATTGAAACAAAGTTGACTTATACCTTTTCTCCGGCATGTAGGCATCAAATACGGACATGTCACACAAGAAGGCGGAACGTACCATGTCCCTGACGGCCATTTTTAAGACTTTAATGTTTTGACCTGGCAAGCTAGTCCACACGTGCCATGCAGGTTCCATCAAGTAGAAGACATCGGGGTGTTGACTGAAGATTTGACCAGTAAAGGAAGATCCCGATCTCCATGTAGAAAGGATGAGGATGTGCATCCGCTCTGGTTTCTTCACCGTTGGAGACGGATTGTTGTACTGAAGCCCCATCATCACGATTATGAATCCCACAGTCTGAGCGGTTATCAGGAATAGCACAGAAAACTTACATCCACAGACCTTCAACATAATCTACATGAGCCCTGGGCAAAGGGAGAAAAAAGAGAAAAGCTGTAAAATAAAGGAATGTAACAATAACCGTAGCATATTTTACAAGGGCAGCACAGCGTACCGATGCACAAAAAACGAAATACTACAGACATATGTTTGGATGCATGTATGAGTCTTTATGTTTAGGTGAACGCCGCAGTGGGTAAGTGAGCAGCTATGTAAATTATTGATTGAGAAAACGCATTATTTTGGTAGATGGGTTACCAGTTTTAAGCCCCTTGTCTTTGTTAGCTACACAAATATGGGTACGATCTCACTAGGTGAGGTGGATCTGCTAAGCCTCTGGTCCAGGTGGGCATACGGACCCCAGGCGTTGGTGCAGCTTCCAGAGGACACATGGAATAGTAATGAATAGGTGTAACTGAAAACTTAAGGACTGACGGACAGATGGAATAGAACCTAGCAGGGATAGATGTGAGTTGAAACACAGTAGTACATACAAGCAAGGGACACTAGAGTCTCAATCCCAAGACACAGGTGTATGTGTGTGTGATCAGTGGGCCTTAAATAGGTCTAGGGAAATTGTCATTGATCCACCCTTGGCAACCTGCAAAAACACGAGTGGAGCACAACAGAAGGCAGCAGACTCAGATGAAGGGAGCGAAGCCAAGGATACCCGTAACTGGTGTGTAACAATGAGAGTCTGGAGAAGTGGTGTCTGGTTCTGACTTTCTAGATAGGTAAATGACAGAACAAATGAGGAAGAGTCGTGCCTTTTATGTCATGCGTTGGTTGTCTGAGTTAATGAGGAAACACTTCACCCACTTTGTTTTGATGAATGTCCCATTGACTGCTTTGGACAGGAATTGGGTACTTGTGGGAGCTACTGGGTATCTAGGAGGGCAGGGAAGGTCTCTGGTCAGCGTGAGGCAAGTAGATACAGTGGGGGAAATAAGTATTTGATCCCTTGCTGGTTTTGTAAGTTTGCCCACTGGCAAAGACATGAACAGTCTATGATTTTAAGTGTAGGTTAATTTTAACATTGAGAAAGAGTATCAAAAATAAAATCCAGAAAATCACATTGTGTAAATTATATAAATTTATTTGCATTTTGCAGTGAGAAATAAGTATTTGATCCCTTACCAACCATTAAGAGTTCGGACTCCCACAGACCAGTTAGACGCTCCTAATCAACTCGTTACCTGCGTTTATGACAGCTGTCTTACATAGTCACCTTTATAAAAGACTCCTGTCCATAGATTCAAATATCAGTCAAACTCTAATCTAACCTCTACAATATGGGCAAGACCTAAGAGGATCTCAGGGACAAGAAGGTACAAGTTTGTCAGGGATTTAACCATGCGATTATGCTGCAGCGCAGGTGCCACGGCTGTCACCTGCCTTCAGAAGCGTTTTTTTTTATTCAGTATGTGATGGTAATCATTATGCAAACTAGTGGGCAGGTCACTGAGAGATCAGTGACTTGTCAGCAGTCTGCATTATGAATATCTAATCAGGGCGCCACATACAGTGGGTACGGAAAATATTCAGACCCCTTTAAATTTTTCACTTTGTTTCATTGTAGCCATTTGGTAAATGCAAAAAAGTTCATGTTTTTCTCATTAATGTGCACTCTGCACCCCATCTTGACTGAAAGAAAACAGAAATGTAGATATTTTTGCAAATGTATCAAAAAGAAAAACTGAAATATCACATGTTCATAAGTATTCAGACCCTTTGCTCAGACACTCATATATAAGTCACATGCTGTCCATTTCCTTGTGATCCTTCCTGAGATGGTTCTTCTTCATTGGAGTCCAGCTGTGTTGGGAATAAAGATAGTTAACCTGTACATGAGATGTTAGAGCGGGCTCAGGAACTGAGCACGTGTCATACCCAGCAGATGCCAGCTGTGATAGACAGTCAACATCTTTCTATAGCAGCAGCAGCCAGAATTTGCTCTGATCGCTGCTGTTTATCAAGTTAAATGCTGCTATCAATCACTGAAAGCGGCATTTAAATAGTGCGATTCCCCGTGTGTGCAGTATCCATTCTGATGAGTAGTTATGGCCGTCAGAGGCCTCCTGTAAAGCCCAGCCTGCGACTGGGCTTTATAGGAGAATGTCATTTTGTCCATATAGTACAATACAATTGTAGGAAAATTTAAAAAAAAAATTGGTCTCAGAAACAGGCAACACAATATATTTTTTATTTTATTTTTTACAAATTTTAATTTTTTTTCACCACTTAAATAATAAAAAAAAACTATACATGTCTGGCATAGTTATAATGTTACTGACCTGGACAATCTGGTTTCCAGGTAATTTTTACTGCACAATGAATGTCGTAAAAACAACCTTCCCCCCACCCCCTTTAAAAAAAGAAAAACAGTGGCGAACTTGCGTTTTTTTTTGTTTGTTTGTTTTTTCACAATTTCACTGCACTTGTAATTTTATTTCCTGCCTTAAAGTACATTATATGATAAAATGAATGGTGCCATTCAAAATTACAGCCTGTCTCCCATCCCCTAAAAACCTTATAAAGCCGTTCACAGATGACTATGTTCACAGAAAAATAAATAAATACAGCTATGGCTTCCAGAAGAAGAGGAAGAAAAAAATGGGAGAGCAAAAAAAAACAACAAAAAAAACCAAAATCACTTGGTCGGGAAGGGGTTAATGTTGAAAACAAATGTACCTAAAACATTGGTGGAATAGGATAATTCATGGCCTAAATATATATATATATATATATATATATATATATATATATATACTATACTAGAAGTGTAGGAAATTATAAAACTATATATATATATATGTGTATATACATATATAGTTATATAATTTACTACACTTCTACTCAGAAGATGTTCTACTTGACCATACATGGTCTCCATCTCCATTATCTCCTCCTTAGGGCACATTCAGACGTCCGATTTTCGTATGCGAATGCTATCTGTGGTTTTCACGGATAGAACTTGTACATGTTTGGAAAATATATCGGAGACATGTCTGATTTTGATCCTAGTGTCACATCAGAGTTGGCAATGCAAGTCTATGGGTCCGCGAAAAAATCGGATCACTCTCAAATGACATCCGAGTGTGGTCCAGTTTTGGTCCCTGCAGCTTTCTGCACTCCGGTTTGGAGACACCCTGTCCTACCTTCTTGTATCATCAAATGAGCTTCAACGCAGGTGGAGTATGATGCTTCTGCGTCCTTATCATGCTGTTTTCAGCATTTTATGGCACCCCACCTTAGCACATTGTATTTGTTCTCTGTCCTACTTGGCATCTGGTATATATTTGCCTGTGATCCTTCATTTCCTTTTGATGTGATCAGTGTAAACAATGAGAATTTTGTATGAGAATCCGATGCTTTAATTTCAGACACGTAGCTAAAGCCATAATTAATTTACCTAAATTTAATATATATACAAAAGCTAACCGATATTCACTGCATAATGGTTCCATGTCATTCCCAAAGAACGAGTATGTAACTTTTCCCTTTTATAAAGGTACTAAACAAGAAATGCCCCTGCTTTTAAAGGGAGTCTGCTACCACTATCAAATTAAAGCACTTACATAGTCATAGGGGACTCAGCCCCAATGAAAGTCATACCTGCAATATAGATTTCTCACAACTTTATTTTTAAATAAAAAATATAGATATATAAAAAGTGTTCTGGGTGCACTTTGTTCCACCAAGAGTGAGTGCTACCTGAATTGAATCCTTGGTCTTGCATATCTGACCGTGCATGTCCGCATTGACTCTACCGGAGACCAGAAAATGTGCACACATGCAGTATTAGTGTGGGAATGCTCTCATCCTTCTCTCCTGTCTGCGGCTGTGAAAAAGTAATACCCCCCAAAACATAAATTAACTGTGGTTTATCACATCTTTGGGAAGCTGAGTTCTAATTCCCTGGCCACACTAAAGCCATTTCCAAAGCTTTGGGGCTCCAGCGAACCACAGTGAGAGCCATTCTCCACAAATGGTGAACCTTCCCAGCAGTGGCCGGCCGACCAAAATTACCCTAAGTGCAGCAATGACTCATCCAAGAGGTCACAAAAGAGCCCACAACAGCATCAAAAGAACTGCAGGCCTCACTTGCCTCAGTTAAGGTAAGTATTAATGACTCCGCCATAAGAAAGAGACTGGGCAAAATTGGCCTTCATGGCAGAGTTCCAAGACAAAAAACACTGCTGCGCAATAAGCACCAAGGCTCATCTCAGTTTTGCTAGAAAACATCTTTATGATCCCCAAGACTTTTGGCAGAATACTCTGTGGACTGACGAGACAAAAGTTGAAATTTTTGGAAGGTGTATGTTCCATAACATCTAGTGTATCACTAACACTGCATTTTAGAAAAGAACATCATACTAACAGTAAAATATGATGAAGGTAGTTTGATTGGGGCTGTTTTGCTGCTTTAGGACCTGGAAGACTTGCTTTGGTAAATGGAACCATGAATTCTGCTGTCTACCAACAAATCCTGAAGGAGAATGTTTCAGCCATCTGTTTGTGACCTCAAGCTGAAGCGCACTTGGGTTATGCAGCAGGACAATGATCCAAAATACACCAGCAGGTCCAGCTCTGAATGGCTTAAGAAAAACAAAATTCAGACTTTGGAGTGGCCTAATCAAAGTCCTGACCTTAATCTTGTTGAGATGCTGTGTCATGACCTTAAAAAGGTGGTTCCTGCTCGGAAACCTCCAATGTGGCTGAATTACAACAATTCTGCAAGGTTTAGTGGGCCAAAATTCCAAAGCGTGGTGAGTACAGCTCGACCCGCCTGGCTGCGATCTTTGACTCTCCCCAATCCAACTTGGCCTTTCCACAAGTAGAAACTTAACCCCTTCGTCCCCATCTGTCCTTTTCTAAACTTTCATGTTTCTTTATGACCAAAGACCAAATCAGAGTTAGGCTGATCTTTGTTCTAGTCATAAATCCAGTGAGAGAAGCTCTGAAAAAGACAGATAAAAGAGTTACAAACTTCCCGTCAGAACGAACTTGGTGACCAATTTTCAGTTATTCTCTTTAATGCTACATAATGCAACTCTACTGCAAAAACTATATAGCCAAATAAATATGCATTTAAGAAAAATAAAGTGGTCCAGTAGTAGGTGTCCATATCCTTTAAACTCAAGACCTTCCCAAATCACTAGAACTAAACAGGTAAAAGCTAGCCAAGCCTGCGAATTTCACTCCAACCGTCAAGCATCTAATGTATTGCAATGCAATAGCAGATGTTGAGGAAAAGAAGGGTGTTGGATTTCAACTTTTGTTTCCAAAAGAAAACCTTCCTCACCTTATTGAGAATTTTTGCACAGCTACAGTACAGACCAAAAGTTTGGACACACCTTCTCATTCAAAGATTTTTCTGTATTTTCATGACTATGAAAATTGTACATTCACACTGAAGGCATCAAAACTATGAATTAACACGTGGAATTATATACTTAACAAAAAAGTGTGAAACAACTGAAAATATGTCTTATATTCTAGGTTCTTCAAAGTAGCCACCTTTTGCTTTGATGACTGCTTTGCACACTCGTGGCATTCTCTTGATGAGCTTCAAGAGGTAGTCACCGGAAATGGTTTTCACTTCACCGGTGTGCCCTATCAGGTTTAATAAGTGTGATTTCTGGCCTTATAAATGGGGTTGGGACCATCAGTTGTGTTGTGCAGAAGTCTGGTGGATACACAGCTGATAGTCCTACTGAATAGACTGTTAGAATTTGTATTATGGCAAGAAAAAAGCAGCTAAGTAAAGAAAAACGAGTGGCCATCATTACTTTAAGAAATGAAGGTCAGTCAGTCCGAAAAATTGGGAAAACTTTGAAAGTGTCCCCAAGTGCAGTTGCAAAAACCATCAAGCGCTACAAAGAAACTGGCTCACATGAGGACCGCCCCACGAAAGGAAGACCAAGAGTCACCTCTGCTTCTGAGGATAAGTTTATCCGAGTCACCAGCCTCAGAAATCGCAGGTTTACAGCAGCTCAGATTAGAGACCAGGTCAATGCCACACAGAGTTCTAGCAGCAGACTCATCTCTACAACAACTGTTAAGAGAAGACTTTGTGCAGCAGGCCTTCATGGTAAAATAGCTGCTAGGAAACCACTGCTAAGGACAGGCAACAAGCAGAAGAGACTTGTTTGGGCTAAAGAACACGAGGAATGGACATTAGACCAGTGGAAATTCTGTGCTTTGGTCTGATGAGTCCAAATTTGAGATCTTTGGTTCCAACCACCGTGTCTTTGTGCGACGCAGAAAAGGTGAACGGATGGACTCTACATGCCTGGTTCCCACCGTGAAGCATGGAGGAGGAGGTGTGATGGTGTGGGGGTGCTTTGCTGGTGACACTGTTGGGGATTTATTCAAAATTGAAGGCATACTGAACCAGCATGGCTACCACAGCATCTTGCAGCGGCATGCTATTCCATCCGGTTTGCGTTTAGTTGGACCATCATTTTTTTTCAACAGGACAATGACCCCAAACACACCTTCAGGCTGTGTAAGAGCTATTTGACCAAGAAGGAGAGTGATGGGGTGCTACGCCAGATGACCTGGCCTCCATAGTCACCAGACCTAAACCCAATCGAGATGGTTTGGGGTGAGCTGGACAGCAGAGTGAAGGCAAAAGGGCCAACAAGTGCTAAGCATCTCTGGGAACTCCTTCAAGACTGTTGGAAGATCATTCCCGGTGACTACCTGTCATGTGTGCATTGCCACGAAGATCGTCGCGGTTGCACATTTTGACTTCTCACAGCTGATCTGCTGTTTCTTTGTGTTTGGCAGCTAGGGAGTTAATTCTGTCTGTGCTCGGTGCTGGGACTGGGTGCAGTTTCTCTCCGGCTGCAATTGATTATTTGTTGATTGGTTTCCTTTAAATTCCTGGTTGTCTGCTTGGGGAGTTGCCAGTGAAACCTTCATGCAGACCACAGATAGGAATGAATCTGTATAGACTTTAGTTGTGAGCTCCTTAGTTTTTCTAAGCTCAACTTGGTTAGAGTTTATTTCCCAGACCATTTATGTTCCTTTGGTGTATGAGTGTGTATGCAAGAGAGTGCTATCCTGTCTGTCTTATATGTCTAATCTGTGTATTTAGCTGAGATCAGCCCATATCCCTTTGGTGGTAGTCAGGATCCTTCTTAGGACTGATTACAGGGTTCAGGGTCTGATAGGAGACAGGGTTAGGTTGGAGACTTGGACCTCTGAACCATTATCAGTACCTCCAAGGTGAGGGTTTAGTTAGGACCCCAGTTTAGGGTCAGGTTAGATCCCGGTCCACCTCTTTCCTGTTTCAGCTCATCAAGTCCTCAAGATTAACCCTGAGTTCAGCAGATATCGTGTCAGGTAAATCTATTCTATACTTACATGCTGATGTTGCTATACTAGTTGTTGTATAGAGTGTTGTTCCTGTATTAATAGTTTACTGACATTGTATACATATCATTAGACAGCGTGACATTTTCACTGGCCATAAAAATTATCTCCAGTTACCATGGATCCAGTAGCCCAGCTGGCTCTGCAGTTGCAGGGATTATCCATGGAGCTGACGGACATTAAGTCCAAAGTTTTGTCTCCCCTGGAGCAAACCAGAGTTGAACCTAAAGTAGCTCTCCCGGACAGGTTCACTGGTGGGCGAGACAAATTTTTCACCTTCCGGGAGGCATGTAAATTGTATTTTCGGCTTCGGCCTCGATCATCAGGGAGTGATGAGCAGAGAGTGGGAATTGTTATCTCACTTCTGCAAGGGGACCCTCAATCCTGGGCATTTTCCCTTCCTCCGGGATCCCCGGCTCTACTGTCTGTAGATCAATTTTTTACTGCCCTGGGATTGGTATATGATGACCCAGATCGGGTCTCTCTTGCTGAGACAAAATTACGTAAGATACAGCAGGGAGATCGTCCTGCAGAGGAATTTGCTTCTGAGTTTCGTAGATGGGCCACAGATACTCAGTGGAATGACCCAGCTCTTAGGAGCCAGTTTTGTCATGGGCTTTCTGATAAATTAAAAGACGTTTTGGCTCAGTATGAGTCTCCTCATTCACTGGAGGCTGCTATGGCCTTAGCTATCCGTACTGATAGACGGCTTCGGGAGAGGGTGAGGTAACCCCACTCCCTGTTGTTTCTCCACCTACCACTAAAGTCCCTTATGTTGAGGTTCCCCTTGTCTGTTCGGATGAGCCTATGCAGTTGGGAGGGACATCATTTCGTAGGAGGGGATTGGCGGTACGCCGCAGGACTAGAAGATGTTTTTTCTGCGGGAAAGAGGGACATTTTGTTGGAGAATGTCCATCCCGTGCCTTGTTGAGCCAAAAGTCGCCGGAAAACTGTTAATCCCAGGTTGTGTGGTGGACGACAACCTGGGAGTATGTATTTCATCCGCCAGTTCTTCTCAGTTCCTTGTACCAGTGGAGGTGGTGGTTGGTACGAGAGTGGAGAGATTGTCTGTTCTTCTTGATAGTGGTTCCGGGGCTAATCTGGTTGACGCTCAGTTTGCTCAGGCTCAAGGTATGCATCTGAGTGTATTGGTCAAACCGATCCCTATATTCTCCATTGACGCCAGGCCTCTCGGCCAAGGTAGCTTTGTTCATGAGGTTCATAACATTGACCTTCGGGTAGGGGCAATACATAGGGAACAATTATCTTGTTATGTGTTGGAGGGTCTACCTACTCCCATTGTGTTGGGACTTCCTTGGTTGGTTAAACATAACCCTGTGATTAATTGGCAGTCCAGAGAAATAAGCCAATGGGGTGAGTTTTGCAAAAAGCAACTGTGTTATGTTACGGTAGCTGAGGAGTGCAGGTAAAAAAGGAAATACACCAGAGCAGTTGGAATCTATGAGATTGCAGTACCCTGACTAACCACCACAACTAGAGGCAGCCGTGGAGCGTTCCTACGATGGTCCTAGACGCCTCGTCACAGCCTGAGAAACTAACTACACCTAAAGATAGAAATAGGAAAGCTATCTGCCCCGGAGCAGAACCCCAAAGATAATAGAAAGCCCCTAAACATGTAATGGCGGTTAGACAAGAGGAAATACTGACACAGAAAGAAAATAGTATGAGCAAACGCTGGGGCCCAAACTATCTAAATAGAAAAGGACAGGAAGGGTACTTACTGCAATCCCAGAAAACCCTGAAAAACACCAACATACTAATTTCAAAATCACCTGAGATCACACGACCTCTACCACCTAAATTAGTTCTCTGGTGTAACAAAAACAGCAGCCACTGAAAAAACTGCAAAAAAGCAAAAGTACAAAACACAGTGGCTGGACTAAACTGAGAGGGCAAAAGCCCCCGGAGGGGACCCAGAAGGCCCCCACAGAAGTGCAGGACAAAATGCAAAAATATAGCAAAAACACAAAATAAGAAATTGTCTTATCTGACAGCAGGAGATGCAGACACGACACAGCAGGCTACAAGGGAAACTGGAAAGAAGGATTCAGACCAGAACAATTGATCACCGGCAACCCTGATGGGAAAATGATTCCCTTAAATAAGACCAATCAGTAACACCTGATTCCCAATCCTCACTAGTACCGCTTGTAACCACCAGAGGGAGGCTCTGCTCAGAACTCATCTCAAACCCATTCACAACAGTACCCCCCCCTTGAGGAGGGGTCACCGAACCCTCATTTGAGCAACCAGGTCGGTCAGGATGAGTTCTATGATACGCACGGATAAGTCTCCTAGCATGGATGTCCGAAGCAAACACCCAAGAATTATCTTCCTGACCATAACCTCTCCATTTAACCAAATACTGGAGTCTTCGTCTAGAAAAACGAGAATCCAATATTTTCTCAACCACATACTCCAGATTGCCCTCAACCAAAACAGGGTCAGGAGGCACAGCAGCAGGAACCACTGGCTCAACAAACCTCTTCAACAAGGACTTGTGGAACACGTTATGGATCTTAAATGTCCCTGGAAGAAGCAAACGAAAAGAAACAGGATTAATAATCTCCATGATCTTATAAGGTCCAATGAACCTAGGCTTAAATTTAGGAGATGCTACTCTCATAGGAATATTCTTTGAGGACAACCAGACCAAGTCCCCCACTTTAAACCGAGGACCATCAGTCCTATGCCGGTTAGCAAACCGCTGGGCCTTCTCCTGAGAGAGGGACAACCTCTCCACTACCTGGTCCCAAATCTGTTGCATACGCTCCACAACAGAGTCAACACCTGGACAGACAGAAGCCTCCGTCTGTCCTGAAGAAAATCGAGGGTGAAACCCAGAATTACAGAAAAACGGAGACATCAAAGTGGCAGAGCTAGCCCTATTATTAAGAGCAAACTCAGCCAAAGGCAAAAAAGAGACCCAGTCATCCTGATCAGCAGACACAAAGCATCTTAGATAAGTCTCCAATGTCTGGTTTGTTCTCTCAGTTTGACCATTGGTCTGAGGATGAAATGCCGAGGAGAAAGACAATTGAACACCCAGTTTAGAACAAAAAGTCCTCCAAAATCTGGAAACAAACTGGACTCCTCTGTCAGACACAATGTTCTCAGGAATGCCGTGTAAACGAACCACGTGCTGAAGGAACAACGGCACCAATTCAGAGGAGGAAGGCAACTTAGGTAATGGCACAAGATGTATCATTTTGGAAAACCTATCACAAATTACCCAGATGGTGGTCATTCTCTGAGAAACAGGAAGATCGGAAATGAAATCCATAGAGATATGGGTCCATGGTCTCTTGGGCACAGACAATGGCATCAACAAACCACTAGAGCGAGAGCAAGGCTTGGAGCGAGAGCAAGTCCCGCAGGACTGCACAAATTCCCTGACATCGCGAGACAAGGTAGGCCACCAAAAGGACCGACTAACCAAGTCTCTGGTACCAAAAATTCCGGGATGCCCAGCCAATGCGGAACAATGAATCTCAGACATCACACTCTTTTTCCATTGGTCCGGGACAAACAATTTTCCAACAGGACAGCGCTCGGGCCTATCCTCCTGACACCCCTCCAGAGCAAGTCTCAAATTAGGCGAGATGGCGGAAAGAACTACACCCTCCTTCAAAATAACAGAGGGATCAGATAGCTCAGGAGAGTCCGCAAGGAAACTCCTCGAGAGGGCATCCGCCTTAACATTCTTAGTGCCAGGAAGAAAGGAAACCACAAAATTAAAACGTGTGAAAAACAAGGCCCACCTGGCCTGTCTAGGATTGAGTCGCTTGGCAGATTCCAGATAGACCAGATTCTTATGGTCCGTAAGGACCACCACCTGATGTTTGGCTCCCTCCAGCCAATGTCTCCACTCTTCAAAAGCCCACTTCATGGCCAATAACTCCCGATTACCCACGTCATAATTACTTTTAGTAGGAGAAAATTTTCGAGAGAAAAAGGCACAAGGGTTACTTTTAGAGGTCTCTGGATCTTTTTGGGACAAAACGGCACTGCCCCAATTTCAGAGGCATCAACCTCCACCTGAAATGGTAGAGAAACATCAGGCTGCCGTAGAACAGGAGCAGAAGTGAATCTCTGCTTAAGTTCCTGAAACGCAGAGACTGCCTCAGGAGGCCAATTCACCACATCAGAACCCTTTCTGGTCAAATCAGTTAATGGTTTAACAATAACAGAGAAATTACCAATAAATTTACGATAAAAATTGGCAAAACCCAAAAATCTCTGAAGAGCCTTTAATGAAGTAGGTTGGACCCAATCACAGATGGCCTGAACCTTGACCGGGTCCATTTCAATAACAGATGGGGACAAAATGAATCCCAGAAATGAGATCTTCTGTACGCCAAAAAGACACTTTGATCCCTTCACATACAGAGCATTCTCTCTCAAAATCTGGAATACAGTTCGAACATGTTTCACATGAGAGTCCCAGTCATTAGAAAAAATCAAGATATCATCCAAATAAACAATCAGAAACTTGTCCACAAAATCCCTGAAAATGTCATTCATGAAGGACTGGAAGACAGAAGGAGCATTAGTGAGCCCAAAGGGCATCACTAGGTACTCAAAATGCCCTTCAGGGGTGTTAAATGCCGTCTTCCATTCATCCCCGTGCTTAATGCGAATAAGGTTATACGCCCCCCTGAGGTCAAGCTTGGTAAACCAAGTAGCGTTTTTCACCCTGGAAAACAGGTCAGAAATCAAGGGTAACGGGTATTGATATTTCACAGTAATATTGTTCAAGAGACGATAATCAATACACGGCCTTAATGAACCATCTTTTTTGGCCACAAAGAAAAAACCGGCACCTAAGGGTGAAGAGGATGGTCTGATATGACCCTTCTCCAATGATTCCTTGATATAAGACCGCATAGCGTCATGTTCAGGTACAGACAAGTTAAAGAGGCGACCCTTAGGGAATTTACTACCTCGCACTAATTCAATAGCGCAGTCATAGCTCCTATGGGGAGGTAAGGATGCAGATTTACTTTCGCTAAACACATCAGAAAAATCAAACAAAAAGTCAGGAACATCCTCAGCCTGGGGGGAGGCAGAAAAAACAGGAGTGTTGGTATTAACACATTGGCAGCCCCAACTGGTTACAGACACAGATTTCCAATCCAAAACAGGATTATGAGACTGTAACCAAGGGAAACCCAGCACGATAATGTCATGCAGATTATATAGAACCAAAAATTTGCAGCACTCCTGGTGATCAGGTTCAACCCTCATTATCACCTGAGTAGAAAACTGGGGTTTATTCTCAGCCAAAGGGGTAGAATTGATCCCCAGTAGGGGAATAGACTTCTGTAGGGGTATCAAGGGAAATCCACAACGTTTAGCAAAATCATAATCCATCAGGTTAATAGCTGCTCCAGAATCAACGAAAGCCTGAGCAGAAAATGAGGACAGAGAGCATATCAGAGTGACAGTTAATAAAAACTTAGTCTGAACACTACCCAAGACAACTGAGCGTGCAAAACGTCTTCCCCGCTTAGGGCAGACTGAAATAGCATGAGAGGCATCACCACAGTAGAAACATAACCCATTGCGCTTTCGAAACTCATGACGCTGTGCCCCAGACACCACTCCATCACACTGCATGGGCTCAGCAGCTGGCTCACAAGGCAACACCACTCCACGCATACTTCTCCGCTCACGCAAACGTCTGTCAATTTGAATCGCTAATGACATAGAATCATTGAGACCAGAGGGGACAGGGAATCCCACCATAACATCCTTTACATTATCCGACAGACCCTTCCGGAAAAGGGCCGCCAAAGCGTCGTCATTCCATTTGGTCAGGACTGCCCACCTACGGAATCTCTGACAGTATAACTCAGCGTCATCAAGCCCCTGATTTAATGCCAACAAGGCTTTTTCAGCTTGATCAGTGATATTAGGCTCATCGTACAATAACCCCAAAGCCTGAAAAAATACATCAACATCACTCAAAACAGGATCCCCAGGTGTCAGGGAAAAAGCCCAATCCTGAGGATCGCCGCGCAGGAGAGAGATGACAATTTGAACCTGCTGCGCTGCGTTTCCTGAGGACTTAGATTTTAAGGCAAAAAACAATTTACAATTATTTTTGAAATTCTGAAACTTAGCTCGATCCCCTGAAAACAAATCTGGCATGGGGATCCTAGGTTCCACAACAGGCAACCTAGCAAGATATGCAGCAATACTCTGAACCTCAGTGGCAAGCTGATCCACACGGCCAGACAACTGTGCAAACTCCATTGGGAGAAAAGATCCTCCCCAGCACCCAGAGATACAGAGGGAAAAAAAAAAAAAAAAAAATGCAACAAACAGAAAAATATCTCTGACACTCTGACAACGTTTTTTCTTTCACAATATTTTTTCCCTTCTGTAAGTACCATACAACTTTAAATTTTAGGCCGGTGATACTGTTATGTTTCGGTAACTGAGGAGTGCAGGTAAAAAAGGCAATACACCAGAGCAGTTGGAATCTATGAGATTGCAGTACCCTGACTAACCACCACAACTAGAGGCAGCCGTGGAGCATTCCTACGTTGGTCCTAGACACCTCGTCACAGCCTGAGAAACTAACTACACCTAAAGATAGAAATAGGAAAGCTATCTGCCCCGGAGCAGAACCCCAAAGATAATAGAAAGCCCCCAAACATGTAATGGCGGTTAGACAAGAGGAAATACTGACACAGAAAGAAAATAGTATGAGCAAACGCTGGGGCCCAAACTATCTAAATAGAAAAGGACAGGAAGGGTACTTACTGCAATCCCAGAAAACCCTGAAAAACACCAACATACTAATTTCAAAATCACCTGAGATCACACGACCTCTACCACCTAAATTAGTTCTCTGGTGTAACAAAAACAGCAGCCACTGAAAAAACTGCAAAAAAGCAAAAGTACAAAACACAGTGGCTGGACTAAACTGAGAGGGCAAAAGCCCCCGGAGGGGACCCAGAAGGCCCCCACAGAAGTGCAGGACAAAATGCAAAAATATAGCAAAAACACAAAATAAGAAATTGTCTTATCTGACAGCAGGAGATGCAGACACGACACAGCAGGCTACAAGGGAAACTGGAAAGAAGGATTCAGACCAGAACAATTGATCACCGGCAACCCTGATGGGAAAATGATTCCCTTAAATAAGACCAATCAGTAACACCTGATTCCCAATCCTCACTAGTACCGCTTGTAACCACCAGAGGGAGCCTCTGCTCAGAACTCATCTCAAACCCATTCACAACACAACTGCATGAACACAGTCATCAGTGCGGTCGTGCCTAGTACATTGCCTCCTTTTTTGGAGGATTTTGGGATGTTTTCTCTAAGGAGGGGTGTCAGGAGTTGCCTCCTCATCGCGTGTATGACTGCTCTATTAATCTCCTTCCTGATGCTAAATTGCCTAAAGCTAGGTTGTATAATCTTTCTGGTCCTGAGAGGCAGGCTATGAAAGATTATATTTCTGAAAGTCTGGCCAAAGGGCATATTAGACCTTCATCTTCCCAGTAGCCGCGGGGTTCTTCTTTGTGAAGAAGAAAGATGGAGGCCTACGCCCTTGCTTGGATTTCCGCGAACTTAATCGGATTACTGTTCGAGATCCGTATCCACTCCCTCTTATTCCTGATCTCTTCAATCAAATTGTTGGCGCCAAATGGTTCTCTAAATTGGATCTCAGGGGGGCGTATAATCTGATTAGGATAAAAGAGGGGGATGAGTGGAAAACGGCGTTTAACACGCCGGAGGGACATTATGAGAACCTTGTCATGCCTTTTGGTCTGACTACTGCACCAGCAGTATTCCAACATTTTGTTAATGACATTTTTCGTCACCTTGTGGGGCTGTTTGTGGTTGTATATTTGGACGACATTTTAATTTACTCGCCAGATCTTGGGTCTCATCAGGAGCATGTGAGACAGGTGTTGCAGATCTTGCGAGACAATAAATTATACGCCAAACTGGAGAAGTGTGTATTTGCCGTACAGGAACTTCAGTTTTTGGGTTTTTTGGTGTCAGCCTCCGGTTTCCGTATGGACCCTGAAAAGGTGAGAGCAGTGCTTGAATGGGATCAGCCAGGGGATCTTAAGGCTCTGCAGCGTTTTTTGGGTTTGCTAACTACTACCGGAAATTTATTTGTAATTTCTCATCTGTCGTCAAACCTCTCACTGACATGACAAGAAAAGGGACGGATTTTTCTAAATGGTCGGACAAAGCTTGCCAAGCCTTTTCCTCTTTGAAGAAATGTTTTGCTTCGGCACCCGTTCTCATCCAACCAGATGCATCTCAGCCGTTCATTGTGGAGGTGGATGCGTCTGACGTAGGGGTGGGTGCTATATTGTCCTAGGGTCCGTCCCCTGGTAAATGGCATCCGTGCGCTTTCTTTTCTAAGAAATTGTCGTCCGCCGAAAGGAATTATGATATCGGCAATAGGGAACTTTTGGCCATTAAGTTAGCTTTTGAAGAATGGCGTCACTTTTTGGAGGGGGCAGTCCACCCGGTTACCGTTATTACTGATCACAAGAACCTGTTGTATTTGGAATCCGCTAAGCGTCTGAATTCCAGACAAGCTCGATGGTCATTGTTTTTTACCAGGTTTAATTTTGTCGTCACTTATCGCCCGGGGTCTAAGAATGTAAAGGCTGATGCCTTGTCTCGCAGTTTCCCAGGGGCCGGGAAAACGGATGACCCCAGTCCTATCCTTCAGGAGGGGGTGGTAGTGTCGGCTGTATTTTCTGAGCTTGAGGAGGAGGTGTTAGAGGCTCAGGGGGACGCCCCTGCAGGACCTCCAGGGAGACTGTTTGTCCCAAATCTGTTGAGACAAAAGGTTATTGAGGCACATCATAATTCTGCTCTAGCAGGACATCCAGGGAGTAAGGCTACTTTAGATCTCCTTTCTCGCCGGTTTTGGTGGCCTAATGCTAATAAAGATGTTATAACTTTTGTCGCGTCATGTGGGGTGTGTGCTCGCTCTAAAACCCCTCATACCCGTCCGTCTGGGACCCTTTTACCCTTGAAACTTCCGGAGCGTCCATGGACTCATTTATCTATGGACTTCATTACGGACCTTCCTCCGTCGTCAGGGAATACTGTCATACTGGTGGTTGTTGACAGGTTCAGTAATATGGCACATTTCGTTGCTCTTCCTGCACTCCCTAATGCTAAAACTCTGGCGCAGGTGTTCATTAGGGAGATCGTTAGACTTCATGGGTTGCCTTCTGATGTGGTGTCAGATAGGGGGTCTCAGTTTGTGTCCAAATTTTGGAGGGCATTTTGTTTACGTCGGGGGATGCAATTGTCATTTTCCTCGGCTTTTCATCCGCAGACCAATGGTCAGACAGAGCGTCTGAATCAGAGCTTAGAGACATATCTTCGGTGTTTTGTCTCAGAGAACCAGGAGGACTGGTCTTCTTTCTTGCCTCTGGCAGAGTTCGCCCTTAACAACAGGCGGAGCGAGTCCACTGGTAAGTCCCCGTTTTTTGGGGCATATGGTTTCCATCCCCAGTTTTGTACTTTCAATGGGGGGGGCCCTTCTGGGGTTCCTGAGGAGGAGCATTTCTCGTCGTCACTTGCTTCTGTGTGGAGAGGTGTATTGAATAATCTGAGTGCGATGGGGAACCGTTCCAAACGTATGGCTGATAGGAGGAGAGTTTCTGGTCCAGATCTGAATGTGAACGATCTGGTATGGTTGTCTACCAGGAATATAAAACTTAAGGTGCCCTCCTGGAAACTGGGTCCCAGATTCATCGGGCCGTACAGGATCAGTTCCATAATTAATCCTGTGGCATTTCGTCTGGACCTCCCTCCTACGTTTAAAATTCATAATGTGTTCCACAAGTCATTACTTAAAAGGTATGTGGCACCAGTCATACCGTCACCTCTACCTCCTCCTCCTGTGTTGGTCAATGGTAACTTGGAATTTCAAGTATCAAAGATCATTGACTCACGTCTGAATCGCCGGTCCCTTCAGTACTTGGTGCATTGGAAGGGGTATGGTCCAGAGGAGAGGACGTGGGTCCCTGCGTCTGATGTTAACGCAGATCGTTTGGTTCGGACCTTCCACAGAACTCACCCGGGCAGGCCTGGCCCTGAGGGTCCGGAGGCCCCTCGTAGAAGGGGGGGTACTGTCATGTGTGCATTGCCACGAAGATCGTCGCGGTTGCACATTTTGACTTCTCACAGCTGATCTGCTGTTTCTTTGTGTTTGGCAGCTAGGGAGTTAATTCTGTCTGTGCTCGGTTCTGGGACTGGGTGCAGTTTCTCCCGGCTGCAATTGATTATATGTTGATTGGTTTCCTTTAAATTCCTGGTTGTCTGTTTGGGGAGTTGCCAGTGAAACCTTCATGCAGACCACAGATAGGAATGAATCTGTATAGACTTTAGTTGTGAGCTCCTTAGTTTTTCTAAGCTCAACTTGTTTAGAGTTTATTTCCCAGACCATTTATGTTCCTTTGGTGTTTGAGTGTGTATGCAAGAGAGTGCTATCCTGTCTGTCTTATATGTCTAATCTGTGTATTTAGCTGAGATCAGCCCATATCCCTTTGGTGGTAGTCAGGATCCTTCTTAGGACTGATTACAGGGTTCAGGGTCTGATAGGAGACAGGGTTAGGTTGGAGACTTGGACCTCTGAACCATTATCAGTACCTCCAAGGTGAGGGTTTAGTTAGGACCCCAGTTTAGGGTCAGGTTAGATCCCGGTCCACCTCTTTCCTGTTTCAGCTCATCAAGTCCTCAAGATTAACCCTGAGTTCAGCAGATATCGTGTCAGGTAAATCTATTCTATACTTACATGCTGATGTTGCTATACTAGTTGTTGTATAGAGTGTTGTTCCTGTATTAATAGTTTACTGACATTGTATACATATCATTAGACAGCGTGACACTACCTCTTGAAGCTCATCAAGAGAATGCCAAGAGAGTGCAAAGCAGTCATCAAAGCAAAAGGTGGCTACTTTGAAGAACCTAGAATATAAGACATATTTTCAGTTGTTTCACACTTTTTTGTAAAGTGTAATGTATAATTCCACATGTGATAATTCATAGTTTTGATGCCTTCAGTGTGAATATACAATTTTCATAGCCATGAAAATACAGAAAAATCTTTGAATGAGGTGTGTCCAAACTTTTGGTCTGTACTGTATGTAACATGCATGGCCTCTTTAATTAACTGTTTTCTAATTGTT
This sequence comes from Oophaga sylvatica, assembly GCA_033576555.1. NCBI lineage: Eukaryota > Metazoa > Chordata > Amphibia > Anura > Dendrobatidae > Oophaga > Oophaga sylvatica. The sequence goes on along the minus strand of JARQOD010000010.1, from coordinate 33,295,204 downwards.
AATATGACAAATTTATATATTTATTGCCCCTATAAAACACGTCCGGACCACAGACCCATCTGCTAACACAATGGGGTTTAGTGACCCATGATATTAGATAAGGGCAGAGAACAATAGGAGAGAACTTTCCGCCAGAAGAACATATTCTACAAATATTTTCCTGCAAAATGTTTGGCGTACACTAAGGCCCCCATATACATGTTATGTAAAAGTTGGCTGAATCTGCTAATTTCGAGACTGGATTTAGTGTATATGGGTCTTCCCAACTCTCCTCTGACAGGTGATGTCGGGGAAGAAAAGGATTTTTCATGTTCGATTTTTAGACTGCCACTTCTGTTGTTTTCTGGGCGATAAGCCGCCGCTAGAGAAGTCTGATATTCGCTCTCTCATAGGGGGGCACAAAAGGGCTTCGTATAGTCAGTCATTGTTTCGGCAGCACAAGTCCTGGTTACACATTACAATGTGCTGCCGAGAATTATGATTTTTTTAAACAAGCCAAAAGATTGTTTTTACCCAGTGAGCAAGTGTTTTATTCGTTAGTTGGGTACTCGTCAGCCTGTATAGACACACTGGATGCTAGCACTCCTGGAAATGGCCGTTCATGATTATCGTGTGCTAGAAATGTTCCCTGAGGATCTGAGCAATCTTCGCAAGGGCCATATTGTGATAGTTTTTGTGACTGGCAGGTCTTGGGGGTGGTGTTACCAGTATTCAGTGATTAGTACCTACCAGTAGTAGCATCTATAAAAATGAGCACCAAAACTGGACTTAGGAGCAATAGAAGAAGGTAGTTTGGTCTGATTAATTATATATATTTTTTTCATCAGGTGGACGTCCAGGTGGAGTAACTCACCAGGGGAAGAGATGACATCTGAACATACTGTAGGAAGAAGACAAGCCGGAGGGGGCAGAGCGATGGAGACAATGTTCTGCTGGGAACCTTGTACCCTGGCATCATGTGGATGTGACACGTGACACCTGCCTAACATTGTACAGATCAAGTACCCCCCTTCATGGCAGTGGGATTCCCTAATAACAGTGCCATTTTTCAGCAGAATGATGCTCCCGCCACACTGCAAAAACTGTTCAGCAATGTTTGGAGGAAGATAGCAAAAAGATCAAGGTGATGACTTGTCTCCAAATTCTTAAAATCTCAATTTTAATGATCATTTGTGGAATGTGAAAAACAAGCCCAATCCACTGAGGCCACACCGAGCAACTTACAAGGCACAGTTGGATTTGCTGCCATCGTCTTGGTGCCACATACCACAGGGAACTTTCAGAGATCCTGTGAAGTCAGACCTTCAACGGGTCAGAGCTATTTACAAGGGGACCGACACAATATAAGGTAGGTTGTAACGTTAGGGTTAACCAACGTATCCATTACTTTTATAGGGGTTTAAGACAAGTTCAACCCCTGTCCTCATGCTACACTCAGATTCCTGTCCATATGACCATTTATGAGCAAGAAAATTCAAGAATTGGGAAAAATATATATGTATATTTTTTTGTATAAATTCTTTATTTAGAAAAATATGTATATTTTTTTAACCAAATAGCTTGCATTTAAACAATTGTCAAAAATTAACAGTAGAACAGTTGGTAATAATACAATATTATGCAGTACATGCTAATAAATTGCACCCAAAAATCTATTGATCACATACAAATTTATACCTCAGTCTTTCCCCCCTTTCTAAATCCTCTTTTCCAGTGAACACCCCCCATCCAACGCCAATTAAATAAGAGCTGGTACAATAAAGACCAATACTGTCCTGCTCTTATCTCAGGCAAAAAAATTGTTTCACGTTTATCAAAGTACTAATAAATTAAAAATCACCTTGGTTGCCAACACATCAACTACCATTGCCTGGCACTTGTTAACCAGTGTTGGGCAATAGATTTCCTGGTTTCATAGAATATTTTCGAAATAGCCATCTGCACCAGTGAAGAACCAGCACCCTCTCCCATCAGGCCAAGAACACAAGGTTTAGGACTATGTGGGACTTGGATGCTAAATACCTCCATTACCAGCCTCTCAACACTTTCCCACAACTCAGCTGAGGTCACGACCAGAACATATGCTGGTATATTTCAGCTGCAGATGGAAGGGAGGGAGACACAGTACTTCATTACTGATGGGTAAGCGGAGCCCAGATCACGATGACACCTCAGATTAAAAGCGTGTTGACTGGCTGGCTCCTCCAGCTCGGGCTCCTCCTACTCAGCTTTCTCCAGTTTACAATTTGAGGTCTCAGAGGATGGTCGCTGCTGGAAGCAGCTCCTCAGAAGATTTTATTATTTTTTATCGGACAAGAGACTTGGATCACCAAATGTGGTCTAGAGGTCTCAGGGGTCTCAGCGCTGCTGGACTCCCACCTCTCCCTTGGCGGATCTGTATTACCCTAAGGGTGGTCCCTGCAGAAACCTGCCGGCCCGGGGGGATGAGGATGGCTTCCCTGGCGGGGGCGCACACCGCGCTGCAGGGGTCACTGCATCCCCCGCCCTGGGGGGAAGCATGGGCACGCGCCAGAAACCCCTGGGGGTCCCTGTGGCGCCTTCGGCTGGTGAGTACTCACATTTTATTAAAAGTGTGTGAGTGCTTTAGCGACTGCTGCGGCAGCCACTGTACATGTACAATGCCGGTGACTAGTTTTTTTATGTCCGCAGGTGGATGCCTGCAGGACGGGGGAAAGAAGAGGAGTACGCGCTCTTTTTATTTTTTTGAATTTCGTGCCGCTCTGAGCGCGCGCGCTTTACGGCAGTCTCCATTTCCGACTCCTCTACATGGAGCACGTCGGAGACAGAGCGCGACAGCCATTGCTGATAAGAAAGCAGGCTGAAAGCTCTCCGGATCGCTCCCCTCCCCTCCCGCAGGAACGGTACCAGCTTGGTGAGTCGCTTCTAGCCCGCCGGGCAGAAGCTTAACCCTTTCACCTCCACAGCGCGGGCGCCGTCTGGGGCGCTACTGAGTGACAGATTGCGCGGTCCTGCAGCTGTTTTGTCGTATATGGGGCTCGCACACTCTTTTAATGTTAAAAAAGAGGTTGTGGGGAGTCTGCGACATTAATACTGCCACTATACGTTCCCGATAACGATCCCAATAACGACGCATACTATGCGATCGTTTGTAATCGTTTTTTAATGTCGCTAGTAGCTGCCAATCTGGGCGATTTCATTAACATCGCATAAGCAATTAGTGATCTCCTTAACAACTTTGGCGGTCATTGCGTTATACAAACAGCGCAATTTTTTAGCGATCTTGTGGAACTTTTTTCTGTATAGTGTGGCATAGCTGTCCTGCAGCTGCGACCTTATAAGAGGCGCTTGGGGCTCACACCCTTTCCATTATCAGGGTTGTGGGGAGTCTGCTACTTTAACCCCTTCTTAGGCGGTTAACTCTTAGTGGTAAGACAGCTGGGGTAGCTCTCTCTTTAGAGCTTTAACCCTTCAGCGTTTTGTTTTTTCTTTAAGAAACACTGTTCTGGTTACTGACAGGTTTAACCTGCCATATACTGTGCGCGGGCATGTCAGATACCATCTCCCAGATCCGCTACGGATCAACCTCGCGTATCTGGCGCACAGACCTCGACTCGGAGGTTCCAGTAATCCACTAGCCTCTATTGATGGCCTGTCTGACTTTTTAGATTATGAGTGTCAGCTAGATCCTCTCAAGGAAGCGACACAAATCGGTGCCTTCCTTTTCGCTTAGCGAAGAAGTCCGTTTCGGATAAGGAGGATCGGCAGGGACACTCTGCCTCTCTCATGGGCCGTACTAAAATTTCTATGGCTATGAGGGCGTTACAGTTACCGGAGGAGGTAACTAGACGTACTGGTAAGTCGGCCCGGATGTTTCAGGAGTCGCATGGCGACGGCTTTGCAAACTGTATCCGTTTTTTCTACGGGGTTGTTTGTTAATTGGACCCCTTCTCCTGAAGTGAATGTCACTTTATTCCAGCTTAGCAAATCTTCCTGGTAAAGGGAAGGCAAGTCTGCAGGACACGCTGGACAGAAAAATGGAGATGGCAACAATATCCACCTGCGAGGCCGTGGATCATAGATTCTGTATTAAGGATCTAGGTGTACTTGTTAAGCTCACCTGAGCCGGTTGGACCGTCTAAGGACGGCGTGGCAAGATGGATCTCCTCTATCGAGGTAGATGGGCTTTTCAAGTTGAAGGATGATGCGTCACTGCTATTCAGGGCGCAATCCTCGGCAGTCACAGTCAGAAGAGCACTGTGACTTGAACAGTGGAACGCGGTTTCCAAGCAGGATTTGCTATCTTTAGCTTAGAAAGTGGTCAGCTATTTGAATCTGACCTCACGGGCTGATTGCCAAGGCAAAGGCAAAAGAAACAGCTTTACCGCAGCGCAGAGCTGTGACTTCTGCGTCTGCAGGACTAGTGCCGATAGTTATCGACGGTCCTTTCGGTTCAAGGGATGATCCGGCCAACCCTCTGGGGGTTTTGGGTCGTCTCTCTCTTTTTTTAAAAAAAAAAAAAAAGGGAATTCTCAGAAATTCCGCATACCCTGGAAACAGAACTTCTGTTAAGACAGAATCTGGCAAAAAAAAAAAAAATCCGCTAAGGCGGACTGACATCTGAATCTCACTCGAGTGCTCTCGAGTGGGGGGTCGTTTACTCCATTTCAAACCGACTTGGGTTTCCCGTGTGTCGGACGCCTGGGTGACACAGGTTGTGTTGGCAGGCTACTTAATGGAGCTTCTTTTTCGACCCCCGGACAGTTTTTTTGCCAATCTCGCATTCCGTCAGAGCCGAACTTTTTACCTCTTATTGCGAGAGGTCGATTCCCTTCTGCAGAAGGGTGTGGTGATACCGGTTCCGCAGAGGACCGGGGAAAGGATTTTTTATTCGACCTCTTAGTAGTCCCCAAGAAGGAGGACAAATTTCACCCTATTCTGGAAAAGATTGAATCGGCTTGTCCACACCAGATAATTCTGCATGGAGCCGCTTCGCTCCGCTATGGCAGCTCTGTCGCAGAACGACTTTTTGGTCAATCGACATTCGCAACGCTTATTTGCATGTTCCCGTCGGAAGAGCTCACCAGCGCTTCCTTTGTTTTTTGCCATAAATCAACCATTACCAGGTTGTGGCTCGGCCTTTCGGCTTGGCCTTAACGCCCAGAACTGTTACAACGATTCTGGCACCTAAATCTCATGGCAATTCTTCAAAGACGGGGGCTTTCGATTCGTCCCTACCTGGACGACCTTTCGATTGTGGCCTCAAAGGAGAGGCTGTGACGCAATCTATCCCTTTAGCTCCCTGAGGATTCGGGTGACTGGTCAATTGGGGGAAGTCGTTTCTGGAATCGTCGCAGGCAATCCTGTTTTTGAGGATGCATTTCGTCACGGTACGGGCGGTGTTGTCCCTACCTCCAGACAAGCAGGCATGTCTTCTCCGACATGTACAGATTATGAAGTCTGCGACAGCAATGTCCCTTCGGAAGGTATGCGCCTTCTGGGTTTGATGGTGGTGTCCATGGAGCACTTCCGTTTGCCCAATTTCATTCCAGAGCTCTCCATAGGCTCATTCTGAGTCGTTGGGATCGATCGCAAGTTTTCACTGGATTGCAGCGTCACCATCTCTCACAGGGTGCGAGAATCCCTAGGATGGTGGTTACGTCCAGGAGCGTTATCCCTGGGAAGGTCTTTCTTCCCTCCGAAGTGGTCGGTCATAACCACCAATGCCAGCCTGACGGGCTGGGGAGGGTGTCTGGAACGATCTTCGGATCCAGGGAGTATGGTCATCGGAAGAGTCGGTTTTACCGATCAACATCCTAGAATTGAGGGCAATTTTTTCCTTGCCTCCAACACTGGACGGTCTCTTTGAGCGGTCTGCCAGTCCGAGTGCAGACAGACAACGCGACGGCGGTCGCGTATATCAACCACCAAGGCGGGAGAGGAGTTCCCATGATGGAGGTGTCTCGGATCCTGATTTGGGCCGAGACCAGGGTTCCAGCCATCTCTGCGATTCACATTCCAGGAATCCAGAATACCACAGCGGACTTCCTCAGTCGCGAGAAGATGGATCCTGGAGAATGGGGTCTTCATCCGAAAATTTTTGCACTGCTGTGCTTCCGTTGGGGAACTCACTAAGTGGACTTGATGGCGTCCAGGTTCAATACCAAACTACCGACCTTCATGTCCAGGTACAAGGACCCGAAGGCTGTGGCGGTAGACGCTCTGGTGGATCCGTGGGACCATTTCGAGCTAGTCTATGTGTTTCCGCCGATATCCTTACTCCATCTGGTGTTGCGTTGGATCAGACTGGTGAGAATTCCGGCTATTTTTGATAGCCTCAGGTTGGCCAAGGAGGACGTGGTTCTCGACACTAGTGTCGCTTTTGGCGGCGCCGCCATTCCCACTTTCCTCTTCGCCCGGACCTGTTAACCCAGGGACCCGTTTGTCATCTGGACTTGAAGTCTCTGCGTTTGACGGCGTGACTCTTGAGACTAAAATTTTTTGACCCTTAGAGGTTTTTCAGCAAAGTCATTGCCACTCTGCGAGCTGCTAGTAGTTCGACTACTACTAGGATTTATCACAAGACTTGGGAAGTCTTCTTTTCGTGGTGTTCGGGTTCTTCAAGGAACCCGAAGGTTTTTCCCTTTCCCAATTTGTCTACAGTATGGCTGGACAAAGGTTTGGCAGTGAGCTCCCTGAAAGGGCAGGTTTCTACTTTGTCCTTACTGTTTCGGAGGGCTATCACCTTCCGTAGAGTCGTACGTTTCCTTTTTCGCGGAGTAACCCGTCAGTTTCCGCCGCGGGAGGCGCCTGTGTCTCCATGGCGGTTCAACCTGCTCTTGGAGGCTCTTCAACATGTGCCTTTGAGCCTATGAGTTCTGCTAACCTTTCTCTACTTTCTGGGAAGGTTGCCTTTCTTAGTGGCGGCAACCTCTTTGAGAAGGGTTTCTGAGTTGGCGGCTCTTTCTTGTTCGCCTCCTTTCCTGGAGTTTTATTCTGATCGAGTAGTGCTTCGCACACGGGGCGACTTTCTACCTAAGGTGGTGTCGCAATTTTCATGTTAACCAGGATATGGTGTTGCCCTCGCTTTGCCTGGGCCCGAGGAATGCAAAAGAACGGGCCTTGCACACATTGGATTTGGTGCGGGCTTTGTAGTTCTATTTGTCTATTACTCAAGTTTTTCGCAAGTCAGGTTCCCTGTTTGTAATTCCTGCAGGTCGCAGGTGTGGTCAACGAGTTTCCGAGGACTCTATAGCTCGTTGGTTTCGGTCGGTTTTTTTTTGGAAGTTTACCGACTTAAAGACGAGCCTTACCTGATTAAGGTTCGAGCTCACTCCACGAAGGCTGTGGTTTCATCGTGGACTTTTCATCAAAGGTTTTCGGCAGCTCAGCTCTGCCGAATGGCGACCTGGCATTCTGTCCACACATTTACAAAGTTTTGTAAGGTGGACGTTAGTGCTTCCGCTGCTGCGGCCTTAGGACATAGGGTCCTGCAGGCAGCGGTGGTTTAAAGTTCTAGTTAACTTGTATTTGGCGCTTGTTGCGTTTTTATCTAGGTTGTTGGGTTTCTGCCTATTTTTGGTTTTGTTTCCCACCCTAATTTTTGAACTGCTTTGGGACGTCCCATCAGTAATGAAGTACTGTGTCTCCCTCCCTTCCATCTGCAGCTGAAAGACGGATTTTGGTAAGAACTTACCTGTAAAATCCTTTTCAGCGAAGGAAGGGAGGGAGACACAGATCCCTCCCATGGCAGAAGTGTGTTGTTGCATTTACAGATGCGGCGTGACCCGTCTCTGATAAGCGATTATCTGGGCTGAGGTCGACGCGCTACGGCTCTGTTCCAGCATTACCAGCTCATCGCAGTGGTCAGGTTCCGTAAGTAGTACCTGGAACTGTGTGGTTTTTGCCTATTTGCTTGCATAACCTGTATTCTTGTGTTTTTGTCTCTGAAGTTCTTCAGAAGGGGTTATGTTGCTCCGCTGGTGATATTGCTCTTCCTTAAGCTTGTGTACAACTGGAGAAAGCTGAGTAGGAGGAGCCCGAGCTGGAGGAGCCAGCCAGTCAACACGCTTTTAATCTGAGGTGTCATCGTGATCTGGGCTCCGCCTACCCATCAGTAATGAAGTACTGTGTCTCCCTCCCTTCCTTCGCTGAAAAGGATTTTACAGGTAAGTTCTTACCAAAATCCGTCTTCTCTACAGCATGGACAGCAATCGTCAGCTCTGAGACTAATCTTATAGAGTACTTTTGGAGTTCTGTATACCCTATGTGCAAGAAACAATTGAGACCTTCTCTGGGCTGTATCGATCAAGACTTTCCCTGCTCATTCTGTTATATCCTCCCTCTCTTCTGTGGAAAAAAGGCCCTAATTTCTCTCCCTACTTGCCTGGACCTTAGCCATAGGGTCACATAGATTTTTTTTTTTGTAAAGAATTACACAGTAAAGAAATATGCCCTTAGTAGCTTTAGCCTTTACAACAAAATTCAGTAATCCATTATAGGAGATAGTAAGATCAGAGACAGCCTCCTGAGCTCTCAATTGTAGATCCTTAAGAAATACCAAATTTCAGCTGCAGAGGGAAGGAAGAGAGCCACAGTATTCATTACTGATGGGTAGGCGGAGCCCAGATAGGATTGACACCTCAGATTATAAAGAGTGTTGACCGGCCCCTCCAGCTCGGGCTCCTCCTACTCAGCTTTCTTCAGTCTTAAATTTGAGGTCCCAGACGGATTTTGGTAAGAACTTACCTGTAAAATCCTTTTCAGCGAAGGAAGGAAGAGAGACACAGCACCCTCCCATGGCAGAAGTGTGTTGTTGTATTTACAGATGCGGCGTGACCCTTCTCTGATAGCGTTTATCTGGGCTGAGGTCGACGCGCTACTGCTCTGTTCCAGCATTACCAGCTCATCGCAGTGGTCAGGTCCAGTGAGTAGTACCTGGAACTGTGTGATTTTTTGCCAAATGTATGCATAACCTGTACTATTGTGTTTTTCTCTGAAGTCCTTCAGAAGGGGTTATGTTGCTCCGCTGGTGATCTTGCTCTTCCTTAAGCTTGGGTACGACTGAAGAAAGCTGAGTAGGAGAAGCCCGAGCTGGAGGGGCCGGTCAACACTCTTTTTAATCTGAGGTGTCAATCCTATCTGGGCTCCGCCTACCCATCAGTAATGAATACTGTGTCTCTCCCTTCCTTCGCTGAAAAGGATTTTACAGGTAAGTTCTTACCAAAATCCGTCTTTCGTAGATTATTATTATTATTATTATATATAACGCCATTAATTCCATGGTGCTGTACATGAGAGGGGTTACATACAAAGTTATAGATATCGTTTACAGTAAACAAATTTACAATCACAGACTGGTACAGAGGGGAGAGGACCCTGTCCTTGCGGACTTACATTCTACGGGATAATGGGGAATAAACAGAAGGTCGGGGGTGCGGCAGCTCTGGTGGTGGCGAGGCGGCAGCTCTGGTGTGGCGGCAGCTCTGTAGTGGTGCGCGAGGCGGCAGCTCTGGTGGTGGCAGCGAGGCGGAAGCTCGGGTGGTGGCGGCGAGGCGGAATGGTTATTGCAGGCTGTAGGCTTCTCTGAAGAGATGGGTTTTCAGGTTCCGTTTGAGGGATCCAAGGGTGGTGGATAATCGTACATGTTGAGGCGTGGAATTCCAGAGGATGGGGGATATTCGTGAGAAATCTTGGAGGCGGTTGTGTGAGGAACGAATAAGTGTGGAGGATAGTAGGAGGTCTTGGGAGGATCGAAGATTACGTGAAGGAAGATATTGGGAGATTAGTTCAGAGATATAGGGAGGAGACAGGTTGTGGACGGCTTTGTAAGTCAGTGTTAGTAGTTTGAACTGGATTCGTTGGGGAATTGGGAGCCAGTGGAGGGATTTGCAGAGGGGAGAAGCAGGGGAGTAGCGAGGGGAGAGGAGGATTAGTCGGGCAGCAGAGTTGAGGACAGACTGGAGTGGTGCAAGAGAGTTGACGGGGAGGCCACAGAGGAGGATGTTGCAGTAATCGAGGCGGGAGATGATGAGGGCATGCACAAGAGTTTTAGTAGATTGAGGGCTGAGGAAGGAACGGATTCTGGAAATGTTTTTAAGTTGGAGGCGACAGGAGGTGGAAAGAGTTTGGATGTGTGGTTTGAAGGACAGGGCAGAGTCGATAGTTACTCCGAGGCAGCGGATTTCAGGTGCAGGAGAGATCGTGATGCCATTTACCATAATAGATAGATCGAGTAGGGAAGATACATGAGATGGAAGAAAGATGATGAGTTCGGTTTTGTCAACATTGAGTTTTTAGGAAGCCAGAGGGAAGAAGGAGGTATGGCTGATAGACACTCCGGGATTCTGGACAGCAGAGAGGTGACATCTGGGCCAGAGAGGTAGATCTGAGTGTCGTCCACATACAGGTGGTACTGGAATCCATGGGACTTTATGAGTTGTCCTAGGCCAAGGGTATAGATGGAAAAAAGTAGGGGCCCCAGGACAGAGCCTTGAGGGACTCCAACAGAGAGAGGGTCGGGATGAGGAGGTAGTGTGGGAGTGGGAGACGCTAAATGTGCGGTCGGAAAGGTAAGAGGCGATCCAGGACAGGGCAAGGTCTTTGATGCCAAGGGAAGAAAGAATCTGTAGCAGTAGGCAGTGGTCGACTGTGTCAAAGGCAGATGACAGGTCAAGGAGGAGGAGGATGGAGAACTGTTATGTTTCGGTAACTGAGGAGTGCAGGTAAAAAAGGCAATACACCAGAGCAGTTGGAATCTATGAGATTGCAGTACCCTGACTAACCACCACAACTAGAGGCAGCCGTGGAGCGTTCCTACGTTGGTCCTAGACGCCTCGTCACAGCCTGAGAAACTAACTACACCTAAAGATAGAAATAGGAAAGCTATCTGCCCCGGAGCAGATCCCCAAGAACATAGAAAGCCCCCAAACATGTAATGGCTGTTAGACAAGAAGAAATACTGACACAGACAGAAAATAGTATGAGCAAACGTTGGGGCCCAAACTAACTAAATAGAAAAGGATAGGAAGGGTACTTACTGCAATCCCAAAAAACCCTGCAAAGCACCAACTCTACTAATTTCAAAAACACCTGAGATCACACGACCTTTACCACCTAAATTAGTTCTCTGGTGTAACAAAATCAAAACAGCAGCCATTTGAAGAAACTGGAAAAAGCAAAAGTACAAACATCAGTGGCTGAACTAAACTGAGAGGGCAAAAGCCCCCGGAGGGGACCCTGAAGGCCCCCACAGAAGTGCAGGACAAAATGCAAAAATAAAGCACAAAAACAAAAAGAAGAAAATGTCTTATCTGTTAGCAGGAGATGCAGACACGACACAGCAGGCTACAAGGGAAACAGGAATCATGGAGTGAGACCAGAACAATTGATCACCGGCAACCCTGATGGGAAGGCGACTCCCTTATATAAGACCAGTCAGTAACACCTGATTCCCACTCCTCACAATCTTCACTGGACAGTCCAGTACCGCTTGTAACCACCAGAGGGAGCCTCTGCTCAGAACTCATTTCAAGTCCATTCACAACAGTACCCCCCCCTTGAGGAGGGGTCACCGAACCCTCACTTGAGCAACCAGGTCGGTCAGGATGAGTTCTATGATACGCACGGATGAGTCTCCTAGCATGGATGTCCGAAGCAAACACCCAAGAATTGTCTTCCTGACCATAACCTCTCCACTTAACCAAATACTGGAGTTTCCGTCTAGAAAAACGAGAATTCAATATTTTCTCAACCACATACTCCAGATTGCCCTCAACCAAAACAGGGTCAGGAGGCACAGTAGTAGGAACCACTGGCTCAACAAACCTGTAAGGTTCTGTGTACATGTTCCTGAAACTCAGTTTTTCCGTCAGCCATTTTACTTTCTGTCTTGCTGCAGTTGTCTTGCCCTCAGTCAATATGGAGTTTCCAGCTTGCATGTTCCCGCCCTGATTCTCTCCCTCTTGCTTCTTAAGCAGCCACAGCTGAGCAATCAGTGCTTCAGAATCAAGCCTGCAGTGAACCTGTGACCTGACTCCTGGAAGCCTTGGACCTTGTACTCCAGTTATTTCCTATTGTGGAACTTTGGAACACTCGTGGACTTTGGAACCTTGCTATTTGATAAATCCACGTTTGCATGGACTTATGGTAACAGAGAAGAGATCCTGAACCTGTGTTGGAGAGAGATTGCTGAGCTTAAGTTACTCTGGCCTGCTGTGTCTCCTGCTTTTGTATCTGCAAACTGTGTGACTATTATTGCCACTTGTATGAAGTAATACAAGACCTTCTATATCAAACCTGTGACTCCTGTGTTTTCATCGCACCCAAGCACTAGACACTAAATGAACTGTACTCCTTACATTACAAGATTCTGAAGCCAAACGTTAGTGTCTGCTGGGTCTGGAAAGGCTGTGTCTGCTGTAACTGTGGATATCAGACGTCCGGTTGTACTTTCTGTGATGACAGTGGTTGTGACTTCTCACAACCATTCCAGGTGAGCAATTCCCTTAAGTTTTTTTTTCTGCAGTGTTACCACAGGTAAACACTATTGGTTTTTTTTTTCTTTCCTCTTTTGTGTCTGCTGTAACTGTGGATATCAGATGTCCGGTTGAACTTTCTGTGATGATAGTGGTTGTGACTTCTCACAACCATTCCAGGTGAGCAGTTCCCTTAATTTTTTTTTTCTCTCTGCAGTGTTACCACAGGTAAACACTATTGTTTTTTTTTTTTTTCTTCTCCTCTCCTTCCAGTACTCCTGTCTTAAAAGATCTGGAAAATGGAGGCCCGCATAAAGGAACTTTGCGGAGTGACTGATAATATCCTTGCAGATTTGCAGACTATAAAAACCCGTTTTACAAACCTACAGGACCTCACTAATCACAATTTGCAAGTGTTTGGACAGACTGCCCAGGATTTGCGAGCCAGGATTGAGGTTCTAGAGGAGCGAGTCCAGGCTCCTGCCGTAGCCCCGAGTTCTGGGATTCCCAAGTGCCCCCTTTTCGTTTTGGCGGTGAACGTGAGAAATTCAGGGGATTTATTAATCAATGCAATCTTTTTTTTTCTGCACATGCTTCACAATTTCCCACTGAACGATCTAAAGTGCTTACTATAATTATGTTGCTTACCAACAAGGCTTTGATGTGGGCAAACCCTCTGATTGAGACTGAGGATGAATGTTTGGATCATCTTGATGCTTTCATTTCAGCCATGGGACAGGTGTTTGATGACCCCAATCGAGGTGCAACAGCTGAAGCAGCCATGTTAGCTTTGCGCCAAGGTAAGCACTCGGTAGCTGAATATGCCTTGGATTTCAGGAGATGGGCCCTTGATACCACCTGGGACAGTTCCGCCAAAAAATCTATTTTTCGAAAAGGGTTATCTCCACTGATTAAGGATGAACTTGCTCGTGCCGACCCTCCCACTGCGTTAGGTGACTTTATTAACTACTGCATCCGTATTGATACTCGTCTGACTGAACGCAGGCAAGAGAGATGGTTCGAAAGCAATCGCACTAACCTTTTCCTACCTTCCTCTCCAGCTAAGGAACCTTTGAGTAGGATCACACGGGAACCTGAACCTGAACCCATGCAGGTAGACTCTTTACAACGACGGGTTAGTGATGCACGCAAGGAACATCGTTTTAAGGAGAATCTATGTTTCTATTGTGGTAAGTCAGGGCACTTCATTATAAACTGCCCCAGCCGTTCTCGTAAGACTACTGCAGCACTCATTCACTGTGAGTGTTGCGAGAGGGGATCTGTCAGGTCCGAGCCTCAGGCTCCAGAGAGATCTGCAGCAACAGATCTTGATTTCTCGGACTTAAACTCCGTTACTTCTGAGGACGTTGACTGTGTAAACGCTGCAATTTTTCAAGTTTCCTCAGCGGTGTCCCAGCTGAGTTGTAAGAAAAACAATTCTCATTGCTTTCTTTCCATCAAACTCTGGGTTGACTCAGCTTGGGTGTCTAGCTCTGCTATGATCGACTCAGGGGCAAGTGGAAACTTTATGGATGTCTCCTTTGCTCTGAAACAGGGGATACGTTCAGTGAAGAAGGCTACTCCAGTACAGATGGAAACTGTGGATGGCTCCCTGCTGACCTCTGGACCAGTGGATCAGGAAACAGAGCCTTTGAGGGTTCTTATGGGTAAAGATCATCAAGAGAAACTGTCCTTTATGCTTATCTCTTCTCCCCACTTTCCCATTATTCTAGGGCTACCATGGCTGCAGGCTCAGAATCCTACCATTAACTGGGAGACCAAGGAATTACACTTTCCAGAGAAACAGATGAGTCCAAAAGTTTCAGCTTGCTCTGTTCCTAAAGGAACCATGTCAGTCCCTGAATTACCAGCTGTATACCAGGACTATGTGGATTTATGTGACAAGAAGAACGCTGACCAGCTTCCCCCTCACCGTCCATATGATTGTCCAATTGAATTATTGCCTGGAGCAGAGATACCTTTTGGTAAGATCTACCCCCTGGCGGGGCCCGAGCTAAAGGCTTTAAAGGATTACATAGACGAAAATCTAGCCAAGGGCTTCATACGCCCCTCTTCATCTCCTGCAGGTGCACCCATCTTCTTTGTAAAGAAGAAAGATGGATCTCTGAGACCCTGCGTAGACTATAGGGAACTCAATAAGGTTACTATTAGAAACCGTTATCCATTGCCTTTAATCCCTGAGTTATTGGAGAGAGTGCGACATGCCAAAATTTTCTCTAAACTAGATCTTCGTGGGGCCTATAACTTAGTCCGTATTAGACCTGGGGATGAATGGAAGACTGCATTCAGGTCACGCTATGGACACTTTGAATATCTAGTTATGCCTTTTGGTCTGAGTACCGCCCCAGCCACTTTCCAACACTTGGTGAATGACATCTTCAGGGATCTCCTAGATACATTCGTGGTGATGTATTTGGATGATATTCTAATTTTTTCTAACTCCACAGAGGAACATCATGGACATGTGAGAATGGTCTTGGAACGTCTAAGACAAAATCATCTTTACATCAAACTTGAAAGTGTGAATTCCATAGGACCGAAATTCAATTTCTGGGGTATGTACTGTCTACACAAGGAATTAGTATGGATGGAAGCAAGACCCAAGCCATCAAGGATTGGCCAAGTCCTAGAAATGTGAAGGAGGTGCAGCGCTTCATCGGGTTTGCCAACTTCTATAGACGTTTCATTAGGAATTTCTCTGAGGTAGTGTCACCTATCACCCAACTTACCCGGAAAGAGTCTAGGTTCTCCTGGACTCCCCAAGCCCAGGAAGCATTTTCCCGTCTAAAAGATAAATTTACCACTGCACCTATCTTAGTACATCCCAACCCCGAACTTGCCTTCATAATAGAGGTGGATGCTTCAGACTGTGCCGTTGGAGCTATACTCTCTCAGAGAACAGGTGAGAAGAATGTCTTGCATCCCTGTGCCTTCTTTTCCCAGCAGTTGTCTTCGGCTGAGAGGAACTACGATGTGGGCAATAGAGAGTTGTTGGCCATTATTGCCGCCTTCAAAGAATGGAGACACCTTCTTCAGGGAGCTGCACAGCAAATAGTCGTCCTGACAGACCATCGTAACCTTGAATTTATCAGGTCGGCTAAGTGCCTGACTCCTCGCCAGGCTCGCTGGAATCTTTTCTTAAACCAATTTAATTTTATCATTTCTTATAGACCAGGATCGCGCAATGGAAAGGCTGATGCACTCTCTAGGATTTATTCAGCAGAGACACGTCCACTTACTCCTCCTAAGACTATTCTTCCTGACTCTAGATTCCTGGGAGTGATTCATAATCAAGACCTACTTAAGGACATCAAGGAAGCATACCATGCGGATTCCTTTTTGGCACAACCCCCAAGGGACGTAAGTCTTGTCTTTAAGAATGGTGTGTGGATTCAGGGACAACGTCTGTATATTCCTGAAACAGTCAGATTAAGAGTATTGCAACTCATTCACGATTCCAAGATAGCTGGGCATAGAGGAATTCTAAAGACACAGGAATTTCTTTCTCGTTTCTTTTGGTGGCCCACTTGCAGGAAGGATGTTTTAAACTATGTCACTTCATGTGAAGTCTGTGCAAGATGCAAAACACCTCGCTCCTCACCAACTGGTCTGTTGCAACCTCTTCCCACCCCGTCCCGCCCGTGGGGATCCATTTCTATGGACTTCATTGTGGAGTTACCAACCTCTCAAGGGAAGAACACCATTCTAGTGGTGGTTGATCGTTTAACAAAAGCAGCTCATTTTATTCCTTGTGTCGGCTTACCCACTGCAAGACAGACATCAGATTTGATGATTAAAAATGTGTTTCGTTTACATGGAGTACCAGATGAGGTTATTTCGGATCGAGGGGTGCAATTCACTTCAAGGTTTTGGCAAAATTTCTGTGCAGCATTGGACATTAAAGTGAACCTTTCTTCTGCTTTTCATCCTCAGACTAATGGACAGACGGAACAAACCAATCAGACCCTGGAGCAGTATCTTCGCTGCTTTATCTGCCACCTACAGGATGATTGGGTGGATCTACTTCCACTGGCTGAGTTCTCTTATAACAACTCTCAGAGCGCCTCCACTAAGCAGTCTCCTTTTTTCTCCAATTTAGGTTATCATCCTAATATTCTTCCTCGATTTCCCATAGAAACGCCTTTGCCAGCAGTAGCTGAAAGAATCACGTCTTTACAAAAGAATATGGATCTTCTAAAGGGAAATCTGGAATTGGCTCAGGAAAGGTACAAGAAAGCCGCAGATAAATTTCGTAAACCTGCACCAGCTTTCAAGGTAGGAGACCTGGTCTGGCTGTCAACCAGAAATCTTA
Source organism: Oophaga sylvatica (assembly GCA_033576555.1). Taxonomy (NCBI): domain Eukaryota; kingdom Metazoa; phylum Chordata; class Amphibia; order Anura; family Dendrobatidae; genus Oophaga; species Oophaga sylvatica. Next base: position 33,278,416 of record JARQOD010000010.1, on the reverse strand, counting down.
AGTTAAGAATTCCATCATCTAAGTTGGGACATAAATACATTGGACCTTATAAAATCAGTAAAATTATAAGTGCTGTCGCTTGTCGTCTTCAACTGCCCAGAACTATGAGAATCCACCCTGTCTTTCATGTATCTCTACTAAAGGCTGCGACACCCAATACGTTTCCTGGACGTTCTTCTCCTTGCCCTGACTCAGTGCTAGTCGATGGTCAGGAAGAATTTGTGGTGGAAAGGGTTCTAGATTCCAGGTTGTATAGAAATCAGTTACAATATTTGATTAAATGGCAGGGCTACCCAGTGGAGGACAACTCATGGGAACCAGTCAATAACGTTAATGCTCCTCGCTTGCTCCGTCAGTTTCATCAGAGGTACCCACACAAGCCTGGTCTGAGGTCATCCGGAGGTTGTCCCTAAGGGGGGAGTAATGTAAGGTTCTGTGTACATGTTCCTGAAACTCAGTTTTTCCGTCAGCCATTTTACTTTCTGTCTTGCTGCAGTTGTCTTGCCCTCAGTCAATATGGAGTTTCCAGCTTGCATGTTCCCGCCCTGATTCTCTCCCTCTTGCTTCTTAAGCAGCCACAGCTGAGCAATCAGTGCTTCAGAATCAAGCCTGCAGTGAACCTGTGACCTGACTCCTGGAAGCCTTGGACCTTGTACTCCAGTTATTTCCTATTGTGGAACTTTGGAACACTCGTGGACTTTGGAACCTTGCTATTTGATAAATCCACGTTTGCATGGACTTATGGTAACAGAGAAGAGATCCTGAACCTGTTGTCACGCGGTCTTATGATATGTGTACGATTTCAGTAAACTATTCTTAAAAGAACAACACTCTATACAACATATAGATTAGCAACATCAGCATGTAAATAAAGAATAGATTTACCTGACACGATATCCGTTGAACTCAGGATAAATCTTGAGGACTTGATACACTGTCACAGGAAAGAAGAGGACCGGGGGTCTAACCTGACCCTAAGCTGGGGTCCTAACTAATCCCTCACCTTGGAGGTACTGATAATGGTTCAGAGGTCCAAGTCTCCAGCCTAACCCTGTCTCCTATCAGTCCCTGAACCCTGTAATCAGTCCTAAGAAGGATTCTGATTACCACCAAAGGGATATGGGCTGATCTCTGCTAAATACACAGATTAGAAATATAAGACAGACTGGAGAAAACACAGACTTGCATACACACTCAAACACAGAAGGAACATAAATGATCTGGGATATTAAACTCTAAGCAAGGTGAGCTTAAAACAACTAAGGAGCTCTTTAACTTAAGTCTATACAGATACAATCCTATCTGTGGTCTGCATGAAGAATTTCACTGGCAACTCCCAAACAGACAACCAGAGATTTAAAGGAAACCAATCAACAAATAATTAATTGCAGCCGGGAGAAACTGCACCCAGTCCCAGAACTGAGCACAGACAGAATTAACTCCCTAACTGCCAAACACAAAGAAACAGCAACTCAGCTGTGAGAAGTCAGAATGTGCAACCGCGACGATCTTCGTGGCGATGCACACATGACAGTACCCCCCCTTCTACGAGGGGCCTCCGGACCCTCAGGGCCAGGTTTGCCCGGGTGAGTTCTGTGGAAGGTCCGCACCAAACGATCTGCGTTAATGTCAGACGCAGGAACCCACGTCCTCTCCTCTGGACCATACCCCTTCCAATGCACCAAGTACTGAAGGGACCGGCGATTCAGACGTGAGTCAATGATCTTTGACACTTGAAACTCCAAGTTACCATTGACCACCACTGGAGGAGGAGGTAGAGGTGATGGTATGACTGGTGCCACGTACCTCTTAAGTAATGACTTGTGGAACACATTATGAATTTTAAACGTAGGAGGGAGGTCCAGACGAAATGCCACAGGATTAATTATGGAACTGATCCTGTACGGCCCGATGAATCTGGGGCCCAGCTTCCAGGAGGGAACTTTAAGTTTTATATTCCTGGTAGACAACCATACCAGATCGTTCACATTAAGATCTGGACCAGAAACTCTCCTCCTATCAGCCATACGTTTATAACGGTTCCCCATAGCACTCAGATTATTCAATACACCTCTCCACACTGAAGCAAGTGACGACGAGAAACGCTCCTCCTCAGGAACCCCAGAAGGGCCCCCCCCATTGAAAGTACAAAACTGGGGATGAAAACCATATGCCCCAAAAAACGGGGATTTACCAGTGGACTCGCTCCGCCTGTTGTTAAGAGCGAACTCTGCCAGAGGCAAGAAAGAAGACCAGTCCTCCTGGTTCTCTGAGACAAAACACCGAAGATAAGTCTCTAGGCTTTGATTCAGACGCTCTGTCTGACCATTGGTCTGCGGATGAAAAGCCGAGGAAAATGACAATTGCATCCCCCGACGTAAACAAAATGCCCTCCAAAACTTGGACACAAACTGAGACCCCCTATCTGACACCACATCAGAAGGCAACCCATGAAGTCTCACAATCTCCCCAATGAACACCTGCGCCAGAGTTTTAGCATTAGGGAGGGCAGGAAGAGCAATGAAATGTGCCATCTTACTGAACCTGTCAACAACCACCAGTATGACAGTCTTCCCTGACGACTGAGGAAGGTCCGTGATGAAGTCCATAGACAAATGAGTCCATGGACGCTCCGGAAGTTTCAAGGGTAAGAGGGTCCCAGACGGACGGGTATGAGGGGTCTTAGAGCGAGCACAAACCCCACAGGACGCGACAAAAGTTAAAACATCTTTATTAACGTTAGGCCACCAAAACCGGCGAGAAAGGAGATCTAAAGTAGCCTTACTCCCTGGATGTCCTGCTAAAGCAGAATTATGATGTGCCTCAATAACCTTTTGTCTCAACTGATTTGGGACAAACAGTCTCCCTGGAGGTCCTGCAGGGGCGTCCCCCTGAACCTCTAATACCTCCTCCTCAAGCTCAGAACATACAGCCGACACTACCACCCCCTCCTGAAGGATAGGAATCGGGTCATCCATTTTCCCGGCCCCTGGGAAACTGCGAGACAAGGCATCCGCCTTAACATTCTTAGATCCAGGGCGATAAGTGACAACAAAATTAAACCTGGTAAAAAACAACGACCATCGAGCTTGTCTGGAATTCAGACGCTTAGCAGATTCCAAATACAGCAGGTTCTTGTGATCAGTAATGACGGTGACCGGGTGGACTGCCCCCTCCAAAAAGTGACGCCATTCTTCAAAAGCCAACTTAATGGCCAAAAGTTCCCTATTGCCGATATCATAATTCCTTTCGGCGGACGACAATTTCTTAGAAAAGAAAGCGCACGGATGCCATTTACCAGGGGATGGACCCTGGGACAATATTGCACCCACCCCTACGTCAGACGCGTCCACCTCCACAACGAACGGCTGTGATGCATCTGGTTGGATGAGAACGGGTGCCGAAGCAAAACATTTTTTCAAAGAGGAAAAAGCTTGGCAAGCTTTGTCCGACCATTTAGAAAAATCCGTCCCTTTTCTTGTCATGTCAGTGAGAGGTTTGACAACAGATGAGAAATTACAAATAAATTTCCGGTAGTAGTTAGCAAACCCCAGAAAACGCTGCAGAGCCTTAAGATCCTCTGGCTGATCCCATTCAAGCACTGCTCTCACCTTTTCAGGGTCCATACGGAAACCGGAGGCTGACACCAAGAAACCCAAAAACTGAAGTTCCTGTACGGCGAATACACACTTTTCCAGTTTGGCGTATAGTTTATTGTCTCGCAAGATCTGCAACACCTGTCTCACATGCTCCTGGTGAGACACAAGATCTGGCGAGTAAATTAAAATGTCATCCAAATATACGACCACAAACAGCCCCACCAGATGACGAAAAATGTCATTAACAAAATGTTGGAATACTGCTGGTGCAGTAGTCAGACCAAAAGGCATGACAAGGTTCTCATAATGTCCCTCCGGCGTGTTAAACGCCGTTTTCCACTCATCCCCCTCTTTTATCCTAATCAGATTATACGCCCCCCTGAGATCCAATTTAGAGAACCATTTGGCGCCAACAATTTGATTGAAGAGATCAGGAATCAGAGGGAGTGGATACGGATCTCGAACAGTAATCCGATTAAGTTCGCGGAAATCCAAGCAAGGGCGTAGGCCTCCATCTTTTTTCTTCACAAAGAAGAACCCCGCGGCCACTGGGGAAGATGAAGGTCTAATATGCCCTTTGGCCAGGCTTTCCGAAATATAATCTTTCATAGCCTGCCTCTCAGGACCAGAAAGGTTATATAACCTAGCTTTAGGTAACTTAGCATCAGGAAGTAAATTAATAGAGCAGTCATACACGCGATGAGGAGGCAACTCCTGACACCCCTCCTCAGAGAACACATCCCCAAAGTCCTCCAAAAAAGGAGGCAAAGTACTAGGCACGACCTCACTGATGACTGTGTTCATGCAGTTACTTTTGCAAAACTCACCCCATTGGCTTATCTCTCTGGACTGCCAATTAATCACAGGGTTTTAGTTTAACCAACCAAGGAAGTCCCAACACAATAGGAGTAGGTAGACCCTCCAACACATAACAAGATAATAGTTCCCTATGTATTGCCCCTACCCGAAGGTCAATGTTATGAACCTCATGAACAAAGCTACCTTGGCCGAGAGGCCTGGCGTCAATGGAGAATATAGGGATCGGTTTGACCAATACACTCAGATGCATACCTTGAGCCTGAGCAAACTGAGCGTCAACCAGATTAGCCCCGGACCCACTATCAAGAAGAACAGAAAATCTCTCCACTCTCGTACCAACCACCACCTCCACTGGTACAAGGAACTGAGAAGAACTAGCGGACGAAATAAAAACTCCCAGATTGTCGTCCACCACACAACCTGGGATTAACAGTTTTCCGGCGACTTCTTGTTCAACAAGGCACGGGACGGACATCCCCCAACAAAATGTCCCTCTTTCCCGCAGAAGAAACACCTTCTAGTCCTGCGGCGTACCGCCAATCCCCTCCTACGAAATGATGTCCCTCCCAACTGCATAGGCTCCTCCGAACAGACAAGGGGAACCTCAACATAAGGGACTTTAGTAGTAGGTGGAGTAACAGGGGGCGGAGTTACCTCGCACCTCTCCCGGAGCCGTCTATCAGTACGGATAGCCAGGCCATAGCAGCCTCCAGTGATGGAGGAGAATCATACTGAGCCAAAACGTCCTTTAATTTGTCAGAAAGCCCATGACAAAACTGGCTCCTAAGAGCTGGGTCATTCCACTGAGTATCTGTAGCCCATCTACGGAACTCAGAAGCAAATTCCTCCGCCGGACGATCTCCCTGCTGTATCTTACGTAATTTTGTCTCAGCAAGAGAGACCCGATCTGGGTCATCATATACCAAACCCAGGGCAGTAAAAAATCGATCTACTGACTGTAGAGCCGGGGATCCCGGAGGAAGGGAAAATGCCCAGGATTGAGGGTCCCCTTGTAGGAGCGAGATAACAATTCCCACTCTCTGCTCTTCACTCCCTGATGATCGAGGCCGAAGCCGAAAATACAATTTACATGCTTCCCTGAAGGTAAAAAATTTGTCTCGCCCACCAGTGAACCTGTCCGGGAGAGCTACTTTAGGTTCAAATCTGGTTTGCTCCGAGGGAGACAAAACTTTGGACTTAATGTCCGTCAGCTCCATGGATAATCCCTGCAACTGCAGAGCCAGCTGGGCTACTGGATCCATGGCAACTGGGAATAATTTTATGGGCCAGTGAAAATGTCACGCGGTCTTATGATATGTGTACGATTTCAGTAAACTATTCTTAAAAGAACAACACTCTATACAACATATAGATTAGCAACATCAGCATGTAAATAAAGAATAGATTTACCTGACACGATATCCGTTGAACTCAGGATAAATCTTGAGGACTTGATACACTGTCACAGGAAAGAAGAGGACCGGGGGTCTAACCTGACCCTAAGCTGGGGTCCTAACTAATCCCTCACCTTGGAGGTACTGATAATGGTTCAGAGGTCCAAGTCTCCAGCCTAACCCTGTCTCCTATCAGTCCCTGAACCCTGTAATCAGTCCTAAGAAGGATTCTGATTACCACCAAAGGGATATGGGCTGATCTCTGCTAAATACACAGATTAGAAATATAAGACAGACTGGAGAAAACACAGACTTGCATACACACTCAAACACAGAAGGAACATAAATGATCTGGGATATTAAACTCTAAGCAAGGTGAGCTTAAAACAACTAAGGAGCTCTTTAACTTAAGTCTATACAGATACAATCCTATCTGTGGTCTGCATGAAGAATTTCACTGGCAACTCCCAAACAGACAACCAGAGATTTAAAGGAAACCAATCAACAAATAATTAATTGCAGCCGGGAGAAACTGCACCCAGTCCCAGAACTGAGCACAGACAGAATTAACTCCCTAACTGCCAAACACAAAGAAACAGCAACTCAGCTGTGAGAAGTCAGAATGTGCAACCGCGACGATCTTCGTGCGATGCACACATGACACCTGTGTTGGAGAGAGATTGCTGAGCTTAGGTTACTCTGGCCTGCTGTGTCTCCTGCTTTTGTATCTGCAAACTGTGTGACTATTATTGCCACTTGTATGAAGTAATACAAGACCTTCTATATCAAACCTGTGACTCCTGTGTTTTCATCGCACCCAAGCACAAGACACTATATGAACTGTACTCCTTACATTACAAAACCTCTTCAACAAGGACTTGTGGAACACGTTATGGATCTTAAATGTCCCTGGAAGAAGCAAACGAAAAGAAACAGGATTAAGAATCTCCATGATCTTATAAGGTCCAATGAACCTAGGCTTAAATTTAGGAGATGCCACTCTCATAGGAATATTTTTTGAGGACAACCAGACCAAGTCCCCCACTTTAAACCGAGGACCATCAGTCCTATGCCGGTTAGCAAACCGCTGGGCCCTCTCGTGAGAGAGGGACAACCTCTCCACTACCTGGTCCCAAATCTGTTGCATACGCTCCACAACAGAGTCAACACCTGGACAGACAGAAGCCTCCGTCTGTCCTGAAGAAAATCGAGGGTGAAATCCAGAATTACAGAAAAATGGAGACATCAAAGTGGCAGAGCTAGCCCTATTATTAAGAGCAAACTCAGCCAAAGGCAAAAAAGAGACCCAGTCATCCTGATCAGCAGACACAAAGCATCTTAGATAAGTCTCCAATGTCTGGTTTGTTCTCTCAGTTTGACCATTGGTCTGAGGATGAAACGCCGAGGAGAAAGACAATTGAACACCAAGTTTAGAACAAAAGGTCCTCCAAAATCTTGAAACAAACTGGACTCCTCTGTCAGACACAATGTTCTCAGGAATGCCGTGTAAACGAACCACGTGCTGAAGGAACAAAGGCACCAATTCAGAGGAGAAGGCAACTTAGGTAATGGCACAAGATGTATCATCTTGGAAAACCTATCACAAATCACCCAGATGACGGTCATTCTCTGAGAAACAGGGAGGTCGGAAATGAAATCCATAGAGATATGGGTCCATGGTCTCTTGGGCACAGGCAATGGCATCAACAAACCACTAGAGCGAGAGCAAGGCTTGGAGCGAGAGCAAGTCCCGCAGGACTGCACAAATTCCCTGACATCACGAGACAAGGTAGGCCACCAAAAGGACCGACTAACCAAGTCTCTGGTACCAAAAATTCCGGGATGACCGGGCCAGCGCGGAACAATGAATCTCAGACATCACACTCTTTTTCCACTGGTCCGGGACAAACAATTTCCCAACAGGGCAGCGCTCGGGCTTATCCTCCTGACACCCCTCCAGAGCCAGTCTCAAATTGGGCGAGATGGCGGAAAGAACTATACCCTCTTTCAAAATAACAGAAGGATCAGATAACTCAGGAGAGTCCGCCAGGAAACTCCTCGAGAGGGCATCCGCCTTAACATTCTTAGTGCCAGGAAGAAATGAAACCACAAAATTAAAACGTGTGAAAAACAAGGCCCACCTGGCCTGTCTAGGATTAAGTCGCTTGGCAGATTCCAGATAAACCAGATTCTTATGGTCCGTAAGGACCACCACCTGATGTTTGGCTCCCTCCAGCCAATGTCTCCACTCTTCAAAAGCCCACTTCATGGCCACTAACTCCCGATTACCCACGTCATAATTACGTTCAGTAGGAGAAATTTTCGAGAGAAAAAGGCATAAGGGTTACTTTTAGAGGTCTCTGGATCTCTTTGGGACAAAATGGCACCTGCCCCAATTTCAGAGGCATCAACCTCCACCTGAAATGGTAGAGAAACATCAGGCTGCCGTAGAACAGGAGCAGAAGTGAATCTCTGCTTAAGTTCCTGAAATGCAGAGACTGCCTCAGGAGGCCAATTCACCACATCAGAACCCTTTTTGGTCAAATCAGTTAAAGGTTTAACAATAACCGAGAAATTACCAATAAATTTACGATAAAAATTGGCAAAACCAAAAAATCTTTGAAGAGCCTTTAATGAAGTAGGTTGGACCCAATCACAGATGGCCTGAACCTTGACCGGGTCCATTTCAATAACAGATGGGGACAAAATGAATCCCAAAAATGAGATCCTCTGTACGCCAAAAAGACACTTTGATCCCTTCACATACAGAGCATTCTCTCTCAAAATCTGGAATACAGTTCGAACATGTTTCACATGAGAGTCCCAGTCATTGGAAAAAATCAAGATATCATCCAAATAAACAATCAGAAATTTATCCACAAAATCCCTGAAAATATCATTCATGAAGGACTGGAAGACAGAAGGAGCATTAGTGAGCCCAAAGGGCATCACAAGGTACTCAAAATGCCCCTCAGGGGTATTAAATGCCGTCTTCCATTCATCCCCGTGCTTAATGCGAATAAGGTTATATGCCCCCCTGAGGTCAAGCTTGGTAAACCAAGTAGCATTTTTCACCCTGGAAAACAGGTCAGAAATCAAGGGTAACGGATATTGATATTTCACAGTAATATTGTTCAAAAGACGATAATCAATACACGGCCTTAATGAACCATCCTTTTTGGCCACAAAGAAAAAACCGTCACCTAAGGGTGAAGAGGATGGTCTGATATGACCCTTCTCCAATGACTCCTTGATATAAGACCGCATAGCGTCATGTTCAGGTACAGACAAGTTAAAAAGGCGACCTTTAGGGAATTTACTACCAGGCACTAATTCAATAGCGCAGTCATAGCTCCTATGGGGAGGCAAGGATGCAGATTTACTTTTGCTAAACACATCAGAAAAATCAATCAAAAAGTCAGGAACAGCCTGAGCCTGGGGGAGGCAGAAAAAATAGGAGTGTTGGTATTAACACATTGGCAGCCCCAACTGGTTACAGACACAGTTTTCCAATCCAAAACAGGATTATGAGACTGCAACCAAGGAAACCCAGTACGATAATATCATGCAGATTATACAGAACCAAAAATTTGCAGCACTCCTGATGATCAGGTTCAACCCTCATTATCACCTGAGTAGAGAACTGAGGTTTATTCTCAGCCAAAGGGGTAGAATCGATCCCCAGTAGGGGAATAGACTTCTGTAGGGGTATCAAGGGAAACCCACAACGTTTAGCAAAATCATAATCCATCAGGTTAATAGCTGCTCCAGAATCAACGAAAGCCTGAGCAGAAAATGAGGACAGAGAGCATATCAGAGTGACAGTTAATAAAAACTTAGTCTGAACACTACCCAAGACAACTGAGCGTGCAAAACGTCTTCCCCGCTTAGGGCAGACTGAAATAGCATGAGAGGCATCACCACAGTAGAAACATAACCCATTGCGCTTTCGAAACTCATGACGCTGTGCCCCAGACACCACTCTATCACACTGCATGGATTCAGAAGCAGGTTCACAAGGCAACACTATTCCACGCATACTTCTCCGCTCACGCAAACGTCTGTCAATTTGAATCGCTAATGACATAGAATCATTGAGACCAGAGGGGACAGGGAATCCCACCATAACATCCTTTACATTATCTGACAGACCCTTCCGAAAAAAGGCCGCCAAAGCGTCGTCATTCCACTTGGTCAGGACTGCCCACCTACGGAATCTCTGACAGTATAACTCAGCGTCATCAAGCCCCTGATTTAATGCCAACAAGGCTTTTTCAGCTTGATCAGTGACATTAGGCTCATCGTACAATAACCCCAAAGCCTGAAAAAATGCATCAACATCACTCAAAACAGGATCCCCAGGTGTCAGGGAAAAAGCCCAATCCTGAGGATCGCCGCGCAGGAGAGAGATGACAATTTGAACCTGCTGCGCTGCGTTCCCTGAGGACTTAGATTTTAAGGCAAAAAACAATTTACAATTATTTTTGAAATTCTGAAACTTAGCTCGATCCCCCAAAAACAAATCTGGCATGGGAATCCTAGGTTCCACAACAGGCAACCTAGCAAGATATGCAGCAATACTCTGAACCTCAGTGGCAAGCTGATCCACACGGCCAGACAACTGTGCAAACTCCATTGAGAGAAAAAATCCTCCCCAGCACCCAGAGATACAGAGGGAAAAAAAAAAAAAAATGCAACAAACAGAAAAATATCTCTGACAACTCTGACAACCGTTTTTTCTTTCACATATTTTTCCCTTCTGTAAGTACCATACAACTTTAAATTTTAGGCCGGTGATACTGTTATGTTTCGGTAACTGAGGAGTGCAGGTAAAAAAGGCAATACACCAGAGCAGTTGGAATCTATGAGATTGCAGTACCCTGACTAACCACCACAACTAGAGGCAGCCGTGGAGCGTTCCTACGTTGGTCCTAGACACCTCGTCACAGCCTGAGAAACTAACTACACCTAAAGATAGAAATAGGAAAGCTATCTGCCCCGGAGCAGATCCCCAAAGAACATAGAAAGCCCCCAAACATGTAATGGCTGTTAGACAAGAAGAAATACTGACACAGACAGAAAATAGTATGAGCAAACGTTGGGGCCCAAACACTAAATAGAAAAGGATAGGAAGGGTACTTACTGCAATCCAAAAAACCCTGCAAAGCACCAACTCTACTAATTTCAAAAACACCTGAGATCACACGACCTCTACCACCTAAATTAGTTCTCTGGTGTAACAAAATCAAAACAGCAGCCACTGAAGAAACTGGAAAAAGCAAAAGTACAAACATCAGTGGCTGAACTAAACTGAGAGGGCAAAAGCCCCCGGAGGGGACCCTGAAGGCCCCCACAGAAGTCAGGACAAAATGCAAAAATAAAGCACAAAAACAAAAAGAAGAAAATTCTTATCTGTTAGCAGGAGATGCAGACACGACACAGCAGGCTACAAGGGAAGCAGGAATCATGGAGTGAGACCAGAAAATTGATCACCGGCAACCCTGATGGGAAGGCGACTCCCTTATATAAGACCAGTCAGTAACACCTGATTCCCACTCCTCACAATCTTCACTGGACAGTCCAATACCGCTTGTAACCACCAGAGGGAGCCTCTGCTCAGAACTCATTTCAAGTCCATTCACAACAGAGAACTGTCTGTTAGCTTTAGCTGTGAGTAAGTCATTAGTAATTTTGGTCAGGGCAGTTTCAGTGGAGTGGTGGGGGCGGAAGCCAGATTGGAGGTTGTCAAGGAGAGAGTTAGATGAGAGGTGGGAGGAAAGTTGAGCGTGGACATGCTGCTCAAGGAGTTTGGAAGCAAACGGAGCAATGATATTGGGCGATAGCTGGGCATAGCAGTTGGGTCAAGGTTTGTTTTTTGAGGATGGGTGTGATGGTGGCATGTTTGAAGGCAGAGGGAAAGGTACCAGAAGATAGCGATAGGTTGAAGAGATGGGTTAGGGCTGGGATGAGCGTGTTAGTGAGGTTGGGGAGCAGGTGGGAAGGGATGGGGTCAAGTGCACAGGTGGTGAGGTGAGATTTGAAAAGGAGGTGAGTAAGCTCTCCTTCAGTGATGTTGGAGAGGGAGGTTAGTAGGGAAGGACAGAGGTCTGGTATATGGAGTGGTTGGGGTGGTGGAACAGTAAAGGTTTGCCTTGTTTGGTCGATCTTATTTTTGAAGTAGGTGGCAAAGTCCTCGGCAGAGATGAGGGGAGTTGGAGGTGGCAGTGGTTGGCGGAGGAGAGAGTTGAATGTGCTGAACAGTTGTTTTGGGTTGTAGGATAATGAAGATACAAGGTTTGCAAAATAGGTCTGTTTAGCAGAGGTGAGGGCTATTTTGAAGGCAAGTGTAGCTTGTTTGAAAGCAGTAAAGTCGTCTGGCAGGCGTGTTTTTTTCCAATGCCGCTTCGCGACCCTGGATGATTGTCGAAGTTTTTTGGTGAGATTGTTGTGCCAGGGTTGCCTATTGATTCGTCGCACTTTGCCGTGTGTGAGAGGGGCGACTGAGTCTATGGCAGATGTGAGGGTGGTGTTATAGAAAGTGGTGGCGCTGTCTGTGTCGTGGAGTGAAGATATGGAGGACAGAGGTAGGAGAGAGTCTGAGAGTCTGTGAATGTCTAGGTGTGCAAGGTTTCTGCGAGGATGTGCCAGTGGCTGGACATAGGGGGCAGGTGAAGCTCTTGTAGATGAAGCTCTTGTATCAGGTGTTTGAGGTACAGCTGATACACATATTTTGGTCCCTGCCTTTTCCACTCTCTAATCCTTTAAGATGCTGTAGTTCCCTTAAACAAGAATTGTTCCAGAAAGGAGTGTACTTAGAGCAGTCCGCATTGCCATGAAGGTTGCAAGGAATTTGGCCAGAATCTTAATGTCTTTAGTCAACAGAGATATGGGTCTATATAAGTCCGGTAGATACTTGTCCTTTCCCTCTCCACGTAACACCACAAGTATTGCCTTGTCTTAAATCCTAGGGCAAGTGTAACCATCAGAGGAGCATACAGAAACTACTGCGGGTTCAGATTTTCTTTCTGTGTTTATCAAATACTGTTGGTTAAGTATACTGTCTCCTCATTGTCTGCGCTGTTGCATCCAGGTAACCTGTTTACATTTGGCGTAGTTGGCAGGATGCAGCACTCAAGTGCAAAAATGGTGGATCAGTCGGTAACTGAGTCCTCAGGGGGCAGCCTTCTCCTTGGAGCTTATACTTGCCAACATACCAACATTTACTGGTGACAATTTAATGATGTGGGACAGGGTGGAGTGTCCAAAAAGTATGTTACTCATGCACCCTATGACTCCTGCCTTATAGGCAGAGTTAGCCTTGTTGACTTTTGACGAGAGGCCTGACAGACGGTCATGTTCAGACAACTGAGACCGTGATACACTAGATAAGGTGGATAGATTAATTAAACCCAAACTCTGGGTGACATGTTTAAACATAGTTCCAAAATGGAACAGGGCAACTCTCTATCATTAAATATATTGCAGAAAATCAGAGCATCCAGCCCAAATAGAGACATAAGGCAATAATATATAAAAATACAAATTTTATTAACAAATATTTCTAAAACGTTCACAATATTGTAATTTTCAGATGAGAGGTATATTGGTGAATGAGCAGATATAAACACCTGTCGCACAAAAAATCAGCACATCTAAATCTGCTGGTAGTCTTACAAGCACAATATGCCAAATAATGATAGGACAAGTAAGTCAATCTAGTGTCCAGACCGGGGAACAATATATATTCCCACAATGGGGTAGTATATCATTTTATATAATATGTGGGATAATTGATCCATCAGGTCCTGCCTGGAGCATAAATGTGCCAAAAGATAAAGCAGATACAAATAGACCTGATATGGCATTTAAGGAAGGAGGGAGAAAGGAAAGTGAAAAAGGAAAATCCCCCCAAAAAATCCTAACCATTCCTGTGAGGTGCCATGTCAGCTGCAGAAAAAGATGCTGGAGAGTGCTTACCCATATTGGGGAAATGTGACAGACCAGGTACGTGCCCCGACGCACGTTTTGCTCCTTGAGCTTCCTCGGGGGGCAGTCACTGGTTAGGATTTTTTTTGGGGGGATTTTCCTTTTTCACTTTCCTTTCTCCCTCCTTCCTTAAATGCCATATCAGGTCTATTTGTATCTGCTTTATCTTTTGGCACATTTATGCTCCAGGCAGGACCTGATGGATCAATTATCCCACATATTATATAAAATGATATACTACCCCATTGTGGGAATATATATTGTTCCCCGGTCTGGACACTAGATTGACTTACTTGTCCTATCATTATTTGGCATATTGTGCTTGTAAGACTACCAGCAGATTTAGATGTGCTGATTTTTTGTGCGACAGGTGTTTATATCTGCTCATTCACCAATATACCTCTCATCTGAAAATTACAATATTGTGAACGTTTTAGAAATATTTGTTAATAAAATTTGTATTTTTATATATTATTGCCTTATGTCTCTATTTGGGCTGGATGCTCTGATTTTCTGCGATATATTTACTAGATAAGGTGGTCAAGATTTTAGCGGACATGCATGGTGACAGGACTGATTTAGGTAATTTACGTATCCGCCGGGTTCAGAGAGAGGAAGAGACGGTTACCCAATGCTTGAACTTTCCGCGGAAATAACGTCTCACATCAAGAAAACCGATGGTGAACATGGAGGACCAGGCTCTTGACTTGAGCTTCCGCAATGTTGAAGCAGGAACGAGAGCAAAAGGCTACAACTGTGTCTGACTTGGTCCAAAGCCAGGAATTATCCGCCTTGGGGCGCCCAATGCCGAACCAGACTGGACCCGTGAATTACGGCAGGAAATGTGAGAAATTAGAAGGGAGCTACTTAAGAAAAATCCCTACAGCTACCCCTGAACTGAACTCTGCACCTGTCATGGGTGTATCGCCACAAGGATCGTCGCGATTACACACTCTGACTTCTCACAGCTGAGTTGCTGTTTCTTTGTGTTTGGTAATGAGGGAGTTAATTTTACCTAGCTCTTTGCTAAGACTAGGTCCAGCCTCGCCCGGCTGCTTTTGATTATGTTCTAATTAGATTCCTTCATATACCTGCCAGTCTGCTTGTTAGATGCCGGTGAAAGCCTTTATGTAGTCTAGCAGACTGGATCGGTTCTGAGAATACTTAAGCTAAGAGCTCCTTAGTTGTTTTTACTCTTATAGCTTATAGTTTATCTCTGAGACCTTAGGTGTTCCTACTGTGTGTGAGTGTTGTATGTAAGACTTTATTTACTTTATTTCTTGTCTTTCTTGTATGTCTTTCTGTTCATTAACCGTTACCTGTTCATTCCCTTTGGTGGTAATCAGGGTCCTTCTTAGGACTAGATTACAGTTGGCAGGGATTGATAGGAGACAGGGTTTACGCTGGTGGCCTGGACCTCTGTACCTTTAACAGTACCTCCAGGTAGAGGGATTAGTTAGGACCCCAGTTTAGGGTCAGCATAGACCCCGGTCACCCTCTAGCCGGAGACAGCGTATAACGGATTCCGTATTGACCCACTGGACTTTCTGTCAGGTAATTCTATGTTATCATATATCTATGCGCATGTTATATTGTATGTTGCCCTTTTGATATAGATTACTGTCATCACATATATATATATCTGCTATACAGCGTGACATTTTCACCGGCCATACTAAAGATTCTCTCCAGCTGTCATGGATCCAGTAGCCCAGCTGGCCCGGCAGTTGCAGGGGTTGTCCATGGAGTTTGCAGACATTAAGTCCAAGGTTTTGTTCCCCCCGGAGCAAACCAGATCTGAACCTAAGGTTGCTCTCCCGGACAGGTTCACTGGTGGGCGGGACAAATTTTTTACTTTCCGGGAGGCATGTAAATTGTACTTTCGGCTGCGGCCTCGGTCATCTGGGAGTGAAGAGCAGAGGGTGGGAATTGTTATCTCGCTCTTACAAGGGGACCCTCAATCTTGGGCGTTCTCTATTCCTCCAGGCTCCCCAGATCTCCAGTCAGTGGATCGATTTTTTACTGCCCTGGGTCTGGTATATGATGATCCGGATCGAGTTTCCCTTGCTGAAACAAAGTTACGTAAAATACGGCAAGGAAATCGTCCAGCGGAGGAATATTCTTCTGAGTTCCGTAGATGGGCAACAGATACTCAGTGGAATGACCCAGCTCTTAGGAGCCAGTTTTGTCAAGGGTTGTCTGACAAATTAAAAGATGTGTTGGCTCAGTATGATTCTCCTCCATCACTGGAGGCTGCTATGGCCCTCGCTATTCGCATGGATAGACGAATTCGGGGAAGACGCGAGGTAACTCCGCCTCCCGTGATGACTCCACCTACTACTAAAGTCCCTTATACTGAGGTTCCCCTGGTCTGTTCTGAGGAACCCATGCAGTTGGGAGGGACATCTTTTTGTAGGAGGGAATTGGCGGTGCACCGCAAGACTAGAAGGTGTTTCTTTTGCGGGAGAGAGGGACATTTTGTTGGGGGGTGTCCATCCCGGGCCTCTTTGAGCAAAGGAGTTAACCTGGGAGTGTGTATTTCGTCCCCAAATCCCTCTCAGTTTCTCGTGCCTGCGGAGGTGGTGATTGGTACTAGAACTGAGAGGATTTCTGTTTTTCTTGATAGTGGGTCCGGGGCTAATCTGGTGGACGCTCGGTTTGCCCAGGTGCATGGTATGCAACTGAGTGTATTGGCCAAACCGGTCCCTATAGTCTCTATTGATTCTAGACCTCTCGGTCAAGGTAGCTTGGTACAAGCTGTTCATAACATAGATCTTCGAGTAGGGGCAATACATAAAGAGCAATTGTCTTGTTATGTGTTGGAGGGTCTACCTACTCCTATTGTGTTGGGACTTCCTTGGTTGGCTAAACATAACCCAGTGATTGATTGGCAATCCGGAAAGATAAGCCAGTGGGGTGAATTTTGCAGGAATAACTGCATGAGCACGGTCATCGGTGCGGTTGTGCCTAGGACTTTGTCTCCTTTTCTGGAGGACTTTGGGGAGATGTTCTCAGAGGAGGGGTGTAAAGAGTTACCTCCTCATCGCGCATATGACTGCTCAATAAAGTTGCTTCCTGATGCCTTATCTCGTACTTTCCCAGGGGCCGGGAAGACGGATGATCCGGTTCCTATTCCTCAGGAGGGAGTTGTAGTGTCAGCTGTATGCTCTGAGCTTGAGGGGAGGTATTGGGGGCTCAGGGGGACGCCCCGGTGGGACTTCCAGGGAGACTGATAGTTCCAGATCGGTTAAGACTGAAGGTTACGGGGAACCGTTACAAACGGATGGCTGATAGGGGGAGAGTTTCTGGTCTAGATCTGAAGGTGAACAATCTAGTTTGGTTGTCTACCAGGAATATAAAACTTAAAGTTTCCTCCTGGAGGTTGGGTCCCAGATTCATCGGGCCGTACAGGATCAGTTCCATAATTAATCCTGTGGCATTTCGTCTGGACCTCCCTTCTACGTTTAAAATTCATAATGTGTTTCACAAGTCATTACTTAAAAAGTATGTGGCACCAGTCATACCGTCACCTCTACCTCCGCCTTCAGTGGTGGTCAATGATAACGTGGAATTTCATGGGTCGAAAATCATTGACTCACGTCTCAGTCGCCGATCCCTTCAATACTTGGTTCATTGGAGGGGGTATGGTCCTGTGGAGAGGACGTGGGTCCCTGCGTCTGATGTTAACGCAGATCGATTGGTTCGTACCTTTCACACAACTCACCCGGGCAGACCTGGCCCTGAGGGTCCGGAGTCCCCTCGTAGAGGGGGGGGTACTGTCATGGGTGTATCGCCACAAGGATCGTCGCGATTACACACTCTGACTTCTCACAGCTGAGTTGCTGTTTCTTTGTGTTTGGTAATGAGGGAGTTAATTTTACCTAGCTCTTTGCTAAGACTAGGTCCAGCCTCGCCCGGCTGCTTTTGATTATGTTCTAATTAGATTCCTTCATATACCTGCCAGTCTGCTTGTTAGATGCCGGTGAAAGCCTTTATGTAGTCTAGCAGACTGGATCGGTTCTGAGAATACTTAAGCTAAGAGCTCCTTAGTTGTTTTTACTCTTATAGCTTATAGTTTATCTCTGAGACCTTAGGTGTTCCTACTGTGTGTGAGTGTTGTATGTAAGACTTTATTTACTTTATTTCTTGTCTTTCTTGTATGTCTTTCTGTTCATTAACCGTTACCTGTTCATTCCCTTTGGTGGTAATCAGGGTCCTTCTTAGGACTAGATTACAGTTGGCAGGGATTGATAGGAGACAGGGTTTACGCTGGTGGCCTGGACCTCTGTACCTTTAACAGTACCTCCAGGTAGAGGGATTAGTTAGGACCCCAGTTTAGGGTCAGCATAGACCCCGGTCACCCTCTAGCCGGAGACAGCGTATAACGGATTCCGTATTGACCCACTGGACTTTCTGTCAGGTAATTCTATGTTATCATATATCTATGCGCATGTTATATTGTATGTTGCCCTTTTGATATAGATTACTGTCATCACATATATATATATCTGCTATACAGCGTGACAGCACCTCAGTATGAAACAGGGGTATCCTCCACCCAGAGAACAGCGATATAGACCCAGGGGCCCATCAAACGAGCGCAGATTCAAATGTTGGACCTGTGGAGGTCTGGGACATAAGTAGAAGGACTGACCCACTCGAGGTAGCCAACAATAGAGGCGTCCGTTAAACTAATGTGCCCCGCGGTCTTGGGGGCTAGGTCCAATCAGACAGAGGACTGAAGACTCCGACGACATCGTTTCTGAGAGTCCCACTTAGTTGGGTTAAATGGACAGAGGATTTGTTGCTTAATGGACACTGGGTCCCTGGTGACCGCCATGCCAGAAGCATGTTTCCATCAATGCTTCCCCAACATTGCCTCATCCGACTGGTCAAACACATTGTCTTTAATTGATTTTTCTCACCAGGCAGCCCCAGCAATCGAGGATTTCTGGATCCTGACAGCTGCAAAACTGCTATTGAAACAGCCATTCACTCGCAGGTGATCTGTCTTCACTGCCATTCCAGCATTTACATATAGCATATGAACAAGGAGACTCAGGATTGCTATGTACATGGGCTCAATGCGGATGGAGAATTCCTGCGCTATTCCCCCGCTGACCTCCTGGGCTTCCCCATACAGCGAGGAGTATCAGTTCTGTAATATATATCGAGGTGTGGGCTTAAAACTGTTCTAATTGCAGCACTTCCCTATCTGGATGAGAACTGGTAATCCTGAGCCTCCTGGTTCATTATTGAAATGCAGTGAAGAATGACAAGGCAAGAGACAAAGACCGGAGGGGATGTAGCTGCTCAACGAGTGATCATTTTTAATAGACAACTCGCATCTAGACGGCGAGGAAAATTTTACGGGGGTTTTGGAAGTTTTTCTTGTACAAACATCTGATCCCAAGTCGCCATCTGTGCTGGATAACTGGTGATTTCCACCTGGACCTTTTTTTTTCGGAGGGAGACTCCTGTTTACCAGGCACACCTTGTTTTATAGATGTGAACTATACTCTAATTACTATCTGCCATAATATCTATGTATACACCTGACTATCCGTCCATCTGTCGGCCATTTATCTAGTAATCTATCGGTCTCTCTAAAATAAAGTCCTTTTATTCTCCACTAAGTTTTTTGGGATGTTTATGTCTGGAGGATTCCTGGCTGTGACCCAGGGTCTGTACACACCTGCTACACCAGTCATCTCTGCTGCTCTGGTTTGTTTTTAACAGTTTGGCTGTATCTATCTATCATCTATCTATCTATTATCTATTTATCATCTATTATCAATCATGTATCATCTATTTATCATCTATTATCATCTATCTATCTGTTGTGAATGGGCTTGAGATGAGTTCTGAGCAGAGGCTCCCTCTGGTGGTTACAAGCGGTACTGGTCTGTTCAGTGAAGATTGTGAGGACTGGGAATCAGGTGTTACTCACTGGTCTTATATAAGGGAGTCACCTTCCCATCAGGGTTGCCGGTGATCAATTGTTCTGGTCTGAATCCTTGATTCCAGTTTCCCTTGTAGCCTGCTGTGTCGTGTCTGCATCTCCTGCTAACAGATAAGACATTTTCTTCTTTTTGTTTCTGTGCTTAATTTTTGCATTTTGTCCTGCACTTCTGTGGGGGCCTTCTGGGTCCCCTCAGGGGGCTTTTGCCCTCTCAGTTTAGTTCAGCCACTGATGTTTGTACTTTTGCTTTTTCCAGTTTTTTCAGTGGCTGCTGTTTTGATTTTGTTACACCAGAGAACTAATTTAGGTGGTAGAGGTCGTGTGATCTCAGGTGTTTTTTAAATTAGTAGAGTTGGTGCTTTCAGGGTTTTTTTTGGGATTGCAGTAAGTACCCTTCCTATCCTTTTCTATTTAGTTAGTTTGGGCCCCAACGTTTGCTCATACTATTTTCTGTCTGTGTCAGTATTTCGTCTTGTCTAACCGCCATTACATGTTTGGGGGCTTGCTATTATCTTTGGGGTTCTGCTCCGGGGCAGATAGCTTTCCTATTTCTATCTTTAGGTGTAGTTAGTTTCTCAGGCTGTGACGAGGCGTCTAGGACCAACGTAAGAACGCTCCACGGCTGCCTCTAGTTGTGGTGGTTAGTCAGGGTACTGCAATCTCATAGATTCCAACTGCTCTGGTGTATTGCCTTTTTTGCCTGCACTCCTCAGCTACCGAATCATAACATCTATCTATCTATTATCTATCATCTGTTTATCTATTATCTATCCAATGTATCTATTATCTATCTATACAGTGGGTTTGGAAAGTATTCAGACCCCTTTAAATTTTT
>JARQOD010000010.1:33106023-33257721 GCA_033576555.1 Oophaga sylvatica | reverse complement strand
CCAAAGAACACCAACGGAGCCCAGTGTGTGGATCGGGGTTTTAAAAAATTTGCCTTCGGGGGAAAAGAAAAGGGAAAAAATAGGATGTCGTAATTGAAATCAAGTTGAATAAGTTCTAAGCTGGATTCTTTCCCAATGTGATTATTCCAGGTTATCACTAGTCGTATGATTCTAGTATGGACCGATTAGTTCCACCAACCCTACACCCAAAAAAATAACAATTCCCCCATAACTTCCATTGTTGAGAAGCACCTGATTGTATCAGTCTGTACTACTTGTTCGCAAAGAGAATAAGATTGACAAGGTTTCAATCCATAATTTCCCTTTCCCGTGTTTAATCTCGTATTTTTTTTTTTAAGATATTTTGCTTTGTTTGCGCCGGCTAAGTAGAGATCTTTTAAGTATTTTTTCAACTATGACAAACCTAGAATTGTTCATAGACCTGTTCTAGATAAATAATATCTGGAAATTTACAACACATGGTTGTCGGGCCAATGTATTACTTACCATGAAAATACATGGCTCCCTGGTCGGACGGGACAAAGTCCAGGACGGTGGCGAGAATATTGTAGCAAGGTCAGCATTAGACTGCAAAAAAATTACAAAGAAGAGTACATTTCAACCTGATGCCCGAGAAAAGTAAATTGACTCAGAATAATCAGCCCAAGTAAGAGTAAAAAATACCCGATAGACCATGCCAAGCCATGACCCACCTTGACGCAACAACCCAACATTTTCTACATGGAAACAGCCCGAAATATGCCTAAAACGCTTTATTTAAAGGAATCTATATTATCTGGATCGTTTTTATGTCTAAAGAGGCATTAATGGTAAATGCGGTCAAAAAAGTACGTACACCAAAAATCCAAGGCAATTTTTTTCTTGGCTTGACAAAGGCCATGTGTGGCCGAAATGTTCTAATTTTTGTGGAAGGAAGATACCTGATTGCCTGGATTTTTGGAGAAATTACAATTTTTACACCTAATGGAGGGCGTACAAAGTCCCGCAGATGAGGAGTGGTGCATGGGATACACCTTATATAATGGTGGTCAAAAAAAATAACCCTTTCCATTCTAGCTGGCATTTGCAGGTGCCACCTTTCTGTCCGGTGTCTTCCAGTAAAGTGTGAAAAATTACGAAAATGATATTGAAGTGACTAATGGTTTCATAAAAGTCACTACGTCCCTGCAGCGTTGTTTGGTGAGCCGTTTGGCCTGACTAATTTAGCACTTATTTGCCAACGTCAGGGTCATATTCTTGCAATTTAGTTAATTATTTGGGATATATTGCTCAATTCTTGTTTTGGACTGCTCACAAAACTATGGAGCAATACTTTGTAAGATTTCAATTTTGAGGGACCTATAGGGTGTAACTTCCAGGCTTGGACTTGCCCACAGGAGAACCGGAAAATCCCCTGGTGGGCCACCACTCTCTTTTATGAGCAATACTTGACACAATATACTTGGATCGCTATGTACAGATAAAGGCAGCATCTTATTCATTTAACAGTCTACCCAGTTCATTGTTATATAAATTTGTGATTGAGGATAATGTCACATTTGCCTGTAGCTGAAAAGTGGGGCCCTGGAGTTGGTTACTGGTGGGCCCTTGGCACCACAGTCCGACACTGATCACTTTCATACTGTACATATAATTATTAACCTAAATTCTGATTAACATGGTATAACCAGAAGCAATTTGCCAATATTGCTAATATGTTTTCACTTTCCTTTGAGAATCATGTGAGTTAACCTTGAGAAGGAAAGGGGGTTGTTGGTCAAAATTGTGGCTGCCCGAGTACAGTGTGACAGAGGTGCAACCTAAGTTTTTGGGGTGGTCCTGCTTATATTATAGCAAACAAGGATGCGCTACATAGATGACCTCACCAGAAATAATAGAAAATGTCTTGAGATTGTGAGGAAGAGTGGATTTTATTAATCCTAAAAGAGTATTTTGGGATTGAGAAAAAAGAATAACCATTCAGCTAAATAATTAATGAAAAAAAATATAATATGCTCACCAGTGTATTTTTAGTTTTATTTTTTTTAGTTTATAGTTTTAGTGCATATTAAAAAAATTAAAAAATAACTATACTCCTTTTTAATTACAATAGATATCTTAAGGTCCAACAAGTACTCCACCATTAAAAGTCTACCACTACTAATCACTGGTAATGGTCCACTACCACTAAAGGTCTGCCACCACTAAAGATATGCCACTTCTAAAGGTCTTCTACTATTGAAGGTCCGCCACTACTAAAGGTCCACTACCTTTTTAATATTCAATACTATAAATGGACCACTACTACTAAGGTTTCACCACTACTAAAGTTCCACTGCTACTAAAGGTTTACCAGCACTAAAGATCCACAAATCCAAAAAAGTCCAACACCTCTAAATATCTACTACTACTAAAGGTCCACCACCATTAGAAAACCCCAATATTAAAGGAAACCTGCTACCAGAATTGTCCCATGTGAGATAAGGCCACCACCTTTCAGCCCTGATATACGGCATTCTAATATGCTGTATATATGCCCCCAATCCGGCCTGCAAGACAAGAAAAACGGGGAGGTCTGGTCTGATGAGTGTCAGTCTTGATTGGGTGCCACCTTTTTTCTAGTGATGCCGTCCTCCTGTGCATAGTGTGGATGACGTGTTCTACATCATCCACACAGTGCCTCCATCATTTTCCTCCTGCACAGGCATACTTCTGTATCCTGACCAGGGCAGAGTAATGTACTACAGTGCGCATGCGATCGGGTTCTTTGACCTTTCCCGATGCCTAAGCACTGCATTACTTTGCTCTGCCGTCGACAGATGCTGGGGGGATACTCTGCGTATGACATAGGACGCATCATCCACACGATGCATCGAAGGAAGACGGCATCACAAGAAGCGAGTAGCCGCCAGACCAAGACATTGTCTCCCATCGGACCCGACCGCCCTGTAGGTGAGCATAATAAAAGGTGTTTTTCTTGCAGTCCGGATTGGGGGGCATACAGCTTATTAGAATGCTGTATATCAGGGCTGAAAGGTGGTTGTCCTAGGTTCCCTTTATGGGTTTATCACCTCTAAATGCCCACCACAACTAAAAGACTTCTACTAAGGATTTACCACTAGTCAAATTGCAGTGTTTCTAAAGGTCAATCACTACTAAAGATTTCCTAAAGTTCCACCACCTCTAAATATCCTCTACTACTAAAGGTCCACCACCTCTAAATATCCTCTACTAAAGGTCCACCACCTCTAAATATCCTCTACTACTAAAGGTCCACCACCTCTAAATATCCTCTACTACTAAAGGTCCACCACCTCTAAATATCCTCTACTACTAAAGGTCCACCGCCTCTAAATATCCTCTACTACTCCCCTACAACTAAAGGTCCACCGCCTCTAAATATCCTCTACTACTAAAGGTCCACCACCTCTAAATATCCTCTACTACTAAAGGTCCACCGCCTCTAAATATCCTCTACTACTAAAGGTCCACCGCCTCTAAATATCCTCTACTACTAAAGGTCCACCGCCTCTAAATATCCTCTACTACTAAAGGTCCACCGCCTCTAAATATCCTCTACTACTAAAGGTCCACCGCCTCTAAATATCCTCTACTACTAAAGGTCCACCGCCTCTAAATATCCTCTACTACTAAAGGTCCACCGCCTCTAAATATCCTCTACTACTAAAGGCCCACCACCTCTAAATATCAATCACCTCTAATTATTCACCACTACTAAAGGTCAACCACGTCTAAATATTTGCCACCATTTCTAAATATCCATCACTACTAAAGGTCCATAACGTATAATTATCTGCTACTCTTAAAGGTCCACCACCTCTAAATTTTCACCACTACTAAAGATGCACCATATCTCAATATCCATCACTACTAAATGTATACGAGTTCTAAATATCAACCAGTACTAAAGGTCCACTAGTTAAGGGTTCACTACCATTAAAGGTCATATGCCACAAGAAAAGTTTATCCACTACTAATTGTGTACCACCTCTGAATATTGACCACTTCAAAAGGACCACTACTACAAAAATTTTACCACCACTAAATATTGATAAATACTAAATGTTCATCACATCTAAACCCACAATATCTACCGGTACTAAAGGTCCACAACTATTAAAATTTCACTACCACTAAAGGTCTTCCACTATTAGAGGTCCTCTACTACTAGGTTCACCCCAGCATTTTACTAACTCAAGTGACATTTACAGGACATTTTCAAAAACCATTTATGGTTATCCATGGAGTACGACCTTAATGAAGACTTACCTTAATGAAGTTTATGGTGTTTTCATAAAAATGCTGAGGTGTCCTTTTCATTATATGATCAAGAGCGCCCTGAACAATGGTACATGGGCCAAGGATCCTTTGGCTGAGTCTTACAAGTCCTTCTCGGATCTGAAATGAAACACGATAAATATTAGATATTATATGAATTTAGATTAATTTTCATCATTGTGTTCATTTTTTGTTTAACATTTGAATAAATGTCTATATATATAAATTCACCTCCTTGCCAAAGATTTCTTTCCGATCATGGATTAAGATCCACCCCATTCGCCATCCTGGGACCAACCATCGTTTAGCGAGACCACCGCAGGACAGAATTGGTACATTAGTACTCAATGGGGCTAATGCCTGGAATGCGCCGTACTCAAAAACCTGGAAGAAAGGACTTTTTATTAATTATATGAATGCAAATTAATTAAAATAATGTAAAGGCGACAAAAGTCATTTTAATGTTCCAATAAAAATGAGTTAATTTGTTCTGTACTTTGTGAGTCATTTTCCGTTCAATATGCAATAAACATCTGTTGCCATTTAGGAGACCAGATATTGAACATCGTAGCCAAACAAAAAAAAAAAAACATCAAAGGAGCACGCGTACTGCAAAGTCATCGTGACATCTGGAGTGTCTGGGTGACAGGAAGGAGTGGGCGACAAATCAGGTGAGGACCTCTGAAGAAGATTCACAATCTGAAGTTAACCCAACAGAAGTGGGTCAGACTTCTCTCCCTCCTCTGTGACTTTATACTACACAAGTTCTGCTTGTTCTGATTAGCTGCTGTCATGGGTGCATCGCCACGAAGATTGTCGCGATTGCACATTCTGACTTCTCGCAGCTGAGTTGCTGTTTCTTTGTGTTTGGTAATGAGGGAGTTAATTTTACCTAGCTCTTTGCTAAGACTAGGTCCAGCCTCGCCCGGCTGCTTTTGATTATGTTCTAATTAGCTTCCTTTATATAGCTGCCAGTCTGCTGGTTAGATGCCGGTGAAAGCATTCATACAGACTGCAGATAGGATCGGTTCTGAGAAGACTTAAGCTAAGAGCTCTTTTGTTGTTTCTCCTCACCTTGCTTATAGTTTATCTCCTAGACCTTTGGTGTTCCCTCTGTGTTTTAATGTTGTATGCAAGACAGTATTTACTTTATCCCCTGTCTGTCTCGTTTGTCTATACTGTTTGTTAACCTTTACCTGTCCATTCCCTATGGTGGTAATCAGGGTCCTTCTAAGGACTAGATTACAGTGGTCAGGGATTTATAGGAGACAGGGTTTACGCTGGTGGCCTGGAACTCTGTACCATTAACAGTACCTCCAGGTAGAGGGACTAGTCAGGACCCCAGTTTAGGGTCAGCATAGACCCCGGTCCACCTCTAGCCAGAGACAGCGTGAAAAGGATTCAGTATTGTCCCACAGGATATTATGTCAGGTAATACTATGCTATATATACATGTTAATGTTACCTATTTATATGTTATATAGAATGTTGTCCCACTTGATAGATTACTGGCATTATATATTTATACATCTGCTAGACAGCGTGACATTTTCACCGGCCTAAACTATAGATTCTCCCCAGCTACCATGGATCCAGTAGCCCAGCTTGCCCTGCAGTTGCAGAAATTGTCCATGGAGTTTACGGACATTAAGTCCAAGGTTTTGTCCCCCCCGGAGCAAACCAGATCTGAACCTAAGGTTGCTCTCCCGGACAGGTTCACTGGTGGGCGGGACAAATTTTTTACCTTCCGGGAGGCATGTAAATTGTACTTTCGGCTACGGCCTCGGTCATCGGGGAGTGAGGAGCAGAGGGTGGGAATTGTCATCTCGCTCTTACAAGGGGACCCTCAATCCTGGGCGTTCTCTCTTCCTCCGGGCTCCCCGGCCCTCCAGTCAGTAGATCGATTTTTTGCTGCCCTGGGGCTGGTGTATGATGACCCGGATCGGGTCTCCCTTGCTGAAACGAAGTTACGTAGGATACAGCAGGAAGATCGTCCGGCGGAGGAATTTTCTTCTGAGTTCCGTAGATGGGCCACAGATACTCAGTGGAATGACCCAGCTCTTAGGAGCCAGTTTTGTCAAGGGTTATCTGACAAATTAAAAGATGTTTTGGCTCAGTATGATTCTCCTCCGTCACTGGAGGCTGCTATGGCCCTTGCTATTCGTATTGATAGACGGCTTCGGGGGAGGTGCGAGGTAACTCCGCCCCCTGTTATTACTCCACCCACTACTAAAGTCCCTTATATGGAGGTTCCCCTGGTCTGTTCTGAGGAACCTATGCAGTTGGGTGGGACATCATTTTGTAGGAGGGAATCGGCGGTGCGCCGCAAGACAAGAAGGTGTTTCTTCTGCGGGAGAGAGGGACATTTTGTTGGGGGGTGTCCCTCCCGTGCCTCATTGAGCAAAAAAGTCACCGAAAAACTGTTAATCCCAGGTTGTGTGGTGGACGACAACCTGGGAGTAGGTATTTCGTCCCCAGGTCCGTCTCAATTTCTCGTGCCTGCGGAGGTGGTGGTTGGTGCGAGAGTTGAGAGGATTTCTGTTCTTCTTGATAGTGGGTCTGGGGCTAATATGGTGGACGCTCGGTTTGCCCAGGTGCAAGGTATGCAACTGAGTGTATTGGCCAAACCGATCCCTATACTTTCTATTGACGCCAGACCTCTCGGTCAAGGTAGCTTTGTACAAGCTGTTCATAACATAGACCTTCGAGTAGGGGCAATACATAAAGAACAGTTGTCTTGTTATGTGTTGGAGGGTCTTCCTACTCCTATTGTGTTGGGACTTCCCTGGTTGGCTAAACATAACCCAGTGATTGATTGGCAATCCAGAAAGATAAGCCAGTGGGGTGAATTTTGCAAGAATAACTGCATGAACACGGTCATCGGTGCGGTCGTGCCTAGGACTTTGCCTCCTTTTCTGGAGGACTTTGGGGAGATGTTCTCAGAGGAGGGGTGTCAAAAGTTACCTCCTCATCGCACGTATGACTGCTCAATAAAATTGCTTCCTGATGCCTTATCTCGTAGTTTCCCAGGGGCCGGAAAGACGGATGACCCGGTTCCTATCCTTCAGGAAGGAGTGGTGGTGTCGGCTGTGTGCTCTGAGCTTGAGGAGGAGGTGTTGGAGGCTCAGGGGGACGCCCCTGTAGGACCTCCAGGGAAACTGTTTGTTCCTAATCAGTTAAGACAAAAAGTTATCGAGGCACATCATAGTTCTGCTTTAGCAGGACATCCAGGGAGTAAAGCAACTGTGGATCTCCTTTCTCGCCGGTTTTGGTGGCCTAACTTAAAGAGGTAATAACTTTTGTCGCGTCCTGTGGAGTTTGTGCTCGCTCTAAGACCCCACATACCCGTCCATCTGGGGTTCCTGAGGAGGAACGATTCTCGTCATCACTTGCTTCAGTTTGGAGAGGAGTGCTGAATGGTCTGAGTGCTATGGGGAACTGTTTCAAGCGGAGGTCTGATAGGAGGAGAGTGTCTGGTCCGGACCTAGGTGTGAACGATCTGGTGTGGTTGTCTACCAAGAATATAAAACGCAAAGTTCCCTCCTGGAAACTGGGTCCCAGGTTCATCGGTCCATACAGGATCAGTTCTATAATTAATCCTGTGGCATTTCGTCTGGACCTCCCTCCTACGTTTAAAATCCATAATGTATTCCACAAATCGTTGCTTAAGAGGTACGTGGCGCCAGTTATACCGTCACTTCTACCTCCTCCTCCAGTGGTGGTCAATGGTAACTTAGAATTTCAAGTGTTGAAGATCATTGACTCACGTCTGAATCGCCGGTCCCTTCAGTATTTGGTTCATTGGAAGGGATATGGTCCTGAGGAGAGGACGTGGGTCTCTGCGTCTGAGATTAACGCAGATCGATTGGTTCGGACCTTCCACACGACTTACCCAGACAGACCTGGCCCTGAGGGTCCGGAGGCCCCTCGTAGAAGGGGGGGTACTGTCATGGGTGCATCGCCACGAAGATTGTCGCGATTGCACATTCTGACTTCTCGCAGCTGAGTTGCTGTTTCTTTGTGTTTGGTAATGAGGGAGTTAATTTTACCTAGCTCTTTGCTAAGACTAGGTCCAGCCTCGCCCGGCTGCTTTTGATTATGTTCTAATTAGCTTCCTTTATATAGCTGCCAGTCTGCTGGTTAGATGCCGGTGAAAGCATTCATACAGACTGCAGATAGGATCGGTTCTGAGAAGACTTAAGCTAAGAGCTCTTTTGTTGTTTCTCCTCACCTTGCTTATAGTTTATCTCCTAGACCTTTGGTGTTCCCTCTGTGTTTTAATGTTGTATGCAAGACAGTATTTACTTTATCCCCTGTCTGTCTCGTTTGTCTATACTGTTTGTTAACCTTTACCTGTCCATTCCCTATGGTGGTAATCAGGGTCCTTCTAAGGACTAGATTACAGTGGTCAGGGATTTATAGGAGACAGGGTTTACGCTGGTGGCCTGGAACTCTGTACCATTAACAGTACCTCCAGGTAGAGGGACTAGTCAGGACCCCAGTTTAGGGTCAGCATAGACCCCGGTCCACCTCTAGCCAGAGACAGCGTGAAAAGGATTCAGTATTGTCCCACAGGATATTATGTCAGGTAATACTATGCTATATATATACATGTTAATGTTACCTATTTATATGTTATATAGAATGTTGTCCCACTTGATAGATTACTGACATTATATATTTATACATCTGCTAGACAGCGTGACAGCTGCTATGTGAAATCACAAGCCTACCATCGGCCCATCACGAGATCGAAGCTGGTAGAGACAGTTTTCACAACATAGAACTCATTTAAAAGTGAAAAATCTATAGTAATAAGCTTAAGAAAGGCGAAGAACTCACCATGTCACCATATATTTCATCGGCCAAGACTGGTACACATTGTCTGGAGGCGACTGTGCGAAGAGATGTACAAGTTAATAAAGTAGGACTGTATTGATCAAGTTCAAAGACAATGCATTTTATAAAAAGCGTTGGGCAGATCAAAAACTCTAAGTCTAGAGGCATAGTTGATTTTTTTTTCTAAAAGCCAACAGTGCACTCGTAACAAAGCCAAGCAAAGTATTGGTCATAATATACCCAGTACCACCCAAAAGGCACTAACAATAACTATGAGCCCCCGTTGACTGGAGTTACGTCATCAGTACGTGCCCAAGAGGTCCTAATCCCACCACAACATCCCACTATTAACTGGTGGATGTCTTCCGCCACATATTTTTTTATCTAAGCTATATGGAAAGGTCTATCAATGCCTATACATACTGTAGATTAGCTAGAGATTCCATAGTCACAATCCATTCTACTTACCGGCGATTATTTTTTGCAAATGTTTCTTGCTGAACACCGACCCACAAGGATTAGATGGATTGTTGATGATGATACAAGCAGTTTTGTCATCCACCAAGATTCCATGTGCTTCAAATCAATCTCCCAGGACTTCTCTGGCTAGAAATTAAACATATCATTGCTTAATTCTACTCTTCCATTGACTGGGAGGTGGGATGGAGAGGTAGCAGTTGCACAGGGGCTCTGATGCCTGACGAGGAGCATATTAGAAAACAATTGCCACAATACGGTTATTCTTTGAATTTGGCCCAAGAAACTTCAAATTACATTTTTAAAGAGGTCCAAATGTGGTAGTAAAGAAAGCCATCTAATAAGAGCCAATTTACATTTTTACAATTTTGAGATTGCTAAGGCTAAAATACGTTGGTCTCATCCAAATATATGTTGCCTCTACACATCTTCAATACACTCGTCTACAACGTCATACAACCCAGACTTTAAAAAGATAGATTTATCTCTCTTGAAACTTACCATTAAATTATATAGTTTCACTTCCACGCCAAGAGACAAAGCCAGTGTTTTGTAGAGAGAGAATCCAGGACGTGGGACCAAGATATTCTGTCCTGGGTTGGCCAAAACCGAAAGAGCCAACTCAATTGCCTGGCTGCAGCCACTTGTGAGGATGACATCCTAAACGAGAAATTGTATAATTGTGTCACGAAGGAGTGAAAGAGATCTAGAAAAGATTGTGTTCTTCAAGCAATTTAACACCTACTTTGGCTTCTAAAGGGGCTTCTGGACAAGTGTAATACTTGGCAATCACTTCCCGGCTGCACTGGTATCCTGGAAATACAAGAAAATGATAGTTTAGGTTACAAAAAATCAGTCTATGCACAATTGGTCTCTTGACCAATACACTTTTGGACTCGGATAGGTTCATCCAGTTTCAGGAAGATGACTATCCTTTTGGATTCTATGATGATGATGACTATTTTTCAGAATTTTGATGACGTTTGTCCATCTTTATAACATCATACTGTTGACCCTATTGTCCTTCTAGATTCTAGGACAGTGATGACAACTGTTCTTTTGGATTTTATAATAGTGATGATGACAGTTTTACATTCAACAGTAACTCTAAATGTCCTGGATTATTCAATTCGGATTACTTTTTTTTTCTGGATTATACGATACGGGGAACTCTACGGTTCTGTAGCATAGTATGCGAATTACTCTACAATTATCTTTACACATTTACAGTACAATTTTACTCCTTTAATAAGTCATCAAAAAAGTCTGGATAGTAAATTAGTAGTCAATAATGAGAGGTTTTCAGGCTTACCTATACTTGGAGCATATCCATTGTATTCTTGAGAATCAATTGCATCTTTCATAGCTCGAACGACTTCATCATCAGTAGGAAGGTTTCCAAATATTGTGGGGTCACCTAGAATAAACGTCTCGTGTGATTACTATTGTAATACGGTCTTGTATTCCAACAATGACCACTCAAGATCATTGAGACCTTATCGCAACCATATAAATGTTTACTTCTTAGCTGTGACATAGGAAACTTTTCTGAATACATGTAATTGTTTTACTTTGGGAGGAACATAACCAAAATACTAACCTATCGATAAGGCAATCATTGGCTTATTAGGATGAGGCTTGGCTTTCATCGTGTCCACAATGGCTCGGATGGGATTGAACGTCTTCTTAGACATTTCCGATGCTCTCACTGCCCATCTTGGCTTTCGAGTTTTAAGATTCTCAATGCCATTAAGTCTCAGAATATTAACGTGAACGTCAAGGACTTCAGGGTGGACGGGGGAGCCATTCACCTGGATGACGTAGGAATCTGTCTGCATTTTCTGGAAAACGTAGGAGCATGAGAAAGACTATTAATGCATCACCTCTGCAAGGAGCAAAATACAACCTATCAATCGTAATACAATTATACTAAAATTGCCAAGCAGATAGTTCTACATTTTTGTGATTTTTAAATACTTAAAATGTTAAAAATTATTTGTAAATGGAAATTTTAATTTGCAAATAAACTTCTTTTTCTTAGAAATTAATTTTAAAATATCAAATGTTTATTTCACTTCAAAGGTTAATGAAACTACTTGCTTAAACTAACTCAATCTATAAAGAAAAGTCACATAAAAAAAATATAAAACTGCAGTATATTCTAAAAAGTTTTAGGAAAATGTATTTATAACTGTTTTTAAAAAAATATATATAGTTTCTCTAATTTTGCTTTCCTAAAATAATGTAGTGCATTCAGATTTGCAAGTAAGTATTTTTAATATGTTAAAAATAAAAAAACAAATTGCACATATAATATT
This sequence comes from Oophaga sylvatica, assembly GCA_033576555.1. Taxonomy (NCBI): domain Eukaryota; kingdom Metazoa; phylum Chordata; class Amphibia; order Anura; family Dendrobatidae; genus Oophaga; species Oophaga sylvatica. Next base: position 33,245,788 of record JARQOD010000010.1, on the reverse strand, counting down.
AATGTTACAATTAAAACAAAGTAATATATATATATTATAGGGCATTCAAATTTGCAAGTAAATGTTTTTTTAATGTGTTAAAAATAAAAAAATTGGACTTATAATATTACAATAAAAATATATACCATATGCAAATATAGATATTTTTTATTTTTTTAATTGTAACATTTATAAGTGCAATTATTTTTTTTATTTTTAACATATTAAAAAAAACTTTACTTGCAAATTTGAATGCCCTATAATATATATGTATTTTTTTTTTAATTGTAATATATATGAGTAAATACATTGATAATTCAAAAGCAAATAGAAAACACAATGTTAGTGGCTATATTACAAAAAAATTACACAAAATGCCGAAAGATACTTAAATGGAAAAAAATGCAACAGATTGTTAAAAAAAAAGTTTTACATTTAAGCAGATAAATTTTCAACTGAAAAAATACAACAGTAAAATGCTCAAATTCTATTTATAAAACGGTATAATTTTTCAAACTATATATATAAATTATTTTATTTTTTTTATTTTATTTTTTTGGATTTACCTGCACTTTGGTGTTGAGGGATGAGGAATTCTTTTGTCTCTCGGGATTCTAACACAGATTAGGCACCAGCTGTCCATAAAATAGTCCCAAAAAATGGGTGTTGGACTTGTTTCCCTGCTCCCATTGGTAGAAAAGGGAGGGCTGTGTCCCTTTTTGTTGAACATCCCTCCTATGGCTTTATGTAACATATTGAACTGATTTTGAAGGCATTTCAATTAACTGTTTCAGTATCCTCTACAGTGAAAGCAATCGTTTGGCATCTTATCTGGATGGATGTAAACAAGGTCTGACGTTCACCAGACCCAAAACTGTGTAAGCGCAAAGCACAGTCTGCAAAATGGGCAGAGTCATGCCAAGAAATTATAATATTCTAGAGACATAGAAAATCCATTTGCAAATATATCATGTAAATTAGTGAAATGTAATAAATAAGAACATATGTATTCAATATAGTATACATATATACATTCATGCAATGGTTTTCCTTGCTCTTATTAAAAGGTGCAGGGATTGCCTTACAAACAGGAAGTCCCTGCATGAGTTCCGGCTGTCGAACAGCCGCGAGACCTGCAGCCTCGGGGACTCGAACATATTTTTCGAGCACGCCAAAGACACTCAGCACTCGAGCATGCTTAGAGAACACCTGCACTCATCACTAGTGCTGAGCACTCGTTGGCTGCTTTGCCTTCACTCCACATCCATCTCATCCCAAATTGGAGGCCGAGTCCTCTGAAGACGGCAAACAAGGAAAACCATTGCGTGAACAGGTGCGTCCAAACTTTTGACAGCTACTGTATGTGTGAACTATAAAGTTATTTTGCAAAGAGAACAATGCAGAAAAAATCTTTTTTTTCTGTTGATTCTGCATCATTTAAAAAAAAAAAGTAATTAAGAATGACTCCAAATACCAATACAATCAAGCCGTCAAATAATCCATGTCATCCACAAAAAAAACATGTTATATGATGACTGTCAGAATACACCTTAAAAATAAATATTTTTTATTGCGCTATTTTAGCTCAATGAAGAAAAATTATTTGTTTAAATTGTATTATTAATATAATTATAAATGTGTGTGTGTGTGTGTGTATATATATATATATTTTTTTTTAAATATATACTTATTATTGACTATTATTATTTTTATTTAAAATCTAAAAAAAAAAACTTGGTGTCTCAGTATTCGTATTGATCCGCAGAATCATCACAGCCAAAATGGTACGAACAATTCACCCCGCAAAAAAAACCTGATATTGCTTGTTAAATATATATATTATATTTTTTGCATATTTATTTTTTACCTGATATGATAACCCCAAGGAAAATGTCACGATAATAATTGAAAAAAATATATAGTGGTTTATTGGCTGATTTTCAAAAAAGGATTATTGTGGGAAAATACAGAATGTGAAGCAATTACAAAAATATAGTCCATTTGTCCATGATGAGTGCATTAGATTGATTGAAAGTAGTACGTCAGCTATCTTTCCTTTTATCCGGAGCAGAATCTTCCGTCTGTCCATCCGAGTCAGTGTCTTAGAGTACTGCCACACTTAGTGATCTCGTTAGCGATCTCAATAACGACGCAAGCTAATGAGATCGTTTGTGAGATCTCTTTTAGGTCGCTAGTAGCTGCCAAACAGGAGATCTCATAAACGACTCATCAGCGGTCAGCGATCTCTTTAACGACTTTGGCGGTCGTTAGGATCTATTAGCATGTACTGAGCGCTTCTGATTCATAGGAATTTCCAGCATCGCTCCTGCTCTCTGCGTCCTGCTAGCCTGCTTTGAAACTGCTGCGATCCACTCTGTGACGCTAAACCCATATGCGTTACAAACGAGGTCGTTCGCAAAAGGTGCCAAACACAGCGATATAGGCTCACCAGCGGGACGCCAACGATCAAAAAACGGTCCAGAACGCTAGTGAACGATCAACGAGATCACAGCAGGGGCCACATCGTTGCTACATGCCACACACAGCTAAGTCGCTAACGAGATTGCAAAATAGTGACGTTTTAGTGATCTCGTTTGCAATCTCGTTGGCGATCTCGTTTAGTGTGGCATACCCTTTAGACCAAGATGCAGCATGTGTCAGCCCCTCCGAGTGTATATCCCCCTTCGTACGTCATCTGGTGATATATATGTGACCTGGACTCGACACCTATTGACCATCTATACCATTCTGAGCCTACAGTATGATGACGTAATCGTCCTCCCAAGCTAAGGGTCAGGAAATATCCTATGTAATGTCAGCAGATATATATGAATGTACCCACTTTAGGGTTGAGAGTAACATTGCTAAATAGATGGGGAAATGGGGAAAAAATAGAATAATTTTTGCTATTTAAAGGCAAGGGTGAAACAAAAAAACTAAAAATAAATACATTTCCGCATTATAAAGGCAATAATTAGGTTAGATAACTAATACAAAATAAAACAGAATTAACAAATACAAATAAATATTGTTAAAAACTCAACTAAAAGCCAAATATAAAACCTGAAAATTGTAATTCATTCATAAAGGCCTTAAAGCTATCAAGACCCAACTTTAAACCAAGAAGAAAAGGTTAAATAAGAACAGAGTAATATCAAAAACAATCATAAAGAACAACCTTAAAGCCACCAAGCTTCCTACCTGGATTGTTTCACATTGGTCTAGATCTTTGGTTGAGACCACCTTCTTCTTAGGACTCTTAGTACACTGATCTCAGACCACCTTCTGAGCTTTGGGATTATATATTTTATCCTCTGTTCCTGAAATCCCATCTACCCCTCCATTATTTCCTGTCCCTAGAGACAATATTTCACCTCTGTAACAAAGGACTCCATTAATGTCCCTAAAAGATATCTCTTTAGCCAGATGTGGGATTTCGCATATCAGATCAGTATGGCTGCCTTAAGGCTGGGTCTCACATAACGATACACCAGCGATCCCAACAACGATATGCACTTGTCAGGATCGCTGGTGTATCGCTACATGATCGCTGCTGAGCTGCCAAACAGGCCGCTCAGGCAGCGATCTGGGACAGCGACACTGCGGGTAACATCGCTTAGTTACCCGCAGTGTACGTTGGATACCAGCGCCCTGATGCAGGGAGCTGGTATCCAAGGTACACAGCGGGTTTCCAAGCGCTGCGCGGTGCCTGGAAACCCGCTGTTTACCTTGGATACCAGCTCCCTGCATCAGGGCGCTGGTATCCAAGGTACACAGCGGGTTTCCAGGCACAGCCCCGCGCCTGGCAACCCGCTGTGTACCTTGGTTACCAGCGGATCGCTGGTCCTCCCGCCTGTCACACGCAGCGATGCGTGCCTGTCAGCGGGAGACCAGCGATCAAAAAAATGTCCTGACATTTCAGCGACGATCAGCGATACCCGGCAGGGGGGCTGATCGTCGCTGAATATCACACACAGCGATATCGCTGGTGAGCTCGCTGCTGCGTCACAAAACTAGTGACTCAGCACCGATCTCGGTAGCGATATCGCTATGTGAGACGGGCCCTTTAGACATCCAGTCTCTGATGAGGTTGCTAGTAATTACCCAAACACAAAAAGTATTTTTTTGCATACCAATTATGTAAACACTATTCAGATGCATGGGTATGGATATATCCTAAGTAAGTCTCTGTTCACATGTCCAACAGGTATTTCCGTTTTTGGATCATTAAAACTGAAATAACCCATTCCAGTACAGATCCAATGGGATCAGAAGTGTCATAAAATGTCTTCCGTTTGCCTCTTCTCCATCTGCTATCCATTTTTAGGCGGAATTAAAAAAAAATCACAACCGCCCCAGTTGAGGTCTTCGGTTTTGATTCCAACCAACATCTTCATCGAGTTTGTATGTCCTGTATGGATTTCTTTTGGATGGGATTTTCCAGCTCCCACTCCCCCCAGACTTCAAAAAGACTGGTTCATACGGAATTGGCTCTGGCGGGTAAAATAGGGCTTTTGGGAAGGGGATTGATGTGACTTTTGGCAAACTGTATAGCACTGCAGATTTTAATGGTGCTATTTAGACTAGAAGATATAAATAGACGAGATCCTAGTGACCCGGGCCGATTTTGATCTTAAGAGTATTAAAAGGAACCTGAAGGCTGCATCTTGTCACCATTTCTCTTCAATTTATATACAGAAGCTACTTTCAGGAAGGTTGGACTTGCCGAAAAAGAAGGAATCAAAATTGCTGGACAAATCAACAATCTTAAATACGCAAATGATACAACATTGATAGCAACAAGTGTAGATGGAATAAAGGAATTACGGAGTGTCAAGATGGAAAGCTCCAACATGGGACTCTTACATATTGACTACTGCCAGTTAGAAACCGGGACACATTCGAGATGGACAGTAACAAACTGGAAGTTGTAATAGACTTCAACCTACTCAGATCAATGATCACTCAAGATGGAGCAACGACACCGAAAGTCAATATATGAATCGCTATGGGCAAATCAACAATGAAGTCACCGGACAAGGTCTTCAAATCGAGGAACATTTCATTGACACGGCTCGCACATGGTTTGGTCTTTTCTGTGGTAACAAAAGGATGAGAAACCTGGACGATAAAAAAACAAGACAGAAGAATAATCAACGCCTTTGAAATGTGGTGCTGGAGAAGGATGTTATCAATAGCATGGATGGCAAGAAGAACAAACAAATCAATTTTGGAAAAAATCAAGCCAAACATATTACTCATAGCAAGGATCACCAAGCTACGACTTTCCTACTTTGGACACGTCATACGAAAAGAGCAATCACTGGAGAAGGACATCAATGTCGGAAGAATAGAAAGAGCGAAGAGGAAGATCAGTAACCCAATAGCTTGATACAATCAAGTTAACAGCGGCGAAGACCCTGGTGGACCCATCTAGGCTTGGACAAGATCGGTCTTCCTACAGATCATTCATCCATCAAGTTTTCCCAAGGCTCGAGATCAGTCCAAAGGCTTTAAAAAAAATGTGTGGACCCGTTCTGCCCGTCTGCCGACAATATGCCCAGGAATTTCATAAGGTGAGAATCACTATTTGCTGTGAACTTGTCCTATACTAGGGGTTTGTGTAACGGGTCTGGGAGGCGGAACCTCTGAGCTTTATTATACAAGGAGGCTTTCCTTGTAAAGGAGCGGGTGGCGCCCGGGGAGACGGACAGGAAATCACTGCAAGTGACGGGGGCAGTCTCTGGACAGACAGGCGGGAGGTCACGGCAAGTGACCGGGGCAGTCTCTGGATAGACAGGCGGGTTAGTCACGGCAAGTGACCGGGGCAGTCTCTGAATAGACAGGCAGGTAGACACGGCAAGTGACCGGGGCAGTCTCTGGATAAACGGGCAGGTAGTCACGGCAAGTGACCGGGGCAGTCTCTGGATAGACAGGCGGGTAGTCATGGCAAGTGACCGGGGCAGTCTCTGGATAGACAGGCGGGTAGTCACGGCAAGTGACCGGGGCAGTCTCTGAATGGACAGGCGAGTAGTCACGGCAAGTGACCGGGGCAGTCTCTGAATGGACAGGTATATACGACCTGAGATGGTGGAGCCTCCCGGTAGGCTAGCAGGCAGATGACAGATGAGCGCCCCCAAGTGAGCAGGCGAGAGTCTCTGGAATAGCCGATGGACACCGCATGTGACAGCCGAACCTCCAGGTAGGCTTGCAGGCAGATGGCAGATGAGCGCCCCCAAGTGAGCAGGCGAGAGTCTCTGGAATTGCCGATGGTCACCGCATGTGACGGCCGAACCTCCAGGTAGGTTTGCAGGCAGATGGCAGATGAGCGCCCCCAAGTGAGCAGGCGAGATTCTCTGGAATAGCCGATGGTCACCGCATGTGACGGCCGAACCTCCAGGCAGGCTTGCGGACAGGTAGCAGACAGCAAACTGGCAGGAAACAGGCAGGTAACTGGTAACGGACCCTGAGGGCTAAAGCAGAGTAGTGAACAGTGCAATAACAACATTGCTCGGGCACCTCCATTAAGGAGGAAGTACTTTATATAGGGTGGAGTCCTCCGGCATTGGCCGGGGACCTTTTTGAAAGATGCGCGCGGCCCCTTTAAGAGCGGGGGAGCTTGCGGGGCGCGCGCCCTAAGTCCAGTAGCAGGGAAGGAGCGCGCGACCCCAGCAGGGCGGAAGGAGGACGCTGAGCGCGGGTAAGGGGGGCGACGTCCCTGCCTGGCAGAGGACGCTGTCGCAGGGGAACAGCGTCCCTGCCTGGCAGAGGGCAGGGACGCCGGCGCTACAGTACCCCCCCCTTTAGGCCCCCCCTTTTTTAGGCCAGAAAGAAATTTAGCTAGGATGAGAGGGGCATGGATGTTCTCCCGAGGCTCCCACGTTCTCTCCTGAGGACCAAACCCCTTCCAATCCACCAGAAAATAGGTCTTTCTTCCTGCCCTTTTGGTGGCCAGAATGTTCTCTACCTCAAATTCGTCTTCAGCAGACACTGGAGCAGGAGGTGTACCTGTAGACTTGACAAAAGAGTTAAGTACCACCGGTTTGAGGAGAGATACATGGAAGGAGTTAGGAATCCGCAAATTGGCCGGGAGTTTCAATTTATAGGACACCGGGTTGATCTGACTGATGATCTCAAAAGGACGGATGAACCGAGGGCCTAACTTGTAGGAAGGAATATTGAGCCGGACATACTTGGACGAAAGCCAGACCTTATCCCCAGGACGGAATTGAGGAGGATCCAGACGTTTTTTGTCAGCATGTTTCTTCATGCGCTCGGATGACAGAATGAGTGTGGACCGGGTACTCTCCCATATGGAGGAAAATTCGTTAACCAGAGATTCCGCAGCTGGATTGTCCACAGAGATGGAGACAGGAACAGGGATCCGAGGGTGTTGACCGAAGACTACAAAAAACGGAGATTTGGAGGAAGATTCGCTCTCGTGATTGTTGTAAGAGAATTCGGCCCAAGGCAGGAGATCCACCCAGTCAGAATGGTGGGCATTAACGAAGTACCGGAGATAACTGGTCAGATTCTGATTGATTCGCTCGACTTGTCCATTGGACTGCGGGTGGTAAGCGGAGGAGAAATCCAAGGTGACGTCTAGCAACTTACAAGTGGCTCTCCAGAAACGTGAGGTGAACTGTACCCCACGATCCGACACAATGTGACGAGGCAGACCATGAAGACGGAAGATGTGGCGGATAAAGTCTTTAGCCAACTCGGTGCAGACGGAAGCCCTGGCAGGGGAATGAAGTGAGCCATCTTGGAAAATCGGTCAACGACCACCCAAATGACCGTACAACCGGCAGAGACGGGCAGATCTGTTATGAAGTCCATGGGCTATATGCTGCCAGGGGGCAGCGGGTACAGGAAGCGGAAGAAGACGGCCGGCAGGCAGGTGTCTCGGAACTTTGTTGCGGGCACAGGAGACACAGGCAGAAACAAAGTCTATTACGTCCTTGTGCAGGGTAGGCCACCAGTAATGCCGAGTAATGAGCTGGAGGGTCTTTTTCTGACCAGCGTGGCCAGCTAGTTTAGACGAATGACCCCAGTGTAGGATTCTCTCCCGATCGGTTACCGATACGAACGTCTTACCAGGAGGGAGACGATTTAGACTCACGGGAGCCACCTGCATCACTCTGGCGGGATCGATGATATGTTTAGGTTCCTCCTCGAGATCCGACACCAGGAAGGACCGGGACAAGGCGTCCACCTTGATGTTCTTGTCGGCCGGGCGAAAATGTAAGAGAAAATCAAAGCGGGCAAAAAACAAGGACCACCGAGCTTGGCGAGGGTTAAGTCTCTGGGCATGCTGGAGGTAAGCCAGATTTTTGTGGTCAGTGTAAATGATTACCGGATGAAGAGCCCCCTCGAGTAGGTAACGCCACTCCTCCAATGCCAGCTTGATGGCCAATAACTCTCGGTCTCCTATGGAGTAATTGCGCTCAGAAGAGGAGAAGAGTTTGGAGAAGAAGCCGCAAGATACCATCCTCCCGGATGAAGATTTTTGAGTAAGTACCGCTCCGGCTCCAGAAGAGGAAGCGTCCACCTCCAGGAAGAACTGCTTGTTGCCGTCCGGGCGATGCAGCACTGGAGCGGAAGAGAAGGCCTGTTTTAAAGAAAGAAAGGCCTCCTCTGCTTCGGGCGTCCACTGTTTGGGATTAGCATCCTTGCGGGTGAGCGCGGAGATTGGAGCAGTCCGGGAAGACAAGTGCGGTATGAAAAGGCGGTAATAATTGGCGAATCCCAGGAACCGCTGAATGGCCTTCAACCCCTCCGGTCGGGGCCATTTCTCGATGGCAGACAGTTTCTCCGGATCCATTCGTAGGCCTGTCTGAGAAATGATGTAGCCCAAAAACGGAAGCGAGGTCTGCTCAAAGAGGCACTTCTCATATTTGGCAAAGAGGTGATTCTGCCTGAGCCTGAGCAGAACCTGACGAACATCCCTCCGGTGAGACTGGAGATCCGGAGAGAAGACCAAGATGTCGTCTAGGTACACCACAACGCAGGAGTAGAGAAGGTCCCGGAAGATGTCATTGACCAACTCCTGAAAGACTGCTGGAGCATTACAGAGACCAAAGGGCATCACCAAATACTCGTAGTGGCCGTCCCGGGTGTTGAATGCCGTCTTCCATTCATCTCCCCGACGGATACGGACCAGGTTATATGCCCCACGAAGATCCAGTTTGGTGAAGATTCTACCCCCCTCAGACGATCAAACAATTCTGGAATGAGCGGAAGAGGGTACTTATTCTTCACCGTGATCAAATTTAGGCCTCTGTAGTCAATACAGGGACGGAGAGAGCCGTCTTTCTTTTTTACGAAGAAGAAACCTGCTCCCGCTGGGGAGGTGGATTTCCGGATGAATCCCTTGGCCAAATTTCCTCGATATATTCGGACATCGACCTGGTCTCAGCAGCGGACAATGGGTAAATACGCCCACGGGGAGGCGTAGTACCGGGTAGCAGGTCGATCGGGCAATCATACGGTCTGTGAGGGGGTAATGTCTCTGCTTCCTTTTTATTAAAGACATCAGCGAATGACCAATATGGAATCGGGAGCCCTGGTAGATTAGTTGGTGTAGGAGAAGGACGGACGGGATGAACAGGAACCAAACACGTTTTATGACAGTCCTGTCCCCAGCGAAGGATCTCTCCAGTCTGCCAGTCGAGCACGGGTGCATGCTTTTGGAGCCAAGGCAGACCTAGTAAGAAAGCGTGAGAGAGTCCAGGCAGAACATGAAACGAGATGCTCTCAGAATGCAACATTCCCACCTGCAGGGTTATGGCTTCAGTGATAAGTTGGATGGGACGTGGTAGGAGACCCCCATCCACAGCAGCAACAGATACTGGTTCAACCAGAGGTTTGGTAGGAATGCGATATTTTTCTACTAGAGCCTGTGAAACAAGATTCCCGGCTGCTTCAGAATCAAGTTGGGCTAGTTCGAAATAACGGTTCTCACCGAGGAGAATTGAGACTGACAGCAGCAGAGATGAAGAGGATTTATTTTTGTCTAGGTGGACCTCTCCGAGCGAACCTAGACACAGGCGTTTCCCGACCTCTCTGGGCAGGTACGGATCCGGTGCTCCTTACTGCCACAGTAGAAGCAACTCCCCTCGGCACGGCGTAAGTCCTCTCGGGCTTTGACCATCTTGGTCTGGTCGACTTGCATAGGCTCAGAAGAGTGTACCTGAGGAGAAACGGAAGGAGTTACAGGTCTCTGAAAAGAAGGAGCTAGACGAGGAAACCTTCTCTCACGGGTGACCTCTTTAGCGCGCTCCTGGAACCGTAGATCAATTCGATTGGCAAGAGTTATTAGGTCATCGAGAGAGGTTGGAATGTCCCGACCGGCAAGTTCATCTTTAATACGGCCGGACAGACCCTCCCAGAAGACAGATATCAGAGCGTCATTATCCCAAGCCAGCTCCGAGGCAAGGGTACGGAACCGTATGGCATATTGACCCACGGTGAGACTTCCCTGACGGAGACGCAGCAGAGAAGATGCAGAGGAGGTCTTCCGTCCGGGTTCGTCGAATACCTTCCGGAAGGCTGAGAGAAAAGCAGACAGGTCAGACACCAGAGGATCTTCTCTCTCCCAAAGAGGATTTAGCCAGGCCAGGGCCTCTCCGGTGAGATGGGACATGATGAAGGCAATTTTGGCCCGGTCGGAGTTAAACTGGTGTGCCAGGAGTTCAAAATGCAGGGTGCACTGGTTAATGAAACCCCGAGCCAGAGCAGGGTCGCCTCCAAACCGAGGAGGAGCTGAAAGTCGAGGTCCAGGAACGGAAACCACGGAATTGGTAAGCAGCGGAACTGCCGGATTGCGAGTCATGGCGCAAGGGTGGTTGCTGGTGAAGTAGTCAGGGTGTCCAGGCGGGAATTAACATTCCGCAGGTGACCCAGGATGGACTCCTGTTGAGACCTCTGACGAGACAGTTCATGACACAGGTCAGAGAGCGAGGGAGTTTGGGTGCCACCGGGTTCCATGGCCCGAGCAAACTGTAACGGGTCTGAGAGGCGGAACCTCTGAGCTTTATTATACAAGGAGGCTTTCCTTGTAAAGGAGCGGGTGGCGCCCGGGGAGACGGACAGGAAATCACTGCAAGTGACGGGGGCAGTCTCTGGACAGACAGGCGGGAGGTCACGGCAAGTGACCGGGGCAGTCTCTGGATAGACAGGCGGGTAGTCACGGCAAGTGACCGGGCAGTCTCTGGATAGACAGGCAGGTAGACACGGCAAGTGACCGGGGCAGTCTCTGGATAAACGGGCAGGTAGTCACGGCAAGTGACCGGGGCAGTCTCTGGATAGACAGGCGGTAGTCACGGCAAGTGACCGGGGCAGTCTCTGGATAGACAGGCGGGTAGTCACGGCAAGTGACCGGGGCAGTCTCTGAATGGACAGGCGAGTAGTCACGGCAAGTGACCGGGGCAGTCTCTGAATGGACAGGTATATACGACCTGAGATGGTGGAGCCTCCCGGTAGGCTAGCAGGCAGATGACAGATGAGCGCCCCCAAGTGAGCAGGCGAGAGTCTCTGGAATAGCCGATGGACACCGCATGTGACGGCCGAACCTCCAGGTAGGCTTGCAGGCAGATGGCAGATGAGCGCCCCCAAGTGAGCAGGCGAGAGTCTCTGGAATTGCCGATGGTCACCGCATGTGACGGCCGAACCTCCAGGTAGGTTTGCAGGCAGATGGCAGATGAGCGCCCCCAAGTGAGCAGGCGAGATTCTCTGGAATAGCCGATGGTCACCGCATGTGACGGCCGAACCTCCAGGCAGGCTTGCGGACAGGTAGCAGACAGCAAACTGGCAGGAAACAGGCAGGTAACTGGTAACGGACCCTGAGGGCTAAAGCAGAGTAGTGAACAGTGCAATAACAACATTGCTCGGGCACCTCCATTAAGGAGGAAGTACTTTATATAGGGTGGAGTCCTCCGGCATTGGCTGGGGACCTTTTTGAAAGATGCGCGCGGCCCCTTTAAGAGCGGGGGAGCGCGCGGGCGCGCGCCCTAAGTCCAGTAGCAGGGAAGGAGCGCGCGACCCCAGCAGGGCGGAAGGAGGACGCTGAGCGCGGGTAAGGGGGGCGACGTCCCTGCCTGGCAGAGGACGCTGTCGCAGGGAACAGCGTCCCTGCCTGGCAGAGGGCAGGGACGCCGGCGCTACAGTTTGCCTACAATCTGCTTTAAAAGACAAAGGCAGCAATGTTTATAGGTGTGGATCCTGCTGTTAGGTTCCTTTTAATAACTCTGCACATTTTTGTTTTTGCCTTTCTGCATTTTATCAAACAAAATCTTTTTTTTTATTTAGTGTGGTTCTTAGTGGGATCTTAAACAAATCATGGTTTCCCCTTTGATCATGCACCAGTGGTTTCTCCAATTCCAGCCCTTAGGGCAGGAGCTGGGTTGTCAGCAGGCAGTCGTGTGCCTACACCTATTCGACAGTGCCGTAAAAATATGGGGCTTGCATCTTCCATTCTCCCAAATGGCAGCTGAGGAAATTGCAATACCTTTTTTCTACTTATTATCATTGGATCAGATCATTTTGACTACATTGCCATGAAGAATGGACTATTTTTGGCCAAGTCATCTCATTATTCTGCTTGTTCTGGTGACAGGTATTCCACCTGAACCCCATATCGGTCTTAGCCAAGCTTTTATGCGTCAGACACTTCTGCTGATGAGTTGTCTCCACTTGGGACTTAAGGATTAGTTGTAGAAGCTCAATATGGCCATTGATTCCCCTTGACAGATGAGTCGGGAGGCACCCATGCACATAGTTCTGGTAACATTGGACAACTTTTTTCTAACGTGTATGAAGACCTCAAGAATTCACAGAAAAAAATAACCTCTACTGTGCATGAGTCTATATTCTCCAAACTAAATTTTTTTTTCGAGAGGTAAATCCAGTTTTATTGCAGATATGCATGAACTTATCCTGACCCTGTTGCCTGAGAATCCCTCGGGTATATAACCAATAAGAATCCCTCAGGTAGTGAAGTGTTGCTGTCACTTTAATGCTTTCAATAACCGTAATTGACTGTAAGGAGCAAGGTCATAGTGTGTTTTCTATCATTTGCCAGGTTCACTGACCTACTAAACTGCGCAATTCTACTGAGCAAACAAAAGCCACATTAGTAGGACTTCGGCTCTGTACAAATTTCATTTAACCCATGTAGGATCATGAATCAACCCAATTGGGTTTTTACGTATGGAAGATCAAATAATATGAGATGTTACCCAACTCCAACATATACATGCAGGTTTGTTTCAGTCGGTTGAGGACAATGGAGCCATGCCAGACTCCTCGGTTGTCTGTAGCTTGGAGACCCTACTGTCAACTGATCCTTTCGATCCCGTTTTGGATTTTGCCTACTTTGATATGTAGCCAGCTATAGTCAGTCTAACTTTTGGTTAGTAGTGCTCTGGAATAGAGCTGTCCAAAGCTGAAAAAAATCACCTTGGTTGGATTTGCCCATTAAAGAGGGTTTCCTCTTTAGAATTCTACACTTGTTTGAGGGTTCCCTTGAGAATATGCTGATATCCGTGTTCCCTTGATGGACCACCAGTGATCAGTTGTTGTGATCGATGGGGAAACAGTCAGCAATGGTTGTTTCCGTGCAGTGTCCCCGCAGGACAAATCAAGTATTGCATTCAAATCAATAGCTTGCATGTATGATGGAGGACACTCCGGTTTTCTCTACCTCTCCCTAGTCTCAGGATGTCCCTGACTATTTGGCTGATTTTCCTGATGTGTTTAGTGAGAGTAAGTCTGCGTCCTTGCCTCCTCACAGGAGTTATGATTGCGCGATTGAGTTAGTGCCCGGTTGTAAATTTCCCAAGGGTCAGCTCTTCAATTTATCTATAACTGAACATGAGGCTATGCAATCTTATATCAAAGAGTCATTGGAGAAGGGTCATATTAGACCGTCCTCTTTACCTTTAGGTGCCGGCTTTTTCTTTGTGGCCAAGAAGGATGGCTCATTGAGGCCATGTATTGACTATCATCTCCTTAATAAAATCTCTGTTAAATATCAGTATCGGTTATTCCTGATTTCCGATTTATTCTCCAGAGTGAAAGGTGCTAGTTGGTTTACCAAGCTTGACCTTAGGTGGGCGTATAATCTTATTCGCATTAAGCACGGTGATGAATGAAAGACGGCGTTTAATACTCCTGAGGGGCATTTTGAGTACCTAGTGATGTCTTTTGGGCTCACTAATGCCCCTTCCGTCTTCCAATCTTTCATGAACTATATTTTCCGGGATTTTGTGGACAAGTTTTTGATCGTTTATTTGGACGATATTTTGATTTTTTCCAATGACTGGGATTCTCATGTGGAACATGTTCGGATGGTATTCCGGATTTTGAGAGAAAATGCTTTGTATGTTAAGGGATCAAATGTCTCTTTGGCGTACAAAAAGTTTCGTTTTTGGGATTCTTTTTGTCTCCGTCCGCTATTGAAATGGACCCGGTCAAGGTTCAGGCCATTTATGATTGGGTTCAGCTCACTTCCTTGAAGGCTCTTCAGAAATTTTTGGGTTTTGCTAATTTTTACCGTAAATTTATAAGTAATTTTTCTGGGATTGTGAAACCACTGACGGATTTAACCAAAAAGGGTGCCGATGTGGTGAATTGGTCTCCAGAAGCAGTTTCGGCGTTTCAGTAGCTTAAGCGGAGATTCACTTCTGCCCCTGTTCTTCGGCAACCTGATGTTTCTCTCCCATTTCAGGTGGAGATAGATGCTTCTGAGATTGGTGCAGGAGCCGTTTTGTCTCAAAGAGATCCTGTAACCTCTAAGATTAACCCTTGTGCCTTCTTTTCTCGAAATTTTTTTGGGCCTATCCTGATTGGCCTGGTGGCTTTGGTGAGGGCTCGGTGACCCCCTCATGAAGGGGGGGTACTGTTGTGAACACTTTTAATCTGGCTTCTGAATTTGGGCTCCCTCTGGTGGTTGCTGCTGGTAATGGAGCTGGTTGGCCTGACAGAAGTCAATCACCTGAGGGGGATGATTGGAGATCAGGTGTTACTGACTGGAGAGATCTAAGCGAGCTGCCTTCCCCTAGTTGCCGGTGATTTGGTCTGCTTCCTGAGCCTTTTGGAAGTCTGCTTGCTCCCTGCTTCGTCCTGCATCATTCAGATGAGTTGTCGGTTTAAATTGTGGCATTTGTTTCCCTTTTGCTTTTTCTGTTTTCTGCCTTGCTGTGTGAGTTCAGCCGGGTCCCCGGCTGGGGCCCGTGCTGGACTCTGTTTTCATTGCCACAGGCTTATGTTAGTCTTTCCTGTATTTTAGTTCCCTGTTATTTCAGTATCTGTTGTTTTGTGTCCAGTTCACACCAGAGTTCTGATATAGTGGGGGAGAGGTCATGTGGCCTCAGTACTTTTGCATTTCAGACGTGTTGGAATTTTTCTTAGGGTTTTTTGCTGATTGCAGACAGTATCCTTTCCTGTCCTGTTTTATCCAGTTTTGGGCCCCAGCATTTGCTTACTCTATTTTCTGTCCGTTTGTGCTTCATCTAACTCACCGGCAATATTTGTTTGGGGGCTATCTATTACTTTGGGGACTCTACTCCGGGGCAGTTAGCTTCCCCCTTTCTCTTCTTTAGGCTTAGTTACCTCTTTGACTGTGTCGAGGCGTCTAGGGCATCGTAGGTACGTCCCACAGCTAATTCTCATTGTGTTGTCAATTTAGGGGTCTGCAATCTGCTAAGTTACCAACCTCTCTGTGTGTCTGGTTGCCTAGCCATTTTTCATGTTATCCTCCTCGGTTACCGAATCATAACAGTATACCCATCACTTTATGATCTGCGGAGGTCCAACCTCTGGGAACCCACTATGAATACAGGGTCAGAGTGATGATCCACATGATCACAGCTGTGCCGCAATCCTCCTGCATGGGTGTGGTGTACTGATATCTTTTTTACTTGTCCTACCATATTCCACATTATCTTGAGAGTTTTGCGTTTTCCTTTTACTGATGTAAAAGCGGAGATCCCATCCTGTTCCGTTTGGACGAGGTCCAGATTTATGCCTCGTTTCTATGTTTGTGCAGACAGTACAGGACTCTGGTATGTAGGATGTACTTGGACAGAGTAAATACATCCTTCTGGAAAACGCTGGCTTTATTGTTATTTGTGGAGTGACACTGATTTTGCAAAAACAGCTATGTCGCTTATGTGACCTTCAGACCAAAGATGTTGATGGTTGACCGAAAAGCCATGTCCCATGAGGATGGTCAGCCCCATATGTGCATGCGCCACCATGTATCTAACGGCAATGTCACAATGGGCCTGGGTGAAACACAATTTTTTAAATCTTTATGTAAAGTAGTATAAATTACTTAACTTTTCGTTGAATGGAGGTTAAAAAGTGGCTACTACTTCTTCTGATCTTGAGAGATTCTAGTTATCGGAGAATTAGAATTTCTAAACTATTGGATGCCAGAAAAAAACACTTTTTGGAAGTTAAGTGTCATTTAGTGTAACGCTGGTATTGTCTGTACTTTGTTTTCCAGCGTTACTTTGCATGTTTTTTGCATTAACCCTTTTGCTCCTTTCCCCCTAACCAGCTGGGATACTGTTGTCTGTTACCTATATGGATGCTGCTCAGTTCCCGGCTCTGCTGCGTACCCGTACTTGCGTGAGTGGCTCCGCTGCTTTGCATGACCGCCCGCATGTGCGGTTCCTGACTTGCTGTGAAAGCCGTCCGTAGCTTGAAAAGTCCTCTGCAGTGGTGCATGACTTACTGCGTGGTTGGCAGCAGCCATTGTTGGGTTCCCTCTGTGTTGTGCTGTCTGGCTCTGCATAGGGGGCGCGGCCCACACCTGTCCTGCTTTTATGTGGATTGGGTGTTTACTAGAGTTACTGCTCCAGCCTATCGCTGTGAAGCAGCTCATATATAAAGTTCCCCAGCCCTAGTGGGCGTTGCCAGAGCTTCACATTGAATCCACACTGAATCCCTGAACCTAGCCGTATGTGGTTGTGTGTTCAGCTCCTGCTCTGAAGTTGATCAGCTCTGGAGAGCTGATTCCCTGTTCCTCCTGTGTCTTGTTCCCTGATCCTGGATCAAACCCGGTACCTGAATGTCTGAATTGTGTCTTGTGTTTCCGCCTATGCTGGGGGCTGATTACCCAGATCGCCGTTCCTGGAGGCTGTATATCCAGGCCTGTTCCTGCTGTGTCTAATTACCTGAACCCCTGATCTTGGATCGCATCGTGTACCTGACTTTCTGAACTGTGTCCTCTGTGTTATGTTCCTGAAATCCTGCTGTGTCCAGAACCCTGTGCCAGTGACTGTGAATCCTTGCTATATAACCTGAGTTCATCTTGGAAGGAGGAGTCCGGTGTGTGCTGAGTTTCCGTTACTCTGTGCTCAGCCTCTGTGCAATCCCCGGCCAGCTCCCGTTGAGCCTGGCGGGGCTTGCACCAGACCGCTGGGGTTCCTTTTCAGGTCGCTGCCAGATGTCCGGATCCTATGCCTGATGACCATGGCCTGATGTCCGATGTCCGACGACCACTTCCAGATGTCCGGATCCTATCCTTCCTGCCTGATGTCCGGATCCTGCCGATCATTGCCAGATGTCCGGAGCCTGCTGATCGGTGCCAGATGTCCGGAGTCCGAGGCCTGTGTTCCAGTCCGTGTTCCTGTGATTCAATCCATGTTCCTGTCCGTGTTCCTGACTCCCTGAGACCCAGTCCGTGTTCCTGTCTGTGTTCCTGACTCTCTGAGATCCAATCTGTGTTCCTGTTGTTCCTGTGCAGTCTAACTCTGTTTCAGCCATCAGCTCCTGATTCCAGTTACCTGTCTGTTACCTGTCGGCTTGCCTGTCTGCCATCCGTCTGCAGTTCCTTCCAGAGGTTCGGACGTCATCTGCAGAGATCCCCGGCTCTTGCCTGCTCACCTAGGAGCGATCATCTGCCATCCGACTGCAGCTCCATCCGGAAGTTCGGACATCATCTGCAGAGATCCCCGGCTCTTGCCTGCTCACCTGGGAGCGATCATCTGCCATCCGACTGCAGCCTACCTGGAGGCTCCACCATATCAGGTCGTATATACCTGCCTGTCTAGAGACTGCCTGGTCACTTACTGTGACAACCTGCCTGTCTAGAGACTGCCTGGTCACTTACTGTGACAACCTGCCTGTCCCAGAGACTGCCTGGTCACTTGCCGTGACAACCTGCCTGTCCCAGAGACTGCCCTGGTCACTTTCCGTGACAACCTGCCTGTCCCAGAGACTGCCTGGTCACTTGCCGTGACAACCTGCCTGCCTGGTCACTTGCCGTGACAACCTGCCTGCCCTGGTCACTTGCCGTGACAACCTGCCTGCCCTGGTCACTTGCCGTGACAACCTGCCTGCCTGGTCACTTGCCGTGACAACCTGCCTGCCTGGTCACTTGCCGTGACAACCTGCCTGCCCTGGTCACTTGCCGTGACAACCTGCCTGTCCCAGAGATTGCCCTGGTCACTAGCCGTGACAACCTGCCTGTCCCAGAGACTGCCTGGTCACTTGCCGTGACAACCTGCCTGTCCTGCCGGTTCCTCCTTGGTCTACCCTGTGATGACGTCTGTCCTGGGTCGGTGTCTGATGTTCTCCTGCTGAGCCTGTGCTACGCCTGAGGCCTGAGAGAGAGGCCGTCCTAGTATGCCCGTGCCAGATGACCCTGGACTTCATCAACCCGTGATGACCCCGCCATCGTCTGACGTTCGTCCTGGGCCGGTGTCTGATGTTCTCCTGCTGAGCCTGTGCTACGCCCGAGGCCTGAGAGTGTGGCCATACTAGTATGCCCGTGCCAGATGATTCTGGACTTCATCAACCCGTGATGACCCCGCCATCGTCTGAAGTCTGTCTGAGGTCGGTGTCTGATGTTCTCCTGCTGAGCCTGTGCTACGCCTAAGGCCTGAGAGAGAGGCCGTCCAAGTATGCCTGTGCCAGATAACCCTGGACTGCATCTACCCGTGATGTCCTCCAGCACTCGTCTGTGATCCTGAGTTGTGTACCCTTCTCTGATGTGCGGAATCGGGAGCCCGGTCTTATGTTATGTTTATTTACTTTGTTTCTTTAAGTAAACTTTATGTTTCTTCTTACCTGAAGTTGTGCGGTGTTGTCTAGTCCTGCAGGTCGCCACCTTGCCCACATGCTCAGCTGCCACGGATCCCGGTCGCTGCCCTTCCCTAGTCCGGGCAGGCCCGGGTCTCCCTCCGTGGTCCAGTGGGTCCACATTCTCTTACCATCTGGGACCCATGCCTCACGTCGTCGTGGACTGGCGGCGTGGGAGCATTGGCTAGCTAGGCAAGCTATGCCATGTCCCGACGCCCCACAGCCGTGGGAAGCGCCACATTTAGAAGGAAATATTTCTTTAAAAATGCAACTTTATAACTAAAAAAAAGTCTCTTTTTACGTTTGTAAGTTTTCGCAGAATACAAATTGCTGCAACAAAGGTAAAATTAGCAAAATAAAAGCCTAAATGAATCAGATAGAAATGAGCTGAACTACGGGCTGCTTCAGTTTCATGGACAACGTCAACATTTAATCTTTCTGATGCAAGATAAGATTTTTTTTTTACATTTGGTTTCATCAGCCGGTTTACCACCTAGGTGTAAAAGAGGTTTGGAAGACAAGAAATCCTTGGACCCTGGCACAAGCAATGTATACAAACTTGGCTCCGTTACTGATGAGAGATTTCGGGGAAAGATGGATTGGGCATGTTGGATTTTAATATGCCTGAGCATTTGTTTCTACAGATCATCTCTGCTCAGGCAAGCCCAGCATGCATGTATTTGTCGGCGATACAGCTGTATGCGCAGCTTGGAGCCAACATGTGTATATATTACATAGCTGGTTATATTCATTTCATATGTGTCATACTACGTTTCACCTGTAGTGGCCACTGTCTGTATGTCCAGTCATCTGATCAGTGGATTGCTGATCAGCTGATCGACCTGTCCCCACCAAAAAAAAATTGGTGGTTGGAATGAGATAACTCATTCAAGATCATCTCTGCTTCTGCGTGCAAGAGCTTTTTATACCAAGAGTAGAAAATAAACATTCAACCTTCAAAATCCCTAAGTAAATGTGCGACAGTAACGTCTACATTTTATTTAACCCTTTCCTTACATGCAGTGTCCCAATATATCCTTTGTTCGATGCTGGTGTACCGCACTGACTCAGTAGCTGTGTTATACAACCAGCAGCGACCCGAGCTATTTCTGGTCGCTGCTGTTAGACTACTTCTCCCCAAATAAATGCAATAAAACATCATTAAAGCATTGTCTATGCCTAAAAAAAGAAAAAGGAGTATAGTTCACCTTCCAAATACTGAGCTCCATCAAAAGAATAAGAAAAAATAGTTAAGTGTCATACAAATCAAAATTTTTTTTACAAATTTCAGAATTGTTTTTTTCACTTTATAAATATATGTATAATTTTGGCATTGTCGACGTGGAGAATCATGTCAACGGGTAAATTTTACCGCCAATGAGCTTCATAGAAATGAAACTTCTTAAAAATTATCTTTTTGTTCTACACCATTTCGTCTCACTTCAAAATTTTGGTAAAATGAACAATGTCATTAAAAATGGCAACCATAAAAAAATAAAACAGAAAACCCACAAGCCTTCATATGGCTATGCCAACAGAAACATAAAAAGTTAGGGCCAAAAATGAAAAATTAGCCAAGTAACTGAGAATATAAGTTGCTTTCATTGCGTATAACAAATGAGCAAAATCAGCAATATCTTATTTCACATTCGTCCAAAATCAGTGCAGGGGGGAATAAATCGAGACAGTGTGATCCCATCCTGTGCGCTCTGTAATATTCTTTATTTACAATCCCTTTACATTTTTTTTTTGTTTTCGGCTTCCATTTCCAGATGTTTCTGAATGGTGATTTTCGTCTATTTTTTTTTACTTTGGGGCTCTTTGTATGGATCTTGTGTGTGTCTTTAATATTCCTGAGCTGGGAGGAAGGCATTGGTGCATTTTACCTTCACACCCCCCTATAACGTCAGCGATTCAAGGCTGTATTGTACAAGCCGCTGCCCCGGTGACTGTAAGCGGTGATGACGCAAGAGCTCCGATTCCCAGAACTACGGGCAGGGTTCACCAAAGGGCAAACCATCGGTACACAGATCCGTCTTACATCATGGATACACACAGCATACTGCCCTGTGTATAGCCAGCGTCCCTGTATACAAGGAGCCGGCTCTAGTCGTAAACAGGCGATGATAGGCAGTTAGTCCTTTGGCAGCTCTGTTATGCCAAAAAGCCCCCATATGCATTGGAAAAAAAAGTCATCCGATTTTGGTGGAAACGGATGTAGATAGACAAGTTGGCACATTTAGTATTTTAACAACCGATCCTTTTTTTTGTCAAGAAGATACTCCTCCACCAGAGGAGTCAGGCTTTCGCACATATGAGAACACATGAACACTTGGCTAAACCAAATGGAGCGGCAGCTCTTAATTAACCGATCCTCCATTCATTCTGTATGGGACTGCTGGAGAAATCCAAGCGCCGCATTATGCGATCTCTGGCATAATTAGAGTGGAGGTCGAGCACGCACTGTCGCTCCATTTAGACGGGAGACAAAAGTGCCCCTTTCTGGTGGTCAGTGGGAGTCAGTGATTTGGACCCGCACCGATCTAGATGTTATCACATATCCTGAGGATAGGCAAAAATCTCATTAAGGGAATACTCCCTTAAAGTGTTATTCCGAAGATCATAAAGTGATCTCAGTTTTCTGTGCATACAGAATTAGAACTGCACTGATTTACATTCATCAGACCTTTAATTATGCCCACCCTGGGGCGCTTTCCCCACCCTTTCACTGTAGATTGCTTGGTTTGCATCCTCCAGTAGTTCTAATGTTGTTGATTAAATATTTGCAGAAAGACCTAATGACCCTGACAGCAGGGTTGTAGCACAGCTCAGTTAAGTTATGCTGAAGATGTCACTTATACAAGCTGCATTTGTACCGAACAACCCTAAATCATATAAAGAGATGCACCTAATGACCCTGTCTAATTCTTATAAAAGAGATGCACCTAATGACCCAGTCTAAGGCCGATTTTTTTACCGGCAGCACGGTCCGCAAAACGTGCACACTGAGAACAGTGCACACTGTCCTCCGTGTGCACAGACGGACGCCGGGGAAGAAACGGCTACTGTAAGAGCTGTTCTCCGGCGGCTGGTTTCGAAGCCGGCTGTCATTCTCTCCTACTATGCCTGCGAGCAGAGGAGAACGATGAGCGGTATATTAAAGTCCGAACGACAGAAGGTGGAGGCTTTTGGGACTGTTACCCCCATCATCCAACACCTGCTGTCGTTCGGACTTTAATATACCGCTCATCGTTTTCCTCTGCTCGCAGGCATAGCAGGGGAGAATGACAGCCTGCTTCCGCACCAGCCAACAGGGAACAGCGCTTACAGTAGCTGCTTCTTCCCCGGCTGCCGTCCGTGTGGTCCTGATGCGGCACATGTGTGACACACGGACTATGATATATCCGGTACCGTTTTTTCCAGTACCGGAAATATCAGGACGTCTGAAACTGGCCTAATTCGTATAAAAGAGATACACCTAATGACCCAGTCTAATTTGTATAAAAGAGATGCACCTATTGACCCAGTGTAGTTTATATAAGAGATGCACCTATTGACCCATTGTAGTTTGTATAAAAGAGATGCACCTTGTGATGAAACGGTGCACACACACGACGGCTGCCGCCGTCCGACCCAGTAAACTGCAGGGATTTATAATTATCCCACTTCCACTTAGGAACTTGCAGCTCTCTGGCGCCCCCCTTACCCTCAGGTCAGTCAGGGAACTGCACCTAGGATAATTAGTCGCCAGACGGGTCACTTGGATGTGTGCTGGCTATTGGGCACGCTGCAGTGAGGGAATTATAATTACTCCAAGCCGCAGCCGGGTAATACACTTATAAAACCCGCTCCGTCACTGCCAACGCCACCCCATAGGTCAACACTTTACACCCCTTCTTTATTGCTGCCACCAGCCACGGTTTACTTGGAACAATTTATCAAGAGGGTCCGTAGCAACCCCAAAACAGTAGCGTAGTACTTCAGGCGCGTGCAAATTCATTTATAGAGCAGGAGAAACAAACTAATAAATTTATAGGTTTATTCCTTAAAAAGACAGGCAGTGCTTATACAATATAAAAAGATGGAACAAACTGAGACAATATCGTTATGTACAAAGGCAGTTATAAAATAAAATAGGATTAAAGATGAAAATCACTCACATGGTTGTTAGATCATTTACAGGCAAGCCAGGCTGGGGGAAGGAGCCACACGTCATAGTTCATTTGCAGATCTCTTAGTCAGGACATCACAGCAAGGAAGGACTAGGGGGGCTCACTGCCAGACTTATACCTGGGGCTGCTGACCTCACGAAAAGGGGCTGGGTTTCTGGCCACCTCCCAGGGATGGAAGTCTGGTTTGAAGCTCTGGAAAGTCATAAGGACCATAACTCAGCGGGGAACTCTAGCAGAATAATGGCAGACCTATCAATGATCTTACTTTAAAATGACAGTTCAAATGAGTCCAAACTTGGCTGAGCTAGTTCATGGGGAATCCGAGAATTCCATTTCTCGGGTTCTGTTGGGAGTTACGGGTTCACCAGTACCACGGGAACGATGCCATGGACACAGGCTTCAAAACAGTAACTTTCGTGTTTCTGACACAAATCCCCACCGTGTTATAACCAAAACAGAATGAAGTCTCCAAAATGGCTGCTAGGGTAGGGACAGCACATGTTGCTGACAATAGGGACCCCTGCGGTGAAGCGGCAAAACTTCCAGCACTGGTAGCTCAGGTTACACTGAGCTTGACTGCAGGTTGGGGGGGGAGGGAAGCGTGAGCTGCAGAGAAAAGGAGGGAGGGGTAACTTTGCCCTGTGCTTGCAAACGGTGGGGGTTGTAGTACTATGAGGAAAGTTCTGGAAACAGCACAAGAAATGAAGCTTGCAGTATCATCACACCTCCCCCCCTTAGAGGGCGCTACGGAGGCATGACCTCTCGGTAATCCGCCATGCGCACCTCAGCGGGTTCGCCACGTCGGGACAACCCATCAGCATTCCCATGATCACTGCCTTTCTTGTGTTGTACGGCAAAATCATACTGCTGCAGGGCAAGGCTCCAGCGTAGCAACCTACCATTGGTTCCGGACACTGTGTGCAGCCAGCTCAGAGGGTTGTGGTCGGTGACCACCTTGAAGGTGCGCCCGTACAGGTAGGGCTGCAAACGTTGCAGTGCCCAGACCATGGCCAGGCACTCCTTCTCGATGGTGGAGTATGCCACTTCCCTTGGCAGAAGTTTCCGGCTCAGGTACAACACGGGGTGCTCCTGGTTCCCCGAATCAACCTGGCTGAGTACAGCACCGAGGCCAAATTCGCTGGCGTCAGTCTGTACCAGGAAGGGCCGACTGCTGTCGACGGCTTTCAACACTGGAGAGCTGCACAAGGCTGTTTTCAAAGCTCGGAATGCCGCCTCACAGCCATCTGTCCAGCTGACTGTTTGGGGTAGGCCGCCCTTGGTGAGGTCCGTCAAGGGTTTTGCAATGGCGCTATAGTTCGGTACGAAACGCCTATAGTACCCTGCAGTGCCCAGGAAGGACTTCACCTGCTTTTTGGTCCTGGGGGTGGGCCAGGACACGATCGCGTCCACTTTCTCGGGCTCTGGACTCATGGAACCCCCACCTACCCGGTGCCCCAGGTAGTGGACCTCCCTCATGCCCATCTGGCATTTTCCCGGCTTGATGGTCAGACCTGCCTGGTGAATACGCTTGAGCACCTCCTGGAGATGCTGAAGGTGTTCCTCCCAGGTGGAACTGAAGACGGCAATGTCGTCCAGGTACGCCACAGCGTACTCCTCCAGTCCCTGAAGCAGGTGGTTGACCATCCGCTGAAAAGTGGCAGGGGCATTCTTCATGCCGAAAGGCATGACCGTGGACTCGTACAGTCCAAAAGGGGTGATAAAGGCGGATTTCTCCTGCGCCGCAGGGCTCAGGGGAATCTGCCAGTATCCCCGGCTCAAATCCATGATGGATATGTACTTGGCATTCGCCAACCGCTCCAGCAGATCCTCGATGCGTGGCATTGGGTGCGCATCAGAGGTAGTGATGGCGTTGAGCCCCCTGTAGTCCACGCAGAACCGGGTGGTCCGATCCTTTTTTGGCACGAGAACTACAGGTGAGGCCCACGCGCTTTTGGACGGCCGGATCACCCCCAGCTGCAACATCTCCTGGATCTCCTGGCGCATAATCTGCTGCACTTCCTCAGAGATCCGATAAGGTGTCCGCCGTAACGGGGCGCGATTCCCGGTGTCCACCTCGTGGACTGCCAACTTGGTCCTTCCGGGTCGGTTTGTGAACTCGGCCCGGAAGGGTTCCAGAGTGGTCAGCAACTGCAACCGCTGGGAGACGGTTAGCGAGGCATTTACCTCCATGTCCTCAATGGACCCATTGGCCTGGGCTTGGGCCAGTATGTCCAGGAGGGGATCCTCTTCCCCGTCCTCGGGCAGATTGCAGACCGGTAGGACGCAGGCTTCACGTTCGTGATGGGCCTTCATCATGTTGACGTGAAAGGCCTTGCGCCTACCCCGAGTGTGGTCAAGCGTGACCACGTAGGTGACTGGGTTGAGCTGTTGGTGCACGACGTACGGGCCTTCCCAGGCTGCCTGAAGCTTATCCTTTGGTACGGGGACCAGCACCCACACCTTTTGACCCACCTGGTAGGTCCGCTCCCGGGCGTTCTGGTCGTACCAGTGCTTCTGGTCAGCCTGAGCCTGCGTCATGTTGTCATGCACCAACTGCGTCAAGGTCTGCATCTTGACGCGGAAGCGCATGACATAATCCACGATGGACACTTCCGTGGGGTTTGGCTCATCTTCCCAGGATTCTCTTATCAACCCAAGGGGTCCCCGGACTCGCCTACCATACAGGAGCTCGAAGGGGGAGAACCCCGTCGAGGCCTGCGGGACTTCTCTGTAGGCAAATAGCAGGTGTGGGAGGTACCGCTCCCAATCGCGTCCCTGGGTCTCAACCAGCATGCGGAGCATCTGTTTGAGGGTACCGTTAAAGTGCTCACACAAACCATTGGTCTGTGGGTGATACGCACTCGATACCATACGCGTCACCTGCATTTTGCTGCAGAGAGCCTTCATTAGGCGAGACATAAATTGGGTCCCTTGATCGGTAAGCATCTCCCTGGGAAATCCTACCCGTGAAAAGATGGTCACCAGTGCATCCGCCACCTTATCTGCCCTAGTTGAGGACAGAGCTACTGCCTCCGGGTACCGGGTAGCGTAGTCTACCACAGTAAGGATGTATTGCTTTCCAGAGCTGCTGGGGACGGCCAGCGGGCCCACAATGTCCACCGCGATCCTCTGGAAAGGCTCCTCTATCACTGGCAACGGGATCAGGGGAGCCTTAAGAGCAGGCCCCGCCTTCCCCACTCTTTGACAGGTGATACAGGAGCGGCAGTAGTTAGTCACATCTGTCCCCATCTTGGGCCAATAGAAGTGTTGAGACAGCCGTGCCTTAGTTTTGCTGATCCCCAAGTGTCCAGCGAGTGGAATCTCATGGGCAATCCTCAACAACTCACCTCGGAACTGGTGCGGGACGACCAGCTGTTTTTCCCTCAACCACTCCTTTTGGGAATCTCCGGGTACTGTCTCCCGGTACAACCTTCCTCGTTCCCAGAACACCCTCTCCTTATCAGTCACGGAGGTGGGCGTCTCGGCGAGGTGCCTCAAGTTCTCCAGGCTCGCATCTGAGTGCAGAGCGGCCTGGAACTCCTGGCTGGAGGCAGCCAGAAGTGATGTCAGGGTTCCTTCCTCACTGGGACCGGCTCTGGGTCCAACTCTGGTTCAGTCTCTCCTGTAGCGGAGGAGGGTCCAGATGGTAGGGCGCTACCTGCGATCCGGGCACTCTGACTGCGGGTGACAGCAGCTACATATGCCGTCTCCCCGGGGGTTTCTATAGACCCATCAGCCTGCGCTGCTATGGGCTCTACCTCCCCATCCCCCCAACACTTCAGGAGCAGTGCTACTTATGGGCCAGTTACCTTCCTCGGTGGCACTGGTCAGTGTCATGGCGTCACCTTCCTCCCGGTTCCCATGCACCAACCCAATTCCCTGAGCACTGTCGCTTGCTCCTGCTAGGGGTTCCTCAGCCGTCTCACTCCGCAGAGCGACGGGACTGAACGCTCCTGTACATGTGGACACATCTACCACTTCAGAGAAAGGGTTAACAGATTCAGATGGCACAGATACATCACTATCAACATCATTCCTAGGGAAAGAAAGGTTATCAGTTGCATCATCACTTCGCAAAGCATTAGCAGGTAACACAATCAGTTTCCCATCATCATCAACATCATGGTTAACGTTAACCTTATCATCAGATTGGGAAGGGGTGTCAGGGACATAGTACGCCACCATCCTCCCCAGATCAGTCCCCAATAAAACATCAGTGGGCAGGTTTTCAGACACCCCCACTTCCTTCACCCCGCTCCCGGCACCCCAGTCAATGAAAACTCGGGCTATCGGCAAGGGGTAGTGGACGCCCCCAATCCCTGTGACAGTTAAGGTTTTCCCCGGAATCAACTCTTCAGGGGCCGCCAGTTCGGGTCGGATGAGGGTTCGTTCAGCCCCGGTGTCCTTGAGGCCTGTAGCAAGACGGGCCCCCACGCCGACGGGCTGCACGTTGTCATCAACCCTCCCCACCACACCACCCACC
Source organism: Oophaga sylvatica (assembly GCA_033576555.1). Lineage (NCBI taxonomy): Eukaryota > Metazoa > Chordata > Amphibia > Anura > Dendrobatidae > Oophaga > Oophaga sylvatica. The sequence goes on along the minus strand of JARQOD010000010.1, from coordinate 33,218,062 downwards.
CAAAGAACAGAGGCGTTGGGCCCGGAGGCCTTGGCTGGGGGGTTCTTCTGCCTCTCCGGACAGGTGGCGCTGATGTGGCCTGTCCGTTTACAGGAGAAACACTGGCGGGGGTCTGATGTAGGCCTGGCGCTGGCAAAGGGGATAGTGCCTCCAGAGGGACGGCTGGCAGGGGCACTGGGGCTGGTTGCAGGCTTACCCCCTCCCCAGCGGGCGGTGACGGGCTTCCGCACCTCGGTTTTCCGGTTGGCCTCATAGCTGTCGGCGATCCGTGCTGTTCTGACCGCGTCCTCCGGTTCTCGGTCCAGGATGAACTGTCGGACCTCAGCTGGGCACAGATGCAGGAACTGGTCTTTGATCATCAGGTCCCTCAGGTTCTCAAAGGTGTCAACTGACAGTCCATGGATCCACTGGTCAAAGTGGTTCCTGAGTCCTTGCACCACATCGCTATAACTGTCGTGTGGGCCACGTTGGAGGTTCCGGAACTTCTTTCGGTATACCTCAGGGGTTAGCTGGTACTTGGCGATCAGGGCCTGCTTGATGGCCTGATAGTTGTCATCTTGATCCGGCGTGAGTGAAGCAAACGCCTCCAGAGCTTTGCCCTTTAGCCCGGGAGTCAAGTACCTGGCCCATTGGTTGTCAGGCAGCCGGTACTGTCTGCAGACTTTCTCAAAGGCCCGCAGAAAAGTGTCCAAGTCTCCGTCCTTTTCCATCACGGGAAAGTGCTCCGGCCGGGGCTTGGGACTCTGAGCGCTGCTGGGCACACTGCTCTGGGCTGTGGAGGGCATTGCCCCTTGTCTGAGCAGCTCCAGTTCATGGGCTCTCTGAGCTTCCCGCTCGGCTCTCTCAGCCTCCCGCTGGGCTCTCTCAGCCTCCCGCTGGGCTTGGCGCTTGGCTCGGGCCTCCTGCTGGTATTGCTGGATCAGCTTCAGGCGCTCCTCCCGGTCATCGGTGGGGAGTCCCTCCAGGGCCGCCTGCAGGTAAGGGTCCATCCCGCCCTGGGTGTAAGCAGTCAGGGGTTGGGCCTCGGCTTCTGCGGCACCAACTTGGCTTGGGCCGGCTTCTGCGCCCTCCTCGCTCCGAGCGTGGTCCCGTGCCATCAGGGCCTGGATCACTTCGGCCTTGGTTTGGGCCATGGGGACAATCTCCCTCCACTCGCACATGGCAAGAAGAGCTTCCTTGCTATTCCGATTATACCAGTCGTATCCCCTCGTAGCCATGGTTGCCAAATAAAAGATAGGATAGAAAAACAAAGAGAAGGGAGGGGTAACCGCAAGTACACACAATTGTCTCAGGACTAATAAACACTGAGTCTGTTCTCCAAAACTTTAGATACAGGGTCCCTGAAGAACCGTGCAAGTTTTTTTTTAGTGAATGGAATGATTGCTCAAACCAGATCACTAATGCTCTATAATCCCACCGCTGCCACCAATATGTGATGAAACGGTGCACACACACGACGGCTGCTGCCGTCCGACCCAGTAAACTGCAGGGATTTATAATTATCCCACTTCCACTTAGGAACTTGCAGCTCTCTGGCGCCCCCTTACCCTCAGGTCAGTCAGGGAACTGCACCTAGGATAATTAGTCGCCAGACGGGTCACTTGGATGTGTGCTGGCTATTGGGCACGCTGCAGTGAGGGAATTATAATTACTCCAAGCCACAGCCGGGTAATACACTTATAAAACCCGCTCCGTCACTGCCAACGCCACCCCATAGGTCAACACTTTCACCCCTCCTTTATAGCTGCCACCAGCCACGGTTTACTTGGAACAATTTATCAAGAGGGTCCGTAGCAACCCCAAAACAGTAGCGTAGTACTTCAGGCGCGTGCAAATTCATTTATAGAGCAGGAGAAACAAACTAATAAATTTATAGGTTTATTCCTTAAAAAGACAGGCAGTGCTTATACAATATAAAAAGATGGAACAAACTGAGACAATATCGTTATGTACAAAGGCAGTTATAAAATAAAATAGGATTAAAGATGAAATCACTCACATGGTTGTTAGATCATTTACAGGCAAGCCAGGCTGGGGGAAGGAGCCACACGTCATAGTTCATTTGCAGATCTCTTAGTCAGGACATCACAGCAAGGAAGGACTAGGGGGGCTCACTGCCAGACTTATACCTGGGGCTGCTGACCTCACGAAAAGGGGCTGGGTTTCTGGCCACCTCCCAGGGATGGAAGTCTGGTTTGAAGCTCTGGAAAGTCATAAGGACCATAACTCAGCGGGGGACTCTAGCAGAATAATGGCAGACCTATCAATGATCTTACTTTAAAATGACAGTTCAAATGAGTCCAAACTTGGCTGAGCTAGTTCATGGGGAATCCGAGAATTCCATTTCTCGGGTTCTGTTGGAGTTACGGGTTCACCAGTACCACGGGAACGATGCCCATGGACACAGGCTTCAAAACAGTAACTTTCATGTTTCTGACACAAATCCCACCGTGTTATAACCAAAACAGAATGAAGTCTCCAAAATGGCTGCTAGGGTAGGGACAGCACATGTTGCTGACAATAGGGACCCCTGCGGTGAAGCGGCAAAACTTCCAGCACTGGTAGCTCAGGTTACACTGAGCTTGACTGCAGGTTGGGGGGGGGGGGAAGGGAAGCGTGAGCTGCAGAGAAAAGGAGGGAGGGGTAACTTTGCCCTGTGCTTGCAAACGGTGGGGGTTGTAGTACTATGGGGAAAGTTCTGGAAACAGCACAAGAAATGAAGCTTGCAGTATCATCACACACCTAAAGACCCTAATTTGTATAAAAGAGATGCACCTAAAGACCCTAATTTGTATAAAAGAGATGCACCTATTGACCCAGTGTAGTTTGTATAAGAGACACACCTATTGACCCAGTGTAGTTTGTATAAAAGAGACGCACCTATTGACCCAGTGTAGTTTGTATAAAAGAGATGCACCTAATTACCCTGTCTAATTCATATAAGAGATGCTCCTAATGACCCAGTCTAATTTGTATAAAAGAGATGCACCTATTGACCCAGTGTAATTAATGAGATGCACCTAATGACCCAACCTAATTCGTATAAGAGATGCACCTATTGACCCAGTATAATTTATATAAAGAGAAGCACCTAATGACCCAGTCTAATAAAACACAATCTCCTCATTGGTGTGGCAGCCAGGCTGTGGCACAGTTCCATTATGCCATGCTGATGATGTCACTGATACGGGCTGCATTTGCACCTAATGACCTTGTCTAATAAAACCCTCTCACTGCATCCTCTTTGTCGGGTCGTAGCACAGCTCAGTTACGGTATGTTATGCTCTGCGTGCACTCATCTCTTGCTTTAATTCTATTGAGATCCATCTCTATCAGGAAAGCAGAAAGCATAGGGAGGGTCCTGCAGCACTAAGGAGAAGCAGGGTGCTGATGGAAAAAGTAGTTGTATCAGATAAAATTAGGGCTCTATGAAGCGGGATGCATAGAAGGAGATGAAAAATAGACAATGGTATCTTTATGAATTGTATATTTAGCAGTAGTCATACAAATACTGTACTTTGTAAAACATATTTCCATTGTGGGAATAACCCTTTAATTCACCATCATATAGCAACTGTGACCTGGACAGGTAAGGCCACGTAGTCTCATGTGGTAGTCACGCTGCCCTCCATCTGTTCCCTGTTTATTGATAAGGTACAGAAAATGAATGAGTGATCAGCAGAAGATCAGGCTACTTCATGGTTAGCTGGTCTGTAACCTCAGCATGGATGCTGTATACACGAAACGGTGAATATTTTTAAATGCATTAGAAAAAAAGTTGTCTCAGATTTGACCATTTCTATAAGACATTAGTAGAAATTACTGAGACATCCAGGGACATCAGCCAAAATTGGGGTAAACTCAAGATTCCAGTACCTCCCAGACTGGCGCTGCTCTTCCGCTATAGATGCTATGCTCCCTGTCACGTCATATTGCTATCTCACTGGACTGTTGCAGCCTTCATTATTCTGTCAGGACGGACGTCTGACAGACTGCTGATTAGCTGCATCAATCGGGTTGACAAACCTCAAAAGACGTTACCCAATAACATCAAGAAAGATAAAAAGTTACTATGGGTAACTGTTCTTCAATGCTGTGCTCGCACAGGCTATCTGTAATGTTTAGTCAGTGTTTTATGGCTTTCAGTCCCCATCTCTATGGATATACTGTGTGTCCAGATTTCATCATCAAATGGCTGCTGCATTCCATGTGTGTGCTTTTATACAGGCTTCTATGGTGTTTCCTAATTGCAAATTGTTGGAATTCACAGAGTACAGGAAACAGCAGCCTGAAAAAAATCCTGTCTCCTGACCCAAACCTGAGAGCCTCATAAGCATATATGTGGCTGTCGACTTTGTGTCAGAAGACCTACATCAGGTCCGTCCATACGGCGACTTCAAAATATGGATTTGTGAATTTGTCTAAAGGTTATCATTCTGTACACTCATTAAATCAAATCTGGCTAAGTTCCTAATAAAGAGTATTATGATTCTATTTATTTGAGATCTGCATCTACCCACAAAGTAAACATTGGAACTGGGTGCGGAGTGAGAGTAACAGGCGACACGGACATTTTGGCCTTCATTCATTAAACCGTTTGTTCTGGAATATGGCCGTAAACCCGTTACAATTGTCACATGTGATTGTGCAAAAATGGTGAGTTTTGTATGCAATTTTTTGGGAAAAAAAAAAACTAATGAGGGTAGAGCCTAGAAGTGTTAAGGATTGGGCATGTCTGTTTCAACATGCCCAATCCTTTTGTTCCCGCAAGTGCTCATTTTGCAACGTGGTCTCATTCACAAAAATAGAGCTGACCTGAAAATCAACCCATAGATAGGCGTGGTGATAGTTTTCCAATACAATCTCATAGACAAACCTTTAAGGACTATATATTCCTTTAGCATGAGGGTAGCCAGAATTGGAGATCTCGAGCATAAACATTTCCTGTCTAGCACCTGTAGACGCCAGAGATAGATCGTGACGGCACTGCTAACGTAGTGCATCCATGTTGTACATTAGCTTCTTGCACATATGGAACACGTTGGGATGTTTGTCCCATTTTCTGCAGCTGTCCTCCCTTCGAGCCTCACAAAAGTGATATGGGGCTGTGGCGTGATCAATGTACACGCACCGGGGAGAGGACAAAATGTACGGCCTCCTGCTGGAAGAAAATAATCCAGCGCCCAATAATCACATGGAAGTTGCAACATTCCCATGACTGAGTAGAATTTTCAGAATTCATTAAAGAGGAAAAAAGTTGGACTTTTTTTTTTTTTTTTTAAAGAAACAACCCAGATAAGGTTTCCAAAGCAATGAACAACACACGGCCCTAATAAATGTGTAAAATTAATAAAAAAAAATTATAAATTTACTTATTTAATAATTTTTATATAAAGGATAAATCTATATAAAATAATATGTTCTAAATTAAAGATCTTAAAAAGCAGCCTTGGAAGAAAAAACACTAACTAGACAATTGATATTGCTGTAATTATACGGACCCGTAGACTGAAAGTTAACACTATTTATGCTGCATGGTACAAATTGAAAATGCAATTTTTTTTTTTTTTTTTTTAGGGTGCAGCGATCAGAATTTGATTTATGGAGAGACTTGGCCCCTCACGTGGAGATAATGGGAAATGCAACTTAACCATATACTTTGGGTTTCAGTTCTTCAGCACTTGCAAGATTGCCGCTTGCTGTCACAGACAAATGTTTCTGGAAACTAATGAGACCCTTTTGAGTCTGCATTAAAACCCAGCAGACTGACGCACAACTTTTCCTCTTTCAGTGACGAGCCATACCTACAACTATGGGCAGCAAAATGTCACCCTAGTATGCCAACCTATAAGATTCCCGGGACATTCACCTGCTCTTTTTCCAATGTGGTGTACTTAATTCTGTGCACTATATGTCCTACTGCGGGGGTCTCTATGTTGGAGAAACAGGACAGAAACTGAGGAACAAGAATGAGGCGTATTAAAAGGCAACGTCACTTAGTTTATTTTTAAAAAGGTTTCATAACTAAAAAAGAAAAGAAAACAAAAAAGAAGCAACACTACTTAGCAAGCCATTTCGGGTCCATAGTGTCTGGACGGTCCCGGATCGTCTGCAGCCACCACCAATCCCATGTTACAAGAGTCAGTTACTATTATGGCGGCGAGGATTAGCGGAGGCCTCTCTTTGGTTGAATTCGGCTCATTTCTTCTCCATCATGTTGGAATAAACTGTGTCCAGGGAAGTAGTCTGGATCGTTGCTGTCATTGTCCGTGGAATCAGAACATACCCAGAACCAAGTAGTAGACGTCTGACTTTGGGACGGCACAGAGTCGGCCACTTGAGCAGGTAAATCTTCAGGAGTTGCGTCTCTTGGATACTTGTTAATAATATTAAGAGGTAGTCTTGTCAGGCGGACCCTTGGCTGGTACCTCCAGGACGTCAGTCCCTGAGCTGAGGACTTCTCCAGTCCTTCACGACTGCCTCTAGACTCATCACGCATGGACCGGTGTTCATGATCCGATCCTGGAGAACGGTTCATCGCCTGTGCTACCTCCGTACCCTGCATGTCAGTAAATACCCCATGTCCATCATATCATGACTAGCCCATTGATCTGGACCACACTCCGGGTCAAGGTCTAGGCTTTGAGATTGCAAAGGATTGGGAGGAGAAAGATTTTCACCATCGTTGACATTAGAATTTTGACTGCAGTCAAATCCAAAAACTGCAAAATATGGCGGTCGAGGTTCATCGCGATCAGGAGGACTATTGATCAAATCTAGCGTTCTTCTACGGACAGGTTCCCGCTCCCGGCCTTGTGACGAACTTAATCTGATGCCTTCAAGCCTACCGTAACCTCGTGTACTCCTTGTGTAATTCTCGCTTTCAGCTTGCTCGCTGCTGAGGTCTTCTTCTGATCTATTGGCATTAGTAGCGGGATTTGTCCTATGTCTCATTTCCTTGGTAGATAAAAAATCTAAAACAAATGAAGAAAAAGAAAAAAAAAAACGTGTATATGGACAAGGGAGATAACGCACAGTGATTCTGCTGAAGCCCCTTTATAAGTGTCAAGAGCATGTGAGCTCAGCTGGGGGGATGCAGATATTTTATTACTAGTTATAAAAGGTGGAGACCCCTATAAAGGACTAGATGTTTAGGACCCTAGCTATCACATATGATGCTACACATCCATGCAGTGAAGTGCGGACCGCTGATAGTCTGGGTTTTGCACTTGTTAATGGGGCTATCACTGTTGAGAAACCGCTTTGCTGACATTACCCTGGTTCCCCGCCGGTCTCTGCTCTGACCATTAAGCAAAGGCCAGCTGGGGACCGAGGTTATCAGTACAACGCCTTTTCCCCCCTTTATCATTGTAAGCTGCTTGTAAGAAATGCTTGGCTTTGAACAACCCCTTTAGCTTATGGTAAAGTGATGGCCAATCAACAAGAAATACTATAGTGAAAGAGGATGGGAGTTGTTTTAGTTCAACTCTGCATTTAAAGAAGCATCCACATGGGGTCATGTCAAAATTTCAGCTTTTATTACATATATAAGAACAGATAAAACTATAAAAACAGATTGTTTAAAGGAACGGATCACGACAATCTAATAACGAGAGAAGACTATGCCTCCAGAGGCAATAAGAAGGCGCGGCCATGGAGAGGTCCTCAGGAGCCAAACCTTAACTTACTCAGTCCTGAACTGGGGCGGATAGGGGTGCTGGAGCGACGGTCCTCGACTTCAACCGGCTGCATTGTGGTTTCTGGGACCTGTGATAACAAAGTGGATGTTAGTAACGCTCAGTTTGGAGGAGCGTGCATGTGTTTTTCATAGAGAGGAAGCAATAAGTCGCAGTTGGAAAATGCTGCAGTAAATTCTAAGTGAGTGGAGTCGCATTGCACCATGTTAAGTACCACGTTGCAAAAAATTCCAACTGGCTCTGACTTTTTGCTGGTTGAGGCAACCTAAGGGGCCGCAATAAGACCCCACTTCACCTGCTGCATAAAACGATCTTTAGTCTTGCGACCCGTGTTACCCCCTCTAATCCGAGCCCATCCTTACCTGGTGGTTGTGGACCGTCTGAACCTGTGCAAGAATTCCCACAGCAGCTTCTCGAGGGCGGCCATAAATGCGTCCCCATATTCTAGCTGCAGCGTGTTCTATGGAGTAAGAAGTAACGAAGTGCGTTAACGACACGAGGACAGCGCGGCCATCTAGACGCCTGTACGCCGCTCCTCACCTCTACATAATGCTGTCGAAACTTTTCATCCCGGATCATGCGAAGAACCAATTTCCGAAAATTAATCTTACACTGCCGGACCTTAGATACATTACGCTGGAAATACAGAAGGAAAAAAAAAAGGAAATTAAAATATAATTCTGCAGCAAGTCAAGACGGATATTCAGCTTTGTCACCATCAGAGGCTTAGCTATTGGGGGTACAATAGATCTTTGGGGGTCCCAAGTAGCCACATAGAAAGATACCAGTATTACATGGCAGGAAAGTTGGGGGTAGAGTTTGACCCTAGTTTGACTCTCCAGTTTAAGAGGAGCGAGCTCATAGACTCCAGTGGATCATTCATAGGAGTCTCTGATGGTTAAGGAAGAGCATGATTGGGCAGTTAGATGTCAATATGCCCAATCCTGTTCTTTCGGGAGGTGTGTGACATCTGGATCATCTGGGGTATATAGATGGATTCTTAGTTTCTGAAGCCTTTGGATGTGCAATATGATCAGGTTATCCGCAGATAAAACCCAAGTTTAATGAAGAAAAAAAAAAAGTATTTTTTTTTAATATATTTTGACGTGATCTTTAGAAAAACATCCACAGGTCACGTCTTCCGAGCACAGAATGTGCTGATTCACTGAGGAGCTGTTTACGACCCGGTGTTGATGCACAGACTGGGAACATAAGGGAGGTGTGTGTTCTCAGGGGGAGGCAGCAGCCACGGCCACATAGGTCCCATTCTAAATTTACAGATCAGTCCGATAGGAAACACTCAGGGCAAAGGAAAAATAAAAAATGCCACACTGGGGCCATCTAGTGGTATCACTCATTAATGCAGCCATGTCAAGGAGCTGGTTTAAGGGGCACGATCAGGAGCTGAGCCCGATCCTCAAAGGGCAGGTGCAGCACCAAAAAAAAAAATAAAAAAATAAAATAAAAATGTGGAAATTGTATGTATGTATGTATATATATATATATATATATATATATATATATATATATATATATAATAGATAGATAGATAGATAGATATTTTTTTTATGACAAAGGAGTAAGAGAGAGGATAAAAACTTAAACCGAAACGAACATTTGCAGCATTCTTAAAGGGTTAAAATGCAGCTGGATACTGGAAGCACGGGACCCCCTGCCCACCAGGGGTCCTTTTATGTATTTCTTGAAGGACTAAAATTTTCACCAAAATAAAAAGATGATCGTCGGAGGGTCTTTATAAGAGGCGACAACGCTTACCGCTTCCGAATCATCGGGGAGAACAGGAGGAAAGTTAGAGTTTAGCACTGTGAGGACATCCAGCAGGGGCTTCTTTTCTTCCATCATGTGGAGCACAATCTGAGGAAATGAGGGGATATGTTAAAGATTTTTTTTTTGTTTCCAAAAAAAAACCCCTCCCTCGCCGATCTTATGTATAACATTCATGTGACCGCTGCAGCTTATCCTTAGCCTCAGCAGTACAGGGTTGTACATGTGTGCAGTGATTGGCTGCAGCGTTCACACGACATCATTGCTCCAACAGGAGTGTAGGGTGATAGTAGGAGCCTCTACCCAGTTAGATGCTGCAGTCAGCAGGCTCCTGAATAGTGACGCAGGCACCGCTCCTTCCCTTGAGTTTGCAGAAACAGCCATGTGATAGTGCGGTGTACAGGGCTGGGGGGCTTACACTGGAGCGGCACTGTAATCGCCGTCAGGGGCTCACCTTCCCTCTCAGACCGGTGCTGAGCTTCGCATAGTGCCTGTAGCAGAGAAGATCGGGGACTTGTTCGTGAGTTAATTCCAAAAAATCTAAAATTCTTCCGAAGTTTTGGATGTCCCTCTTCTTCATCACCAGCCATGTGGCCCTGACCAGCACAGAAAGGGACGATCCTATGTCTACAGAGAGGCCTGCAAAATAAGAAACAATCATGTATACATCAATGAAAGCTGAAGGTAGACAGAGAGTTCAACCTATAACATGATCCAAAGCAAGGCAAAGCCATAGTAAAGAATCCACAGCTTCACTGCTTGCACAGTGAAGAATCCACAGCTTCACTCCCTGCACAGTAAAGAATCCACAGCTTCACTCCCTGCACAGTAAAGAATCACAGCTTCACTCCTGACAGTAAGTCACGCTTCACTCTTGCATAGTAAAGAATACACAGCTTCACTACTTGCATAGTAAAGAATGCACAGCCTCACTGCTTGAACAGTAAAGAATCCATAACATCACTGCTCTTACATTAATGAATTTAGGCATGAAGTGGTCGAAAGACGAGGAACTTTTATTTTCCCCTTTTGAATGTAAAGTAATATTCAAACAGCAAAAAAAAAAAACGAAAAACCTTTTTACATGTATTTTATTTTTATTAGGGGAAAGTGGGGTTAATCCAACTTATATGTTTTAAGTGATTTTTTTTTTTAAGATTCAGCTTTTACGTCCTTTTGAGCCCCATGTATCGGGGCTGATGGCGGATATTCCACCCTGCATGACTAAGAGGGCTAACCTGGCCGCCATTGGTTGCCCCCAGGGCCGGTGTTTGGGGCAGGCAGTTACCTAGGGTCCCCCCTCCTCCAGGGGCCCCCAGCCAGTGGCCGCTATGGGGCCCCTGAGTGAGATGGACCCAGCGTCGCCCACCCCCTCCATCTTGCATTTATCTTGTCGGCATCATAGACGCCGATACACTTGAAAGCAGTGATGGAGGAGAGAGCATCATGTGACGCTCCCTTTCCCATCACTCCCCTCTGACTCGGCTTGTGCCAGCAGTGGAGCTGATGAGATGCTCTGCAGAAGCCAGAGGAGCAGGGGAACGAGGAGAGGTAAGTATTGTGTATGTGTGGTAATAATATTAATAATCTTTATTTTTTTATATAGCGCTAACATATTCCTCAGTGCTTTACAGTTTATCATCACTGTCCCCGATGGGGCTCACAATCTAAATTACCTATCAGTATATATTTGGTAACAATTGTGTGTGTGCTGCACTATACTGTGTGTGTGGGGGACTGCACTATACTGTGTTGTGTGTGTGGAGGGGCTGCATCATACTGTGCATGTGTGGGGGTTGCACTATATTGTGTGTGGGGACTGCACTTTACTGTGTGTGGGGGCTACATTATACTGTGTATGTGGAGAGGCTGCACTATAGTGTGTGGGGGCTGCATTATACTGTGTATAAGGGCTGCACTTACTGTGTGGGGGGACTGCACTATACTGTGTGTGGGGGCTGCATTATTCATTGTGGGGAACTGCACTATACTTTGTGTGGAGGGCTGCATTATTCTGTGTGTAGAGGCTGCACTAAACTGTGAGGACTGCACTATACTGTGTATGTGTGGGTGGCTACACTATACTGTGGGGTGATGTGTGTGGGTTGCTACACTATACTGTGCGTGGGGAGCTGTATTCTGTGGGTGGGGGCTGCACTATACTGTGTGTGGGGGTTGCATGATACTGTGTGTGTTTGTGGGGAGGCTGCATTATACTGTGTGTGGGGGGCTGCTTTATACTCTGAGAGTGCTGTATCATGTTCTATGAGGGAACTACATTATACTCTGAGGGGTGCTGCAGTATACAGGGGTGCATTATACTCTCTCAAGGACCATAGTGAGTGCATTTTACTATATGGGACCTGCATTACACTGTATCGAGGACTATCTGTACCAATCCTTCTTCCTCAGCCGGACTAGGGTATGTGCACACGGTCAGTAAACGCTGCGGGTTGGACCCTGCATACTTGTGCAGCATCCAACCCGCAGTGTCCAGATGTTACAGCATAGTGGATGGGATTTCAAGAAACCCCGTGGCCCCTATGCGTGCACCGACACCCGTGGAGATGGACATGTGGGCATCTCTCCAGATAAATGTCACCCGTACAATGTATAGGACGCGGTGATTCCGCACAGCTGAATGAACACATGCGGGATCACCGGCGTTCAATTGCTGGCAGTGCTGTGTCCCTGGCGCTGCCGTTACTGGACGTGTGCACCGGATACACGCGTTCCACACCTCCATAGTGTCGCTCGCGCTGGTTTAGTGGCCTGAACTCTGCACATGTGACTACAGCTGACAGGTCTGTGTGATGGGGCACTATGGGAGCATTTGGGGCCCCACTTTGTCTATAACCGGCCCTGCTTGCCCCCCATCCTCCCCGCTGACATAGGGGGTAGGTAATGGGGCTGACGGGGTCCAGGACACCACAGTCGCTATTGACCGCAGCATATAAGGGGGTTTAATGGCTGGGATCAGATAAATCTCCCATCTCGGCCATTACATAGGATGAACATCATTTTGCAGGTGTACAATGTTATATGGTGTAATATAATGCAAATAACCATGATGCCGTTTAGCGCACGCAGCTCTTCTGCAAACCATTGTGTCTCCATGGCTACAAAATACAAACAAATCCTCCACTAGAGTCTGGAGACCCTCCTACATGTCCTGGCCACACATAAACCGTCCGAGCGGCCCTCACGTCACCGGCTATTACTCACCAGATGTTTCACAACTTCTCCCGGTCATCTCCACGGCGTCCAGAACATGTCCAAACTCATCTCCACAAACTCACCAATCACAAAACCGTACACGTCCCTCCAGCCAATCACAGCACAACCGATTACATCCGACCAATCATTACACGGCGTACATTTCCACGACCAATCACTTTTCTCCCGCCCTTTATCAAGCTGTCCAATCAAGCGAAAGCGCGTCTCCCTGTGCGTTCCAGACCTCTAGGCGCGCATTCTTCTGCGTTCCAGGTGTCGGGGGCGCGCACGCCGGAGTCTCAGGTGTGTTTCAGCCTCGGGGACGCGCTTTCGGGTCCGAGTTTCGGTTCCTGCTGTTACGGAGAGCATAAAGCGGAGGTTTCGGTGAGTAAAGCACTGAACATCGGAATATTAGAATAATTCGAGGCAGGTGGATGTAATAAGTGCTGTTCGGGGTCAGGTGCAGGCACACAGCAGGGGTCACGAAAATAATCCCAAACTTATTTTTTTAATAATTTATTCGTAAAAATTGGAAATTAACTTGGGCTGACCTAAAGTTGCTGGTTGCTATGGTTACATGTAAAACCCAATGGTGACTGTTAAGACTGAGTTCACACATTGTGCCGATTGGCAAGTGTATGCCTTTTTGGCCTCATTAATGGAAGCAAAAAGTCAGATTTAAGGTCTACTTCAGTATTTAAAGGGGATGTCCACTACCGGACAGGCTGAAGAACGGCGATTTATATCGGCCTCATGCACACTGTGCTGCAGAATTTACCTTTCGGTGCGTTTTCTAATTCCGCACATTGTCAATTCCACCTATGGTTAATAAGTGTGGGTTTGTTTTTGTTTTTTTTTATTTTTTTTTGCAATTTTTTTTTCTATAGACAAACAACAAGCAGAAATTCCTCCAATAAAAAAAAACAAACAAACAACCCTCCTGTTTTTTTGTGACTATCAATAAAGTTTTATCAAAATTAGGTAACGGATAGTTTCCAAAACAAAGTCGATTTATTTAAAAAATAAAATAAATAAATAGAAATGTAAGTAAAAAAAATTCAATTAAAATCCGCAATTAAAAAATAAATTCAAAACCTGCAAAAAAAAAAAAACCTCAGCCATTAGAATAAGCTGTCATTTAAAAGTGGTTTTTATATTAACTAACATTTTTGACATTTTTCTTTTTATGACATTTTATATATACAGATAGTATATATATATATATATATAGTGTGTATTCTTTTTTTCTGGTCCTGTAGAGAAGATTGTAAGGGAATAGGCAGAAAAACACCATCAATAAAAAAAAACAAACCAAAACCCCGCAAAGCAAAATGAATTGGATGTGGTGCTGTTTAATATCTTATTTTAGACATTAAACACCCGGCTTCTGAGCGTGAAGCCACAAATGATTGTACATGTTAAAAAAAAGAGAAAAAATAGTTTTTATTATAATTAGTTTATATTATTCTTATTTCTGCACAATGATCCATTGTTTCTGTGAAATGATGCATTGTTCCATTGTATATTATGTGACATGATACACTGTTATTAGTTCTGCACAATGATGCATTGTTTGTGTGCATTATTTCTATGTAACGATACATTGTTGCCATTTGTAAATATACCATAAACAATATATCAGAAATTCTCCACCGTTTTCAATCAGTAACCTCAGATTTCATTTGCATATGTAGATTTATACAGATTACTAATCTCAGATGATATGTCATCACTTCCTCCTTCAGAAAGCAGTCATTTTTTTGGATGCAAAAAGACCATTTAGGCTATGTTCACACGTTGCGGTTTTGCAGCGTTTTTTTTTTTTTTTTTTTTTTTATGCCGAGTTTAAGCTGCTTACAAAAAACTTAGTTTTCGCTGTGGTTTTTGCACTACGCATTGCTTTCAACGAGTGGAAAACGCTGAAAAAAATGACACGCTGCGTCTTGCAAAAAACAAGCTGCTATGACAAAACAGTCAGAAAAAAACCAGTGCGCGTGCATGAGATTTCCGAAATCTTACTGGCTTTGCTGGTACTGTGAAACATAGCTGAAAATTTGCATTAAGAAAACGCTGCAAAAACGCAACGTGTGAACATAGCCTTAGATTTTTATATGTCACAGAATTGTAGTGTATCCATAAACATCAGTTGCTAGCCTGTGGCATCCGTTTTATTTTTCGCACCCATTGATTTGAATGGGTCTCATTCAATTTCTGCCAATTGCTGCCATTTTTCTCTCTTTACACACAGATTTGGGCAGTAAAAAAAAAATCATTGTTCTTCACCCCCCCATTGAATAACCGGTCCAAGTGCCTTCCGTTTTTCTAATCTATAGCACTTAAATTGATAATACGGTCGCGTGCATGAGCGCTTTGGGTCATCAGCTCCCACAGGTGGGCAGAGCGAATAGACGTATCTCCGTTTTATTTATTTTTTTGCTGACCACTCGGGGCATGCTCTTTCCATGAAATACACGACTAAAGCACGAGAATTTCCTGGTGTTTGTACTTGACGCCTTCATTCAGATTAATGAACATGGTGACAATTGTCAAGAGACCTTGGTAGAAGGTGTCTCTATGGGGACGAGGAAGGACTGAAGTCTTGTTCCCAAGAATCAAGTGTGGCGACAGAGCCCGTCATTTAGAGAGCTGCTAGATCTGTAGCAGATAAAAAAAGAAAACTACAGCAAGCAGCCCAGTAAGTGACATATCACAGGAATCAGGGTCTCTACCCCTACATCATGCTGTACTCAGATGGTGTCGCAAACAAAACTGGTGACAGATTCTCTTTAAAGGGGTCGTCTGGTCTGCTTTCTTATAATAGAGAAGCTGCGCAGCTCTGGCCCGTCAGCGGTGTTTGGTATTGCAGTTCAGTCCCATTAACTTTAATAGGGTTTCCAGGAGAAAGGAATTGATGACCTATCGTTTTTAAGGAATCCTTTGATGCTCATCTTTTCTTGGTTATAAATGTCCTAGGTCTTGAGAATGGTGGATAGTGGCCCCTATCCGAGTGATGGGGAGAGCCGAGCACCAAGGAAACACAGATACGAGCAGCGCAGCAGTCGTCCCGATACGCGTGACGGTCATTCCGACACTCAGGATGGATACACCAGTGAGAGGAATACAAGCAGGAGCCACCACGAGCGCAGCCACAACCGGCCCAGAGAAAGAGACGAGTATCAAGGGGACAGGAGGCAAAACAGGCACCGAGAAGACAGGAGTCGGGGCCATCATCAAGAAAGGGAGAGGTACCATGGGGACCAGGATAGGAGTAGAGACAAACGCTACGATGATGGAGGACGCAGCAGATATGAGGCGGACAGGAGTCATAATCGCTATGAGGAGAGAGACGGGTATTACAGGGAGAACAGCCCCAGCAGATACGAGAAAAGGAACAATCGCCACAAAGAGAGGAGCCGCAGCAGAGTGGATGAGCGAGACAGACATCAAGAAAGCTATGTGCAAAGTGTAGACCGACAAGGACTCTCAGTGAACAAAAAAGAGCCAGAACATTACTACCCACCTGAGAGGTGAGTGCAAAAGCCAAAAATACTCTGGAATACCCAGCCTCAGAAGGCAGTGACATAGCAGTTATAGTCTTGTATATAGGGGGCAGTATTATAGTAGTTATATTCTTGTACATAGGAGCAGTATTATAGTAGTTATATTCTTGTACATAGGGGGCAGTATTATAGTAGTTATATTCTTGTACATAGGAGCAGTATTATAGTAGTTATATTCCTGTACATAGGGGGCAGTATTATAGTAGTTATATTCTTGTACATAGGAGCAGTATTATAGTAGTTATATTCTTGTATGAAGGGAGCAGTATTATAGTAGTTATATTCTTGTACATAGGGGCAGTATTATAGTAGTTATATTCTTGTATGAAGGGAGCAGTATTATAGTAGTTATATTCTTGTATGTAGGGAGCAGTATTATAGTAGTTATTTTCTTGTACATAGGGGCAGTATTATAGTACTTATATTCTTGTACATAGGGCAGTATTGTAGTTATATTTTTGTACATAGGGGCAGTATTATAGAAGTTATATTCTTGTACATAGGGGCGGTATTATAGTAGTTTTATTCTTGTACATAGGGGCAGTATTATAGTAGTTATATTCTTGTACATAGGGGCAGTATTATAGTAGTTATATTCTTGTACATAGGGGCTGTATTACAGTAGTTATATTCTTGTACATAGGGACAGTATTATAGTAGTTATATTCTTGTATGTAGGGAGCAGTATTATAGTAGTTATATTCTTGTACATAGGGGCAGTATTATAGTAGTTATATTCTTGTACATAGGGCAGTATTGTAGTTATATTCTTGTATGTAGGGAGCAGTATTATAGTAGTTATATTCTTGTATGTAGGGAGCAGTATTATAGTAGTTATATTCTTGTATGTAGGGAGCAGTATTATAGTAGTTATATTCTTGTATGTAGGGAGCAGTATTATAGTAGTTATATTCTTGTACTTAGGGGCAGTATTATAGTAGTTTTATTCTTGTACATAGGGGCAGTATTATAGTAGTTATATTCTTGTATGTAGGGAGCAGTATTATAGTAGTTATATTCTTGTATGTAGGGAGCAGTATTATAGTAGTTATATTCTTGTACATAGGGGCAGTATTATAGTAGTTATATTCTTGTATGTAGGGAGCAGTATTATAGTAGTTATATTCTTGTACATAGGGGCAGTATTATAGTAGTTATATTCTTGTACATAGGGCAGTATTATAGTAGTTATATTCTTGTACATAGGGGCAGTATTATAGTAGTTATATTCTTGTACATAGGGGCAGTATTATAGTAGATATATTCTTGTACATAGGGACAGTATTATAGTAGTTATATTCTTGTATGTAGGGAGCAGTATTATAGTAGTTATATTCTTGTATATAGGGGCAGTATTATAGTAGTTATATTCTTGTACATAGGGCAGTATTGTAGTTATATTCTTATATGTAGGGAGCAGTATTATAATAGTTATATTCTTGTATGTAGGGAGCAGTATTATAGTAGTTATATTCTTGTATGTAGGGAGCAGTATTATAGTAGTTATATTCTTGTATGTAGGGAGCAGTATTATAGTAGTTATATTCTTGTACATAGGGGCAGTATTATAGTAGAGCCACTCCTTTGTTATTTTAGCTGTGTGCTTAGGGTCATTGTCTTGTTGGAAGGTGAACCTTCGGCCAAGTCTGAGGTCCAGAGCACTCTGGAAGAGGTTTTCATCCAGGACATCTCTGTACTTGGCCGCATTCATGTTTTCTTCAGTTGTGACCAGTCCTCCTGTCCCTGCAGCTGATAAACACGCCCATAGCATGATGCTGCCACCACCATGTTTCACTGTTGGGATTGTATTGGGCAGGTGGTGAGCAGTGTCTGGTTTTCTCCACACATACCGCTTAGAATTATCACCAAAAGTTCTACCTTCGTCTCATCAGACCAGGGAATCTTATTTCTCATAGTCTGTGAGTCCTTCATGTGTTTTTTAGTAAACTCTATGTGGGCTTTCATATGTCTGGCACTGAGGAGAGGCTTCCGTCCGGCCACTCTGCCATAAAGGCCCGACTGGTGGAGGGCTGCAGTGATAGTTGACTTTGTGGAACTTTCTCCCATCTCCCTACTGCATCTGTGGAGCTCAGCCACAGTGATCTTGGGGTTCTTCTTTACCTCTATCAGTAAGGCTCTTCTCCCACGATTGCTCAGATTGGCTGGACGGCCAGGTCTAGGAAGACTTCTGATGGTCCCAAACTTCTTCCAGTTAAGGAGTATGGAGCCACTGTGCTCTTAGGAACCTTGAGTACTTCAGAAATTCTCTTTTAACCTTGGCCAGATGTGTGCCTTGCCGCAATTCTGTCTCTGAGCTTTTTGGCCAGTTCCTTTGACCTCATGATTCTCATTTGGTGTGACATGCACTGTGAGCTGTGAGGTCTTATATGGACAGGTGTGCTCCTTTACAAATCAAGTCCTATCAGTTTAATTAAACACAGCTGGACTCCAATGAAGGAGTAGAACCATCTCAAGGAGGATCACAAGGAAATGGACGGCATGTGACGTAAATATGAGTGTCTGAGCAAAGGGTCTGAATACTTATGACCATGTGATATTTCAGTTTTTCTTGTTTAATAAATTTGCAAAAATGTCTACATTTCTGTTTTTTTCAGTAAAGATGGGGTGCAGAGTGTACATTAATGAGAAAAAATGAACTTTTTTGAATTTACCAAATGGCTGCAATGAAGCAAAGAGTGAAATATTTAAAGGGGTCTGAATACTTTCCGAACCCACTGTAGGGCAGCATTATAGTAGTTATATTCTTGTACATAGGAGCAGTATTATAGTAGTTATATTCTTGTACATAGGAGCAGTATTATAGTAGTTATATTCTTGTACATAGGAGCAGTATTATAGTAGTTATATTCTTGTACATAGGAGCAGTATTATAGTAGTTATATTCTTGTACATAGGAGGCAGTATTATAGTAGTTATTCTTGTACATAGGAGCACTATTATAGTAGTTATATTCTTGTACATAGGGGCAGTATTATAGTAGTTATATTCTTGTACATAGGAGCAGTATTATAGTAGTTATATTCTTGTACATAGGGGCAGTATTATAGTAGTTATATTCTTGTATATAGGGAGCAGTATTATAGTAGTTATATTCTTGTACATAGGAGCAGTATTATAGTAGTTATATTCTTGTACATAGGAGCAGTATTATAGTAGTTATATTCTTGTACATAGGAGCAGTATTATAGTAGTTATATTCTTGTACATAGGAGCAGTATTATAGTAGTTATATTCTTGTACATAGGAGCAGTATTATAGTAGTTATATTCTTGTACATAGGAGCACTATTATAGTAGTTATATTCTTGTACATAGGGCCAGTATTATAGTAGTTATATTCTTGTACATAGGAGCAGTATTATAATAGTTATATTCTTGTACATAGGGGCAGTATTATAGTAGTTATATTCTTGTATATAGGGAGCAGTATTATAGTAGTTATATTCTTGTACATAGCAGTATTATAGTAGTTATATTCTTGTACATAGGAGGCAGTATTATAGTAGTTATATTCTTGTACATAGGAGCAGTATTATAGTAATTATATTCTTGTACATGGGGCAGTATTATAGTAGTTATATTCTTGTACATAGGAGCAGTATTATAGTAGTTATATTCTTGTACATAGGGGCAGTATTATAGTAGTTATATTCTTGTACATAGGAGCAGTATTATAGTAGTTATATTCTTGTACATAGGGGGCAGTACTATAGTAGTTATATTCTTATACATAGGGGCAGCATTATAGTAGTTATATTCTTGTACATAGGAGCAGTATTATAGTAGTTATATTCTTGTACATAGGAGCAGTATTATAGTAGTTATATTCTTGTACATAGGGGCAGTATTATAGTAGTTATATTCTTGAACATAGGAGCAGTATTATAGTAGTTATATTCTTGAACATAGGAGCAGTATTATAGTAGTTATATTCTTGTACATAGGGGCAGTATTATAGTAGTTATATTCTTGTACATAGGAGCAGTATTATAGTAGTTATATTCTTGTATATAGCGGCAGTATTATAGTAGTTATATTCTTGTATATAGGGGCAGTATTATAGTAGTTATATTCTTGTATATAGGGGCAGTATTATAGTAGTTATATTCTTGTACATAGGGGCAGTATTATAGTAGTTATATTCTTGAACATAGGAGCAGTATTATAGTAGTTATATTCTTGTATATAGGGGCAGTATTATAGTAGTTATATTCTTGTACATAGGGGCAGTATTATAGTAGTTATATTCTTGTATATAGGGGCAGTATTATAGTAGTTATATTCTTGTATATAGGGGCAGTATTATAGTAGTTATATTCTTGTACATAGGGGCAGTATTATAGTAGTTATATTCTTGTACATAGGGGCAGTATTATAGTAGTTATATTCTTGTACATAGGAGCAGTATTATAGTAGTTATATTCTTGTACATAGGAGCAGTATTATAGTAGTTATATTGTCATGTATAGTGTACAGTTCCTATAGCGTCTTGTGCTTGGGTGCGAGGAAAACACAGGAGACATAGGTTGAAATGAAATGACTTGTATTACTTCATACAAGCATGCTGAAAAGTTCACACAGTTTGCAGGAACAGCGACAGGAGACACAGCAGGCCAGAGTAACTTCAAGCACTACAATAAATCTCCAAAGCAGGTTCAGGATCTCTTCTCTGTACCGTAATTCCTCTGCAAACATGGATTCACCTAACAGCAGGTTTCCAGAGTCCAAAAGTGTTCCAAGGTTCCTCAGTAGGGAATAGCTGGAGTACAAGTCCAAGGCTTCCAGGAGTCAGGTCACAGACTGACTGAGGCTTGATTCAGGAGCACTGATTGTTCAGCTGAGGCTGCTTAAGAAGCAAGAGGGAAGAATCAGGGCGGGAACATGAAAACTGGAAACTCCATATTAACTGAGGGCAAGAGCTGCAGAAAGACAGAAAGCAAAATGGCCGACGGAAAACTGAGTTTCAAGGAACATGTCAACAGAGACAAAGAACCTTACATTACTCCCCCCTTAGGGACAACCTCCGGATGACCTCAGACCAGGCTTGTCAGGGTACCTCTGATGAAACTGGCGGAGCAGGCGAGGAGCATTTACATTATTGACTGGTTCCCATGAGTTGTCCTCCACTGGGTAGCCCTGCCATTTAATCAAATATTGCAACTGATTTCTGTACAACCTGGAATCTAGAATCTTTTCCACCATAAATTCTTCCTGACCATCGACCAGCACTGGGTCAGGGCAAGGAGAAGAACGTCCAGGAAACGTATTGGGTGTTGCAGCCTTTAGTAGGGATACATGAAAGACAGGGTGGATTCTCATAGTTCTGGGCAGTTGAAGACGACAAGCAACAGCACTTATAATCTTATTGATCTTATAAGGTCCAATGTACTTATATCCCAATTTAGACGATGGAATCTTTAATTTAAGATTTCTGGTTGACAGCCAGACCAAATCTCCTACCTTGAAAGCTGGTGCAGGTTTACGAAATTTATCTGCTGCTTTCTTGTACCTTTCCTGAGCCAATTCTAGATTTTCCTTTAGAAGATCCATATTCTTTTGTAAAGAAGTGATTCTTTCAGCCACTGCCGGCAAGGGCGTATCTATGGGAAATCGAGGAAGAATGTTAGGATGATAACCTAGATTGGAGTAAAAAGGAGACTGCTTAGAGGAGGCGCTCTGAGAGTTGTTATAAGAGAACTCAGCCAGTGGAAGTAGATCCACCCAATCATCCTGTAGGTGGCAGATAAAACAGCGGAGATACTGCTCCAGGGTCTGATTGGTTCGTTCTGTCTGTCCATTAGTCTGGGGATGAAAAGCAGAAGAAAGGTTTACTTTAATGTCCAATGCTGCACAGAAATTTTGCCAAAACCTTGAAGTGAATTGCACCCCTCGATCCGAAATGACCTCATCCGGTACTCCATGTAAGCGAAACACATTCTTAATCATCAAGTCTGATGTCTGTTTTGCAGTGGGTAAGCCGACACAAGGGATAAAATGAGCTGCCTTTGTTAGACGGTCAACCACCACTAGAATGGTGTTCTTCCCCTGAGAGGTTGGTAACTCCACAATGAAGTCCATAGAAATGGATCCCCACGGGCGGGACGGGGTGGGAAGAGGTTGCAACAGACCAGTTGGTGAGGAGCGAGGTGTTTTGCATCTTGCACAGACTTCACATGAAGTGACATAGTTTAAGACCTCTTTCCTGTAAGTGGGCCACCAAAAGAAACGAGAAAGAAATTCTTGTGTCTTTAGAATTCCCCTATGCCCGGCTATCTTGGAATCGTGGATGAGTTGCAATACTCTCAATCTGACTGTTTCAGGTATATACAGACGTTGTCCCTGAATCCACACACCATTCTTAAAGACAAGACTTACGTCCCTTGGGGGTTGAGCCAACAAAGAATCCGCATGGTATGCTTCCTTGATGTCCTTAAGTAGGTCTTGATTATGAATCACTCCCAGGAATCTAGAGTCAGGAAGAATAGTCTTAGGAGGAGTAAGTGGACGTGTCTCTGCTGAATGAATCCTAGAGAGTGCATCAGCCTTTCCATTGCGCGATCCTGGTCTATAAGAAATGACAAAATTAAATTGGTTTAGGAAAAGATTCCAGCGAGCCTGGCGAGGAGTCAGGCACTTAGCCGACCTGATAAATTCAAGGTTACGATGGTCTGTCAGGACGACTATTTGCTGTGCAGCTCCCTGAAGAAGGTGTCTCCATTCCTTGAAGGCGGCAATAATGGCCAACAATTCTCTATTGCCCACATCGTAGTTCCTCTCAGCCGAAGACAACTGCTGGGAAAAGAAGGCACAGGGATGCAAGACATTCTTCTCACCTGTTCTCTGAGAGAGTATAGCTCCAACGGCACAGTCTGAAGCATCCACCTCTATTATGAAGGCAAGCTCGGGGTTGGGATGTACTAAGATAGGTGCGGTGGTAAATTTATCCTTTAAACAGGAAAATGCTTCCTGAGCTTGCGGGGTCCAGGAGAACCTAGACTGTTTCCGGGTAAGTTGGGTGATAGGTGACACTACCTCAGAAAAATTCTTAATGAAACGTCTATAGAAGTTGGCAAACCCGATGAAACGCTGCACCTCCTTCACATTTCTAGGAATTGGCCAATCCTTGATGGCTTGGGTCTTGCTTCCATCCATACTAATCCCTTGCGTAGATAGTACATACCCCAGAAATTGAATTTCGGTCCTATGGAATTCACATTTTTCAAGTTTGATGTAGAGATGGTTTTGTCTTAGGCGTTCTAAGACCATTCTCACATGTCCATGATGTTCCTCTGTGGAGTTAGAAAAAATTAGAATATCATCCAGATAAATCACCACAAATGTATCTAGGAGATCCCTGAAGATATCATTCACGAAGTGTTGGAAAGTGGCTGGGGCGGTACTCA
The DNA here is from genome assembly GCA_033576555.1 of Oophaga sylvatica. Taxonomy (NCBI): domain Eukaryota; kingdom Metazoa; phylum Chordata; class Amphibia; order Anura; family Dendrobatidae; genus Oophaga; species Oophaga sylvatica. The sequence continues at coordinate 33,194,381 of JARQOD010000010.1, read as the reverse complement.
GACCAAAAGGCATAACTAGATATTCAAAGTGTCCATAGCGTGACCTGAAAGCAGTCTTCCATTCATCCCCAGGTCTGATACGGACCAAGTTATAGGCCCCACGGAGATCCAGTTTAGAGAAAATTTTGGCATGCCGCACTCTCTCCAACAACTCAGGGATTAAAGGCAATGGATAACGGTTTCTAATAGTAACCTTATTGAGTTCCCTATAGTCTATGCAGGGTCTCAGAGATCCATCTTTCTTCTTCACAAAGAAGATGGGTGCACCTTCAGGAGATGAAGAGGGGCGTATGAAGCCCTTGGCTAAATTTTCGTCTATATAATCCTTCAAAGCTTTTAGCTCGGGCCCCGCTAGGGGGTAGATCTTACCAAAAGGTATCTCGGCTCCGGGTAATAATTCAATTGGACAATCATATGAACGGTGAGGAGGAAGCTGATCAGCGTTCTTCTTGTCACATAAATCGTCATAGTCCTGGTATACAGCTGGTAGTTCAGGGACTGACATGGTTCCTTTAGGAACAGAGCAAGCTGAAACTCCTTGACTCATCTGTTTCTCCGGAAAGTGTAATTCCTTGGTCTCCCAGTTAATCGTAGGATTCTGCGCCTGCAGCCATGGTAGCCCTAGAATGATGGGAAAGTGGGGAGAAGAGATAAGCAAAAAAGACATTTTCTCCTGATGATCTTTACCCATAAGGACCCTCAAAGGCTCTGTTTCTTGATCCACTGGTCCAGAAGTCAGTAGAGAGCCATCCACAGTCTCCATCTGTACTGGAGTAGCCTTCTTCACTGAACGTATCCCCTGTTTCAGAGCAAAGGAGATATCCATAAAATTTCCACTTGCTCCTGAGTCGATCATAGCCGAGCTAGACACCCAGACTGAGTCAACCCAGAGTTTGATGGAAAGGAAGCAATGAGAATTGTTTCTTTTACAACTCAGCTGGGACACCGCTGAGGAAACTTGAAAAATTGCAGCGTTTATACCGTCATCGTCCCCAGAACTAACAGAGTTTAAGTCCGAGAAATCAAGATCTCTTGCAGCAGATCTCTCTGGAGCCTGAGGCTCGGACATGACAGAGCTCCTCTCGCAACACTCACAGTGAATGACTGCTGCAGTAGTCTTACGAGAACGGCTGGGGCAGTTTATAATGAAGTGCCCTGACTTACCACAGTAGAAACATAGATTTTCCTTTATACGATGTTCTTTGCGTGCATCACTAACCCGTCTTTGTAAAGAGTCCACCTGCATGGGTTCAGGTTCTGGTTCCCTTGTGATCCTACTCAAAGGTTCCTTAGCTGAGGAGGGAGGTAGTAAAAGGTTAGTGCGATTATTTCGAACCATCTCTCTTGTCTGCGTTCAGTCAGACGAGCATCAATACGGATACAATAGTTAATAAAGTCACCTAACGCAGTGGGAGGGTCGGCACGAGCAAGTTCATCCTTAATCAGTGGAGACAACCCTTTCCGAAAAATAGATTTTTTTTAGCTGAAGTGTCCCAAGTGGTATCAAGAGCCCATCTCCTGAACTCCAAGGCATATTCAGCTACCGAGTGCTTACCTTGGCGCAAAGTTAACATGGCTGCTTCAGCTGTTGCACCTCGATTGGGGTCATCAAACACCTGCCCCATGGCTGAAATAAAAGCATCAAGGTGATTCAAACAATCATCCTCAGTCTCAATCAGAGGGTTTGCCCACATCAAAGCCTTATTGGTAAGCAACATGATTATAGTAAGCACTTTGGATCGTTCAGTGGGAAATTGTGAAGCATGTGCAGAGAAAAATAGATTGCATTGGTTAATAAATCCCCTGAATTTCTCACATTCACCGCCAAAACGAAAAGGAGGTAATTTGGGGATCCCAGAACTTGGGGTTATGGCAGGAGCCTGGGCTCGTTCCTCTAGAGCCTCAATCCTGGCTCGCAATTCCTGGGTAGTCTGTCCAAACACTTGCAAATTATGATTAGTGAGGTCCTGTAGGCTTGCAAAACGGGTTTTTAAAGTCTGTACATCTGAAAGGATTGTATCAGTCACTCCGCAAAGCTCCTTTATGCGGGCCTCCATCTTCCAGATCTTTTAAGGCAGAGGTGCTGGAAGGAGAAGAGGAAAGGAAAAAAAAAAAAAATAGTGTTTACCTGTGGTAACACTCCAGAGTAAAATTTTAAGGGAATGCGCTCACCTGGAATGGTTGTGAGAAGTCACAACCACTGTCATCACATAAGGTATTAAACGGACATCGGATATCCACAGTCACAGCAGACACGGCTTTCCCAGACCCAGCAGACACTAAACATTGGCTCCTGAATCTTGTCATGTATAGTGTACAGTTCCTATAGCGTCTTGTGCTTGGGTGCGAGGAAAACACAGGAGACATAGGTTGAAATGAAATGACTTGTATTACTTCATACAAGCATGCAGAAAAGGTCACACAGTTTGCAGGAACAGCGACAGGAGACACAGCAGGCCAGAGTAACTTCAAGCTCTACAATAAATCTCCAAAGCAGGTTCAGGATCTCTTCTCTGTACCGTAATTCCTCTGCAAACATGGATTCACCAAACTGCAGGTTTCCAGAGTCCAAAAGTGTTCCAAGGTTCCTCAGTAGGGAATAGCTGGAGTACAAGTCCAAGGCTTCCAGGAGTCAGGTCACAGACTGACTGAGGCTTGATTCAGGAGCACTGATTGTTCAGCTGAGGCTGCTTAAGAAGCAAGAGGGAAGAATCAGGGCGGGAACATGAAAACTGGAAACTCCATATTAACTGAGGGCAAGAGCTGCAGAAAGACAGAAAGCAAAATGGCCGACGGAAAACTGAGTTTCAAGGAACATGTCAACAGAGACAAAGAACCTTACATATATTCTTGTACATAGGGGCAGTATTATAGTAGTTATATTCTTGTATATAGGGGCAGTATTATAGTAGTTATATTCTTGTACATAGGGGCAGTATTATAGTAGTTATATTCTTGTACATAGGGGCAGTATTATAGTAGTTATATTCTTGTACATAGGAGCAGTATTATAGTAGTTATATTCTTGTACATAGGAGCAGTATTATAGTAGTTATATTGTCATGTATAGTGTACAGTTCCTATAGCGTCTTGTGCTTGGGTGCGAGGAAAACACAGGAGACATAGGTTGAAATGAAATGACTTGTATTACTTCATACAAGCATGCTGAAAAGTTCACACAGTTTGCAGGAACAGCGACAGGAGACACAGCAGGCCAGAGTAACTTCAAGCACTACAATAAATCTCCAAAGCAGGTTCAGGATCTCTTCTCTGTACCGTAATTCCTCTGCAAACATGGATTCACCAAACAGCAGGTTTCCAGAGTCCAAAAGTGTTCCAAGGTTCCTCAGTAGGGAATAGCTGGAGTACAAGTCCAAGGCTTCCAGGAGTCAGGTCACAGACTGACTGAGGCTTGATTCAGGAGCACTGATTGTTCAGCTGAGGCTGCTTAAGAAGCAAGAGGGAAGAATCAGGGCGGGAACATGAAAACTGGAAACTCCATATTAACTGAGGGCAAGAGCTGCAGAAAGACAGAAAGCAAAATGGCCGACGGAAAACTGAGTTTCAAGGAACATGTCAACAGAGACAAAGAACCTTACATATATTCTTGTACATAGGGGCAGTATTATAGTAGTTATATTCTTGTATATAGGGGCAGTATTATAGTAGTTATATTCTTGTACATAGGGGCAGTATTATAGTAGTTATATTCTTGTACATAGGGGCAGTATTATAGGGGTTATATTCTTGTACATAGGGCAGTATTATAGTAGTTATATTCTTGTACATAGGGCAGTATTATAGTAGTTATATTCTTGTACATAGGGGCAGTATTATAGTAGTTATATTCTTGTACATAGGGGGCAGTATTATAGTAGTTATATTCTTGTACATAGGGCAGTATTATAGTAGTTATATTCTTGTACATAGGAGCAGTATTATAGTAGTTATATTCTTGTACATAGGGGCAGTATTATAGTAGTTATATTCTTGTACATAGGGGCAGTATTATAGTAGTTATATTCTTGTACATAGGGGCAGTATTATAGTAGTTATATTCTTGTACATAGGGGCAGTATTATAGTAGTTATATTCTTGTACATAGGGGCAGTATTACAGTAGTTATATTCTTGTACATAGGGGCAGTATTATAGTAGTTATATTGTACATAGGAGCAGTATTATAGTAGTTATATTCTTGTACATAGGAGCAGTATTATAGTAGTTATATTCTTGTACATAGGGGCAGTATTATAGTAGTTATATTCTTGTACATAGGGCAGTATTATAGTAGTTATATTCTTGTACATAGGAGCAGTATTATAGTAGTTATATTCTTGTACATAGGAGCAGTATTATAGTAGTTATATTCTTGAACATAGGAGCAGTATTATAGTAGTTATATTCTTGAACATAGGAGCAGTATTATAGTAGTTATATTCTTGTATATAGGAGCAGTATTATAGTAGTTATATTCTTGTACATAGGGAGCAGTATAATTACTATTATTTCACTTCCCTCTCTTTATAATTTTTCTTGTGGCGTTTTTATTATGTCTCACATTTATTCATTCGTCCATGTTTTTGCCCCTTAGGTCTTTTTCTCCACATGGTTCCGAGCTGCACGACCTGGAATATTATGAAGCTGATAGAGAAGGCGGCATCTTGGATTGTCATAAGTGCAAATATCTGTGCACCGGACGAGGTGAGTTACCTGTAGTGTCACATCATACAGCACCGGCGGGACTGGATAGAATGATTTTGACCTTCCTGGGATTATATTTTCGGATTATCAAGTACTAATATATGTCCGAGTAGTTACTGTACTGATAGTATTGCCCAGCCATTCTGATACTGATCTTACATTATATCTCGTACTCCGGTCACATCCAAAGCTGCAGCCCTCTGCAAATGTCATGTATGCGCCCACGCGAAAATCAGGAGTGAACTCTGTCCTCCTAAAGTGGCTTTTCCTGTTCTTCACGCTGAGACTAATGTTTTTTGGCAATTCGAGCCTGCAGAAGAAGGGCAGGGAACAGTAAGAAAAAATGTTGTCCGGGCGTCCGCCCCGCTGCTCGCTGCTTTCTTTCTTCTCTAATGAAATCAGAGGAAATGTCCCAGAGCGAAGATGCAGCCCCTCTGTTATTGTGCAGAACTGAATGTCCTAATTTCTGCAAAGAGGAAAATACTGTAATGTAGGCAAATAATGCACAAATTCCACCCAAGAAAAATAAAGACGCTTCAAGAAAAACAGCGACGTGTGCACATAATCTAAGGGAGGAATTAATTAACATCGACGTTTTCCTGCCATTCTTGATCCCAGGATTCACCGATTTCCTTAGCAGGCGGGCACCACGGAATTAATTTTGCGCTTTTTTCCGCCAAATGTAGGCATGGACTGGATTACATTTCTGTCTTAATTTGCGCCATTTTTGTCCCATAAATTAAAATGAAGCTCCGCACAGAAAAAAAATAAAACGCTGGCGTTTGAAAAATGTGCAAAAAATTTTGTGCACCTTTTTGAAATTTTTTTTATCATCTTTGCTTAGTTTTCTGGCGCACACTGATATATTGGCCCCATTGTATATGGTACTTTTTTTTTATCATGGTGGGACACTTCACAGCTTTATGTTTGGGGACATTTTCCCTTGTATTTGCTGATCCTCACCTTACACCTATAGGGTTGCAGGTGACGCCAGTCTGTGGCACTATGGTCCATGACGACTGTGATAAATGAGGCCCAATATATGTAACTACTGCTCCCACCATGCAGATGTCTTCTGTCCTTTCCTTTCCCGTTGTGTTCAGAGTCCGCTGACTTTTTTTTGATAATTCACCGATTGTCACCATTTCCAGGACTTTGCACCTTGAGTCGCTCTCGGCTTATTGCATCTCCTCTGGTATTTTTATTTGCATGTTGTCGGTCATAATTGAGTCTTGTAAATTGTGAAATGGGAGGCAAATATCGCCTTAAGCCAAGATAAGCCAGGATCTTGTGCACTTCGATCAGTGATTTCCAACCTCTGGTTTACCTGCAGGTGAAGAACTACAACTCCCACCATGCTGCATGTACAGGTATGGTGGGAAATGTAGTTCTGCAGCAGCTGAAGAGCCACTGGGTTGTCATTTTCTGATTTTAGGAGATCTGAACGCTGGGAGCCCCAATATTCACCAGATCCGGGGTCTTCAAGTCCCTTTTGTAAATTTTTCCATTTATTCTCCATCGGTCTCAGTCTACCTTGAGAAGTCCTGTAGACCGGACAGCAGCTGCCCCTTTGTTCTTGTGATCGTCAGTGCTTGTGAAGCCTCCTGCAATTAGCTGCTTAACGACTATCTTGTGTTCATGTGATCTTGGTACAATAGATTGCACAAGATTATAAAAAACATGGCAAAGTTCTTTAAAAAAAAAAAAAGTTGAAAAATAATATATATATATATATATATATATATATATATATATATTTCAAAAAAAATTGAAGCAGCATAGTATACAATACTTGTGGGTGCAAATCCTCCAGCAGGAATCCAATACTTGCCAAATTCAATAAGACAAAAAATAGGCAGCACTCCTCAGAATCAATAGCAGTTGTGGACTTTATTAGACCCACATCTCAGGGCAACGTTTCGGCTACAATTAGCTGGAGGAAGGCTAATTGTAGCCGAAACGTTGCCTGAGATGTGGGTCTAATAAAGTCCACAACTGCTATTGATTCTGAGGAGTGCTGCCTATTTTTTGTCATATATATATATATATATATATATATATATAATATATATATATATATAGCGCCGCAGGTTGTGCATGATATTGTAGCTCTCCTTCATTTTTTTTCAAGGCAGCATCCCGTATGGGTAAAAATTGCCACCAATTTGGCAGTAATCACAGCTTCCACGATGGTTGTCGCTCTGCTTTCCTGTGGTGGCAAAGTACAAATCTGAACACATGAACCTCAGGATGTGAAATATTACATAAAAGAGACCTATCACTTGCTGAAAAAAAATTATGGTAAATACCTTTTAAAAAATCCCTGAGGTCCTCTGATTTTGCCATTTTTTTCCTTTTTGTGCTGTGTCGCTCCATTGCAGAGATATTCACGTGTTACTTCTGGAGCGCAATATGTGAAATTTCCTCTTGTATCCAACTGGGCGTTTCTTCACAGGCTTCTCAAGTAGGCGTGTTTTTTCACCCCTCCCTCCAAGAGGCTGCCCGTCACAGCTCTGCATTTCAGACTGATAGATCAGCTGCTGAGCTGTGATTGGCAGCATCTAGAAGGGAAGAGTGAGAACACACGCCCGCAGAGAACATTCTGAAGAAAAGCTCAAGCAGAGATTTCACATACTGCACTCTAGAAAAAAATGAATGTAGATATCTCTGCAATAGAGTGAAACGGCTGAAAATGAAAAGAGTGCAAAAATCCCTGAGCTCCCCTGATTCTGCCAAAGTATTAAACTCAGTTTTTTTTTTTAGCAAGTGACAGGTCCCCTTTAAAGGGTATGTTCATTTTTTTCCAGTTGTACATGGAATTTTTCTCTTTTCAAGTTAATTCATGCTTCCTTTTACTCTCATGGTAACTCCTGAGACCAATTGTACCAGCTGCAACACCAACAACATTGAGGAGAGGTATTACAAGTGTAAAAAAAAGTTAAGTTACCTATATTACCCATCACAATCAGGAGAACGGGGGTCAAGCTTTGAGTTGGTGTTTGTGCATGTGCAGTGCGACTGAAGAAGATGGTCTCAGTGGCGGGTTCCACACCAATCAGACACTTATTTCATATCTTATATGTAGGTGATAATTTGTAATTTTTGGAACAACCCTTAACTATGACCTGTGACCAGGTCTAAAGTGTTCATTTTTTTTCTCTTATTTTGCTCCTGCTTCTCCCCTGAGTAATCCATTTCAGTTTTTTTTCAAATCCGGTGTAAGGATCCAGAGATATGGGCACTTTTTATTTACTTCGTGGCTCACAGGATCCTCAGGGGCGTGTCTTTAGGCTGTTCTGCATTGCTATCCTATCTGCACAGCCCCCTTGGTAAAGAACCTAAAAATTTTCACTGAATATAAAGACCCTTATCTCTGGATCAGTATGGCGGATTTGAAAAAAACAAAAAGCAAAATATTCCGGGGAGCAGCAGGAATAAAATGAGAGCAACAACTGGTCAGTGTAGAGCCTCATGAATTAATGTCGCTGGTGAATAGCAAACTGGTATCCAGTAGAATGAATGTTGCCCTAGTCTGTAGGTGACAGATGGCACGTCCACCACCTGGCAATGTATCTGACAACCTAGAGGGGATCCCCCAATAAAACCTTCTTCCCCTATTGCATTTTTTTCTTTAATCACCCTCTCTGAGTTTGTGTCTGATGCCGTCTGCAGCGGTGACATCACATCAACAGCTCTGCAGCCAATCACTGAGCTCAGCTGATCTAACCAAATGACCAGCATGAGCCACTCACAGATTGTCTGCAGCGCTGCCGGTGCTGCAGACAATATCCGACACCGCGAGTAACAGAGACTCAGCGCCGGACCCGTGGGTGAAGCACAGGTTGTTGTGTTTTACTTTTTTACTCCTATTTATAATGGATGTTTTCTTAAGTTGCCTAATGGTGGTGAAAGCTATTTAAAGAGATTCTCCACCAGGTACCAAAAATCTGATAAATGTTGCAGTAAAGGATGGTGGCGACGATAGTTTACGTCCCGCTAAGGGTCCGTTATTTTGGAAGTTTAGGACCGGTGCTAACAGACTGGTTTGTAGGGACATTTCCGGGCCACCACGCCGTTCCCTTTCTCGGTCTGCAGTATTGATCCGATTTTTGTGCCGCCCCGTCCTGGTGGAGAAGCTCCGTCACCTGTTGTCTTCTGATCCGTGTTAACCCTCTAACGTCTCCATCTTTTCAGCCTGCTGTCAGCTTGTGGAAGTTCTGCTGAACATGCTGATCCTGATATGCTGCTCCGTGTCCTACAACTCCACAGGGGGCTTCACTGGCATCACTAACCTGGGAGGAATTTATTATTACCAGTTTGGGGGGGCCTACAGCGGCTTTAGCGGTGCAGATGGAGAGAAGGCTCAGGAGCTAGACGTCCAGTTTTACAATCTGAAGCTTCCCACTGTCACCGCTTCCATGGCCTTTGGGGGCGCTCTTATGACTTTCAGTTGCCTTATGGTCCTCCTTGGTGTGCTCCGGGTCCCGTGGCGCTGGCCTGTGTGCCTGTTGGTGGAGTGCGGACTAGACATCGCCATAGCCGTGGGCTACGTGCCCGCTCTTTATTTCTACTTCAAGCGCCTGCAGGACGCTTACAATACTCAGGTGTGCAAAGACCGGGAGGCGCTGTACAGCAGCAAAGGCTACCAAGGCTTCACCTGCGCCTTACATGGGGCTGACATCGCTGCCGCCCTCTTTGCTTGCATGGCCATCATTGCCTTCTTTATGAGCGCTGTTCTCGCCATTAAGGGTTTCCGAGCCGTTCGTCTCCAGAAAAAGAAGCCGGTTAACACCATTGAATTCTAGTCCCTTATACCCTCCCAACCCACCTTGTACATACATGCAACATGCTTTCTACTGTCTATTGTACAGCTTTGTTTGTTTTTTTTAATTTGTATAAAATAAAAAAACTTATCAAAACTTTAAAATGATTATTAATCAAAAATGTGAAAATGACGATTTAAAAGGAGTTGTCGTTATACAGCTCAGGTCCCTTACAGCGATTGTAGGGTTTCCATTAATTGTAATGTCACCTACTTTCCCCTATTGCAAATTTGGATTATTAGCAAAATTTGCAAACTTTTACGCCTTTTTTTTTTTTTTTTTTGCAATGAACCAAACAAGAACAATGTAAATATCTCAACACAACTAACATAACAGGTGGTTTCTCCAAACTCAGAACAGAAACTGCAAAATTTACCGACTCCTGCAGTCTCAGTATTAGGCCACGTTCACACAGTCAGTATTTTACCTCAGTGTTTGTATGCTAAAACCAGAAGTAGGTGATAAATACAGAAGTGGTGACGTGTTTCTACTATACTTTTCCTCTGATTGTTCCACCCCCTGCTTTTGGCTTACAAATCCTGATGTAAAATACTGACCAAATACTGAACGTGTGAACATGGCCTTATTCACACCTTCATGACAAACTTCTTTAGTACTTAGTAGAGCCCCTCTGGCTGTTTGGACCTGCTTCCCCTCCTGACCTGCTGCCCCTCTGGCTGTTTTGACCTGCTGCCCCTCTGGCTGTTTTGACCTGCTTCCCCTCGTGACCTGCTGCCCCTCTGGCTGTTTTGACCTGCTGCCCCTCTGGCTCTCGAGACCTGCTGCCCCTCTGGCTGTTTTGACCTGCTTCCCCTCGTGACCTGCTGCTCCTCTGGCTGTTTGACCTGCTGCCCCTCTGGCTCTCGAGACCTGCTGCCCCTCTGGCTCTCGAGACCTGCTGCCCCTCTGGCTCTTGAGACCTACTGCCCCTCTGGCTCTCATGACCTGCTGGCCCTCTGGCTCTCGAGACTTGCTGCCCCTCTGGCTGTTATGACCTGATGCATATGTGAAGCAAACAGAATCCCCTAACGTCTTTGGCTGATTAATATTGTTTTCAGCATATTGGAGGTGACTTTTCTTGTGCTTTTGGGGCAATAGAGATTACATCTTGGAATTTGGGCATGGAGACCTTCAGCGTTTACTGTGCGAACTGAAATCTCAGTGCCTGCTGCCGCCAAATCTTGCTGCACATCTTTTGCAGTCACTCAAAGTATTTTGACAGCCTGCTTCCTCTGGAATCTGGTGGCAGTCGGTGACAGCTTCCTATTTCTGCCACATCTAGGGAGTGGAGGCAGTGTTCCTACATGAGCTCTGCCTCCAGCTGTATCTCTAGGAACAGTCACTATTCTTTTTTTTTTTACTTTACATTTATAATGCAACTAGGTGAAGATCCCGGCGTTGCCCAGGCATAGTAACTTGCAGTGTGAAACCCCCTGTGTATTGTGAGACTGCACTGTGTAGTTTGAGCCACCTCTGCTTGATAACCTACCAAATGTACATTCTTAAAAAGCAGTGGACTTTGGTCACCATAAGAGCTGTAGCTACAAAATTTTATTTTTTGTTTTACTTTGGATGCATTGAAGGCATAAATAATAATAAAAAAAAGTCTGCAAAGATGAATCTTAACAATGAGGGTTTGTATTACTGAATTGCAGTCTTGGAAGGAACCTCCGGAGTTGCAGAGATTGGTTCATGTGTATAAAGTGATGATTATTGCACAGAATCGTACTGACGTCTACCAATCATAGTGATGATTATTGCATAGAACCAGAACAGTACTGACGTCTACCAATCATAGTGATGATTATTGCCTACCAAAGTGATGATTATAGCATAGAACCGTACTGACATCTATCAATCATAGTGATGATTATTGTACAGAACCTTACTGACGTCTATCAATCATAATGATGATTATTGCATAGAACCAGAACAGTACTGACGTCTATCAATCATAGTGATGAATAGTGCCTACCAAAGTGATGATTATAGCATAGAACCGTACTGACATCTATCAATCATAGTGATGATTATTGTACAGAACCTTACTGACGTCTATCAATCATAGTGATGAATATTGCCTACCAAAGTGATGATTATAGCATAGAACCGTACTGACATCTATCAATCATAGTGATGATTATTGCCTACCAAAGTGATGATTATAGCATAGAACCGTACGGACGTCTATCAGTCATAGTGATGATTATTGTACAGAACCAGAACCGTACTGACGTCTATCAATCCTAGTGATGATGATTGCACAGGACTGTACTGACATCTACAATCAATGATGATTATTGCATGGAACCTTACTGACCAATCATAGTCCTTCACCTTCCAAGCTCTTGGTCTTTTAACTGATCATGGTGTAAGACATGGAAAGCGGGTTCTCAGCCTCTTCTCTTTCTTACCTAGGTATTCTGCAGATGTTGGAGGTGATCCTCAACGTTCTGGTTCTGATTTGTATAGTCGCCTCCCATTTCTCCCTCTCTGGGTTCAGTGCCGGCATGGCAAGTGGCGGCTTTGGAGGTGGTTATTACCCCTTCGAGGGTCAGGAGTTGCAGGAGGTGCGGCAGTTGGACCAGGAATTCACTCTATTGCGGTCCCCATTGATATACGGAGGCCTGACAGTATGTTTGCTGACAGGGACCTTGACACTTGCCATCTTGGCTCATGGATCCAGGCATCTTCTCGATCTATCTCAGAAATGGCTCCTGATTGAGGCCGTTTTCAGTGCGGTGGCGTCGCTGGGTTACGGAGCTGCGGTGGGGGTCTTTCTACATTTTGCTCTCCAAATAAATTCCACCGATGTGTGTAAGAGGAGAGAGAGGTTGTACACCAGAAACGGACTCACATGGATGAACTGTAACCTGGCCGGGACGGATGGAGGAGCCGCAACCTTCGCCATCATATTGCTTCTGTTATACGTCGCCAGCGTTGTGCTCGCTGCCCGGGCATACAAGGAGAAGGAGGCTCTACAGCAGTGAAGAAAGTGCCGCTCGAAACTCCTGGTATAAAGTATATGCAGTATCTTATCTGCTGCTTAAAGGGCAATTCTAGTAACTTAAAGGGAATATGTCAGCAGGATTTCACCCCAGAACTTTAGATCTGCCTGTACCTCTTTGAAAGACAAGTCCAGAAATACCTTTACATCACCGGTCTGTTCATCCTTTACTGAATAATCACCGTTTAAGTGAATATACAAATAAGGCCGAAGAGCTATGGTAGATCTGAAGCCTCGGTCACTCCAGCTCAGCGCTACCGCCTCCTCCTGCTTGACTGACAGTCTCTATGCTGTGTGACTTCGGGCAGAGGAGCCGTCATTCAGGCTGGAGGCAGCAGCCATGAGCTGGAGTGACCGAGGCTTCAGATCTACCATAACTCGTCAGTCTTATTTGCATATCCACTCAAACGTTGATTTCTGAATAATGGCGGAACGCTTCGGCCATGTAAAGATATTGCTGGACTCGTCATTGAAAGAGCTATACCTGGAGGACAGTTTCCCTTTAAGGTTGAAGACTTATTAAAAATGTTCAGGTCCTGAATATCACTCCCATCATTTCAGGGGACGGAGCGCACATTTCTTAATCTCTTCCGTATAGAGAGGAGTTTTCTCTTGTGCTCATCGTCGCCCCCTGCTTGAATAATGCACTTTATACAAGTCAGGAAAGTAAATATTCCATGTATATTTGTTTTGGGATTTTTTGTTTTTTTTTGACAAGTTGAGTATGTTTTATTAAACCAGCACTTACTTCTTACATACCCTAATTTAGTGCTTATGCCACTCTGTAAAGTATGTGGGACTGGAAAGGCGCTGTGCAGGGAAAGCTGTAGATAGGCACATCTTCATGGGGAAAAATCATTGTTGCAATCAGATTTTATTTCAATTTGGCACCCTTTACCTTCTGTATCCTCTGTGCTGCATTGTGTAGCACTGGCTGTAGAATGAGTTAACAAAGAATCTGCCAGTGAGCTCATTCGGATAGGGAGTTTGTACCTTTTTTGCCGGCTGATTTCTGACCACATTTTAAGCTGAGCTGATAAAGCAGCGGAAAGGAGCTCAGAAAAAGGCACATTAGGGTTCTCAGTTAACTCATTCTGCAGCAAAACGGTGCAAATTTTTTCACTAAAACCAATTGTAAGAATTGTTTTTAGCCTAAAATACATGCATTTAAGGGGAAAAAAAAGCCCCTGAAGGTGTAAAAATAATTTTAAAAAGGGGGGATGCAACACTAAATCAGTGCTGTCACCTCCCCACCCATAATAAAGAGATGACTAATCCTACCATTAATTTTCACAATGGGAATATTCTGATAAAGGGGTGGTTAAAGGTTGATTAAAAAACGAATCCCAACTGTACCACAAATGAAACCATCCATGGAGCCCCTTCCCATAATCAACTCCGAACCCACAGCATCTTGTGCTGTTCCCAAAGGCGATTTTTCTGGTTATTCCCTAAATTAGCTAAGTGAATGCAGGTAACATTTCATTTTTAATAAGAATTTTTGAGGTTTTTTTTTTTTTAAGATAATTTCAGGGACAGATCATATATTTAACATTTCAAAAAGAAACCATTGGGGGGATATATATTTACATATATATTTTTTTTTATTATTTTCTACACCAGCAAAGCCTAAAATCAAGAAATGTTGAAATGAAAACTTGTACATATATACACACAATATTATTGCTTTTGCTAAAATAAAAATCGTAAAAATAATGGCTTCAGAGGCTGTCATTTCTTTGGCTTCCCTCCCCCGGGGGGTGGGCTGTGTCCATAAAATAACCCCCCCACCAGTGCAAGACCAGACGCGTTTCGCAATCTATTTTCAGTTCCAGATGAACAATATTCAAGCAGGGATCGAGATGCGTATAAAGCTCGGCTGTAGTCCATTGCTTCGGTCAGGTAAGATCTATCCCATGATATCATATATATGCAATGCTTTAGTCCTTCACTTCTCCTAAAACCATCTTCTGACATGTGGATGAGTCTGGTGACTGTGGTTGACAATCTAATTCCACATGACCGATGCTTATTTTAAGTACGTTTTGTTCAAAGCGCTCCTCATGGGTGGAGAGAAATACTCCGCGGGGCGGGACTAAATGATTCACCTCCCACTTAGATTCTCATGTTAAATGGTGGAAAGGAAAACTTGAATGGGGGAATCTTACCAGGTTTGTGTGGGTTTCCTTACACACTCCAAAGACATACTGATGGGAGGACAAAGATGGCAGTCATGGGGGTGGGCTCCTTGTGAAGGGCTCTGATGGGTGTGATTTAATTGCTGCTGTCAGTGTTTAGCGGTCAGGAGACAAGGTGGCCACGAAATGGGAATTTTCGCCAGTGCTGGAGTAATGAGGGAGTATTTGGGAACAGAAAAGTATGTTATTTTATGGGTTCCCCCCCCTTTGGAATATTATGGCCCTGAAGTTACCCCAGAGATGCAGCTTTGGAAACCTTGCACCATTTTTTTGTATAAGTTTGATATTTTCCCATTTACCATTACTAGAAGTGCAGGAGAACGGGGGTCCCTTGGAGTAAACCACAGCAGCAAACGTTAACGTCACCATCAATGACATCGTAGGTGTAAACGGACTTCATGGCGTCTACATCCACAATATGAGACCGGACTAAGCCAAACTGGAATTTCATAATGGCCCCCAGGGCACAAAAAAATAACAAAAAAAAAAACTCAGTCCGTGCTTTTTCTTCAACATTTTCTTGCGGCATTGATATTAAACCGAGCAACAGTGACGACTCCACTCACATCAGGGACGGCGCGGAAGCTCGCAACGCATCGTGGAAAATGAGCTCTAGTCCTGGCCGAGATATGGATCATTCACAACCAAAGCTGGGGAATAAGTCACCAGGAGGACACCGATGCAGACAGCGGCATTTATAAAGCATTTAGTGCAAATCAGACAAGTTTCTAGCAATATCGGACGTGGCCTGAGCCACGGGATGTCTGGAAAGTTTCTCTTGTTGCATCAGGCGCAGTCTCTGCTCCTTCCATAACCCGAGTTCAAAGTGCATATATATATAAAATAATCCACCACTGGTCATAAAACTGGGCGAGACGTTCGGCCGGAATATTTGATCATTAAAAAAAAAATTGTATGTATAACGGACGTCTTAAATAGTCCAATAGGAATGTACAAATCCTCGGCCGATAGGGTTGGTAAAGCCGACTCAGATGCAAAAAAAAAAAAAAAAAACCAAGAATAGAATCCATAATAATAAAAAAAAAAGTGCTGATCGAAAATGGCTCAGGAAAAGCGACCATGACGGAAACATTCCCAAAAAACATCCTTCATTCTTAGCTTATTAGTGACTGCAAAAAAAAGTCAGTAATTATGCAAAATAAGCTACTCGATACCAGAGGGGCACAGGCGTCTAGTTATGCCACGTACCCACGGGGTGTCGACATAATGATATCGGTTGGACAATGATCCAACAGGACAGATTTGTCCGGAGCGCGGCTCGTCAGTTTGGGTTTTCGGCTCAGCAAAATTAGAGGTATGGAGAAAATTACTCATTATCAAATCCATAAGACCCTAAGTAGAGGGTGAGTGGCAGCCCCCCCTTTCATCGCAGAAGTCCGTCCACTCCTTGCTATGGAGGTGGATCGGTCATGTCCGAGTACCTATAGGACCAAGTGGTTAAAAAATATAAATTATTTGGAATAAATTCACATTTGTTCATTGGCTCAAGAATCTGGAATTTAAAAAAAAAACATTAATAAATAATAATAAAAAAAACATTTGGCTTTGAATGGGTATGCTGCGATTGGCAAATCTATCTGCCGCACATTACGGGATATTAGGAGTGAAAATTGTAAAAATGTGCAATTTTTTGGGACCTGGGGAGGGGTTGATGTGATCGCCCCTTAGTTCTCGGTCACAAAGCGGTGTCAAACTCTTCCAGACCATTGGCTCGATCCTCGGCTCCGGATTCTAAGTCATTTAGTTGCTGGCGAACCTCGTTTTCTAAGTGTGGAGGAACGACAAAGTGATCCTCTGTTTCCAGCTGTGAAGGTGCGGAGAAGTAGCCCGTTTTTTTCTTAGGAGCCTCAGAGGCCACCTCAATGAGGTTAAGGATTTCTTCCAGGGGCACGACGGAGCCATTGGAGTGTTTCTTCCGATAGAGGCAAGAGGAGGAGGAAGGAAGATCGTCCCTGTCGTGGCTGGACGTCTGGTTGTGATTGATGGCGTCTTGCTGTAGGATGTACATGGAAATACCACCGCAATCCTCGTCCAGTCCCTGAACGCCAAAGGTTCTGGGGAGTGCTGCCTGCTGCAGTGAATATCCACCTCTACCTCCACCCGGCTGCCGGTCTGAAGCCCCTCAGCCTGCAGGTCGTCGTCGCTGTCCAGACCGTTCTCCGACTGGTTGCTGGAGAAAGTGGCACATGATGGCTGCCGCTGAAAAGTGCTGGCTGAGGGTACCGGATGGAGACTACATCGCCGCTCCGGCCTGAGGATGACACCATCCATTCCGGCAACGGCGTGTTCATCTGAGGCCGTGGAGCCGACCTCACTGCTCACCTCCGATACAGACATCTCGCTGCTGAACTCCGAGGCAATGCCGCTACTCGAAGATGGAGTCACCGAGTCTGGAGATTCCTTTGGGGCCGCTCCGGAGGCCAAGCCAGACGGACTGGGTAAAGAGAGAGTGTGCATTTCACAAGTACAGGTATCCTCTCCGATCTTAAGACAAACCACCAGGGCGACAACGTTATCCGGGCACCCATAGCTTTGTGCTAAAGTGCACAGCTTCTTGGCAGCCGAAAGGGGATCTGGCAAATGTCGAATGGTCTGTACTGCTTCTGCAACCGGCACGTGCTCCCACAACGCTTTGTTCCTAGAATCAGAAGCTCGTCCTGCACCGTAAGGGGTAACTTGGTGATGTGAGGTTCTGGAAGCACCCATGGGTGCAGATACGTGCAGCCAAGCATTCGTGTGCAGCAGGTTACACCGTTCACTTTATTGTCCTGCAAGAGAAAAAAAAAACAACAAAATAATGGCAAAATATCATTGCAGACCCCACTGTGAACGGTGCAGAGAAGGGAAATGGAGGGGGACCTACTTCTGTGATAATCGCCTTCTGCTCCTTAATCCTCAGAAGATCTTCACGGCAGTGCTCGATGCTGAACATTCGAGATAAAACCAGTGGCTGTCCATTCCGGCACAGCACGGCCTGGCACGTGCCCACGTTGGCCACCGTCAGGGAGAAGTTGTTGCTGTGCTCGGGTGCAGTGTGTCCGATGTAACACAAGAGGGCGGAAGAACCGAGTTTCTGACCTGCAGTCCCCAACTTCCTAAGGGGAGAAGAAAAGGGAAGCGAGGTCATCAGAGGGTTAACAGGGAATCCGTAACCTGTCCCTACATCTCTAGATCTATCCCATATCCATGCATCTTTAGAACCATCCATATATATCTATACCAGATGTATCACTAACTTTATCCCATCTATTAATGCCAAAAGGAAGTGTAAAGCATGGAGGACAAAAGGGAGGAATACCAATGTGATTCAGAAGGCACAGACCTGTGGGACACCAGGAACGTGTGGCACATGAACGTCCGATCGCAGTTTGATTGCTGCACTTCTTCCAAAAGCACGTCTCCCATGGTGCACTGCAGCAGACGCGGCACCTCCTCATTTTTGTCTCCATCAAACATGCCATACAGGGCCTCCACCCCCTCCGCAAAATCGCTGACGGCCAATGACGAGACACAGAGCCTGAGAGAGAGACGCCAACGTTAGTGCTGCTGTGCGGGCAGTGACCCTGGACATGGCGGAGAACAATACTCACTTGTTCCTCTGTCCGGACATCTCCGCAAGCCCGTGATTCCAGGGCATGGACGTGACCGACATCTCGGCATTAGGCAGCGGCTTGTTGTCGATTTTCAGGATTGGGATGTGACTATAGGAAGATACAAGAAACACCGGTTAACAAATGCCTTTCACATTATAGTAGATGCTCAAAAGTTCTCTTCTTTCGGTGGGATAAGGGGTAACTTGCTGACTGCTCGGAGTCCGACCACTGGGCCCCATAGCAATTCCAAGGTTGGGGATGTGGATCCCAGAGAACGTCGCTCTGCCGCCCAGTCCTGAATGAAGTGCAGGCATGCATGCCCGGCCACTCCATCCTGAATTAAGTGCAGGCGTGCATGCTCGGCAGCACCGTCCTGAATGGAGCGCAGGCGTGCATGCCCGGCCACCCCATCCAGAATGAAGTGCAGGCGTGCACGCTCAGCAGCAGCGTCCTGAATGGAGCTCAGGCGTGCAAGCTCGGCAGCAGCGTCCTGAATGGAGCGCAGGCGTGCATGCTTGGCCGCCCTGTCCTGAATAGAGCGCAGGTGTGCACGATAAGCCACCCCGTCCTGAATGGAGCGCAGGCGTGCACGCTCGGCAGCCCCATCCTGAATGGAGCGCAGGTGTGCATGATCAGCCACCCTGTCCTGAATGGAGCGCAGGCGTGCATGCTCGGCACACCTAAAGACCTTGAATGGACCAAGTGCATCTCCGCTCCATTGAGGACGGGACTGCAAAGTCATTTTTTCATGGTTCCAGAGCCCTGTTCTCAAGATTGGTGAGGGTCCCAGTGATCAGACTCCCAGGAAGTTATCCCCTATACCAGGGACCTTGATTTTTTTTTTTTTTGTTGAATAACCCTTTAAGTTTCTTCTGATCCATCTCTTAACTATTATGGTGCACTGAAGATTGGATTTGCCATGTTTGAGATTCGCTTTTGGAAAAAAAAAGACATTTGTGTATCATGTCCATAATTCAATATGGGGTGTTGTGCAAGACAATGGTGAAGACGGGAGACTTGTACAATACCTGAAGATGTCGTGGAGCTGATGATCCAGCACCAGGTCGCCGTTCCCTTTCAGGTCCAGCTCTTGCAGCGCGGGCGGCAGGGTATCGGGCGCCGGGATTTCCATCAGACTGTTACAGCTCAAGTCAACCAGCTGCAGGAACAAAGAGCAGCAACATCTCATGCCAGAGGCCGAGTCAGTGACAATGAGATGACACCATGTACACAAGTCTACAGCTGCAGCACAGCCTGCAGGGGTAAGAGAGGGGGGAAGAGGAGAGATAATAGGGGGTCAGAGCTAGAAGCGGAGAGTCAGGAAGGTCTGATTGTGTAGGATACAGGTGGGGGAGAGACCTGGATATGCGGCAGATGGAAAATCTCGGGGAACACGCTGATGCAGTTGGAGTGAGCGATGAGGGTGTGCAGATGTTTGAGGTTGGACACAGTGCTGGGGACGGACTTGAGCCGGTTTCCGCTTAGGTTCAGCTCCTCCAAATTCTCTAGTTTGTTCAGTTTGCTGCAAGACAAAAGTCCAGGCTGTTAAAGGATGAATTTCCTAGAACACGGCGGCCATAAAACACCTGTGACGGCACTTACCTGGCTGGGAATGTCTCCAGTTGGTTATATGCCATGTGCAGGATCCTGAGGTTCACGTGTATGGTCAGGAAGGGGACGTACTGATCAGTCAGCAGGTTGTTGGTTAAGTAGAGGACTTGCAGCCTTGTCCCGGTCTCCTCTCTGCTACATATGGACGGCAAGGACTCCAGAGCATTTGCAGATGCGTTCAGAAACCTGAGACTAAAAAAACAAAACATGATGGGTTACAAAAACCATGGCCGCGCTCTTCCAAAATCAGCGCCACTGATTTAATGTTGATAGAGCATCAATTAAAAACAAAAAAACTTAAAAGAGATTTTCAAAAATGTGCGGCCACTCACTTCACAGCTACAGCGAAGAGGAAGTTAGGAAGGTGCCGCAGTAAATTGTGCTGGACATCCAGACTTTCCAGAGGGAAGCAGTCAGCGGGGCACGGCAAGTTCTTCAGCTGATTGTGTCCGAGGAGCAGCTTCCTTAGCTTGGGAGACCCCATTACCCTGTAGGGACAACACGTATTGAGTAAGAGAAGCTCCATCGTAATCTGCTGTAGGATCCTTTTCCTCTATATACCTCAATGGCAGCTCTGCCACGAGGTTCCAGCTGAGATCGAGAGCTTCCAGTTTCTTGGCTTCACAAACCCAATCTGGCACAGATGTTAAGCAGTTCCTTAAGATAAGCAGATTGTACGGAGACACGAGTCACGTTTTTGGAGCAAGGAGGTAAAGACTAATATCTCCCTTGGTGCTAACACTGAGCGGCGCCCGTGTCGGAGCCAGAATGCCCACACTCTTACCTGGACAAGTCTAGAGAGACCAGCTGGGAAGGAGCCAGGTAGACATTCACCGACGTCAGCCCTACAAAAAAGGGCAAGGATGCAATGTAAGACGGCGGAGTACGGCACGCGCAGGAGCACCGATCGCAGCGGTAGCGACGTACGGTTAGAAGCGGCGTAAACTGCCCTCAGGGAAAACCCGCAGAGCGTCAGCTCCTTCAGCTGGTTGCGCTCGCAGTGCAACTGCTCCAGGTTCCCCAAGCAGCGGAGGTCCAGGGATGTCAGCAGGTTCTCCCGGACATCAAGCTGAGCAACATGGTCTATTCCTTCCAAGGTGCCGATGACGTGTGCGAGATGATTCATCCTACGGAGGAGGACGGATTTTTACTCAATGAAGCAGATTCCCAACCGCACCCCACCGCTCCAGAACTTACCTCAAGTCTAAGGACTTCACGTGCGCCATGCTGCTTAACATCTGCAGACTTAACGTCTCCACGCGGTTTCCGGCCATGCACAATCTGTCCACGGAGCAGAGCTTCTCAAACACGGAGGGTATACTGCTCATATCATTGAAGGAGAGGCCCAGGCTGGAGAGCTGCTGCAAGCGGCCGAGCTCCTCCGGTAAAGACGTCAGCCCGTTTCCATCAAGGTTTAGCGTCTGCAAGCTGCAAAGAAAGGGGGAGAGCACACAGGGTAAATACACGGCCAATGGCTGCGGGTCTGTAGTGCTTCCCCCACAGCCGCCCGCCATGTAAAAAACCTATGGCACTTGTCCACAACTGACCTGAGCATCTGCCCAATTTGTGGCGGTAAGAGCGTCAGCCCATTACACGACAGGTTCAGCTCCGTGAGAGTGGGGATCTCACATAACTGGAGGGGGAAGTCTCCCAGCCTGTTTTGCGACAGGTTCAGAACTTTCAGCTGTGAAAACCTTGAAAAAAAACAAACCATGTAGAAGGACAGATTATCATCTCCATGACTCTGCCACTCCTGCAGCATCATCCTATAAGGAGACCTGGACCGACCTGCACAGACTGGTCACTCCGGCCGCGCTGTGCAGCTGCAGGAAGTTGTGGCGGAGATTCAGGTTAGTGATGTCCTGACAGTAGAACAGGTGCTCGGGGATCTCCTCCAGGCTTTGGCACGAGAGATCGACAGTGCTCAGTCTCTGAGATACGACCTATAGATAACAGTAAGTTAGAAATGAAGAACATGGGCTCCCAACCTGGCCTATGTGCACCCAAGGGTACTACCATGCCCTCTGTGCTGCTACTTACCAGAGCTGCACTCACTATTCTGCTGGAGCAGTCACTGTGTACATACATTACTGATCCTGAGTTACATCCTGTATTATACCCCAGAGCTGCACTCACTATTCTGCAGGTGCAGTCACTGTGTACATACATTACTGATCCTGAGTTACCTCCTGTATTATACTCCAGAGCTGCACTCACTATTCTGCTGGTGCAGTCACTCTGTACATACATTACATTACTGATCCTGAGTTACATCCTGTATTATACTCCAGAGCTGCACTCACTATTCTGCTGGTGCAGTCACTGTGTACATACATTACAATACTGATCCTGAGTTACATCCTGTATTATACTCCAGAGCTGCACTCACTATTCTGCTGGTGAAATCACTGTGTACATACATTACATTACTGATCCTGAGTTACCTCCTGTATTATACTCCAGAGCTGCACTCACTATTCTGCTCGTGCAGTCACTGTGTACATACATTACTGATCCTGAGTTACATCCTGTATTATACTCCAGAGCTGCATTCACTATTCTGCTGGTGAAGTCATTGTACATAGATTACTTATCTTGAATACTTATGCAGAATAGTGAGTGCAGCTCTGGGGTATAATACAGGATGTAACCCAGGATCAGTAATGTAGGTACACATGTGGACTGCACCAGCAGAATAGTGAGTGCAGCATCTGGGGTATAATACAGAATGTAACTCAGGATCAGTAATTTATCTTCACAGTGACTGCACCAGCAGAATAGTGAGTGCAGCTCTGGAATATAATACAGGATATAACTCAAGGTCAGTAATGTAATGTATGTACACAGTGACTGCACCAGCAGAATAGTGAGTGCAGCTCTGGAATATAATACAGGATGTAACTCAGGATCAGTAATGTAATGTATGTACACAGTGACTGCACCAGCAGAATAGTGAGTGCTGCTCTGGAGTATAAATACAGAATGTAACTCAGGATCAGTAATGTATAAGTGATGCACACAGTGACTGCACCAGCAGAATAGTGTAGTGCAGCTCTGGAGTATAATACAGATGTAACTCAGGATCAGTAATGTAATGTATGACACAGTGACTGCACCAGCAGAATAGTGAGTGCAGCTCTGGGTATAATACAGGATGTAACTCAGGATCAGTAATGTAATGTATGTACACAGTGACTGCACCAGCAGAATAGTGAGTGCAGCTCTGGGTTATAATACAGTATTAACTCAGGACATAATGAATGATGTACACAGTGACTGCACGCTCAATTAGTGATGCACTCTGGAGTAAATCATAGTATATATTATTACAGCCAAAATCAGAGTCACACGTGTATGCTCACTTTGTTGCCTGCGGAGCATCGTGAATGTGCAGAATCAAGCTGACATGGTAGTAGGCGCTTGTGCTCGAGAACAAGCCGCAGCGGCTCCGCTTCACCTCCTCTATCTAAACATAAAGGGAACAAAATTATGTTAATGGTGGAGAACTGTTCTGTCCCAAGGACCAGTCACTTTGGGAAGACGAGAAGGTCTGCTTGTGAATATGGCCCCTTTCCCTTCCCTGGAGCCGTAACTCCACTGTTGCGGCTTCTTTAGTGCGGGAGATGCTGGGACTTCTGCTGTGCTAGAAGCAGAGGGAGCTGCAGCCTCATTCTTTGGAGACAGAGAAGGAATTTTATTTTTTTAATATAATGACTACCTCCCATCACCACTGACATTGGGACTGTGCTCCTGATTTATATTTCAGCTCTGCACAGAATGTCCCATAAGGGACCAACAGGAGGACGTCATCCTTACAACCCATAAAGCCGCTGGTAAAATAAAAGTAACAACCCGGCATTCAGGATAAGGGTCAGGCGTGAGCCTCAATCCCAGGCTTACGGCTCCCGCACGGCTGTGTGCAGAGGTGAAGGCACTATAAAGTGTCACAAGCTTGGGAATAACAGCACTATGGCGGCCACGATGGCCCGGGCGTCTCACCTTGCCACCCACGAGGGGCAGAATGTGCATCTTTCCCGTCTGACAATCCTTCACGGACGATACAATTAGGGAGGTACCGCACAGGACCACCATCCTCTCCGCCCACTTGTGCAGCTGCGTTTTGCCCTTGCGCACGTTATAGACCCCCGACAGCAGAATCCGATCCAGCTGCTCCAAAGAACTCGGCTTCTCTGAAAGACACAAAAATCTCTGGGGTCACCATATCAGCGATTAAATGATCGCAGGATCAAGTCTGCAAGGGGAGCAATAAAGTAACAAGTAATAAAATAAATAAAAAAAGAAAAGTTGTAGCGGATTGTGTGGGAGCCTAGTAGTGACTACGATTTCTCTGCAGTGACACCGCAGGAGAAATTAAGTATTACATGAGTTTGGTCCTCCACAGAGATACTTTTTTTGCCCCTATAGTTCGCCTTGCATAAAACTTTTTTTTGCCCCTATAGTTCACCTTGCATAAAACCTCCAGCAATGACATGTGGACAATCCAGCTGGTCCGCAATGCAGGAAAAAAAGTAGCAAAAAGGCCAAAAATACAAAAAAAAAATAAAAATCCCAACAACTAAAGCTGCAAAAGAAATAAAATCTTCGAAAAGTGCATGTAAAAAGTTCTTTAAACTTTCACCAACTTTATAAAAAGTAACCTAAACCTGAAGGTCGGCATTGTTTCTCCAGTCATCTGCCGCCGGTTATGGAGGCAGTAAAGCGCACGGCTGTAAATGGTTTTTGACCAAAGGATCTGCACCTTGTGCAACCACAGCGATGAGAGACGAGTTATTAACCCTTTAGTATCCACACTGTTTTGAGACATAATGACCAAAAAAAAAAAATTTTTGTTTTTTTGACATCTTACTCACCCGATCCTATATACCTGACCGCTTACCGTTGTAATATCGGATCATGCAGCTGAGATCGGCGTGGGCCGCCTCCTCCTGGATCCTGGTGCTGTCCCGAAATCCCAGATCGGACAAGTACTTGTATATCATGTGCAGGGGGCGCTCTTGAGGATCTAATCTCCTAAAAATAAAATGTGTAAATACATACGCATAAGGTTACATGATGTGCGTGGTCCTTGGGTAACAGAATCCCAGGGGCCCCTGCTTGCATTTCATTTTCCCTCCTCGTGATCCAACACTGATAACTTTTAATTTCTTATTTTCCGGTCCTGCCGAGACCCTCAGTAATCATCTAATTTCTGAGGACACCCAGTAGTGAATGTACGGCCTTCCTGCAGCGCCTCCGCATGGAAAATGAAGTATTGCCCAGTGTCCATATTAATGCATGACAGGTCCTCCAGAGAGGGAGTCAGCAGGATACATGCTGCTGTTTATGGCAGGCACCTATGGACCACCTTTACACTGAGCAAAGCCCCCCACGCTGCTCACCTGACCAGGTCTCCATTCAGCTGCATGTATAGTCCGTCCGTCCCTTCCCCGAGGAGGATGTCCGAGGCCGTAGTGTCCACAGTGCAGAGCACCACGTGGAGGTCGCAGATGGAGGACGTCTGGTCCGTTTCGTAGATGTAGATGCAGCCCCGGCTGGAGTCTTCCCTCAGCCACTCTTTTTCTCGGGATCCCAGGCAGCACTTCTGACTCAGGCAGTTCTTACTCCCGCTGCGCTTCATGTTTCTCTGTAAAAATAAAAAAATGATCCACGTCCAACCGAGCAGATTTGTCCCAGCAGGAAATATACACTATACACAGAGCTATATAGAGGAGGAATCCCCCGTATACAGGACATATACACTATACACAGAGGTATATAGAGGAGGAATCCCCCGTATACAGGACATATACACTATACACAAGGTATATAGAGGAGGAATCCCCCGTATACAGGACATACACTATACACAGAGGTATATAGAGGAGGAATCCCCCGTATACAGGACATATACACTATACACAGGTAATAGAGGAGGAATACCCGTTACAGGACATATACACAGAGGTATATAGAGGAGACCCCCGTATACAGGACATATACACTATACACAGAGGAAATGCCCGTATACCAGACATTCAGCACCACACACTATATACAGCACAGGCCCTTAATATACAGAGGAACCCCCATATACAGCACCACACACTGTATATACAGTACAGGCCCCTGCATATATAGAAAGGAAACCCCCATATACAGCACCACACACTATATACAGCACAGGCCCCTGCTTATATAGAGAAGAAACCCACATATACAGCACCACACACTATATATACAGTACAGGCCCCTGCATGTATAGAGGAGACCCCCCCATACAGCACAGGCCCCTGCTTATATAGAGGAAACCCCCATATACAGCACCACACACTGTATATACAGCACAGGCCTATATATATATATATATAGAGAGAGAGAGAGAGAGAGAGAGAGAGAGAGAGAGAGAGAGGAAACCCCCATATACAGCACCACACACTATATACAGCACAGGCCCCTGCATGTATAGAGGAGACCCCCATACAGCACCACACACTGTATATACAGCACAGGCCCCTACATATTTAGAGGGGACCCCCATATACAGCACCACACACTGTATATACAGTACAGGCCCCTGCATGTATAGAGGAGACCTCCATATACAGCACCACACACTATATACAGCACAGGCCCCTGCTTATATAGAGAGGAAACCCCCATATACAGCACCACACACTGTATATACAGCACAGGCCCTATATAATATATAGAGAGAGAGAGAGAGAGAGAGAGAGAGAGAGAGAGGAAACCCCCATATACAGCACCACACACTATATACAGCACAGGCCCCTGCATGTATAGAGGAGACCCCCCATACAGCACCACACACTGTATATACAGCACAGGCCCCTACATATTTAGAGGGGACCCCCATATACAGCACCACACACTGTATATACAGTACAGGCCCCTGCATGTATAGAGAGACCTCCATATACAGCACCACACACTATATACAGCACAGGCCCCTGCTTATATAGAGAGGAAACCCCCATATACAGCACCACACACTGTATATACAGCACAGGCCCATATAATATAGAAGAGAGAGAGAGAGAGAGAGAGAGAGAAGAGAGGAAACCCCAATACAGCACCACACACTATATACAGCACAGGCCCCTGCAGTATAGAGGAGACCCCCATACAGCACCACACACTGTATATACAGCACAGGCCCCTACATATTTAGAGGAGACCCCCCATACAGCACCACACACTGTATATACAGCACAGGCCCCTACATATTTAGAGGAGACCCCCCATACAGCACCACACACTGTATATACAGCACAGGCCCCTACATATTTAGAGGGGACCCCCATATACAGCACCACACACTGATATACAGTACAGGCCCCTGCATGTATAGAGGAGACCCCCATATACAGCACCACACACTGTATATACAGCACAGGCCCCTACATATATAGAGGAGACCCCATATACAGCACCACACACTGTATATACAGCACAGGATTCTGTATATATAGAGGAGACCCCATATACAGCACCACACACTGTATATACAGCACAGGCCCCTGCATATATAGAGGAGACCCCCATATACAGCACCACACACTGTATATACAGCACAGGCCCTATATATAGAGGAGACCCCCATATACAGCACCACACACTGTATATACAGCACAGGCCCTGACATATATAGAGGAGACCCCATATACAAGCACCACACACTGTATATACAGCACAGGCCCCTACATATATAGAGGAGACCCCCATATACAGCACACCACTAAACACACAGCTTAATATACACCATAACGGGCACCCACCTGTAGGTCATATAAGAGTAGACCCCATATTACACACCACACATGTATATACAGCACATGCCCTACATATATAAGAGGAGACCCCCATATACAGCAACCACATATACACACATGCCTATATATACATATAGGCCACCTACATATATATAAAGAGGACCCCATATACAGCACCACACACTGTATATACAGTACAGGCCCCATATATAAGGAACCCCATATACAGCACCACACACTGTATATACAGCACAGGCCCTATATATATATATATAAATATATATATATATATAGAAGATAGACCCCCATATACAGCACCACATACTGTATATACACACAGGCCCCTGTATATATATATATATATATATATATATATATATATAACACAGAGAGAGAGAGACCCCCATATACAGCACCACACACTATATACAGCACGAGAGAGAGAGAGAGAGAGTGAGAGAGAGAGAGAGAGAGAGAGAGAGAGACCCCCATATACAGCACCACACACTGTATATACAGCACAGGCCCCTACATATATAGAGAGAGACCCCCATATACAGCACCACACACTGTATATACAGCACAGGCCCTACATATATAGAGGAGACCCCCATATACAGCACCACACACTGTATATACAGCACAGGCCCCTACAATAATAGAGGAGACCCCCATATACAGCACCACACACTGTATATACAGCACATGCCCCTACATATATAGAGACCCCCATATACAGCACCACACACTGTATATACAGCACAGGCCCCTACATATATAGAGGAGACCCCCATATACAGCACACACACACTGTAATATACAGTACAGGCCCTACATATAAGAGACCCCCATATACAGCACCACACACTGTATATACAGCACAGGCCCCTATATAATATATATATATAGAGAGGGACCCCATATACAGCACCACACACTGTATATACAGCACAGGCCCCTATATATATATATATAATAGAGAGAGAGACCCCCATATACAGCACCACACACTGTATATACAGCACAGGCCCCTACATATATAGAGACCCCCATATACAGCACCACACACTGTATATACAGCACAGGCCCTGTGTGTATATATATAGAGAAGAGAGAGAGAGACCCCCATATACAGCACCACACACTGTATATACAGCACAGGCCCCTGTGTGTATGTATATATATATATAGAGAGAGAGAGAGACCCCCATATACAGCACCACACACTGTATATACAGCACAGGATTCTGTGTGTGTGTATATATATATAAGAGAGAGAGAGGGGACCCCCATATACAGCACCACACACTGTATATACAGCACATGAGAGAGAGAGAGAGAGAGAGAGAGAGAGAGAGAGAAGAGAGAGAGAGAGAGAGAGAGAGGAGAGAGAGAGAGAGAGAGAGAGAGAGAGAGAGAGAGACCTCCATATACAGCACCACACACTGTATATACAGCACAGGCCCCTGTGTGTGTATATATAGAGAGAGAGACCCCCATATACAGCACCACACACTGTATATACAGCACAGGCCCCTGTGGGGGGGGTGGGGGAGAGAGAGAGAGAGAGAGAGAGAGAGAGAGGGAGAGAGAGAGAGAGAGACCCCCATATACAGCACCACACACTGTATATACAGCACAGGATTCTGTACTGACAGCTTGATGCCGGAGTTGCCCGCTGGTCCCGCTAGGTGTCGCTGTAGAGAGGCTGCATGCACTGGCTCTGTGATTCCCCCTATCACCGCCAATGACAGTCGCCCACCTTAAGCACTCGCACCGCTGCTCCCCGGGTGGCTGCATGTGGCCTGTTCGGTTCAGGCCCTACTTCCCCGTTGGGTCCCAGTACCGGACCCGGTCTCTGGACGTCCATTTTCACGGCTTGCAGAACGACTGACAGCCAACATGCGTCCAGCCAATCCCAGAGCTCCCCGCCCCTTAGTCGAGTGACAGTAAGATTTTTGTCAGCCAATCACCTGCAGGCTGACACTTGCGCTCCTAAGCCAATAAAATAGCCCCGCCCACCCCGCGTACACTGCTCCCCACACAATACCGCCCACCGCCGCCATCTTAACTGCTGGCAAGTACCTGGGTCCGTACCCTTGTGATGACGTAGGTGGCGCGACGCGAGCTGTCAGGGCACACGTGCTTGGACGAGCAGGTTAATCAGTACAGGGACAGTAAAACTGGGCGTGAAGCGATCGAGGTTACTGGTCAGGAGCGGATCAGGTACAAGCACATGGAGCTGCCCTATAGTATTGCACATAATGATCATGGGAATGCTGGGAGTTGTAGTTCTACAACAGCAGCAGTGACACAGGTGGTTGATCCCATGGTCTATGGACAATTATTTTATGGACTGTTTCTTATTTGGCCCCCTTAGTGGTCTGAGATTAGGTCAGCAAAAAAAGAGTGTTTCCTCCTATGTAAAAAAGAAAATCTGTGTGAACAGAGCCTTAGCGTCCAGACTGTGCCGCATCCTCATGCTGGACCCTATTTTTTCCTATTCTTTTTTTATGGCATCCAGTAAGAGACAACCTCTATAAAGGAGCGGTTCTGCAGGGGGTGACCACAGACCATTTCTCTGTTCTCATCCTCTTTACCTGTTGTTTTGGTCACTTTTGCATTCTGTCATTGTTTTCACCCCTAGATGTACTGTACAGTAGCATGAGGCGGTGTCTACAACCCACAGAAGTTGATTCGGTAGTGGCACATCAATGTGACGTGTGGCCAGAAGGGAAGCTGTGTCTGTCCGCAGTGTCCGAGCGTGGAGCAGATACAAAGAGACATTGAGGAGGTCAACAACCCACCAGCAGGACCTCTTTTGTGTGAGGAACAGGAAGAGCAGAGCCCTGCAAAATTACCTCCAGCAGGCCACTAACATCCATGTGTCTGCTCAAACTGTCAGCAGCAGACTACATGAGGATGGTCTGAGTGCTCGACGTCCACAACTGGGTGTTGTACTTGCAGCCCAACACCGTGCTGGGCGATTAGGATTTAGCAGAGAACATCAAGATTGGCAGATTTGACATTGGCACCCTGTGCTCTTCACAGATGAGAGCAGGTTCACACTGAACGTATATGACAATCTGGAGACGCCGTGGAGAGCAATCTGCTGCCTGCAACATCCTTCAGCATGACTGGTTTGGCAGTGGGTCAGTAATGGTGTGGGGGGGGGGGGTGCATTTCTTTGGAGGGCCACACAGCCCTCCATGTGCTCGCCAGAGGTAGCCTGACTGCCATTAGGTACCGAGATGAGATCCTCAAACCCCTTGTGAGACCATATGCTGGTGCGGTGGGCCCTGGGTTCCTCCTAATGCAGGACAATGCCAGACCTCATGTGGCTGGAGTGTGTCAGCAGTTCCTGCAAGATGAAGGCATTGAAGCTATGGACTGGCCCCCCTGTTCCCCAGACCTGAATCTGATTGAGCACATCTGGGACATCATGTCTCGCTCCATCCACCAACGTCACGTTGCACCACTAAAGCATCTTCTCACTCCTGGACAGAGAGGAGATCCCTCAGGAGTCAGGAGACCATCCGCCACCTCATCAGGAGCATGCCCAGGCGTTGTAGGGAGGTCACACAGGCACGTGGAGGCCACACTATCATTGTGGGATACGTACATCACGTCATCAGGCCTCATGCACGCAGCTCCAGAGATGATGGGAGCGGGCGGCTGGTCATATCCCTTATTTTCTAGGATGCCAGGCCAGATTTGTCAGAATAAAGCAGACAATGGTGCCACTGCTTGAGGACCTTAGTAAAATGCATGAGTAGAACAGTCAGGGGACAAAAACCTCAGGACAGTCTCCTCTGCTACTGAATTGCAATGTATCCATCAAAATCGGATACCTCTCGATGGTCTGATAACTTATTTCTTGCACTATACTGATTTTAATTATACTCAATTGTAATTTTTTTTTAGCCCCCAAAGAAAAAGATAAAAAGGAGGGATGGTAAAGGAGAGAAAAGCAAAAATAGAGGAAAAACAAAATGAGAACAAAAGGAAAAAATAAGTCCCTAAAGGCAGAGAATCCTTTTAAGTTACACATATCATTTCCTTCTAAAATAGGAAAAATAATTGCCTGATTTGTGGGGAGAAGAAAAAAAAAAGGGACACGAGTCTTCTCTTTGGTCATAATTTCAAAACTCTTATTAAAAATCTAGCAGTGGCCGAAACTCTCAATTATATATAGCCACCAGTAGGGGGAGCACCAAGGAAAGAATTGCTGAGCTCTATAGTAACACAGTATGCAGTAAGCGCTGGAGCTCCCTCTAGTGGTGGCAGCAGAGTTTTAGAATTTAACTCTGCAGGGTATTTGGAGCTCTGTATCAGAAAAACTGATCTCTGACATTAGAGTTGTATTATGAAATGAATCAGCATTGAGTTTCAAAACTACGAACGACGCAGCGTTTCAGGGAAGGGCTGTGAGGCATCTAATGTCAGTGGAGTCACGTTGCAACCCATGAACTAACGCGATCACATGACAACTGTCGTGTAAATTTTTTTGGGCTGCTAAGTAACGCACACAGTTTTTTGTCATCACAGGACGCCATGCCGGCAGTGCCTGGCCTCGGATTCACGACGACCTGATTGGACTACGGACAGATCATGAATATCCCCCTTTAACTAAACAATGACTAACCTCCCCGCCCACAAGTATAATACAAACCATATTCAAAGTCCGATTATTATTATTTATTTTTTTTAACTCTTTATTAGTCACTTTTCATAATTTGTTTCAACCAAAAAAAACAAAAAACAAAATAAAGACGATAATACACAGCAGTCTAGTAACCCATGAAAATGTTTACACCCTTTAATGCTCCCAATGACTTTTTTTTTTATTTTTACAAGTTTGCTTTTCCATCTCCAAAAAAAAAAAAAAAAAAAAAAAGAAAAAGTCTGCGGTAATATAGCAGTTCCTTTGTTGTCCAACCCCACTTCGCAGATGGAAAGTTCCTTCCAATGAGGCCATCGGGGTGTAGATTGAGAGGAGGGGGATGGGGGGGGTAAGAAGAGTCGTTAAGAAAGTTGTAACTTACTGGAAATGGGAAAAAAAATGGATGATTTTACAGGGTGGGGCGGAGGGGAGTCAGATGGACCCTTCGAAGAGACATAAAAACAGAGAGTACCCAACATGTGGCAAATATAACGTGAGCCCAAAAATTAGGTGACTGCCTGTTAAGCCAGAGGCCACACGGGACTGGGGGGGTGAGCGCGGATGTGGCGGCTCCGCTCTTTTTCTGTATTTGTTCTTAATGGTTGATCCGGTTTTCTGTCATTTAGGGGTCTGGAGCCGTTCCCACCGAGATCAGCATGTCCCTTGTTATTTACAGAACCATTTCACTGAAGAGGTGACGCCACTTTACAGTTTTCTTAGTCAATCTAGAAAGTGACTAAAGAAAAATTAGCGGCAACTAAAGAAAGACACTGAATAGTCGGGCTCCTCGATACCTGTGCTGCCGACCTACTGACAGTCACGTATCGGTACCATCAACGTCACATGTACATACCGTCCAGAGAGATCCGGGACGAGCTTCTCTGCAGCATTCGCTGGTGCCCTTGCGCTATACCCAGTACAACCAGCGTGAGGCACTGTAACCCGGACGCAGCAGTAAGTTACTATCAGGGCGGCAGATTGGGTGACGGGGGTGCGGGAGCTGCAGAACTAGCACTTAAGTATCCAGAAGAAAGGGAGCAGCGATTCATCCCCAGGATCAGGGTTTGTTTTTTTTACAATTTAATAATATTCTAAAAACAAGAAAATTTCTCTCCGTTCCAAAGAGAATAAGAAGAGGAGCCTGGAGGGCAAGTGGGTACGGGTGTGAGTGGAGACATGGCTGCAGGAATGTACAGAGGAGAAAAAAAAGGAGGAAGGAGATGAACAAAAAAATAATAATCCCATGAGATCCGGCCTGGGAAAATCAACTCTAATTCCCGGCGGGAAAGGGTGCGGGGGTTGAAGGAGGCCAGGCTGCTCCTCGTGTTGTGGAGAGGCAGCAGTGTCCTCGCCTTGCGTCGCGTTCCTAGCTTCACCCGGTTGCAGAATGTCCTTCAACCTTTTCAGCTTCCCCGAGGCCCAAAGTGCAATTGTTGGCAATCCGAGGGCAAGAGGCTCCAGCCCAGAGTTCCTTCATCTTGGGTGGGGTGGGGGGTTGAGAGCAGACGCAGCGCAGTCTTATTGCCAGGACTGAGGGGGGAGTTGCTGACTTCGGCGAGGTCCTGCATAGCCGAGCCCTTATGGTTATATGTCAGCTTGATCCGCATGCGCAGCTGTTGCTGCAAGAAACAAAGAAACAACACGAGATCATTCATTTCTTTTACTTTTGGTAGAAAAGAAAAATAATAAGTTATGGTTTGTGCAGAAAAAAAAGTTGTTTTTACTGACATTTTGGAGTGCCTTTATTGTGTTTTTTGAGGGGCAGAGGAACTAATTCTGGCACTTCAATTTTTCTCTGTTTACGGCATTTACCATAAGGGCTGATTAATTTATATAATTAACTTTTGCAAATGCCGAATGTTAATTTTTATTTCATCCTTTGTAAAATAAAATATATATTTATTTAAAGAGGGGAGCAATTCATACCTTTATATTTTAAGAAAGTTTTTTAATTATACTCGAGTATAAGCCGAGATTTTCAGCACTTTTTTGTGCTGAAAACGCCGCCCCTTGGCTTATACTCGAGTGAGGGTCCAGAAGATGGTTGGGGAGCAACAGCAGCGGAGAAGCGGGTCACAGGAGGCAGGAGCCGGGTGCTGTGGCTGTAACTGCGCTGGCAGTTTATATTCATTTCTCTGTAATAGCGCGCACAGTTACAGCCGCAGCTTCGGGCGATCACATGTACCCGCTACTTAAGAGAAATGAATATTCACCTCTCTCTATCCCAAGGGCGTGGAGAGAAGTGAATATTTATTTCTCTTTAGTAGCGGCACACGTGACTTCCCGGCGGCTGACACTGTGCACTCTACTTAATAGCAATGAATACTCCCTGCCCTACACGCACATAGTTCCGGCGTCGGGAGCAGTGAGTATTCCGGCAGCTGCGCTCTGCTTGTAAACAGCGCATGACATCACTGCCATGCACTGCTTACAAGCATAAAAAGCTGCTTTCACCAGAGCAAGATGCTGCAAGGGAGCGCAGGAAGGTAAGTAGGATGGTTTTTTTATGGGGGCCATGCATACCAGGATGGAGATGAGGAGGCCATGCATACCAGGATGGGGATGGGGAGGTCATGTATACCAGGATAGAGATAAGCGGGCCATGCATACCCAGATAGGGATGAGGGAGCCATGCACACCAGGATAGGGATGAGGGAGCCATGCATATCAGGACAGGGATGAGGGAGCCATGCATACCAGGACAGGGATGAGGGAGCCATGCACACCAGGACAGGGATGAGGGAGCCATGCACACCAGGACAGGGATGAGGGAGCCATGCACACCAGGACAGGGATGAGGGAGCCATGCACACCAGGACAGGGATGAGGAAGCCATGCATACCAGGATAGAGATGAGAGAGTCAAGCATACCAGGATAGGGATGACGGGGCCATGCATACCAAGATAGGGATGAGGGGGCCATGCATACCAGGATAGGGATGAGGGGGCCATGCATACCAGGATAGAGATGAGGGGACGATGCATACCAGGATAGGGATGAGGGGGCCATGCATACCAGGATAGGGATGAGGGAGCCATGCATACCAGGATAGGGATGAGGGAGCCATGCATACCAGGATAGGGATGAGGGAACGATGCATACCCAGCTTATACTTGAGTTAATAAGTTTTCCCAGGTTTTTTTTGTGGTAAAATTAGGTGCCTCGGCTTATACTCTAGTATTTACGGCATTTAATATTTTTACTTTATTATTTATTAGAATCTGCGATCACTGGATCACTTGTACTATATACTGCACCTCATCAGGACCCCACATTTGCATTGCAAGGGTACCGTAATATTCCCACCATGCAATCTTGCCAGTGAAATGCCGCTGCCGATAGACTGACGGCAGCATTCAAGTTGTTAATTCGAAGCAGCTTAGATTCACGAGTCCGCTCCATCCATCCCGTACACATATTTACTTTTGCTATAGGGTTGCTAAGGGGTTAACTGACGGGCACACAAGTTGACGAAGTGTCTTAATTGCAGTCCATTTACACGAGCACGATAGGTTTTCACTCACTAAAGTTTACAGCAAGCAGTGATCGTGAAAGCTGACAGATACCAAATATATAATCAGAAAATTGCAGAAATTACATTTTTTCTGAGACCACCTTTAAAAAGAAACAAAAAGCGCTACTATCTGTGTTGATATTCACCTTTTGGGGGTTCAGAACCTTAATGACCTGCGTGACACTACCCGCGTTGAAGGGTGGAAGGACATTACTGCTCGGAGATAGGAGCTGAAGCTGGAATGTCTGGAATAAAACATGCACAGATAAGTGAGTGTTCTTGGCCCGACGCCTCGGAGTCTAAAAAGAGCAAATACCAGGACAAAGGCGACACTGTGTAACCCCTGTAAGAGATACCTTTGGTACTGCCGCCTGGAACACATAGTCCGTCATCTCGCTGTCTGTGCTGTTGAACGCTTGGGTTGTGATCACCGTCACGCTGGCATTCGTGCTGGATCGCTCAAAGCTGAAGTCTATTTT
Source organism: Oophaga sylvatica (assembly GCA_033576555.1). Taxonomy (NCBI): domain Eukaryota; kingdom Metazoa; phylum Chordata; class Amphibia; order Anura; family Dendrobatidae; genus Oophaga; species Oophaga sylvatica. Next base: position 33,157,978 of record JARQOD010000010.1, on the reverse strand, counting down.
CAGGCCGTTCTTGTTGTAAGCAATGATGGGTGGAATACCTGAAGAGATGAGAGCAATGGCTCCGATAAGCCGATACCTACCCGACCTTTAATATGTCAGTATAAGAAGGGGGGACTTTTGTACTGACCTGATATTTCATTAAATAGAGGTTGCACTGTCAATCCATCTAGCAGGAGCTGGGGTGCAGGCATCTGCGGGACCGGTGCTGCAGGAGCTGATAGGATAAGGAAAGAAATTAAAAACAGACAGTTAAATATGAGGATATTTATTGAATCAATAAATCAAAATGGTCATTTTTGGCAATCAATCTGGGATCCCACGCAGAGGTCGCTGAGCACGCAATGCAGCCATTTTATAAAGTGGCAGTAGCTTTAGGCCGGTCGCACGGTTCAGGTTAGGACCACGGCTTCCAGACCCTAAATCAACAGCCTCATGTTACATTACAGAGCAGGTTCCCATTTCTCCTGCTTGCACTCCAGAGGTGGAGACGATTCCTCGGCCTGCTCAACCAGCTTGTATTCTGTTCTGACGTCTTTTTTTTTTTTTTCTTTTTTATTGAACTGAAGTTAAAATGTCTCTGGAAGCATTGACGTCACTCTCTGAACAGAAGCCCCACTACCGACGTCCTCCCCTCATCAATCACTTACCTCCAAGGTTTAGATCGCCCAGTAAATCTAGCAGTTCTCCTCCCACAGTGGATTGCTTCGGAGGTGGCGCAGTAGGAATCACTAGCTGAATATCGTTTCCTCCCAAGAGATCTAATAAATCGTTGGCCTGTAAAAGGAAAAAGGAAGAACAGATGTATTCTGGAAAATACACAGTCTGGATGAGTCAGCAGCGGCTGCTATTGATCCCGTCTGTCACCTTTCTGGTACCGTCTCCATTTATTATCGGTCGGACCCTGCACAGCAATAGCTGACCTCAGGAGAGAAAACGCGTCCCTTTCCAGGAAAATCGCCAAATTATGAAAATTCAGAAATGAACTGAGCGATAATCTCCAATTCCTCATGCACCAATGATATAAATATGGTCTATAGTGAAGAGGCTGGATATGTGGCGTGCACAAAGTTGGAAAAAAAAAATGACCAAACGGTGAGCAGCCGGGCAGCCAGAGAGGCGAGTATCGATTAAACAACCAATACCTCTCTGGCTGCCCCGCTGATCGCCGTCCAGTCTTCTTTCTGCAAAAGAAAGTGCTATAGATCAGAAAGCAGTGTGCCATGTCACTTGGATCATTTCAGGAGATACCTCTTACAGTCAGTGGCCGGCCACGTAGCTGCCCAGAAGTAGCCGAGAGGAGCCAACGTCGCACACAGCTTTCCCAGCACGGCGCGTTCTTACCTGGCTGGATGGTGGTTGAGTAGAAGTAATGGGTTTGGTGTCTATGATTCCAGGCTCTGCTTCCCCATTAGTCTGTGCTAAATCTGTAGGGCCATTCGTCATGGTCTTCTCCATGATGGGCATCCTCTCCAGAAGCGCAGACCTACAAAGCGGCAGGCGTGAGATATGTGCATGGCGTGACCCTGGATGGCGTTTATAAGCCCTTGTTACAGATGCTGTCGTTCTTCTCACCTCATGTGGTCGTACTTCTTGAATAAAGCATTATACTCCACTGCTCTCTGCTGAAGCTCTACATCAATGCTGCTGCCATAGATGGAAACCACTTTCTTGATGCGGCTGCAGAAAACAAGGAGCAAGTCAGAAAATGATCAGTGAGAACAAGAAACATGGCCCTGGTGCTGCTCAGCAGCATCTGATCTTCCTGCCGATCCATGGGACTTACTTGACAGTGTTCGTGAACCTAGTGGAGTTTTTCATGATGGCAGTCAGGACAAAGCCTCGTGTAACTGAGGAGGACATGTTAGAAATCAGGAGACTCTCTAGAATATCCAGAACCTCGTCTTCGGTGACCTGGTGAGAAATAAAATGTATCTCTCATATATAGCCGCAGAAAATTGTACCCCTTTCTGGATAAAATCATTACGGCATATTAGGAGATGTCATTAAAAGGGGTATGCTCAAGTTTAGAAGTTATAGCTTCCAATCAATGGGGGTCTAACGATCCGAGAACTGAGGCTTGTGCGAATGGAGAATTCCACCTCATTTTTAACAGGGACTTTCGGAGACAGATAAGTGCTACGCTTGGTTTGACTCCAGCAGTCAAGGAGTGGAGTTGTGCATGATCGACCATCACTCCATTCACACCGGGGTCTTCAGAATGTGGGGGTCCTATTCCTTGCCAAACTTGAGAACACCCCTTTAAATGTCTAAAATCATTATACAGCTTTCTGCACACATGTTGCACCTGTATAGGTTCCTCCTCTTCGCATTGGCCAGATACCAGCAGGTCTCCATATTCTCCTATACACCAGGACGCCACCTGGACCAGCGGTTGCTGCAGAAGACACAAACAGTCAAAGAAAACTGAACATTGACCATAAAATACAGATCAAAGCAGCACCACCTAGTGGTCATACAGAGAATTGAAGGGAAAAATCCTATTTTTTTTCTATCTAATCTGATTTTCATCATAGGAGTTGGAACTTCATAAACCAGAATATAAATACACGACTGAGGAGAAAAAAAGTCTCCCAAATATTACACATTTTTACACCCGCATGTCAAGTCTGATTTTCATGCTCTTTTCGCAGATAAAACACGTTTCCTTTATACACTCATGATCAAAAGTGTTGGCACCCTTGAAACTGTTCCAGAAAACGAAGCATTTCTCCCAGATAATCATTGAAATTACACGTTTATTTCCTCTGTGTGTATTAGAACAATGCAATAAAAAATAAATAAAAAGGAAATTGGGCATAATTCCACACAAAAACCCCAAAATGAACTGGACAAAATTATTGGCAGCTTTACAAAATTATGGGAAAACACCTTTGTTTCAAGAATGTGATGCTCGATCAAACTCACCCGTGGCAAGAAACAGGTGTGGGCAAAATTAAAATTACACCTGAAACCAGCTAAAAAGGGGAGAAGTTGACTCAGTCTTTGCATTGTGTGTCTGTGTGTGCCACACTAAGCATGGAGAACAGAACGAGGAGAAGAGAACGGTCTGAGGACTTGAGAACCAAAATTGCTGAAAATATCAACAATCTCAAGGTTACAAGTCCATCTCCAGAGATCTTGATGTTCCTTTGTCCACGGTGCACAACATAATCAATAAGTTTACAATCCATGGCATTGCACCTAACCTCTGTGGACGGCAGAGAAAAATTAATGAAATCAACACAGGATAGTCCGGATGGTGGATAAGCAGATCCAATCGTGTTCCAAGGAAGTTCAAGAGACCCAAGACGACCCACTGCTAACACAGACATAAAAAAGCTAGACTTCAGTTTACCAAGATGTACGCGGGTAAGCCAAAATCCTTCAGGGAAAGCGTGGACAGATGAGACCAAGATAGAGCTTTTTGGTAAAAACACATCATTCTGTTTACAGTAAACTGAATGAAGCCTACAAAGAAAAGAACACAGTACCTACAGTCGAATAGACGGATTTTGGTAAGAACTTACCAGTAAAATCCTTTTCAGCGAAGAAGGAAGGGAGACACACTAGTCATTACTAGTGGGTAGGCGGAGCCCACATAGGATAGAAACACCTCAGATTAATAAAGTGTTGACCGGCCCCTCCAGCTAGGGCTCCTCCTACTCCAGCTCTCCAGTCGTACACAAGCTAAGGAAGAGCAAATATCACCAGCGGAGCAACATAACCCCTTCTGAAGGACTTCAGAGAGAAAAACAAGGAGACAGGTTATGCATATAACAGAAAAAACACAGTCTCAGGTACTACTCACTGAACCTGACCACTGCGATGAGCTGGCAATGCTGGAATAGAGCCTTAGCGCGCCGACCTCAGCCCAGATAATCGCTATCAGAGAAGGGTCACGCCGCATCTGAAAACACAACAACACACTTCTGCCATGGGAGGGATGTGTGTATCCCTTCCTTCTTCGCTGAAAAGGATTTTACAGGTAAGTTCTTACCAAAATCCGTCTTTCAGCAGCAGATGAAGGAAGGGAGACACACTAGTCATTACTAGTGGGACGTCCCAAAGCAGTCCAGAAATTAAGGGTGGGAAAAAAAACAAAAAAGGCAGATGCCAACAACCTAGGTAAATGCGCAACTAGCGCTAAACACAAGTTAACGAGAACTTTAAACTACAGCTGCCTGCAGGACCCTTCGTCCTAAGGCCGCATCAGCGGAAGCACTAACGTCCACCTTATAAAATTTTGTAAACGTGTGGACGGAGCGCCAGGTCGCCGCCCGGCAGAGCTGAGCTGCCGAGGCCTCTTGATGAAAGGCCCACGATGAACCCACAGCCCTCGTGGAGTGAGCTCGAATCTTAACGGGCAAGGTTCGCCCTTAAGTCGGTAAGCCTCTAAAATGGCCGACCGAATCCAACGAGCTATAGAGTCCTTGGAGGCTCGTTGCCCACGTCGACGACCTGCTGGAATCACAAACAGAGAATCCGACTTCCGAAAACTTTGAGTAACAGACAAATAGAACTTCAAAGCCCGCACTAAATCCAATGCGTGCAAGGCCGTTCCTTCGCATTCCTTGGCTCCGGACAAAGGAGGGCACACCAATATCCTGGTTAACATGAAATTGTGACACCACCTTAGGTAGAAAATCGCCCCGTGTGCGAAGCACTACGCGATCTGGGTGAAACTCCAGAAAAGGAGGCGAGCAAGAAAGAGCCGCCAACTCAGAAACCCTTCTCAAAGAAGTGACCGCCACTAGGAAGGCAACCTTCCAAGAGAGTAAGGAAAGATTAACAGAGTCCATAGGCTCAAAAGGCCATGTTGAAGAGCCTCCAAGACAAGGTTGAGCCGCCAAGGAGACACAAGCGCCTTCCGCGGCGGAAATTGACGGGTTACCCCGCGAAAAAAGGAACGTACGTCCCTACGCGAGGCGACAGCCTTCCGAAATAGCAAGGACAGAGCAGAAACCTGACCTTTCAGAGTGCTAACTGCCAAACCCTTGTCCAGCCCGTATTGTAAAAAGGCCAAGGCCAACAAATTGGGAATGGAAAAAAATCTCGGGTTCCTAGAAGAACCCGAACACCACGAAAAGAAGGCTTCCCAAGTCTTGTGATAAATTCTAGTAGTAGCCGGACCTCTGGCAGCTCGAGAGTGGCAATGACTTCGGCTGAAAAAACCTTGACGGGTCAAGATTTCGTCTCAAGAGCCACGCCGTCAAACGCAGAGACTTCAGGTCCGGGTGACGAACGGGCCCTTGGGTTAACAGGTCCGGGCGAAGAGGAGTGGAAGTGGAGGCGCTGCCAGAAGCGACACCAGTGTCGAGAACCACGTCCTCCTTGCCAATTGGGGCTATCAACATAGCCGGGACTCTCTCCAGCTGATCCGACGCAACACCAGAGGAAAGTAAGGATATCGCGCGGGAAACACATAGATTAGCTCGAATTGGGTCCCAAGGAGCCACTAGAGCATCCACCGCCACAGCCTTCGTGTCTTGTACCTGGACATGAACGTCGGTAATTGGCATTGAACCTGGATGCCATCAAATCCACTTGGGGAGTTTCCCCCAACGGGAGCACAGCAGTGCAAAAATTTCGGATGAAGACTCCATTCTCCGGGATCCATCTTTTTCGCGACTGAGGAAGTCGCTGTGATATTTCTGAACTCCTGGAATGTGAATCGCAGAGATGGCTGGCACCCTGGTCTCGGCCCATACCAGGATTCGAGACACTTCCATCATGAGCCTGAAGCCCTCGTCCCACCTTGATGGTTGATATACGCGACCGCCGTTGCGTTGTCTGTCTGCACTCGGACTGGTAGACGCTTAAAGGACCGTCCAGTGTTGGAGGCAAAGGAAATTGCCTCAATTCCAGGATGTTGATCGGCAGGACAGACTCTTCCAACGACCATACTCCTGAATCCAGAGATCGTTCCAGACACCCCCCAGCCCGTCAGGCTGGCATCGGTGGTTATGATCGACCACCTCAGGGGAAGGAAGGACTTCCCCAGGGATAACGCTTCCGGACGTAACCCCCATTCTAGAGACTCTCTCACCCTGTGGGAGATGATGACACTGCAATCCAGTGAAAACTGCGATCGATCCCAACGGTTCAAGATGAGCATTTGGAGAGCCCTGGAATGAAATTGGGCAAACGGAATTGCTTCCATTGACGCCACCATCAAACCCAGAAGGCGCATGCACCTTCGAAGGGACATTGCTGTCGCAGACTTCATAACCTGCACATGACGAAGAAGACTCGCTTGCTTGTCTGGAGCAGAGACACCACTGCTCGTACCGTGTCGAAATGCATCCCCAAAAACAGGATTGACTGCGACGGTTCCAGAGACGACTTCTCCCAATTGACCAGCCACCCGAAGTCCTCCAGGAGCTGAAGGGATAGATTGCGAGCCGTCACTGCTCCTCCTTTGAGGACGCCACAATCAAAAGGTCGTCCAGATAGGGAAGAATCGTAACCCCCTGTCTTCGCAGAATCGCCATGAGAGGAGCCAGAATTTTTGTAAAAACTCTGGGTGCTGAGGCCAACCCGAATGGCAGGGCCACAAACTGGTAATGGTCCTGACCTATGGCAAAACGAAGGAAGCGTTGGTGGGCCCTTCGACGGGAACATGCAAATAAGCGTCGCGAATGTCGATTGACACCAAAAAATCGTTCTGCGACAAAGCCGCCACAACGGAGCGGAGTGACTCCATGCGGAATTTCCGGGTGCGGACATGCTGATTCAATCTTTTGAGATCCAGAATGGGGCGAAATTTGTCCTCCTTTTTGGGGACCACAAAGGGGTTTTGGAATAAAACCCTCTTCCCGGTCCTTCGGCGGAACTGGTACCACCACACCCTTCTGCAGAAGGGAATCAACCTCCCGCAGTAGAGCGGCAAATAGCTCGGGCTCTGAGGAATGCGGGATTGGCAAAAACTGTCTGGGGGTCGAGAAAGAAACTCTATGAAGTAGCCTGCCGACACAACCCGTGTCACCCAAGCGTCCGACACGCGGGAAGCCCAAGTCGGTTCGAATTGGAGCAGGCGACCCCCCACTCGAGAGCCCTCGAGTGAGACCCTGGCGTCAGTCCGCCTTAGCGGGCTTTTTGTCAGCTTCCCGCTTGTCTTGGCGGGAAACTCTGTTTCCAGGGAGTGCGGGATTTCTGAGCGTTTTTTTTTCCTGAAAAAGAGGGACGACCCGATCCCCAGGAGGGCTGACCGAACCGTCCCTGGACCGAAAGGACCGCCGACTACTACCGGCACTATGCCTGCCAGACGCAGAAGTCACAGCTCTTCACTGCGGTAAAGCCGTTTCTTTTGCCTTTGCCTTGGCAATCAGCTCCGTGAGGTCAGATCCAAATAGCTGACCACCTTGTAAGCTAAAGATAGCAAACCTTGCTTGGAAACCGCGTCTCCGGTCCACTGTCTAAGCCACAGAGCTCTCCTGACTGCGATCGCCGAGGATTGTGCCCTGGACAGCAGTGAGGCAGTATCCAAACCTGCATCACTGCCATATCGTGCTGCATCCTCCAATGACTTGAAAAGCCCCTCTACCTCGGACAGTGGGGATCCATCTTGCCACGCCGTCCGTAGACGTCTAACCAGCTCAGGGAAGCTTTACAAGCACACATGGATCCTAGCACTGCTCTGAATCCATGACCCGTGGCCTCGTAGATGGATTTCGCTGCCATCTCCGTTTTTCTGTCCAGCGGATCCTGCAGACTCGCCTTCCCTTTAACAGGAAGCAATGAGGATTTGCTAAGCTGGGATAAAGGGACATCCACTTCCGGAGAAGGAATCCAATTATCAATCAACTCCGTCGTACACGGATACAGCGTCTCAAAAAAAACCCTGGGCCCCTGAAACGTTTATCTGGACACAGGCGTTCCTTCTCCACTGCCCCATTAAGCTCGTCCAGAGATGGTAAGGCTGATCGTGACCTATGCGACTCCTGAAACATCCGGGCCGACTTACCAGGACGTCTAGTTACCTCTCCGGTAACTGTAACGCCTCCCTCATGGCTCCAATAAAAGCCTCTGTACGGCTCAAAAGAGAGGCAGAGTGTCCCTGCCGATCCTCCTTATCCGAATCGGACATCTCCCCATCCGAGCTTGAAGGGGAACCCTCCATGCCCGAGATCTCCGAGTCGCTACGCGGGGGAAGATGGCACCGGCATGTGTCGCTTCCTACCATGAGAGGATCTAGCTGACACCCAATAACCTAGAAGGTCAGAAAGGCCTTTATAGAACGAGCGAGGGCCTCCATTTTGACATCACTGACACCTCCGACCGCTGCGCTTGACGCCGTCGAGGTCTGCGTGTCAGATACGCGAGACTGATCCTGTAGCGGATCTGGGAGACGGTCCGCAACTCCTGGACCCTGATCCGACATGCCCTCACACAGTATATGGCAGGTTAAACCTGTCAGCAACTAGAACAGTGTGGTTTTCAAAGGCAAAACGAACGCTGAAGGGTTAAAGCTCTTAAAGAGCTACCCCAGCTGTCTCCCAAATAAAGGGTTAACCGCCAAAGAAGGGGTTAATGTCGCAGACTCCCCACAACCCTTGTTTAATGAAAAGGGTGTGCGAGCCCCAGGTGCCTCTTATGAGGTAACAGCTGCAGGACAGTGCCTCAAAGGTATGCCACACTAAACAAGAACGCCAATGAGATCGCTAACATATTGCGCTGAATTGTACATCGCAATGACCGCCAAAGTCGCTAAGGAGATCGCTAACCACTTATGCGTCGTCAATGAGATCGCCCACTGTGGCAGCTACTAGCGACATTAAAAACGATCACAAAAAAACGATCGCAAAAATATGCGTCGCTATCGTGATCGTAGCGGGAGCGTTCCGTGTGACATGCCCTGCGCTATGGGGGTGAGGGGGTCAAGCTTCTGCCCTGACAGGTAGAAGTGACTCACCTAGCTGGCCGCGGTGTACTTGTTCCTTTTGGTCGGTCGGGGAGAGCGGAGAGTGAGGAGCCCGAGGAGGCCGTCAGTAATGGCCGCCGCGCTAGAGGAGAGAAGCCGGAAGAGAAAAGGCAGGGTAAAGCGCGCGCTCAGAGCGCTTCCTGCCCGCGAAAAAAATGGGAAAGCGCGAAACCACGCCCCCCGCCGGTTTCAAAAAAAGCACGCGACTCACTCCGCTCTCCGCTCCCGTTCCCATGTCCTGCAGGCATCCACCTGCGGACAAAAGTACACAATCACCACACATGAATACATGTAGCAGCGGCTGCCGCAGCGGCCGCTGAAGCACTCAAACACATCAAAATGTGGAGTACTCACCCAGCTGAGCGCCACAGGGACCCCCAGAGATTTGTGGCGCTGTGCCCGTAGCTTCCCCCCAGGGCGGGGAACGCAGTGACCCCAGAAGCGCGGTTTGTGTCCCCGCCAGGGAAGCAATCCTCATCCCCCAGGGCCGGCAGGGTTCTGCAGGGACCACCTTACAGGGTAATACAGATCCGCCAAGGAGAGGTGGGGGTCCAGCAGCGCTGAGACCCCTGAGACCTCTAGACCACTGGTGGTCCAAGTCTCTGTCCGACTAAAATAAAAAAATTTTCTGAGGAGCTGCTTCAGCAGCGACTATCCTCTGAGACCTCAAATTTTAGACTGGAGAGCTGGAGTAGGAGGAGCCCGAGCTGGAGGGGCCGGTCAACACTCTTTTAATCTGAGGTGTTTCTATCCTATGTGGGCTCCGCCTACCCACTAGTAATGACTAGTGTGTCTCTCTTCCTTCATCTGCTGCTGAAATGGTGGAGGTTCAAAGATGTTTTGGGGTTGTTTTGCTGCCTCTAGCACTGTGTGCAAGGCATCATGAAATCTGAAGATTACCAAAGGATTTTGGGTCACAATATAGTGCCCAGTGTCAGAAAGCTGGGTTTACGTCCTAGGTCACTGGTCTTCCAGCAGGACAAAAACCACAAACATACTTCAAGAGGCAGCCAGAAATAGATGGAAACAAAGCGCTGTTCTGAAGTGCCAGCAATGAGCCTGGATCGAAATCCCATTGATCACCTGTGGAGAGATCTCAGAATTGCTGTTGGGGGAAGGTGCCTTCAGATATGAGAGGCCTGGAGCAGTTTGCAACAACAGGAACAGGGAATCACAGACGCCAATCCTGCATGGTGACGTGACCACTGAACCCAGCTGGTAAGTGAATAACAGCAGGATTGGGGACGGGGTTCCCTTTTCTGGTGTATGTTTGGGTCCCAGAAGCAGCATCTGCATATTTCAGACATTTATGGTATATCCTGGCATAAATGTCTAAGAACTGTTCACAGGCAGGAGCGCTGGCGCTTACCTGGGAGATGTCGTCTAGAATATGCTTTATAGAGTTTCTGTACAGTGTATTCATGCATCTCATTGCTATTAGTGATGAGCTGAATTAAATTAGGAACGGCGTCGTCCCGTACGTAGCTTCCAGCCTGCAAGTACAAAATGAGAGGATATCAGATTAGCGAGAGAATTCATCTGGAGAGCGAAACAGCAATTCTGGCTGCTATATTCCATATAGAAGCGCCAGTATAAAAAAATATAACATAATATATACATATCTTTGACAAAAGCGCAGTGAATTTATGGTAAGGTGAACCTAATTCGGATACTTACAGTAGTAAGGACTCTCATAATAGTGTCTATGTGCCATCGCTTTGAGGAGCATATCTGTAAGAAATATGAATATATATGAAATCTCCGGCATTTTGTGGTGCGCGGTGTAAGTCCGTCATATATCACCTACTTCTCGGCTGCTAAGAAGATGCCTGATGCACAGTCGGCTTTAAATTCTGGTTCACAGGAGTCCAAGAAATAAAGCAGCTCCTTCATCATACCTCGGATGTTGTTGCCATTGACTAATGCAAAGCTCAGCTCCATGGCTCGCCTGGAAAACCAGAGGTTTTACCAAAGGGGTCAGTAATGTCTCCATACAGAAAAAAAAAATAGCTGCCAATACAAAGACAGCTTGGGACGTGTTCAGATATAGGTGTCAGCACTGACGCTCAGCCGATGGATCACTCAGAAATCATCATATGACAAGCCCTCCAATCAGCATCTATACCACAGAGATCCAAGACGTAATCATCAGCTCCTACCTCTTTATGGAGACGTCCAAGTCCTTCAGACAGTCGACAATGGTGCTGCGGTGTCTCTGCACTGCGTTGTGATCCGTCTGTACGGTTTTAAGCAGAGACGTCAAAGCCACATAGCTGTAAGGGGACACAAACGAGACGTCGCCATGATCCAAACCGCGTCCTTGCTGTCAAATTGTCTTGCGACCATGTTGCTGCGACTTGTACTCACCGAATATTCTTATCGTTATTTAATAGGAACCGTCCCAGGATATTAATTGCTAAAACCTGAAGAAAAAAAAAATTAGAAAAATTTGGCACTGGAAAAAAAAAATATAAGGGAGGAGAACAGCAGGCGAGGCACGGGACACGGACAGTAACTTCACAGGCACATTTTATAATGAAGTGTATGGTTTATTGATCACTTTGACTGTTACTGCACAAGAATTGATGGGGGAGGTGGAAAACGTGGACTAATTGTAGATGTCAAGAGCGAACGATCAGAGGTTCATTTGTTTTGTTTTCGGGACAGCAGCCGACACAAAACATCTAGAGCAGTGAATAGAGCAGTGTTGCCGTTCTTCAACCCTTTCATCATTTCACGTTTTTCCTCCCCTTCTTCCCAGAGGCATGTCTTTTTTTTATTTTTCCATCAATATGGCCAGATAAGGGTCTTGTTTTTTTGCGGAAAAAGTTGTTCTTTTGAATGACACTATTGATTTTACCATATAGTGTAGTGGAAAACATGAAAAGAAATTACAAGTGCGGTGAAATTCCCCAAAAAAAAGTGCAATTCCACTATTGTTTTTTGGGTTTCTAATTTACCATGTTCACTGTGTAGTAAAACTGACCTGGCATTATGATTTCCCAGGTCAGTACAAGTACACACATACTAAACGTATAGTGATCTTTTTTATTTAAGTGGTGACAAAAATATTCCGAAATTTGTATGAAAATTAAGTTTTTCCTTTTCTCGCCATTTTCCGAGACCTGCAGCGTTCTCATTTTTTCAGGATCTGAGGTTGGGTGAGGGCTTAATTTTTGCACCGAGCTGACGTATTTATTGATATCATTTTCGGGTAGATATGATGTTTGATCTCTTATTGCATTTTTTTGCAATCTTGCAATAAATTTAGATTTATTTTTTTTTAATCAATTTACCTTACATTTTGATAGATAAAAGATTTCTGAATGCAGCGATAGCAAATGTGTATTTTTATTGTTTGATTTTCAATGGGGCAAAAGGGGGGGTTATTTGAAATTTTTTCACTTTTTACTTTAAATAGTCCCCTTAGGAGACGTGAAGCAGCGATCATATAATCGCTTTTGCTATACATAGCTTCAGCACTACTATGTATAGCAGAAATCATGATCTCCGATGAATGCCAGCCATGAGTCAGCGATCACAGGAGTATCGTAATGACTGGCACGGGGGTCTTCAGCATATACTCTACTTTCATCACATCCCATCGTCTCCCTGTGATCACGCCAAAGGGAGCGTGGAGTGATGCGCCCCACCCACGTGTACTAAATCCTGCTGTCAGAGATTGACAGCCATCAGTGTAAAAAGCTCGTTGCTCGGGTGGTCTCTGAGTATTTTGGAATTTAGTTTCTGCTGCTGCAGCTGCATGGTTTGCAGCTTCTAGACAGCCTGAATACATGTGGGTATTGCCTGTTTGTTAGGAATTCCACACATGTATTCAACCTGTCTAGAAGCCGCAAAATCATGCAGCTGCGTCGACAAACACTAAATCTCCGAGCACGCCCTAATACTCGGAGATCACCCGAGCATGCTCGGGAAAACCAGAGTAACGATACTATTCGCCCATCACTAATTATTATTCCTAGAATCAAAAGTTGTTCTACCTAAGAACAATCAGTTCATTGACCATTTGAGGCGTGTGATGTGAGCGAGAATGGAAATCTCATCATAACTGAATATTAGAGGAAGAGTGAAGTGTCAGAAATACAACCATGATTCCCCAGATACACACCCGCAGGCCACTTTCTGATTTTATGTCCATGATCGTTAAGACAGTTTCATACAGAATTGCGTTGCCAACGTTTTTGCTGGTTTCTGTGTTTGTTGCAACCTAAAACAAAATAAAAAAAATTGCTTATTAAAATGCCGTTATTAAGAACTCGTGTATAAGCCAATCCTGGGATCCGCTGACAATCCCATACATATGGGCGGTGAGACAGACTAATCATCAGATGGGTAAAGGGTAGGAGGCACCGATTGCAACCCGTCTGATCCTTCCCCAAGACATAAGCAATACCAAAGGTGTGCGGCAACTGCTTCTCTCACCATCACAGCACATGTACTGACTGAATGTGCATATATATATAAATATATATATATATTATATAATATATATATATATATATATATATATAATAAATATATATAGATAGTGTAGAAAGGGAGAGAGATATATATGATAGAGTTTTTTTTCTGATTTTCTAGAGATAGATAGAGATATATATAGATATATATACACACACGATTATAATTCTCTTTTTGAAAGAGTTATTCCCAAAATTAAAAGTTATGATAACTTGCAAAGTAGTGAAAATTCCAACTGCAAGACTGTGCACTGATCTGGTGAACCGAGCTGTCAATATGGAGCCATAGCAATACATGCGAAACCGCTTTATTTCTTTTATTATCGGACTGCCAGGAAAAAAGCCAAGTTTTGTACTTTGCTATCTCCAACAGTCTAATAGAAAAAGAACGGAGAGGTAGCAATCCAACGGGGCATGTAAAAGCTTAATTTTCCAGATCACTTGGGGTAAGACTCTCAGTGAACTGCAAGTTACTGCCCCTTCTGTGTAACGGCGATGACTTAATGTTGAGAATAACCCTTTAATTCCATGAAACCGTCAATCAGACTCAAAAAGCCAGCTACGACTCTGCTGCATCCACAGACCTGTGCCAAGATGTCATTCATTGCTTCGCTTGAGTCATCGTCGTTTCGACCAAGAATCCTGAGAAGTCTCAGTATTCGGACCTAGAACATCAAGAAAAAAAAATTAAATGTCAGATGCAGAAGGATCCCGTATTGCACGATGCTGCCAAAGATATGTCACGGCTTGCCATCATAGACCTCCTAGTGGCAGCAGCATTAGCCCAAAATTTCTGTGTCCCCCAATGACACAGAAGAGAGAGGAAAAGGAAAAAATAATAAAAGATGGTGAAGCTGGACATCTTACCCTGATGGCAAGGTGACTAGTGGCCTAAACAGCTTTCTTTTATACTCTTGGTACAATTCCTCACAGTCCGTGTCCCCGCATCCTACCCTCCCTGTATCCGTGCCAATATTGTAAGATTAGAAGCCGGCCGACCTCCTGGCAAGTTCACGCTCACCTGTAAGAAAGGGTCACTGATGCCAGACACGTCGTGCTCCGGAGAATACCCGGACATGATGAGATTCTTAAGGATACGCACTAGCTGAGGAACTAGCTGTGGAGATAGAGGACAGCGTTAATGACCCCAGGCCAATGCTCTCCCACCAAACAGACACAATACGGTCACCAGTGCACAAACTGGACACTACAAAGCTACGAGGGGCCCCTGGTGCCAGAATTACATAGCCCAGGTTACACTACGGGAATGGTCTCCAACTTGCGGCTCTCTAGTTGCTGCAAAACTACAACTCTCAGCATGTCCTGCCAACCGTAGCTTGTGAGGCCACACTAGGAGGTTTAAGTCCTGCAATGGCTACAGAGCCCCAGGCTGGAGGGTTCTGCGCTACGGCATCACAAAACACAGGGAAAGCAATAATCAGTGGAAAGGGGAAAAGTTTAGTGATAAAACACGGTTCAGGGGAAGATTATATTTCTATGATTAAATAGGTATTTTGGGAAAATGTGGAGACATCTAATGACGCTTACCTTCTCATTCTAACCGCAGGATCCGAAAAAGGCAGAGAGCAAAAGACAGGAAGCAGGTGTTAGGAAGAGGGAACAGCGGAGCCTGCGGCGTGCTGTCCGTACACGTATATGGCGTTACAGGCAGCACAACCCTCATACATAGCATATACCACAACCCGTACCATTCACCTACAGTACACATACAAACGCGTCATATAAAATCTACCGCCAGATTAATGGCGTGCAGCATTATTTTGGTGCCAACCAAAACATGACATAAGGAAAAGATGCATCAGACCGATCATACAGAGTGTAATGGCGGTACATTACTAAGCTTAAGGTAAAATTAACCCCTTAAGGATAGGCTTTTTTTAGTAAGATAAAATGTAATTTTAAAATTGTATCATTTTGGGTTACTGAAAAACTAACCCTTTTTTTTGGGGTGAGGGGAGCAATGGGGTCCCTGTTAGACCCCCAACTGCAATGGCAATGCATTGAGAACGCCATGATGAATGGGCCAGTAGGCCGACAGAGGGAGCTTCCTTCCCCTGACTAACGGCTTAGATGCTGCGGTCGCTATTGACAAAGGTATCTAGTGCATTAAACTGTGGGGACTGGCATTCTTACTTACCCCACAGTATTAGCTGGGCTCCTGCAGCTACAATAGCACTATATATCCGTCATGGAGCGTTAACCTACCTGTGATTAGGATGGACATATCCATCATAGAGTGATAAGTTACTAAATCTGCCCAACAGGCTTTTAGAGAGGACAATCTTGCCAAGGTGGAAAGGATCAGGACCAGCAATAAAAATAAAATAAAGCTACCTACCTTCCTAAAATGTGTCAACATGTCGGGGCTCCGCTCACACATCTCTGTCAGGAGCACCACGGAGGTATGCAGCACTCCTGTAAAAAAGCCATAAAATGCATTAAAATGAATAAAAATAAATCTAAGCACATTAAGTAACGTAGGAATATGGGCACACGAGCAATTGCCACACACGTCAGAATGTCGCTCGCACATACCGTGGTTTTTCTCGTTCAGCAGGTTTTTCGTAGCAGGTAAAAACATTTCCATAAGCTCTGGGACCTTTCTGATGACGTGAACGGCACATAATGCGGCCTGCAGAAACACGTTCAGAGCAAACGGCATTTAGGAGACATTGCTTAAATTCCCTAACATGGCGGAGGTCAGCCTAGCTGCTGCAATACTACAACTCCCAGCATGCCCCGGCTCTGTAGACTGTGCATGCTACAAGTCTTGCATTTTGTAAACTCGTCCACAACGATGAGCGCTGCGTGCACTTACCTTCTTGCGCAGATAGGAATTGGACGTTTTCAGAAGTTTCTCTACCTCCCCCGCAAGGTCTCTGCACATCTCGGAGGATCCCATGCAGCCCAGTGTGCACAGCGCCAGACCCTGCACATACTGAGTGCTGTGATTTAGGTCACTAAGAGAGAAAGAAGGATACAGGTTACACAAGCCTGACAGTAACCGAGCATACATGTGTATGAGGGACAACCATTGACTGCTCGCCGACTGATGTGCTATCACCAGGGGGACGATGCACTCGGACCCCAATAATCATATCCTTGTGTTACAGCTTTAATGAAAGTTCAGCTCAGAGTCAGAAAACAGCAGAGGCGCAGGAACGGGTGCGATTACTCATCCGCTGCTGTTTTCTCCATAGACCACCCACGTAAAATGATGTCACCCGTGCGGTAAACAATTGTACACAAATCAGAAGATATTTATACAAGGGGCAAAAAATACCCAGACGATTACAAGCTTCACAATACCATACGCAGACAGGTCATGATGAGATCAAACAGCGCAGATACCAAATCTCAATGCTGCATTGTAGTAGTGTACCTGTCATTACGGATAGGGGGGGATCCCAAACCCAACATGGCCCCCTTTTAGCGCATTTTCCCACTGAACACAGCAGAAGGGACAGACCATGAAAGCATTTATTTGATTTCACCTCGGTGATTCCTTCTATGGATTCAGGTCGCTAGAAAAAAAAATCTCCAAACCCAAAAAATGCAATGTGCGTACACACTACATTGCACGGATCCTCTGTGGATCAGCTGCTCTCTGTATATTTTTACAGTATAAATTTTGCTGCACTTTTTTTTAGCTCCATTTCCAATGTTGCATGTCACTAGATCCTGCTTTCTCCGGTTACAGCCCCAGCTCTTAGTCTAGTCTCCTACCTATAACCGTGCACAGAAATGAGAGCTAGGAAAGACAATAGACAAGTAGGGCGATTCAGCTCATTCATTTGCCTGCGCTGGGAAAGCAAGCATGTAGAGTGGCCACCGTGGGATTCAGCTTCGGCTGTCTGCAGATTATTTGCCCTCTGCAATTAATGAAACGCCGGATAAGAGACGTCGTTCTGTTGTGAAAACTGAAAAATAAGAACCACGGGCATGGCTGTCCTTAGACGACCGTCTGGTGATGCTGACTGGAGCTGAAAGGTCTGGAAATCTGCAGCATGCACCATCAGTCAGGAACCTGCTAGGAGGAAACTGATCTGCGCCATGACCAAATATCTGATGAGGTGCTATTCTAGTCGCCAAACTGCTGCAGCCAAACACAGGCTGCAGCGGTCATGTGACAGAAGATTCACAGCGTGGCTTCCAGTCCAGCACGGACCACCAGTCCGTCACATCCTTATTTTAGCACAAGGTATATAAATAATATTTTCTACACAGACCCTGAAAGCTATGAACAGCATCACATGTAGGGGATGCACGTATACATAGCCCATCATGGAGACAGCCCATGTCATCAGTGCCGGGGTACTACTGATCTCAGCGGGCCCTGGACAGATGTGTGTTAGGAGATGACTGCAGCGATCAGCCAATGGTCGCGCCCATTTTAGGCCTTACTTCTTAATGCAGTTGGTCATCAGCAGGTGGACATCTTGTCTTTCATCCAGCAGGAGCATTGCACCCAGGTAACCGATCCTCTTGTCTGTGAACTTCTGAGAGGCGATGAGCTTCAAGCACTCGAGCTACAGAGGAAAAACAAACAATTCAATCCGGGGTCTGTGTCATCCCTTGCGGAGAGATGTGGGAGTAATGTTGCAATGAACACAAACTGGAGAGGCGATCGCAGGGCAAACAGTCCGACAGGTGACGAAACGAAGAACAAAAGGCTTAAATAAAAGAGTGGATGCCCCTGATACAATCCTCCGCTGCATGTGTAGTGGATAATGGATAACCCCTCCATCATCAGGTGAACATTTGGTTTTCCTCCACTACAGCCATAACTTTTTTCAATTTTTCAATAGAGATGTGTGAGGGCTTTTTTTTTTCCCCACAGAGAGCTACTGTTTTTATTGGTACCAGTAAACTATTCCCTTTCATTTACTTTTTTGGTCTTCTGTTCTTAGGGGGATTTGAACCTGCAATTGCTTGCTCTATATACTGCAATACCTTTTGTATTGTTATATTAGTCAAAATGACAATCTCCTATGAAGCCCATCTGCAAACTGGAATTCATGGGAGTACGAAGATGGCAGTGACTGGGGCCTTTAGTTGGCCCGATTGCCATGTAACTCACCTCCACCCCGCAACTTTGTTGCAGGGCAGCGGATGGGCACACAAATACTATGGGAGAGATTGTCAGAGGCATCTATATGGTTAAAAAGCAGCAATAGGAGCGGGCTCCGGTCACTGCTGTTAGGCCGGGATCACACATGCGAGAAACTTGCACGATTCTTGTGCGAGTCTCTCGCATGAACACCCTGCACTTCCGCCGGCACTCGGACCGAAGCATGCAGCTGCATAGAAATACATCCTTAGGAGGAGGATGCCCACTGTATAATGCACCTAAATAACCCCAGGACCCAAGTAACCATTAGAGTCAAATTTTAACCAAAACGGCAAATCACACTGCACATCCGTCCGCCTGGCCGGGTACAGACAGTGGAGTGGGAGGAAAGTTTGCATGTGTTGTCAAAGGGCTTACCTGGCCAAAATGAGCGGGATATCCCAACATGTGCATATACAGCAGCTTGGCCACATTGCGGCAACGATACGTGTTGTCTTCCTCCCGGAATGATGAGCGGATGGCGGCGCACTCCTTCTGGATCATCTCCCGCTCCTCGGCTTGTGTGCGCGCTGTCCGGATGGTGCGGATCAGCTCCCGCAGTCTGATAGGGGCCGGCATCCTCTGCAGGAAACACAGACGCCATTACTTAAAAACACGGTCAGCAATGATCAGGCAGTGTCTAGCTGTCAGTTGAAGAACCAATACTCAGTTGTCAATCTATTCCTATGTTTCCAGGAGAACAGAGCAGAGGCACGGTCACTATGGATTGCAGTAGGGTTAAGCAGCCCAGATCTGAGTTCTCTCTGATCTCAGCTGTACATTAAGACCCCTCCCTCTGATCCTGAGATTAAAGGGTATGCCACACTAAACAACATCGCTAACGGGATCGCTAAAAAACGTCACTATTTAGCGATCCCGTTAGCGATGTTGTTGTGTGCGGCATCTACCAGCGACGAGGCCCCTGCTGTGATGTCGTTCATCACAGCGATCGTTCCGGACCCTATTTTCGTCGCTGGCGCCCCGCTGGTAAGTATCAAATCGCTGAGTGTGGCACCTTTTTTAGCGATTTAGCGGTACTTTTGTACCGCTAAAGTCGTTAAGGAGATCGCTAACCGCGATAGCGTCCTAACGACATCGCTAAAATAGGTAGCTACTAGCGATATAGAAACAATCCCGCTAGCGATCTCATTAGTATGCGACGCTAACGAGATCGCTAGCGGGATTGTGTAGTGTGGCAGTACCTTAAGAATTGCATTATTTCCAACCACAACGCCCCCCATCCTCCTCAGGCTATCACGCTGTGCTGCACCACAAACACAGCTCTGCTACATCAGGGTTAAAGGGCTATTCTCATCTTCATAGAAACTTATTGTCACACAAGTGCATGTGAAACCAAGCACTATTCCAATTTACTGCTTATTAAAATTTGCAGCTCTTTTCCCGTTTACATCTCGTTGCCTAGGAAACCGACCACCGTTGCTGTCTAGCTTGTAAACTCTGCACTAAAGACCTCGGCCAGCTTCAAAATTAGTGCTTACAAGCTCAATAGAAAAGAGCCTGTATTGCTCTGTGCTTGTTCTGCTGTCAAGCAGCGGTGGTCGGTCTCCATGGCAATGAGCTGTAAAGCGCGGCACGTGTGAAATGGTACACGATACTCTGGACGAAAGCCGCCGACTGGATTTTTTTTTTTTTTGTTCCAGGAACAGCGGCTCTGGTCATTATAGATCAGGGTCCATGGAAACTGCCACACCTCACTGTACAAACAGCAGGCATGGAGCCCGAGCATCTCCTATCCCACGGGCGTGACCCATCGACCGGCGGGCTGGGCAAAAAAAAAAAGCCGAAGAGGCAAAGTTGCAAAAGGCAAACATCTTATTATGACCACTACAATATGGACACCAAGTGGTATAGGTGGGCAATGCTGAGCGGACCCTCACATGTCGGAATTCATACGTTTCTATACACACAATGACGACGGTCCGGCAGCCACGCTTGTAGCCCAGGACCAGCACACCAGAGCCCCTTCCTGCCCAGTGGACTTTACGGGGTTCAAAAAACACACTGGAAAACTCTTTTAAAGGACTCGTTTACACCTGCATATGAGCAATACGTCTTATTAATTTCATTCACATTATTATTATTTTAGCTGCAAGTTCTAAGCATTTCCATCTGCAGAAAAAAAGGGAAAAACAGGAGACAAAAACTCATAAAATACAAAAATGAAAGGATAAAAAAAATAAATAAAATGATCTGTGCTCATCTGTATCTTCAAATTCAAGTGTGAATGAGTCCTTAATCATCGATCTCTCTCTCCATCTGCTGCAAAGAAAAAAATACTACTCCAAGCATGCGAGACACAAATCGGAGTGACACTTGCAAGGCATGCTGGGAGTTGTAGTTTTATTCCTGCACAGCCCTATTGTTAGATCAGGACGTAAAATTGGGCCAGTCCTCTAATATGGTAACGGAAGGAATAAAAGATCACGTGATGGACTGAGGTTGTGGTCTGCAACCGGTGGCCTCCAGGTGTCACTAGAATACAGTGCCCACCATCCTCAGAAGTAGTAGTTCGGCAACAGGCAGAATTTGCCTAAGGACGCAAAAGGAGGCGATGCTGTCACCGCCGGGACTCCCTTACCTTCCATTTTTCGCTTGCTAGGTCTGACAGTGTCTCCAACAAGTCCATCGGCCCAAAGCTTCACGACGCTCTCCTCCTCTTCACCCTTCCCCTGTTTAAGACTTAAGAAAGAGAGCGAGCGAGAGGCGATGCCCCTCCCCGGGGAGCCTTCTATGCAGGTGAATGGGAACCGGACAGGGAGGAGGGCCATACAAAAAAGCAACTCAGCAACTCAAACAGGTGGAGCGGAAGAGGAGTGGAGTGCGGCGTGGAACCGTCCGCAGACTGGACCCTAGAGGCAGGGAGAAGGCAGAAGGTACGGAAAAGACATTTATTGCACACGTAATGCTTAAAATTAAAGTTTGTCAGCGATTGTGCGTAGAATTAGGAGTAAGTTTATCTAAAAGTCGTAGGTCAGGCTCCGGGTGCACGAGAGGTGCCTGCGGCAGATCCAAACCGTGTGTCACGTCTGTGGAGCTGCCTTCCGTCTGCACATGTATCAAGCTACGAGGGAGGTGGTCACCATTTTTAGAAATGTTGCCCCCCATAAGACAAGCCTATTAGAGTCGATAACACTTTCTATGGACTTGTTTCAGAATACCCTTCAGACATTATTTAAGTTAGTCCCCCCACGCAGATGTCCCCTTGACGTTTCAGGACGGAGGAGAGCTCTCATGCACAGAACCACCATAATACCGCATTTCCCCTGCAGGAGGCACTAATGAGATGAGAGACCTCCTATACAGTGCAGAGATTCGTCACAAATTCCCCATCCTCTTATAAGGGCCCTCCATCCCACAGCTGGCGGCTCATTTATCCTCACGCTGCAGGGAGATGAAGCCTCTGTACGGCAGCGGCCCCTGATCGGATCAGACCACACACAGGACTGTTTGTGCTCTGTAACCATGGCGACACACAGCTCCGCACCGGAGCTGGAAGCACAAAGCTGATGTTTTTTTTTAATTAAGGCGCTTTTGCAACGTTGCTCCATTTTAAGAAAATGTCCAAGAATTTTCCTTGCTTTCCAAATTTTACTATTCCGCTTAAAGGTAAAGTTGTACCATAGTAAGTAATGGCATATGATCAGTGCAATCATTTAAAGGGGTTGTCTAGGCTTCTGATATTTATGACTTATCCTAAAATTAGGACCCAATTCTCACCATCGGCCACAATGCAGTGCACATCCAGACCAGGTCACAGCTGATCGGTGGAGGGTAGCAGGTGTCAGACACCCCACTCATCTGATGTTATCCAGTCCTGTGTTCTCATTGCAGTTTTTGCCCTGCACAGGCACGCTCCAACCACCAAATTCAGTTAACGGGTCCCGCAGCATTTCCCTGCATACCTGTGTGGTCTGGGAGGTGCTGCTGTGCGGGAAAAACGAAAATGTGAAAATGGGCAAAAATTTTTTGGGAAACGCACTGGACGGTTTACAACCTGCTCACCTAAAAAAACTGAAAATAAACCGATAAACGATGTCTTAAAGGCTTTTAGCAAGTGCTCCTTTATGGATAAACAGTCGCCAAAACGAAAAGCCATCTAATTGCCAGACTCCTCTGAAATCAGCATTCTCGTTACCTGATCCTGCAGAGGCCACAGCGCTCTCCTGTAATAATGGAGGCTGCACAATGGACGGTCATGTATATTTAAGTCGCCGAAAACCTTTTCCTCCTTTTTTGAGGGCTGCGCTGTAACATGAGCCACACTGACCCTTATGAGCATCAATATGGACATTGCAATGAACCCTATAGTCTTTCCTGGGGTTTGGGAAGCAGAAAACGTGAGAACCTGCAAATCACTTTTTATAAAAATCCCACCAAAGAACCGACCGCTGAGGGTCTCCCTTTACTGCCTGTTGTGAAGTGTAATCCATCTCCTGCAGCAAAGACCCCAAGACAGTTAACGTAAAGAAAGTGTGCATCTTAGCCGGAGTGATATGCAGACGAAAAAAAAGGAACTGAATTGTGCAGATTTTCTTGCGTATTTTCGCTTTGGCATTGCAAAGGGGGAAAATCTTCCATGTAAAGGAGCAGATCTGACATCACTAGGAAATTTCTGCTGGAGCAAACGGGCGGAAAACTGCAGTAAAATCCGCCGGAGGGGCAGACATGGTAGATCTTTCTGCCATTTTTAACGCCTGCTCTCACATGTGGACGGCTCTTTACCATCTCTACACGATCAGGCTCAGTACAGAATTCAGAACGCAAAAAGAACCAGTCTGATCTCTTCAGGAATGAAGGAGGGTACGTGAGATGCAACCCTCCGTGTTATGTATACAGGGGGCACAGAAGAAAAAGCAATAAAATGGGTTCTAACGTTTTATCGAGTGACATCGATCTTCAGAGACTACACAAGGATGATGCCCCGAGCTCCTTTGAAATGGTTTTCTATTCACTGACTGCAAGCAGTGATGTCAAAACAAAAATATAAAAAAGGGATAGAAGAAAAGTAGTAAAAAGTTTGGGACGACAAAAATGGGGCACGATCAAACATGTGAAATGAAAGGACGGTAATTCTAGAGCGAGTGGATCTGCGGGAACTTGAGACTTTCGGGTCGTGTGCTCCTTCCAGCGACGGTAACGTAATACAGACGGTGTCTCGTCTGCTTATATCGTAGCGGTGTCATCTGGGGAATAGCAGAGGCTGCTGCAGATCAGTCCGGATTACACTTAATGTTCCAGAACTGTGGAGATTGAGCAGAGAAAGTGGCAGAGCACTCGTTTATGGGCACATATTGGGGTCAGTTAGGTCTGTGAAGCGGGATGACCCCACTTATCTAAAAATAAAAATTCACGCAACACCATGTAAATCTAGAAGGGATGGCCAGGACTCCGATACTGATGACCTACCCTCTCGGTACAGTGAACAGGAGCCGAGAATTGCCATTATATAGTGAAAGGAGAACCCAGTAACAGCTGATCGACAGTGGTGTCGGACCCCCAGTAATTTGATATCGATCCAGCCAACCCCTTTTATTTATGCAACATGTGAACGAGATTGGCTATCAATTTGCGATAAGTAGGGGTCTGATACCCACACCCCCCCTGATCAGAGACCTCGAATAATATAGCGCCATAAGATTTATAGTGGCCCTTCTCAGGTACTGCAGCTCAGCTCCTATTGAAGTAATAGCTGAGCTGCAGTACTGAGAACCGCCACTATACATCCAACAGCGCCGTGCTGTCATGGCTCTTTTCACAGTGGGCACCCGGCAGCAGCGGGGCTGTAACCGGCTTATCGGTGGGATCGGGTACTGATGAGCGCTCCTAAATAATAAACAGGAAGAAGCAAACATAGGTGAAGCAATCCAGATATACTACATACTGACAAACTGCAGCATTAGTAACTCCCCCTTTATAACATCCAGTATATGGCTGCAGTTAGATTCTGCTTTGAGGATTTGCAATGCATTGCTGTACAATATGTGTGATTGGAGACTTCAATACCTCGTTCACATGTACTGATAAAACAATCCCTGCAGACGTCCATGTCGTCAGGCGGAGACTCCATGCTGCATCCGAAAGCAAAGTGACAAGTGGTGGCCAATGGCTGAATGATTTTGCAATTAAAGGGGTTATCTGGAGCCGCTTGCCTCGGCAGGTATCATACACTAGTGCTGCTCATTTAACTATGACGCATACGTGTCTTTTGGAGGTGTGTGGGGTCTTAACATAGGCGACACCAGAAAACCCCTTTAAAAGCCAATACCGCCAGCCATGTGGCCATCGGCCACGTCACATGAGAGCGTTGTTTCAGCCGAATACACAGGCCACACAGGAGGAACAGAGATTGAAGCCCAACCCAAAAAAATGCAAGTTATCCATTATTCATTGGATAAAGAATATCATGCTGATCGCTGGGGGGTTATATGGCTGGGACCCCCAAAAACAGGACTCTGCTGGCCCAGCTGGAACAAAGTGAGTCCTTTCCTCCATTCATCATCTATGGGACTGCCGGGAAAAGATGATCACTAGTCCCATAGTCAATGAATGGAGAGGAGGTCAAGCACCATTCAAGAAAGGGCTGCAAAACCCCATTCTTGGGGGTTGCAGATCCCCATTCCTGGGATAACTGCAAACCCCAGCTGTCACCCCACCCCTCCAAAAAAAAATAAAAAATCAGCAAGTAAACCCCTTATCCCCTAAATATTGGCTAACTTGATTTTTGGGGAATAAACCGTTAAAGGTAACTCAGCTTATCTGCATAAGGAGTGCAAAAAAATAAATCTTTCTGGGATGAGCCATACTCCGGGTGCCCCTCATGGACAGTAAGGTCTCTGCAGTACCCTATATTATAGCAGAGGAGATTTATGAAGCATTAAACAACTTACAGATTCCCTTTCAGGCTCAGGGTATTATCTAGTAGGAAACACCCAGTGAGTTGGGTGAGTTGTTTTTTCTTCATTTTAGTCTCTGAATGCATTTAAGAACGGTCCCAATCACTGACATAGAGAAGATCTGACAAAAGAATTAAATCAGAAATCTGCACATTTTTTAGTTTACGACGATGACGCTTTCTCTCTACCCGCAAGGCCTTTCATAAAGACACGAGAGTGGAAAACTACGTTACCCCCGCAGTACAGGCTGGGGAGCGATACTACCCCCTGACTACCATTCAATGCCTTCTATAATCCCACGTCCTAGCACAAAAGGTCCTCAGACGATTTCAGGAGGCGAGAGGCGTTTACCAATCCCCAAACTAATCAGCCGACGCATAATCTTTTACCATTAACCGGACCCTGCGTTCCTGCCCTCCATGGATCGCTGCCTGGAATGTGACTTTATAACCTTGTCCTGCAGTCTACGGTGAACCGCGCGCAGCAGATCCCGGCGGAGCCGCACGTCTCCCGATGTCTTATCCTCTTCCTATCGGCTAATTGGCAGCCCGGAGACAGGATCTGAGAGCGGCAGAGCCGGGAAAACTTCATCTTACAAAACGAATTAACATGTCAGCTACTCCCTGACTGCAAATCATACATCAGTGCATTGCTGCCGCTGCTACACCACTCCCTTTAATCAATGCCAGGACCCTGCCAATGGTGCACGCCAGCTACTATTAGAGTATTTCCCCATATCATACAGCTCTCCAGTAAATAAGCATCTTCCCCTGTGAAGATATAGATATATATATATATATATATATCCATTTCTAGGAAAGCAGGAGGCAAACAAATGTCATTCAGCTTTCCTAGAGTCCAGAACGTTACAAGGATTGCTCCAGCACAATACTTGCCAGGACATGCTCACACCTGGTAGGTATTATGCCGACACGACTCGCCTCTTGATGTGGACAGGAGCAATGTCGGAGAATCCCTTTAACACCTCCTAGTGGAGCAATGCGCTGCTCTCTCCCATCATTTCTATGGGTGCTCCAAAAATTTTGATCTCATAAAACAGATTGCATATAACTAGGATGTCACATAAATTTATTGGTGGGGTTCTAAATTATGGGAACCCCACCAACCCTGAAAATAATGGACCCGCGGTGCCGATTCCACTTCTTCACAGGACCTTGCTGCAGTTCCTGGCACTGTGGGAGGCCGGGGCACCGCTGGGCAGGGAAAAGACTGAATCACAGCTTCATTCTCAGGATCAGCGGGTGGTGTGTCCATGACTTAACAATAATTAGAATACCCCTTTAGTAATATACATCTGAATTTCCACCAAATAACCTCTCCGTGTAAAAGCCAGACCCCTCTGTGCTCACCCCAGACTGAAGGAGACATTCCAGGGCTCATTACTTGGACTCCGGGTCTTAAGATTCCTGTATTTTCTACATGCTGAAAATCTTAATCCATAGGACGGCTCACGACTAATAAATGCATTCAATGTATCCCACAGAGCAAGCCACAAAAAAACATGAATAAAGGAAGAATTAACAAAAGAGAAAAAAAAAAAAATTAAACACACAACACCCGGTCCCCTCCAATAACATGGGATACTATAGCCAACAGGGAATTAAGTGGTTAATACAAGTTCTCATTGTAAAGAGCTACAATCTATCCACTAAAATCAATAAATGTCGATGTCCTGAGGTCATCTAACTATCCTCCTGAAATGAAGAGCATTGGACCCGGAAAGGGTGAGTAAAGCCGAGGGACAGGGGTTTTCTGAAAGCAGAAGAGCCTTTAATATCAAAGATGGGAGTATCCCTTTAAAATCGGGCTGAACAGCTATACAGAATCACTGTCGCCCCCATTTTTACATTTATAGTAATGTATGCTCAAGCGGCAAAAATAGCCATGAGGACTCGGGAAAAATAGTCACCGCGTCCAAAACATTTGGAAAAACTTACATAAGATTCAGAAACGTAAGATTGTGATTGTGTTGCATCATGCAACGCAGACACTGATGTAACATCTCCATGTAGGACTGATTCAGGGATTGTGTGCTCATGATACCTCCCCATCCTCTGAGCCTCGCAGAAAACCCTACACGACCATCACCATGAATAATGGCGCCCAGCCCCGCACTACCCCATGTCTCCTGGATAAACAACCAATTTCCTATCTGCAATCATCAATCCTCTTCCTCAGCCTATTCTTCCCTAGTTTCCTAAATTCTTGCACCCTCCGATGCTTCAAAATTTTGCACCAGATAAAGCAAGGGAGACTTGTCTGTGTTGCAGAGAATTGTATCCTGGGACTGTGTAATTACAACTCCAAGTCTGACTGGGGCGGAAACCCATAAGGATGCAGTCAGGCAACCATAAAAAATGGACTGAGACCGGACTGGTCAGCAGCTCTCCTGACCAGAGTGTGACATCTGCATATATTTTTATGAAGTTGCCACGCTCGAGACAGCTGCCGGTCAGTCCGAGCATTGCAGTCCGATTTATATGGTTGTCCGACTGCGACAACAGAGGATCTAACAGAGATCCATTTACAGAGACCACGCCACTCCCCTTAGTTAATACTTTGCCCACTCGCCCGTGGATCACCTTTTCTCTACATTCCTGTTATCCATTCTAGATATTTAGAATTAATAAAAACAAAATTACATCCCCCATGGGTCGTCCAGCAGGCAGCAACCAACGACTGCAGGACCAGTCGTCAGTCATCAAGTAAGACCGCCTAACTGGACTCCAAAGCACAGAGATTTCCCATAAGTGATCTGCTCCTCATCTCCATAGATTACACTGCACGTTCAATGTGAAGCCGCCACACATCGCAGATGGTGACAATACCTTCTTTTGGAATCCATAAGTGTCACAGAAAACTCTGGAGAAGCCGAACTGACCACACTTAGTGGTCGAGAATCAGCCCAGTCCGGCGCAGAGGAGCTAGGCAGTATCTTCTTCTGAAGCATGCACTCAGGGAGAGACCTGTCACTCATCTGTAGAGGGGCTGGGAATAGCCGGGAGCACCAGACTAGTCTCTTTATCTATGGTCCCCTTTTCTTCAAAAGAGCGTTTTCATAAATATACTTGGCTGCAATCGAGCAACCAAACTCTGATTCATGCTGTCCGAATCTAAAGAGTGGGACCCTTTAAAGCCAAAGCTGATTGGGTGCTGGGTTCACGGGTCCTAACAACCGCACGAGTCCCGGGAATGCGAGTGTCGACGCCGCTGGAACGGCGCGGGAGGGGAGTATGGGTGTTTACTATACCGACACCAAATATTCAGATCAAGAAGGGGTCGTCCTAGGAGTAAACATCCCTTTACCCTCATTATGGACATTTAAGTGATGCCATCCTGGAGATCGTGGGGCACCGATAGGTTTTCTCCATGGCAGTCGGGGGGTGGGGGGCCTGCCGACATCCTCCTGTGAAGCTCACACGCCGGCTCATAGGGGATCCCATGATTCTCACTATATACTGCGATCTCAGGATCAAAGGGGACTAAAAAAGTGAAAAATTAAAAAAAAAAAAAAATTAAATAAATTACCCCCATTTCTATATAAAGAAAAAAAAAAGACATTCGGCATGTGTAAAAATCCAATCTGCACAAACACATAAAAAATGTAAAACCTAAAATACCAGAATTATCACTTCTGATCCCGGCTTCTCCCCCTATAAAATGCATTAAGAAGCGATGACAACGTGGTATCAATAACAAGACGTCAGCGGGGCGCACAGGACACGAGCCCCCCACAAGGGCTGCAGAAAATGGAGAGAAACCCCTTTTTTGCGGGGGGGGGGTGGGGTTTCCATCTTTGGAATTTTTCCCATTTTTCGGCACATTTGACGGTGAAATAAAAAAAAATATATATGGTGCCTTTCAAAATTATAAGGGGGGCCGGCAAGATACGGACCCTCGTACGGCCGCAGCGACAGAAAACGGTAAAGTTGTGGTTCTGAGAGAAAAAAATAAAAGGAAGAAACAGAAAAAAATATATAAAAAGTAAAAACTGCCCTGGAATTAAAGGGTTAAGCTGTAATATAAGGGGAAGGCTGGGCGCCCCGCTAATATAGGGGACGCGGTCACATGACTCGCAGACGGCGACCGTTACCAAGACGAAGAGCAATAACAATACAACAGTGGTCACAATACCGGACATGCTGGGAGCTGTAGTCCCACAGCAGACACTGGGGTCACAGAGAGGAAGGAGGTGTCAGGGAGAGGGGCAGTTACCTCAGGTTCACCCTCGGCCCCTGCCCCAGAGCTGTCACAGCGCCCCCACAGCCGTCACAGTCCCCCCCGTGTCGCTGTCACTCTCACCGCCCGGTGCTGCTGCTATTTCCTCGGCTCCGGGACACCCAAAATGGCGGCTGATGGGCCGCAGCACCGCGGCTGTGCGGAGGGATCCTAGTGAAGCCGATGGGAAAGACGTCCCGTAAAGCGATCTGGCTGGAGCGACAGTGGAATCGCGACACGAAGAAGATGACAACGCCGCAGATGGACGGCAGGGACGAGCCGCTCACAAGGAATCTGCTACTTGGCCCGGAACTATTTTCTTTTTTTCCCTTATCTAGCGGAAGGACACAAGAGAGAAGCTCCCAGGGCAGTCAGTGATGACGTCAGCACAGTGCCCCGTCACTGCCAGACCCGGAAGTAGAGGAGGGCGGTGCCCAGGAGGTCAGCTGGTACACTGTCAGGGCGCAGGATGATGACGTAACAGGCACCTGTCACCTCGGATCCGCCCATTTCCTGCACTGACTTCACTTAAAGGGCAATTCCATCATCATCATTCTTCTCATTGAACTGTTTATAATAATAAATGAAGTATGAACCATTTTCTGTGCACTGAGCTGCTGTTATTATTGATATCATTTTGGTGTAGATAACAGCGTTTTGATCTCTTTTTATCGCATTTTTTTCTTGCGTTTCAATTTTTTTTCCAGCATTGACCGGACGGTTTGATTAATGTTATATTTTCAGAGATCGGGACTTTATTATTTTTTTATTTTTTATCTTATTTTTTATATATTTTTTATATTAAAAAATTATATTTTTAACTTTTATTACATTTTTCAGATTTGACTTTTTGATTGCTTGATCTATTTAACTACTGTATATGCCAAGATGACCAAGGGACCCCTGTATTGTGTTGCATTTGTGGGGGGCTACGAGACGGATGTTCCACCAGGATTGCTCCACTTTATTGTCGATGTCAGGCATTTATGTGGTTAAACAGCAGCGATGGGGGCAAAGTCCTGTTACAGGCAGTATAGCACAGCCGTCACCTGTCATCTTATGATCCATACTCCCACCCCATCCCATGGAGTCACAGTATTAATATACTATAAACCAAAAAGACCACCATGTAAAGCATTTATCATGAGTCCGGACCCCACTGATCATGTGTGAGTGGAGTTTAGGACCACCGCACCGTTCACTGGTCTTACATGCTTGCTGCTGCTCCACACTGACCCACAGAAATGAATGGAGCTGTGATCATGCACTCAGGACTTTGGGACCCCATTCTTAGGCTCAGCGGAGGGGATAAATGATTTTGGTATGGTAAATCCTGTAAGAGTAATTACCTTTCTATAGGTTAGTCCGACAATGATTGAAGATGCTGGAGTGGCACAGCTCCACACTTTGTGCACTGGCCGTGAATGGTACTGCGGGTTCTTTCCCATTGACTTCACTTTTATGACTGTGGTACTTTCAGCCGATAGATGGACGTGCGAGGACTGGAGATAATGGGGTGGATTTATTAATGTCTAAAATGTAGAGTTGAGCAAAAACATTTGAAAGGCCCTGGCTGATAGTCCGCGTCCGGCCCTGTTCCCCTACCTACCAACATCCCCGTATCTTTCTGATTAATAGGTCGCTGCGGTGTGACATCGTACCAAGCCTGCTAATTATATAAAGTTCTGGGGATGTCAGCAGGTAGGACGAAATTTGCACTAGGGATCTGAGCCCGTGGTGGCCACAAACCAGGGTCCTGCAACATATTTTTGCTCATCTTGTAGACAGAAGATGCGCCATAGATTTGTCGTGTGTGGCTAGACACGTTCCCATCTTTTACTTATACCCCCTCTTGGTCGGATTACTGTAGTCCTGTATTTTACGCTGTAGATGTGGCAAAAGTTAGTAAAAAGTTTGGCAACTTTTGGGACATCCCTTAGCCAAGTCCCCATTACCAGACACTTTTTCAGCACAGGTTCCCAACATTGGGACTTTCAGTAGTCAATCAATAGGATACAATAAATTGACCTTGTATGACCCCCAACTTACAAAGAGGCAAAATCAGCCGACCCCCCCCAATAAGGACACAACAGGCACGACCCCGGAGATCTAGATCACACTGTTCATTTATTGGACAACATTCATTTGAGGTTTTTTATTTTCTCCATCAGTGCAAGCAAAAAAAAGAAGGATGTAACAAAGTAATCCTAAGTGGAATTCATTTGTAGCAACATATCCGCACATGTGTCCAGGTGCAGATTCTCGCCTCTTGCTGCCTAAGGGGTCCCCTAAATTTATGACACATATTTACAGTAGGAGCCATTGCACCAAAATTGGGGCTGGTGCATATTTTTGCACAAAAAAACATGTAATCTGCTTCCTGGACCACGTGGATATGAGCGATGTGGGGTCACACAATATAATACACAGTCCGACGTCTTTATTGCACAAAATGTGGCCTAAAGGAGCCGGTCAGATTTCCGCTTCCTCCCTCTATATGGCGTTTGGAAAATGCCAGCTGTAATCTGGTCCTTATTTAATGTGGCTAGCACAACTTTTTTTTTAAGCATGCCCCATTTACACCTTATTGGCCCCTCCCTGCCAATTAATTGCCCCCTGAATGTGTATTTGGATGGCTGTGTACATGGTGTCAAGCACGAGAATCCTTCAGGAAGTGCTGCGACTGGAAGACTTGCCAAGCTCCTGAGGAATATGAGAAGTGTAGCCTTTTTCCAGGAGCCTGCTGGATGTTTCGGGGGAGTACTGTGCACCCTATAATAGTGTTCTGGGCTCAGCTGATGAGGTGGATTCTCTAAGCCAGACCTGGGTAAAGTGCGCCCCGCAGGCCACATCCTCCACCAATCGGCGTGTGAAACAGCTGCCGCGATGACGTCGTTTCATCGCATCAGATGTATATTAAGGAGAGTCAGCGCAGGGGGACTGGAAGAGAAGTAGAGCGCCGGGGAACGGGACCAAGGTGAGCATGTGGTGGGTTTTTTTTCATGTGTATGGGATGTTTAGGTGGACATGGGGAGGCTATGTGGGGCTCATCCAGGGCATGAGGAGGCTATGGGGGGTCTCATGATGGACATGGGAAGGCTATGGGGGTCTAATGCTGGACATGGGGATGCTGTGTGGGGCTCATGAAGTATATGGGGAGGCTATGGGGGTCTCATGCTGGACATGGGGATGCTGTGTGGGGCTCATGAAGTATATGGGGAGGCTATGGGGGTCTCATGCTGGACATGGGGATGCTGTGTGGGGCTCATGAAGTATATGGGGAGACTATGGGGGTCTCATGCTGGACATGGGGATGCTGTGTGGGGCTCATGAAGTATATGGGGAGGCTATGGGGGTCTCATGATGGACATGGGGAGGCTATGGGGGTCAAATGCTGGACATGGGTATGCTGTGGGGCTCATGCAGTATATGGCGAGGCTATGGGGGTCTCATGCTGGACATGGGGAGGCTATGGGGGTCTCATTCTGGACATGGGGAGGCTATGGGGGTCTCATGCTGGACATGGGGAGGCTATGGGGGTCTAATGCTGGACATGGGGAGGCTATGGGGGTCTCATGCTGGACATGGGGAGGCTATGGGTGTCTAATGCTGGACATGGGGAGGCTATGGGGGTCTCATGCTGGACATGGGGAGGCTATGTGGGGTCTCATGCTGGACATGGGGAGGCTATGGGGGTCTCATGCTGGACATGGGGAGGCTATGGGGGTCTCACGCTGGACATGGGTATGCTGTGTGGGGCTCAAGCAGTATATGGGGAGGCTATGGGGGTCTCAGCTGGACATGGGTAGCTGTGTGGGGCTCATGCAGTATATGGGGAGGCTATGGGGGTCTCATGCTGTACATGGGGAGGCTATGGGGGTCTCATGCTGGACATGGGATGCTGTGTGGGGCTCATGCAGTATATGGGAGGCTATGAGGGTCTCATGATGGACATGGGGAGGCTATGGGGGTCTAATGCTGGACATGGGTATGCTGTGTGGGGCTCATGCAGTATATGGGGAGGCTATGGGGTCTCATGCTGGACATGGGGAGGCTATGGGGGTCTCATGCTGGACATGGGGAGGCTATAGGTGTCTAATGCTGGACATGGGGAGGCTATGGGGGTCTCATGCTGGACATGGGGAGGCTATGGGGTCTAATGCTGGACATGGGGAGGCTGTGGGGGTCTCATGCTGGACGTGGGGAGGCTGTGTGGGGGCTCTTACAGTATATAAGGGGCTGTGGGGGTGATACGATATATAGAAGGGGCTGTACTCGGGTTCAAACAATATATAGGGGGACGTCAGCATACTTAATTCTGCTCAATATTGAGTGATACAATTAATATAATTATCAATAATTTAATAATTAAAATTATTATACTGATATTAATATTGAACAGAATTAATTTCAGCCTATTGGTTCGGCCCTCCGCAACAGTCACTGTCTCTCATGTGGCCCCGCGGGAAAATTAATTGCCCACCCCTGCTCTAAGCGTTAGTTCAGGGTAGGCAGCACACACCGGAGGTGATGATGCAGAGGAGCTGGAGTTTCTGGATGACACGTGCACCACCGAGGTGCAGGGCACGCAAGGCAGTAAGCATAGCAGAGGTGGGGAGAGGGCAGTTACATACAGAAACAGTAGAGGAGTACATGAAATTAGGCATCTTGCAGCAGGGATACGGTTAACCGTAGGAGTTTCAGAATTGTAGTGTGCAATAGCACCAAGGCAGCAGTAATGAGCAGCTAAACAGGTACCTTGAAAGCAGAAAAGTGTTTGTAGCTGGTAGATGAGGCTAAGTTCCGCAAAAGAACAAGGTGCTACCCTTCCTGAATACTCAGGCTACTTATAGCTGCCCGAGCCGCACCATGCCGGTCAGGACCTCGATGAGTTACTATACAACTGTTAAACGCTTGGACATCTTGACCAAGAGCCACCACCGGTAAGGGATCAATTGTCAACCTGTTGGTACTATGATGCAGCACATAGCAAATCAATTATTTTTTATTAATTAGAAGTAAAGTCCAATCACTGAGCTAATGGCTTTCTCATGATACCCTGGGTTTAGCGTAAAGCATAAGGTGTTCGTCATCACAGATTCTACGTCTTCTTTTTAAGGGACTCCAGTCTTTTCGACAGATCTTCAAAGTCAATATCCTCGTACGCAGAGGAGTCATTAGTTGGCGACTGTCGAGCCGGGCTGACCGGTACAGACGGCAGCTTTGGTAAAGTTAGGTGGTCAAAGTTCCCGGGGGCAGTCGCTCCTGGTTTGTTGTCAGCACCTGCAAGAGACAAGAATTGACGCCAACGTCAGGGTCATCGTGATACAAAAGGACCATTAATTTGTCTAGGTGAGGTTAAGGAATAAATATTTTTGTTAAGTTGGGTCTCAGGCCTCCCTTCAATGCTTACATGAGGGGTTAACCCTACACGGCCTATAGGGTGTGAAATGACATCACTAGTCTAATATGTGTGGTTTCCATTTGCACTCACCAGTATCATGTGCAGGAAAAACCTGTGGGTCCGGTCCGGGGGGTTTCAGCTGAAAAAACACAAAGAAAACACAGTTACTTGGTTATAATGTGGTCGGGTAAGTAAGTGCAACAATGGACGCCCCATCTGAACCTGAAAAGCCTCGGTGGCTCCAGTTATACAGTAATTTATTGATTTATTACATATAGTACGTTTTTGCCAATTAGACTTACAAGCTGTGTAGGCCTTTTCATAAATATAATTTTTATGCTTCACTAGCTCCCTAAAATCCAAACGTACCGTAAGCAACTTTCTTAAAAAAAAAATCTAACATCTTGGTGTCGCAGAGAATCTGTAACACCTTTATCTAGCTGAGTGATATGTTACAAAATATTACTAATCGGTCAGATCTCCTACTCACTCAGCTCTCACCGTCCCTTCTCTCAGGTTTAGAGATAGCAGCAGGGAGGGGAAAGGGTTTGTACATTCACTCAGTGTGGAGAGTGAGAGGGCATCTACAGTCTCAGGGAAATTAGGGAAAACAAGCTATAGAAAAGGAAGAAACATTAAAAGGGAATAAGTGCAGGATAGAAGCTAAGCTAATATATGACAATGAAGAGAGCAGTACCCGGGATACACACAGACCTCATATCTAACCTATATTCCTGGGAGAGACACACAGACCTCACATCCAGCCTATATTACTGGGAGAGATACAGACCTCACATCCAGCCTATATTACTGGGAGAGACACACAGATCTCACATCCAGCCTATATTACTGGGAGAGACACACAGACCTCACATCCAGCCTATATTACTGGGAGAGACACACAGACGTCACATCCACTCTATATTACTGAGAGAGACACACAGATCTCACATCCAGCCTATATTACTGGGAGAGACACACAGATCTCACATCCAGCCTATATTACTGGGAGAGACACACAGACCTCACATCCAGTCTATATTACTGGGAGAGACACACAGACCTCACATCCAGCCTATATTACTGGAGAGACACACAGACCTCACATCCAGACTATATTACTGGAGAGACACAGACCTCACATCCAGCCCTATATTACTGGAGAGACACACAGACCTCACATCCAGCCTATATTACTGGGAGAGACACACAGATCTCACATCCAGCCTATATTACTGGGAGAGACACACAGACCTCACATCCAGCCTATATTACTGGGAGAGACACAGAGACCTCACATCCAGCCTATATTACTGGGAGAGACACAGACCTCATATCTAACCTATATTCCTGGAGAGACACACAGACCTCACATCCAGCCTATATTACTGGGAGAGATACAGACTTCACATCCAGCCTATATTACTGGGAGAGACACACAGATCTCACATCCAGCCTATATTACTGGGAGAGACACACAGACCTCACATCCAGCCTATGTTACTGGGAGAGACACACAGACGTCACATCCACTCTATATTACTGAGAGAGACACACAGACCTCACATCCAGCCTATATTACTGGGAGAGACACACAGATCTCACATCCAGCCTATATTACTGGGAGAGACACACAGACCTCACATCCAGCCTATATTACTGGGAGAGACACAGAGACCTCACATCCAGCCTATATTACTGGGAGACACACAGACTCACATCCAGCCTATATTACTGGGAGAGATACAGACTTCACATCCAGCCTATATTACTGGAGAGACACACAGACCTCACATCCAGCCTGTATTACAGGGAGAGAGACACACAGATCTCACATCCAGCCTATATTACTGGGAGAGACACACAAATCTCACATCCAGCCGATATTACTGGGAGAGACGCACAGACCTCACATCCAGCCTATATTACTGGGAGAGACACACAGACCTCACATCCAGCCTATATTACAGGGAGAGAGACACACAGATCTCACATCCAGCCTATATTACAGGGAGAGACACAGATCTCACATCCAGCCTATATTACTGGGACAGACACACAGACGTCACATCCAGCCTATATTACCGGAGAGAAACGCAGATCTCACATCCAGCCTATATTACTGGGAGAGACACACAGATCTCACATCCAGCCTATATTACTGAGAGAGACACATAGACCTCACATCCAGCCTATATTACAGGGAGAGAGACAGAGCTCACATCCAGCCTATATTACTGAGAGAGACACACAGATCTCACATCCAGCCTATATTACTGAGAGAGAACACAGACCTCACATCCAGCCTATATTACTGGAGAGACACACAGACGTCACATCTACTTATATTACTGGAGAGACACACAGACCTCACATCCAGCCTATATTACAGGGAGAGAGACACACAGATCTCACATCCAGCCTATATTACAGGGAGAGACACAGATCTCACATCCAGCCTATATTACTGGGAGAGACACACAGACATCACATCCACTCTATATTACTGGGAGAGACACAGACCTTACATCTAGCCTATATTACTGGTAGAGACACACAGACCTCACATCCAGCCTATATTACTGGGAGAGACACAGACCTCATATCCAGCCTATATTACTGGGAGAGACACACAGACCTCACATCCAGCCTATATTACTGGGAGAGACACACAGATCTCACATCCAGCCTATATTACAGGGAGAGACACACAGAGCTCATATCCAGCCTATATTACAGGGAGACATACAAGAAGAAAAGGTAGCACACTGTAGCGCTATAGCTTGCAAACACGAAATATGAAAAATATGAAAAATGAATTGCATCATTACCTTAGAAATATGAAAAATTGAGAAGTCTTAGCGCATAAGATGGCCAAATTATGTGAGCCTGATAGCCACGTCAAGGCTCTTCTCGTATATCAGGTCCTAACTAATGCCTATACTCGCTTAGAAAAGTCTGTCTGCATGGGAACCTATGAATCCTCTCTTCAGACTAAAATCTACATCTCTTTTTTTGATATATATTACAGGGAGAGACACACAGATCTCACATGCAGCCTATATTACTGGGAGAGACACAGACCTCATATCCAGCCTATATTACAGGGAGAGACACACAAAGCTCACATCCAGCCTATATTACTGGGAGAGACACAGACCTCATATCCAGCCTATATTACTGGGAGAGACACACAGACCTCACATCCAGCCTATATTACTGGAGAGACACACAGACCTCACATCCAGCCTATATTACAGGGAGTGACACACGGACCTCACATCCAGTCTATATTACTGAGAGATACACAGATCTCACATCCAGCCTATATTACTGGGAGAGACACAGACCTCACATCCAGCTTATATTACAGGGAGAGACACACAGACCTCATATCCAGCCTATATTACTGAGAGAGACACAGACCTCATATCCAGCCTATATTACTGGGAGAGACACACAGACCTCACAGCCAGCCTATATTACAGGGAGACACACAGACCTCATATCCAGCCTATATTACTGGGAGAGACACACAGACCTCACATCCAGTCTATATTACTGAGCGATACACAGACCTCACATCCAGCTTATATTACAGGGAGAGACACACAGACCTCATATCCAGCCTATATTACTGAGAGAGACACAGACCTCATATCCAGCCTATATTACTGGGAGAGACACACAGACCTCACAGCCAGCCTATATTACAGGGAGACACACAGACCTCATATCCAGCCTATATTACTGGGAGAGACACACAGACCTCACATCCAGTCTATATTACTGAGCGATACACAGACCTCACATCCAGCCTACATTACAGGGAGAGACACACTGACCTCATATCCAGCCTATATTACTGGAGAGATACAGACCTCATATCCAGCCTATATTACTGGGAGTGACACACAGATCTCACATCCAGCCTATATTACTGGGAGAGACACAGATCTCACATCCAGCCTATATTACTGGAGAGACACAGACCTCAAATCCAGCCTATATTACTGGGAGAGACACACAGACCTCACATCCAGCCTATATTACTGGGAGAGACACACAGATCTCACATCCAGCCTATATTACTGGGAGAGACACACAGACCTCACATCCAGCCTATATTACTGGGAGAGACACACAGATCTCACATCCAGCCTATATTACTGGGAGACACACAGCTCACATCCACCTATATTACTGAGAGAGACACACAGACCTCACATCCAGTCTATATTACTGAGCGATACACAGACCTCACATCCAGCCTACATTACAGGGAGAGACACACTGACCTCATATCCAGCCTATATTACTGGGAGAGATACAGACCTCATATCCAGCCTATATTACTGGGAGTGACACACAGATCTCACATCCAGCCTATATTACTGGGAGAGACACAGATCTCAAATCCAGCCTATATTACTGGGAGAGACACTCCCTTAGAGCAGTGACAGACTGCCGTATTTCTCGTGCGAGAATCGCATCGTAACACTCGTACTGGCTGTGGGCTTTCCTGACCTGAGCTTGACAGCTGCATAGTAATCCATCATGCTGTCTTGCTCAGGTCAGGAGAAGTGCCGGGCCAGTCCATGCAGTGCGATGCAATTCTCGCACAAGTTATACGGCCATCTGACTCTGCCCTTAAAGGGAATCTGTCACCCCCATTTTAGCCATATGAGATAAAGATATCATTGCATAGTGCATCCATAACTAATCTATGGGTACCTATGATATCTCCTGACCCCAGTTTTCATGTAAAAATACCTTAGTAAAGTTCGTTTTCTAGTATGCAAATCCTGCGGTCCGGTCCGATGGGCGGCGTTTTTTTTTTCCCCCCCGCTCCTCGGCTTCTCTTCCGTATGTTCGTCTGTGACTAGCACAGATGGCGTAGTGTTTCCGCGACTGCGCTTTCAAAATCCCTCGCGCATACGCAGTGTGCTTTGCCCAACAGTGGGCAAAGCATAAAATCATTACAGCGCATGCGCTACTATTTTCCTTCACTTTCCTTGCCCCGGAAAATGACTGCTTGCCTTGGACGACTTCCGGGGAAAGGAAAGTGAAGGAAAATAGTAGCGCATGCGCTGTAATGATTTTATGCTTTGCCCACTGTTGGGCAAAGCACACTGCGTATGCGCGAGGGGATTTTGAAAAGCGCAATCGCGGCAAGATGACGGGAAAGAAAAAAAAAACTGCGTAGGGCAAGAATGGTGGCGGTGAGGAAATGCGAAGAAACGCCGCCCATCGGACCGGACCGCAGGGATTTGCATACTAGAAAGCGAACTTTACAAAGGTATTTTTACATGAAAATTGGGGTGTCAAGAGATATCATAGGTACCCATAGATTAGTTATGGGATGCACTAAGCAATGATATCTTTATCTCATATGGCTAAAATGGGGTGACAGATTCCCTTTAAAAGAAAACTTTTGAGCAGTTTGTAAACTGCTTTTTGGGTGGACGGAAATAGAAGAAGGTTGTACAGTCATGGCCAAAAGTTTTGAGAATGACACAAATATTAATTTTTACAAAGTCTACTGGTTCACTTTTTCTAATATCAATTTGCATATACTCCAGAATGTTATAAAGAGTGATCGCTTAACACAATTACTTGCAAAGTCAATATTTGCCTAGAAAATGAACTTTATCCCCCAAAACACATTTCAACATCATTGCAGCCCTGCCTTAAAAGGACCAGCTAACTCTTTTCAGTGATTGCTCCATTAACACAGGTGTGGGTGTTGATGAGGACATGGCTGGAGATCAATCTGTCATGATTAAGTAAGAATGACACCACTGGACACTTTAAAAGGAGGCTGGTGCTTGGCATCATTATTTCTCTTCTGTTAACCATGGTTATCTCTAAAGAAACACGTGCAGTCATCATTGCAATGCACAAAAATGGCCTAACTGGAAGAGTATCGCAGCTAGAAAGATTGCACCTCAGTCAACAATCAAATCGCATCATCAAGAACTCAAGGAGAGAGGTTCCATTGTTCCCAAAAAGGCTCCAGGGCGCCCAAGAAAGACCAGCAAGCGCCAGGACCGTCTCTTAAAAGTGTTTCAGCTGCGGGATCGGGCTACCAGCAGTGCAGAGCTTGCTCAGGAATGGCAGCAGGCAGGTGTGAGTGCATCTGCACGCACTGTGAGGCGGAGACTCTTGGAGCAAGGCCTGGTCTCAAGGAGGGCAGCAAAGAAGCCCCTTCTCTCCAGAAAAAACATCATGGACAGACTGATATTCTGCAAAAGGTACAGGCAGTGGACTGCTGAGGACTGGGGTAAAGTTATTTTCTCTGATGAATCCCCTTTTCGATTGTTTGGGACATCAGGAAAACGTCTCATTCGGAGAAGACAAGGTGAGCGCTACCACCAGTCTTGTCTCATGCCAACTGTTAAGCATCCTGAAACCATTCATGTGTGGGGTTTTCTTCTCAGCCAAGGGAATCGGCTCTCTCACGTCTTGCCTAAAAACACAGCCATGAATAAAGAATGGTACCAGAATGTCCTCTAAGAGCAACTTCTCCCAACCCTCCAAGAGCAGTTTGGCGATCAACAATGCCTTTTCCAGTATGATGGAGCACCTTGCCATAAAGCAAAGGTGATAACTAAATGGCTCAGGGAACAAACATAGAGATTTTGGGTCCATGGCCTGGAAACTCCCCAGATCTTAATCCATTGAGAACTTGTGGTCAATCATCAAGAGACGGGTGGACAAACAAAAACCTAAAAATTCTGACAAAATGAAAGCATTGATTGTGCAAGAATGGACTGCTATCAGTCAGGATTTGGTCCAGAAGTTGATTGAGAGCATGCCAGGGAGAATTGCAGAGGGTCCTGAAGAAGAAGGGTCAACACTGCAAATATTGACTTGCTGCATTAACTCATTCTAACTGTCAATATAAGCTTTTGTTACTCATATGTTTGCAATTATTATATTTCTGTCTGTGATAAAAACA
This sequence comes from Oophaga sylvatica, assembly GCA_033576555.1. Taxonomy (NCBI): domain Eukaryota; kingdom Metazoa; phylum Chordata; class Amphibia; order Anura; family Dendrobatidae; genus Oophaga; species Oophaga sylvatica. Next base: position 33,115,928 of record JARQOD010000010.1, on the reverse strand, counting down.
TCTATCAAAACACATAAAAACCAGAGGGCAGCAGATCATGTGAAAATATAATATTTGTGATTCTCAAAACTTTTGGCCATGACTGTAGACTGAAACTTAGGTCAATGTTATCAACCAAGATATCCACTAACACTGCAAAATCATTTTTTCATGTCAACGGTGTCCAAACTGTTAAAAGAGGTTTGCTCCAAGAACAAAATCCGCAGACCAAATGAACCCCCAATGATCCTGAGAACAGGTCACCCCAAAATCCACTGCATGAAGGGAGTGGGAGTGATCATATGCGACTCTCGGTGAAGGATCGGTGGTTGCACTATGATCGCACTATGATTCCATTGCCAGCAAGGTTTGGGACCCCCGTTCTTGTGATCTGTCGGTTGAATCCACCAGCAATCACACATTTCTCACCATTCTGTAGATACTAAAACTACTTTTTTGCACTTACAGAGTCATAGGCTGGATGGAAGCCAGGGACTGGTGGTTTCCCTCTTGGAGGCGGCTGTATAAAAGTGCATTCCTCATAGATTCCTACATCAGGGGTCGTCTGATACAAAGTCAGGAATGAATAATGAGTGCCACACTTAATACACATTACGGTGCAGACTGCACTGTACGCTTTACACTCACTGTAATCTGGGGATAAGGACCTCGAGGTCCATTGCTTCTGAAGTCACCGCCTCCGCCTGTTCCGCCAGGTCCTCCTTTTTTGTCATTATTTGTAAAATCCGTGGGACGTCCATCAACTTCAAATCCAGAAGGGGCTTCAGCCTGAAAAGTTATTTAATCACTTGATGTATCCGCCATAGAGGAAGCAGAAATGGGATTGACACAGTCAGACCGACTCACCATCACGCGGGCGTCGGGCTCGTACTGGACGTTGTAATTTTTGGCAATCTCAATCAGGTATCTCTCCACCAGGATTTTTGGAGGGGCTTCTGAGCTTAATTTGTGCATCAGCTGTTGAAATGGGATAATTCATGGTTTAGTATAAAATATTAAAGGTAAAATCCACCCAGATCAATCAGCTCCCTCAGCGACATCCAAAGAGCGCAAAATCGTGCAGGATAAATCCACACATTGCAGATTTCAAAACTTTTTTTTAGGGTCTTCCTTCGCCCTTCGCATAGTTATCAAATTTGCCAGCACTGTTCAAATTTTTCAAATACAATGGCTGTAAATTTGGCCCCGTCCCAGGATGGAAGGGGTCAGGGTTTATGAAATCCCCCATCCCAAAGTGCGTGAACAGTTTTTGGGCAGCCACCATTAGACAGTTTAGGCAAACGTGGCGAAACGTTTAATGAAACCCAACAGCAAAAATTATTTTTAGCCCAAAATACATGCCATTAAGTAAAAAAAAAAAAAAGGATGACATGTTCTTTGACTTACTCTTTCACTGACTGTTCCGATCTGATTTGTCCTGCACAGGTTTCCGTATTCTTTGCTGTATTTATGACAAAGTTGATTGGCCACCTGGAATAAACGGAAAGTTTTACTTTTTTTGTGGCCCAACAAGTCGGTTCTTCACAATAATGGTGCACCGAGGTCAAAGCTCCAACCCTGCAGAACCCATTGACCACCTACGATTTTCGGCAGCACCTTGTGCTGTTGGTTTCTTTTGAACCCAGTAATCTGGATATACAATAACAAAAATAAATCCATTGTGCAAGCTTCATGGCGAATCTGGTAAAACGGAAAGGTGTCTGAGTCAATGTTGTGCGAGTGTTTGCCCACGCTGATAGATAACTATGATCTTTGCCCATTTATCAGCTAGAAGAGGCGTCTATGGACCATAAAGGCAGGAGCGCTTGTGAGTGCAGCGAGCGTGGCCACCATGGCCGTCACCGGTATGAGAGCATTGCGGCATGTAAAAAATCTGCCATATTGTTTACTGTGGATGTTGGTGTAAATTGTTTTCACAAATATTCATCTGCCCCATAGCACTTGGAGATTTGACTTTTTTTTGGCCCCAAGATGAGATGAGCCTAATTTATTCTGCACATCCAACCAGCGGCAAATGTATTAATTTATTTATTTATTTTTAAAGGACCCAGATGGTGTAAGGAGACTTATAGGCTGTAGGTTTTTTTCAAAAAGTTTTCTTAACAGGACAACCCCATCCCAGGACTTATAGAGGGGTATTCTCCACTTCTTTCACTTTTGGGGGGATGCATAGAGGACATCGATGGGGATCCAATACTTTCTTCACTATTGGGGGATGTACAATGAACAAAGAGGGGGATCCTCCACTTATTTCACTATTGGAGGATACATAGAGGACATAGAGAGGGATCCTAAACTTATTTCACTATTGGGGGATACATAGAGGACATAGAGGGGGATCCTAAACTTATTTCACTATTGGGGGATACATAGAGGACATAGAGGGGGATCCTAAACTTGTTTCACTATTGGGGGGTACATAGAGGACATAGAGGGGGATCCTAAACTTATTTCACTATTGGGGATACATAGAGGACATAGAGGGGGATCCTAAACTTATTTCACTATTGGGGGATAGATAGAGGACATAGAGGGGGATCCTCCACTTGTTTCACTATTGGGGGATACATAGAGGACATAGAGGGGGATCCTAAACTTATTTCACTATTGGGGGATACATAGAGGACATAGAGGGGGATCCTAAACTTATTTCACTATTGGGAGATACATAGAGGACATAGAGGGGGATCATCCACTTCTTTCACTATTGGAGGATACATAGAGGACATAGAGGGGGATCATCCACTTCTTTCACTATTGGGAGATACATAGAGGACATAGAGGGGGATCATCCACTTCTTTCACTATTGGAGGATACATAGAGGACATAGAGGGGGATCATCCACTTCTTTCACTATTGGGGGATACATAGAGGACATAGAGGGGGATCATCCACTTCTTTCACTATTGGGGGATACATAGAGGACATAGAGGGGGATCATCCACTTATTTCACTATTGGAGGATACATAGAGGACATAGAGGGGGATCCTCCACTTCTTTCACTATTGGGGGATACATAGAGGGTGATCATCCACTTATTTCACTATTGGAGGATACATAGAGGACATAGAGGTGGATCCTACACTTATTTCACTATTGGAGGATACATAGAGGACATAAAAGGGGGGTCATCCACTTTTTCACTATTGGGGGATACATAGAGGACATAGAGGGGGATCATCCACTTCTTTCACTATTGGGGGATACATAGAGGACATAGAGGGGGATCATCCACTTATTTCACTATTGGGGGATACATAGAGGACATAGAGGGGGATCCTCCACTTCTTTCACTATTGGGGGATACATAGAGGACATAGAGGTGGATCCTACACTTATTTCACTATTGGAGGATACATAGAGGACATAGAGGGGGATCATCCACTTATTTCACTATTGGGGGATACATAGAGGACATAGAGGGGGATCCTCCACTTCTTTCACTATTGGGGGGTACATAGAGGGTGATCATCCACTTATTTCACTATTGGAGGATACATAGAGGACATAGAGGTGGATCCTACACTTATTTCACTATTGGAGGATACATAGAGGACATAGAGGGGGATCATCCACTTATTTCACTATTGGGGGATACATAGAGGACATAGAGGGGGATCATCCACTTCTTTCACTATTGGGGATACATAGAGGACATAGAGGGGGATCATCCACTTATTTCACTATTGGAGGATACATAAGGACATAGAGGGGATCCTCCACTTATTTCACTATTGGAGGATACATAAGGGACATAGAGGTGGATCCTACACTTATTTCACTATTGGAGGATACATAGAGGACATAGAGGGGGATCATCCACTTATTTCACTATTGGGGGATACATAGAGGACATAGAGGGGGATCCTCCACTTCTTTCACTATTGGGGGATACATAGAGGGTGATCATCCACTTCTTTCACTATTGGGAGATACATAGAGGACATAGAGGGGGATCCTCCACTTATTTCACTATTGGGAGATACATAGAGGGGGATCATCCACTTCTTTCACTATTGGGGGATACATAGAGGACATAGAGGGGGATCCTCCACTTATTTCACTATTGGAGGATACATAGAGGACATAGAGGGGGATCCTCCACTTCTTTCACTATTGGGAGATACATAGAGGACATAGAGGGGGATCCTCCACTTATTTCACTATTGGGAGATACATAGAGGGGGATCATCCACTTCTTTCACTATTGGGGGATACATAGAGGGGGATCATCCACTTCTTTCACTATTGTAGGATACATAGAGGACATAGAGGGGGATCATCCACTTCTGTCATTACAATTTCTACCACCTCGGAGTAATTAATATTCAAAGCACATATTTCATTCCTGACCACTTACTATCTTTAATTCAGAGATTTCTACCAGACGTGGAGCAGCCCAGATGACAGTGGACACTGCCTCGGCCAGACCTGGGTCCAGCTCCCTGCAGAGAGAAAATGTGATTACTAATATATATATTAATGTAATTATTATTATTACATCAGAGATAATTAGTGTTTGTCTATAGTTATTGCACTTCCTTTTCTATGTCTTTTCAATATCCAATAGTTTATTTGGCAAAGCCACCACTTCAAGAGGCGATAAGTGTCCATTCTCCTTGTTCTTATTTTATCCCCGCTGCTCCCCTACGTATTCTGTTTTTTTCCTTTATAAAATCCATCATACGGTTCCAGAGATACGGGCCTTTTTATTTGGTGCCATTTTTTTACCAAGAGGGCGGTGCTTGGAGGATCCTCTGGGGCGTGTCTTTAGGCTGCTCTGCTTCATTACCCTATGAGCAGCTTCGACTTGGTAAAGACCATAAAAAGAAGAACTAAATAAAGAGGCCCATATCTCTGGAACCGTATAGCTCGGACCACGAAACATGGATTTGTGAAACCGGCCTTCCTGTCTGTCTAATCGGAATCTCAAAGTCAAGACACATTTTTGAGTCTTGAACCTGGATCAAAGGACAAAGAATTGGTTCCGGGTGCTCATCACAGACGAGCAAAAAAGCTGCTCCATAATACTAGCGCATGCCGAAATTTTGTCCACGAGGCCAGTGTGCAAAATGACCCTTGTACAATAGCAAAATAAGGTCCGTTGTACAAACAGAACACGGACTGAAAACATGCAAGTGTGAACAAGCCCCTAAGTGCAGATTTCAGCTTGCTCTCCAGACTTACTTCATGGACTGAATTAGTCCGAATCGTGCCAGGAGCAGGTCGCAGTACAGCTCTAGGATCTCCATAGCTTCCACCATATAGTCCTCCCGGATTATATGTTCCACCCGGATCCGTGCTCTCTCATCCTTCCGGCATGATAAATAGTCTGCGATCTCCTTCCGAGATTTCATTGCCATTTCAGCTATGGGGATGATAATGTGATTAAAACTACGTAGAACATAAAGAATTAACTGACAACTTCTGCTTGAAGAGTACAGTCGTTTTAATTTTTCTTCCATAAATCAATAGTACATGGGAAAATAAGACACGTTGTAATATAACTTATCAGAGAAATCTGCTTCTTTTTCCTCCTGGACTGATCGTTCACTCTCAATTCATGATAAAATGTAGATTCCGTGAAGACAGATTTTTCTATTACTGAGATAGAAGATGACAGTTGGTGCTATTATAATTCTATGGAGAGGGGAGGAGCCAGTGGAACACACAGATATTCTAGGGAGGAGCTAGTGGAACACACATTCTAGGGAGGAGCTAGTGGAACACAGACATTCTAGGGAGAAGCTAGTAGAACACACAGACATTCTAGGGAGGAGCTAGTGGAGCACACAGACATTCTAGGGAGAAGCTAGTGGAACACAGACATTCTAGGGAGGAGCTAGTGGAACACAGACATTCTAGGGAGGAGCTAGTAGAACACAGACATTCTAGGGAGGAGCTAGTGGAGCACACAGACATTCTAGGGAGAAGCTAGTGGAACACAGACATTCTAGGGAGGAGCTAGTGGAACATACAGACATTCTAGGGAGGAGCTAGTGGAACACACAGACATTCTAGGGAGGAGCTAGTGGAACACACAGACATTCTAGGGAGGAGCTAGTGGTATACACACATTCTAGGGAGGAGCTAGTGGAAACACACATTCTAAGGAGGAGCTAGTGGAACACAGACATTCTAGGGAGGAGCTAGTGGAACATACAGACATTCTAGGGAGGAGCTAGTGGTACACACATTCTAGGGAGGAGCTAGTGAAACATACAGACATTCTAGGGAGGAGCTAGTGGAACATACAGACATTCTAGGGAGGAGCTAGTGGTACACACACATTCTAGGGAGGAGCTAGTGGAACACACACATTCTAGGGAGGAGCTAGTGGAACACAGACATTCTAGGGAGGAGCTAGTGGAACATACAGACATTCTAGGAGAAGCTAGTGGAAAACACAGACATTCTAGGGAAGAGCTAGTGGAACACAGACATTCTAGGGAGGAGCTAGTGGAACATACAGACATTCTAGGGAGGAGCTAGTGGAACACACAGACATTCTAGGGAGGAGCTAGTGGAACACACAGACATTCTAGGGAGGAGCTAGTGGAACACACAGACATTCTAGGGAGGAGCTAGGGGAACACACAGATATTCTATGGAGGAGCCAGTGGAACACACAGACATTCTAGGGAGGAGCTAGTGGACACACAGACATTATAGGGAGGAGCTAGTGGAACACAGACATTATAGGGAGGAGCTAGTGGAACACAGACATTATAGGGAGGAGCTAGTGGAACACAGACATTATAGGGAGGAGCTAGTGGAACACACAGACATTCTAGGAGGAGCTAGTGGAACACAGACATTCTAGGGAGGAGCTAGTGGAACACAGACATTCTAGGGAGGAGCCAGTGGAACACACAGACATTCTAGGGAGGAGCTAGTGGAACACACAGACATTCCGCTGCAAGTTCTCCTGAAATGACAGTTACAGTTTCTCCATAGAACTTTATAAGCACTAACTGTCATCTCCTATCTCAGTCTGTATCACTGAAAACTCATTTTACCCATGAATTGAGTATTTTGATTATGAATGATCAATCCAGGGAGAAAGAAGCAGATTTCTCCTATAATATATGTGACAAAGTTTCTTATTTTCTCTAGTAATATTGATTATGAAATAAAATGATGTCCGGACTGACCGCAGATTTCTCGACCTGAATTCACAGACTTATATATGACTATTATGCTAATGAATATGGGTCAGGAGAGCTGCGGCCAGTCCAGAATCATGTTCTATACTCTGACCATGAATGCTGGGCAAATGAAACCAGCCGAAGGTTGTAGAAACCATGATACCACCATGGCCATGGTACATCATTAATAGTAATTAATATAATAGTTCCAGACTCACTTTTTTTCTTTTCCAGCAACTTCAGACGATTGATGGCCAGTCTCAGGTTGACCCGGAGGCGCTCACCCTTGAACCCACCCTTCAACATGTTTTCCCCTTCTTTAAATTAAAAGAAAAAAAAAACAGTTAGCAAAATCATTTTTTTTATTAACAACAAAATCAGTAATATTTCTATGAATTCATGAGTATTTTCTTTACGGCAGCGTAATGGATCAGTATGGAATTGAAACATTTCGCAACTTTCTTCTAAACATTTTCACCATTAACAAAATCTGGGGTGACACCTTGCCGTCAGGCTCTGTGTCATTCACTGACAGCAAGCAGAGGTTTAAAATGTTCAAGAAGTTGAGCAGAGAGTATATTATACACTGGGGAGCTGACAACTTCTTTTTTACTGCGTCCATGGACTGGAAACGTTAAAGATTTGCCTATGAAAATTCTCAGAACATGGCTTTAAGAGTGTATGCACCCGATGATGGATACCTAAGCTACTGCAATGCCCTGCACATGGAGAAAGCGACATAGCGAATCAGAAGAACTATACTAGATTTCTAATTTGGGTAGCCACCTTGAAAGTCTCATCTCGACACGCTTGACATGTCACTCTCCATAAGGAGAAACGATAGCCCTTGGATCTCTCACCAACAAAGCTCTCCACAATTCTGCACTGCCCTATATCTCATCCCTCATCTCTATATATCGCCCTACACGTGTTCTACAACTGATCTAAGACTAACATCAGCCATAATTCGAACCTCGCACCTCCATCTCCAAGACTTCTCTCATGCTGCACCAGTTTTCTGGAATGCACTCCTTCATATGATCTTACTGATATCTAGCCCCCATGGTTTTACGTGTGCATTAAAAGCACATCTCTTTAAACAGATTTATCACCTCATTCACCTAACTCTCCCCTGTTACCCCCTTCTAAATGTTAATCATAATTCGTTCCCTCCTATTCATCTGTCTGACGTCCTCAATGCACGAATAGCACATGGTAGCTGTACTTAGATACCGGCTGATGACCGGATAATACATGTACATATACAGATCCTGGCTGATGACCGGTCATACGTGTACATATACAGATACTGGCTGGTGACCGGTCATACATGTACATATACAGATCCCGGTGTCATGCTGTCACTGCATACAGGAGGTCCGGGGTCTATGCTGACCCTAAGCAGGGGCCCTGACTAATCCTCTACCTGGGGTACTGTTGATGGTACAGAGGTCCAGGCCGCCAGCGTAACCCTATCTCCTGCAAATCCCTGAACCCCCAGTAATCTAGTCCTGAGAAGGACCCCGATCACAACACAGGGGACTGGAAGGTATATGCCTAAACACTTAACAGACGAACGAGACGTACAAGGGGTAAACTAAAAATCCACTTGCATACAAAACTCACTCCACAACAGAGGGAACACCAACGGGTACGGAGATAAATGATAAAGCGAGGGGGGGAAAAAAAACCCCCAAAAGGATCTTCATTTTTGATTCCAAAACCACGACCCCCTCTCTGGTCTGATGAATGCTTTCCCCCACACATTTCCAGCAACCCGGGGGGGTATTTTAAGGAACCATTTTCGCATTCTGCAGCGGGGAGGCTGGGCCCGTCTGCCGGAGGAGAAAAACTCCCTCACTGCGAAAAACACCAACACTAAAAAATCAGCTGTGGGAATGGGGTGTAAACGCGCGATTTTCGTGGGCCCCCTGACGTACCCCCCCCCCGGGGACCCCCGGACCCCCAACCCGGTTTTTCCAGGAGTCGGGGAAGGCCCCAAAAACGGGCGTTAATATCCCAGCGGAACCCCATCCCCCGGACCTACCCCCCCAAGAACCAGGGATGAAGGGACCCGGGGGTTTTAAGACGGAACATGTTTTGACACCGAAACCCAGTTCCTTTACCCCCACGGGGAGGGGTTTAAAAGGGGGGTTTCCCCCGCCAAAACCTTTTAACAAAGATCTGTGGAACAATTGTGAATTTTAAAAAAGGGGAAGGCAACGGAATCCACCGGGGTTTAAATTTAGAATGACCCGAGGCCCGTTTAAGGGCCCGTTTCCCCAAAGGGAAATTAATTTTTTTTTTGGTAACAACCCCCGAGTTCCCATAGGGGGCCGACTCTCCCCCGTCCCATCGTTTGTTTCGGTTCCCCCAAGTACTCAATTTTCAGCACCTTTCCCCTGAAGCAAGTGTGAGAAAACGTTTTCCCCAGGGAACCCCAAAGCCCCCCACTGAAAACAAAAAATGGGGGGGGAAAACCCTATGCCCCCCAAAAAAAGGGGTTTCAGTGGACCGCTCCGCCTTTGTTTAAAGGGGAAATTTCCCCAGAGGAAGAAAAGAAGCCAGTTCCGGTTTCTGACCAAAAAAACCCGGGATGCTCCAAACTCGGGGTTTGAGTTCGTTGACCCCTTTGGGGTGGGTGAAAAACCCAGAAAAAAGCAATGATCCCCCCGTATCAAAGCCTTCCAAATTTTGGGCACAAATAGACCCCGATCCCCCACACACGGGGGGTACCCCCCGAAGCCCCCAATTC